>CM050405.1:47220390-47940390 GCA_027580255.1 Therioaphis trifolii
AATGATAGTAAATTGCCAAATAAAAACCAAGACACACAAAGCCAACATTTAGATGATGTACAAATTGCATTTGAGGAAACAAATGACAACTGTAAATCAGATAATACTAATATAAGTCCGGAAGGTTGCCAAGAGTTGAGTAATTGCAATGATTTTGAAACAGCAATAAAACAGTTTGATTGGTGTGTTGATAAAACGAAACGTGCTTTTGATTCAGACAAAGCATACTTTCTACCAGCCATAAATAGTTTTGTAAAATCAATGGAAAATAATGTAAAAACACACGCAGGACTTTGTTCAGCTATGGAGACTTTTGAGAAGTACTCTGGGTTAAACCCTAAATTGAAAAATTCAAAATTAATTAGTAACAAAAGAATTGGAACTCAGCCCACTGCAAGGGCTAGACGAAGAACACAAATAGGAGGAAGAAACAATTTGACAGCAGGCAGAACTCCGAAATGGAGACGAGTACCAGAACACGGTTACACAAATAAAATAAGTTCAGGTAGATTACCTACAAAGAAACATAAAACTCCACATTCTTTAACACGCTGTGTAGAAATAAATAAAGCATTAGGCTCAACACATAGCTCAAAGTAATATTAAATAAAACAGCTAGTCAACATTTGTAATATTGTTCTAATTAGGTTTTTAAGTGAAGTTTTTAGTTAAGTAAAGAGTAGGTTACCTACTTAATTGTTAACACACTTATTACACGTATTTTTTATTTATATAGTATTTACTTTTGTTTGTGAGTTATAGGCAACAAAATGAATATTTTTAACATAGAAAAAAAATTAATAATTATTATTAGCCATTAGGCAAAAGCACAAATTATAATATAATAAACACCAACCAGCATGAACAAATTTTAAATTAATTAATCTTTAATACATATTCCATAGACCAGCGTTTCTTAAACTTTTTTATCCATGGAACCCTTTTTGGTGTTCACTTTTATCGTGGAACCCCTACTTTTTTTTAGCTTTTTAGCTTTTTTTAGGATTATTTGTAAATAAATTATAATCATATAATAATATTAAGTTAAAGGTATTTAATTCAAAAAAAAAAAAAAAAATGTTAAAATGAACATAAAAATAATAATAATAATTGTATGCATATATAATAATACTTCAATAATAATTACATTAATTAGATTAAGTATACATTTTAATGAGACGAATGAAATTACTTTTTCTATCCTTATTTTTACAAAATATTCTTAAAATTATACTCAATTGATTAAAGTTGTATGATTATATTAGGTTCAGCATCAAGTATGTTGCGGTATTTTGTTTTTGTTAATATATATTGGTGGAGAAACCCGTTTCACACGTAATATAAGTACTCGTAGTTGCAAAAGGCAAAAGTGCCAACACGACCTTTTGTGACAGTTGAGGATATTCATCTTTGAAACAGCACCAAAATTCAACTAGTGGTATCGATTTAAATTTTTCTTGCAACGATGAATCTAATGTCATTTCAATAAAAGTTACATATTCATTTACTGACATGGCTGGAGTTCATGTATTGACTATAAATGGATTTTTAATCCACAATTCATTTTTATATTTCACCGATTGGTCATTTGGAAAATCTGGAATTTTGAAATTTGGAAATAAATCACTAAAGCTTCGCGGAACCCTGAAGTGATCTTTGTGGAACCCCAGGGTTCCGTGGAACACAGTTTAAGAAACGCTGCCATAGACCTATAAACTAAGTTTATAACTTTGCTTTAATCATATTATTATCAAATATAAATTATCAATTATTATCATTATCATACATTCCTACCACGATTATATATAATTTATATTCACACGCGAAGTCCACACGCATGTGCAGATCAATGGTTAAATGATCAGGCGTAGCATGTTTTAAAATTTCGCTGCCGGGTCGTTGGATGATAGCATATATTAGCGACGAGTATAGTGATAGTGTGAATAGTGTGATAAATGACAATATAGATTAAAAAGTAAAAATTATCGAATATTTTATTTAAAAACTACTTTAGCAAAAAAAGCTAAAAAAGGCAATATTGGTTTGGTAAAATGCTAGGAAAACCGGCACCTGCTAGATGGAGAATTTGATAGCTAGACCACTATTAAAAAAGCTAGATCTAGCTATAAAATGGCTAGTTCGGCAACACTGCACACCATGATTTATTGACGACGTACCACGTTGCTTCCATAGATAAGAATAGTGCTGCGTCCACTACCACTTCATTGAACAAACATGCAATAATCGACATTGTTATTTGCGAAATATATAATTATTAAAAAACTAGAGTAAAAAAAAATTTCGACCGTTAATGAAAATAGTTTCGAATATTGTACCTTCTAAAATAGCGCGTATACACCATAGAGCATAGATTAGTATATAGTATAGATGGGCAACTCCTGGGTTAAAAATTGTGACTGCGAGCAGCGCTCCCGGGGTCTGCACGACGAACTATTCTGTAACAATCGATGTTTACCGCGCATTGATAAAAAAAAAATGCAAAATATTCATGGGTCTCCCGAGATCGAACCACAACTGCAGAAAACATTGTGCAGGAGGCCTTCCTATTGGAACTATTATTTTAACGAGCGAGTCTTCGTCTGTAATTACAGAAGGTTTACAGCTATGGAAGAATCTGTTTCCCGTAGATGCTTTATCTAAAAGGGGTGAGAAAGGACCTTAAATATCTATGTCAGACGATTCAGCTGCTGAAAGACATGCATTTCATGATGTTTTTCCTCGGTCAACTCTTCTTTTGTGTATTTTTCATGTTTTACAGGCAACCTGGAGGTACCTCTGGAATTCTATTCATGGTGTGCCTTTGTGTCATCGTCAAGTTTTGTACTCAAAAGTTAAAGACATGCTATATTCAAAGAGCAAAGATCAATTAGAATCAACATTTAATTATATACTGCATGAACCATTAATAAAAAAGTATTTTAAATTTGAGTCTTACGTTACCAATTTGTACCAAAGAAAAGAAGAGTGGGCACTTTGTTTCCGAAAAGGACTAATAACACGAGGACAAAACACAAATAACATTAGTGAAGCTGGCATGAAAATTATAAAAGATGTAATACTTGACAGAACAAAAGCCTATTCCCCTGTTCAATTTTTTTTTTTTCATAGTTAATGAATTAGATGCATTTTACGAAATGAAGATCATAGACATTGCATCTAATAGACCAGTACAATACTTGAAAAATAAATACATTCTTACTGATGCACAAAAAAAAGATTTAAAATACAAAAAACTAGATGGATATAGAAATATTTTTGAAATACATAATATTAGCTGTAATACACAATACTATGTTGACTTGGATGTGGGAATAGGTTCTTGTCCGAAGGGTGATACAGGATATCCATGTAAGCATTTAATTTTTATTGCAAAAGATATTAATTTTGATCTTGGTATTTGCTTACCAACAACAGAAGAATCCAGAAAACGGCTACATATTATAGCAACAGGATGTTCTGATATTAAAGAAGGGTGGTATGGTACTGCGAAAAATGATAGTAAATTGCCAAATAAAAACCAAGACACACAAAGCCAACATTTAGATGATGTACAAATTGCATTTGAGGAAACAAATGACAACTGTAAATCAGATAATACTAATATAAGTCCGGAAGGTTGCCAAGAGTTGAGTAATTGCAATGATTTTGAAACAGCAATAAAACAGTTTGATTGGTGTGTTGATAAAACGAAACGTGCTTTTGATTCAGACAAAGCATACTTTCTACCAGCCATAAATAGTTTTGTAAAATCAATGGAAAATAATGTAAAAACACACGCAGGACTTTGTTCAGCTATGGAGACTTTTGAGAAGTACTCTGGGTTAAACCCTAAATTGAAAAATTCAAAATTAATTAGTAACAAAAGAATTGGAACTCAGCCCACTGCAAGGGCTAGACGAAGAACACAAATAGGAGGAAGAAACAATTTGACAGCAGGCAGAACTCCGAAATGGAGACGAGTACCAGAACACGGTTACACAAATAAAATAAGTTCAGGTAGATTACCTACAAAGAAACATAAAAATCCACATTCTTTAACACGCTGTGTAGAAATAAATAAAGCATTAGGCTCAACACATAGCTCAAAGTAATATTAAATAAAACAGCTAGTCAACATTTGTAATATTGTTCTAATTAGGTTTTTAAGTGAAGTTTTTAGTTAAGTAAAGAGTAGGTTACCTACTTAATTGTTAACACACTTATTACACGTATTTTTTATTTATATAGTATTTACTTTTGTTTGTGAGTTATAGGCAACAAAATGAATATTTTTAACATAGAAAAAAAATTAATAATTATTATTAGCCATTAGGCAAAAGCACAAATTATAATATAATAAACACCAACCAGCATGAACAAATTTTAAATTAATTAATCTTTAATACATATTCCATAGACCAGCGTTTCTTAAACTTTTTTATCCATGGAACCCTTTTTGGTGTTCACTTTTATCGTGGAACCCCTACTTTTTTTTAGCTTTTTAGCTTTTTTTAGGATTATTTGTAAATAAATTATAATCATATAATAATATTAAGTTAAAGGTATTTAATTCAAAAAAAAAAAAAAAAATGTTAAAATGAACATAAAAATAATAATAATAATTGTATGCATATATAATAATACTTCAATAATAATTACATTAATTAGATTAAGTATACATTTTAATGAGACGAATGAAATTACTTTTTCTATCCTTATTTTTACAAAATATTCTTAAAATTATACTCAATTGATTAAAGTTGTATGATTATATTAGGTTCAGCATCAAGTATGTTGCGGTATTTTGTTTTTGTTAATATATATTGGTGGAGAAACCCGTTTCACACGTAATATAAGTACTCGTAGTTGCAAAAGGCAAAAGTGCCAACACGACCTTTTGTGACAGTTGAGGATATTCATCTTTGAAACAGCACCAAAATTCAACTAGTGGTATCGATTTAAATTTTTCTTGCAACGATGAATCTAATGTCATTTCAATAAAAGTTACATATTCATTTACTGACATGGCTGGAGTTCATGTATTGACTATAAATGGATTTTTAATCCACAATTCATTTTTATATTTCACCGATTGGTCATTTGGAAAATCTGGTATTTTGAAATTTGGAAATAAATCACTAAAGCTTCGCGGAACCCTGAAGTGATCTTTGTGGAACCCCAGGGTTCCGTGGAACACAGTTTAAGAAACGCTGCCATAGACCTATAAACTAAGTTTATAACTTTGCTTTAATCATATTATTATCAAATATAAATTATCAATTATTATCATTATCATACATTCCTACCACGATTATATATAATTTATATTCACACGCGAAGTCCACACGCATGTGCAGATCAATGGTTAAATGATCAGGCGTAGCATGTTTTAAAATTTCGCTGCCGGGTCGTTGGATGATAGCATATATTAGCGACGAGTATAGTGATAGTGTGAATAGTGTGATAAATGACAATATAGATTAAAAAGTAAAAATTATCGAATATTTTATTTAAAAACTACTTTAGCAAAAAAAGCTAAAAAAGGCAATATTGGTTTGGTAAAATGCTAGGAAAACCGGCACCTGCTAGATGGAGAATTTGATAGCTAGACCACTATTAAAAAAGCTAGATCCAGCTATAAAATGGCTAGTTCGGCAACACTGCACACCATGATTTATTGACGACGTACCACGTTGCTTCCATAGATAAGAATAGTGCTGCGTCCACTACCACTTCATTGAACAAACATGCAATAATCGACATTGTTATTTGCGAAATATATAATTATTAAAAAACTAGAGTAAAAAAAAATTTCGACCGTTAATGAAAATAGTTTCGAATATTGTACCTTCTAAAATAGCGCGTATACACCATAGAGCATAGATTAGTATATAGTATAGATGGGCAACTCCTGGGTTAAAAATTGTGACTGCGAGCAGCGCTCCCGGGGTCTGCACGACGAACTATTCTGTAACAATCGATGTTTACCGCGCATTGATAAAAAAAAAATGCAAAATATTCATGGGTCTCCCGAGATCGAACCACAACTGCAGAAAACATTGTGCAGGAGGCCTTCCTATTGGAACTATTATTTTAACGAGCGAGTCTTCGTCTGTAATTACAGAAGGTTTACAGCTATGGAAGAATCTGTTTCCCGTAGATGCTTTATCTAAAAGGGGTGAGAAAGGACCTTAAATATCTATGTCAGACGATTCAGCTGCTGAAAGACATGCATTTCATGATGTTTTTCCTCGGTCAACTCTTCTTTTGTGTATTTTTCATGTTTTACAGGCAACCTGGAGGTACCTCTGGAATTCTATTCATGGTGTGCCTTTGTGTCATCGTCAAGTTTTGTACTCAAAAGTTAAAGACATGCTATATTCAAAGAGCAAAGATCAATTAGAATCAACATTTAATTATATACTGCATGAACCATTAATAAAAAAGTATTTTAAATTTGAGTCTTACGTTACCAATTTGTACCAAAGAAAAGAAGAGTGGGCACTTTGTTTCCGAAAAGGACTAATAACACGAGGACAAAACACAAATAACATTAGTGAAGCTGGCATGAAAATTATAAAAGATGTAATACTTGACAGAACAAAAGCCTATTCCCCTGTTCAATTTTTTTTTTTTCATAGTTAATGAATTAGATGCATTTTACGAAATGAAGATCATAGACATTGCATCTAATAGACCAGTACAATACTTGAAAAATAAATACATTCTTACTGATGCACAAAAAAAAGATTTAAAATACAAAAAACTAGATGGATATAGAAATATTTTTGAAATACATAATATTAGCTGTAATACACAATACTATGTTGACTTGGATGTGGGAATAGGTTCTTGTCCGAAGGGTGATACAGGATATCCATGTAAGCATTTAATTTTTATTGCAAAAGATATTAATTTTGATCTTGGTATTTGCTTACCAACAACAGAAGAATCCAGAAAACGGCTACATATTATAGCAACAGGATGTTCTGATATTAAAGAAGGGTGGTATGGTACTGCGAAAAATGATAGTAAATTGCCAAATAAAAACCAAGACACACAAAGCCAACATTTAGATGATGTACAAATTGCATTTGAGGAAACAAATGACAACTGTAAATCAGATAATACTAATATAAGTCCGGAAGGTTGCCAAGAGTTGAGTAATTGCAATGATTTTGAAACAGCAATAAAACAGTTTGATTGGTGTGTTGATAAAACGAAACGTGCTTTTGATTCAGACAAAGCATACTTTCTACCAGCCATAAATAGTTTTGTAAAATCAATGGAAAATAATGTAAAAACACACGCAGGACTTTGTTCAGCTATGGAGACTTTTGAGAAGTACTCTGGGTTAAACCCTAAATTGAAAAATTCAAAATTAATTAGTAACAAAAGAATTGGAACTCAGCCCACTGCAAGGGCTAGACGAAGAACACAAATAGGAGGAAGAAACAATTTGACAGCAGGCAGAACTCCGAAATGGAGACGAGTACCAGAACACGGTTACACAAATAAAATAAGTTCAGGTAGATTACCTACAAAGAAACATAAAAATCCACATTCTTTAACACGCTGTGTAGAAATAAATAAAGCATTAGGCTCAACACATAGCTCAAAGTAATATTAAATAAAACAGCTAGTCAACATTTGTAATATTGTTCTAATTAGGTTTTTAAGTGAAGTTTTTAGTTAAGTAAAGAGTAGGTTACCTACTTAATTGTTAACACACTTATTACACGTATTTTTTATTTATATAGTATTTACTTTTGTTTGTGAGTTATAGGCAACAAAATGAATATTTTTAACATAGAAAAAAAATTAATAATTATTATTAGCCATTAGGCAAAAGCACAAATTATAATATAATAAACACCAACCAGCATGAACAAATTTTAAATTAATTAATCTTTAATACATATTCCATAGACCAGCGTTTCTTAAACTTTTTTATCCATGGAACCCTTTTTGGTGTTCACTTTTATCGTGGAACCCCTACTTTTTTTTAGCTTTTTAGCTTTTTTTAGGATTATTTGTAAATAAATTATAATCATATAATAATATTAAGTTAAAGGTATTTAATTCAAAAAAAAAAAAAAAATGTTAAAATGAACATAAAAATAATAATAATAATTGTATGCATATATAATAATACTTCAATAATAATTACATTAATTAGATTAAGTATACATTTTAATGAGACGAATGAAATTACTTTTTCTATCCTTATTTTTACAAAATATTCTTAAAATTATACTCAATTGATTAAAGTTGTATGATTATATTAGGTTCAGCATCAAGTATGTTGCGGTATTTTGTTTTTGTTAATATATATTGGTGGAGAAACCCGTTTCACACGTAATATAAGTACTCGTAGTTGCAAAAGGCAAAAGTGCCAACACGACCTTTTGTGACAGTTGAGGATATTCATCTTTGAAACAGCACCAAAATTCAACTAGTGGTATCGATTTAAATTTTTCTTGCAACGATGAATCTAATGTCATTTCAATAAAAGTTACATATTCATTTACTGACATGGCTGGAGTTCATGTATTGACTATAAATGGATTTTTAATCCACAATTCATTTTTATATTTCACCGATTGGTCATTTGGAAAATCTGGTATTTTGAAATTTGGAAATAAATCACTAAAGCTTCGCGGAACCCTGAAGTGATCTTTGTGGAACCCCAGGGTTCCGTGGAACACAGTTTAAGAAACGCTGCCATAGACCTATAAACTAAGTTTATAACTTTGCTTTAATCATATTATTATCAAATATAAATTATCAATTATTATCATTATCATACATTCCTACCACGATTATATATAATTTATATTCACACGCGAAGTCCACACGCATGTGCAGATCAATGGTTAAATGATCAGGCGTAGCATGTTTTAAAATTTCGCTGCCGGGTCGTTGGATGATAGCATATATTAGCGACGAGTATAGTGATAGTGTGAATAGTGTGATAAATGACAATATAGATTAAAAAGTAAAAATTATCGAATATTTTATTTAAAAACTACTTTAGCAAAAAAAGCTAAAAAAGGCAATATTGGTTTGGTAAAATGCTAGGAAAACCGGCACCTGCTAGATGGAGAATTTGATAGCTAGACCACTATTAAAAAAGCTAGATCCAGCTATAAAATGGCTAGTTCGGCAACACTGCACACCATGATTTATTGACGACGTACCACGTTGCTTCCATAGATAAGAATAGTGCTGCGTCCACTACCACTTCATTGAACAAACATGCAATAATCGACATTGTTATTTGCGAAATATATAATTATTAAAAAACTGTAGTAAAAAAAATTTTCGACCGTTAATGAAAATAGTTTCGAATATTGTACCTTCTAAAATAGCGCGTATACACCATAGAGCATAGATTAGTATATAGTATAGATGGGCAACTCCTGGGTTAAAAATTGTGACTGCGAGCAGCGCTCCCGGGGTCTGCACGACGAACTATTCTGTAACAATCGATGTTTACCGCGCATTGATAAAAAAAAAATGCAAAATATTCATGGGTCTCCCGAGATCGAACCACAACTGCAGAAAACATTGTGCAGGAGGCCTTCCTATTGGAACTATTATTTTAACGAGCGAGTCTTCGTCTGTAATTACAGAAGGTTTACAGCTATGGAAGAATCTGTTTCCCGTAGATGCTTTATCTAAAAGGGGTGAGAAAGGACCTTAAATATCTATGTCAGACGATTCAGCTGCTGAAAGACATGCATTTCATGATGTTTTTCCTCGGTCAACTCTTCTTTTGTGTATTTTTCATGTTTTACAGGCAACCTGGAGGTACCTCTGGAATTCTATTCATGGTGTGCCTTTGTGTCATCGTCAAGTTTTGTACTCAAAAGTTAAAGACATGCTATATTCAAAGAGCAAAGATCAATTAGAATCAACATTTAATTATATACTGCATGAACCATTAATAAAAAAGTATTTTAAATTTGAGTCTTACGTTACCAATTTGTACCAAAGAAAAGAAGAGTGGGCACTTTGTTTCCGAAAAGGACTAATAACACGAGGACAAAACACAAATAACATTAGTGAAGCTGGCATGAAAATTATAAAAGATGTAATACTTGACAGAACAAAAGCCTATTCCCCTGTTCAATTTTTTTTTTTTCATAGTTAATGAATTAGATGCATTTTACGAAATGAAGATCATAGACATTGCATCTAATAGACCAGTACAATACTTGAAAAATAAATACATTCTTACTGATGCACAAAAAAAAGATTTAAAATACAAAAAACTAGATGGATATAGAAATATTTTTGAAATACATAATATTAGCTGTAATACACAATACTATGTTGACTTGGATGTGGGAATAGGTTCTTGTCCGAAGGGTGATACAGGATATCCATGTAAGCATTTAATTTTTATTGCAAAAGATATTAATTTTGATCTTGGTATTTGCTTACCAACAACAGAAGAATCCAGAAAACGGCTACATATTATAGCAACAGGATGTTCTGATATTAAAGAAGGGTGGTATGGTACTGCGAAAAATGATAGTAAATTGCCAAATAAAAACCAAGACACACAAAGCCAACATTTAGATGATGTACAAATTGCATTTGAGGAAACAAATGACAACTGTAAATCAGATAATACTAATATAAGTCCGGAAGGTTGCCAAGAGTTGAGTAATTGCAATGATTTTGAAACAGCAATAAAACAGTTTGATTGGTGTGTTGATAAAACGAAACGTGCTTTTGATTCAGACAAAGCATACTTTCTACCAGCCATAAATAGTTTTGTAAAATCAATGGAAAATAATGTAAAAACACACGCAGGACTTTGTTCAGCTATGGAGACTTTTGAGAAGTACTCTGGGTTAAACCCTAAATTGAAAAATTCAAAATTAATTAGTAACAAAAGAATTGGAACTCAGCCCACTGCAAGGGCTAGACGAAGAACACAAATAGGAGGAAGAAACAATTTGACAGCAGGCAGAACTCCGAAATGGAGACGAGTACCAGAACACGGTTACACAAATAAAATAAGTTCAGGTAGATTACCTACAAAGAAACATAAAAATCCACATTCTTTAACACGCTGTGTAGAAATAAATAAAGCATTAGGCTCAACACATAGCTCAAAGTAATATTAAATAAAACAGCTAGTCAACATTTGTAATATTGTTCTAATTAGGTTTTTAAGTGAAGTTTTTAGTTAAGTAAAGAGTAGGTTACCTACTTAATTGTTAACACACTTATTACACGTATTTTTTATTTATATAGTATTTACTTTTGTTTGTGAGTTATAGGCAACAAAATGAATATTTTTAACATAGAAAAAAAATTAATAATTATTATTAGCCATTAGGCAAAAGCACAAATTATAATATAATAAACACCAACCAGCATGAACAAATTTTAAATTAATTAATCTTTAATACATATTCCATAGACCAGCGTTTCTTAAACTTTTTTATCCATGGAACCCTTTTTGGTGTTCACTTTTATCGTGGAACCCCTACTTTTTTTTAGCTTTTTAGCTTTTTTTAGGATTATTTGTAAATAAATTATAATCATATAATAATATTAAGTTAAAGGTATTTAATTCAAAAAAAAAAAAAAAATGTTAAAATGAACATAAAAATAATAATAATAATTGTATGCATATATAATAATACTTCAATAATAATTACATTAATTAGATTAAGTATACATTTTAATGAGACGAATGAAATTACTTTTTCTATCCTTATTTTTACAAAATATTCTTAAAATTATACTCAATTGATTAAAGTTGTATGATTATATTAGGTTCAGCATCAAGTATGTTGCGGTATTTTGTTTTTGTTGATATATTGGTGGAGAAACCCGTTTCACACGTAATATAAGTACTCGTAGTTGCAAAAGGCAAAAGTGCCAACACGACCTTTTGTGACAGTTGAGGATATTCATCTTTGAAACAGCACCAAAATTCAACTAGTGGTATCGATTTAAATTTTTCTTGCAACGATGAATCTAATGTCATTTCAATAAAAGTTACATATTCATTTACTGACATGGCTGGAGTTCATGTATTGACTATAAATGGATTTTTAATCCACAATTCATTTTTATATTTCACCGATTGGTCATTTGGAAAATCTGGTATTTTGAAATTTGGAAATAAATCACTAAAGCTTCGCGGAACCCTGAAGTGATCTTTGTGGAACCCCAGGGTTCCGTGGAACACAGTTTAAGAAACGCTGCCATAGACCTATAAACTAAGTTTATAACTTTGCTTTAATCATATTATTATCAAATATAAATTATCAATTATTATCATTATCATACATTCCTACCACGATTATATATAATTTATATTCACACGCGAAGTCCACACGCATGTGCAGATCAATGGTTAAATGATCAGGCGTAGCATGTTTTAAAATTTCGCTGCCGGGTCGTTGGATGATAGCATATATTAGCGACGAGTATAGTGATAGTGTGAATAGTGTGATAAATGACAATATAGATTAAAAAGTAAAAATTATCGAATATTTTATTTAAAAACTACTTTAGCAAAAAAAGCTAAAAAAGGCAATATTGGTTTGGTAAAATGCTAGGAAAACCGGCACCTGCTAGATGGAGAATTTGATAGCTAGACCACTATTAAAAAAGCTAGATCCAGCTATAAAATGGCTAGTTCGGCAACACTGCACACCATGATTTATTGACGACGTACCACGTTGCTTCCATAGATAAGAATAGTGCTGCGTCCACTACCACTTCATTGAACAAACATGCAATAATCGACATTGTTATTTGCGAAATATATAATTATTAAAAAACTAGAGTAAAAAAAAATTTCGACCGTTAATGAAAATAGTTTCGAATATTGTACCTTCTAAAATAGCGCGTATACACCATAGAGCATAGATTAGTATATAGTATAGATGGGCAACTCCTGGGTTAAAAATTGTGACTGCGAGCAGCGCTCCCGGGGTCTGCACGACGAACTATTCTGTAACAATCGATGTTTACCGCGCATTGATAAAAAAAAAATGCAAAATATTCATGGGTCTCCCGAGATCGAACCACAACTGCAGAAAACATTGTGCAGGAGGCCTTCCTATTGGAACTATTATTTTAACGAGCGAGTCTTCGTCTGTAATTACAGAAGGTTTACAGCTATGGAAGAATCTGTTTCCCGTAGATGCTTTATCTAAAAGGGGTGAGAAAGGACCTTAAATATCTATGTCAGACGATTCAGCTGCTGAAAGACATGCATTTCATGATGTTTTTCCTCGGTCAACTCTTCTTTTGTGTATTTTTCATGTTTTACAGGCAACCTGGAGGTACCTCTGGAATTCTATTCATGGTGTGCCTTTGTGTCATCGTCAAGTTTTGTACTCAAAAGTTAAAGACATGCTATATTCAAAGAGCAAAGATCAATTAGAATCAACATTTAATTATATACTGCATGAACCATTAATAAAAAAGTATTTTAAATTTGAGTCTTACGTTACCAATTTGTACCAAAGAAAAGAAGAGTGGGCACTTTGTTTCCGAAAAGGACTAATAACACGAGGACAAAACACAAATAACATTAGTGAAGCTGGCATGAAAATTATAAAAGATGTAATACTTGACAGAACAAAAGCCTATTCCCCTGTTCAATTTTTTTTTTTTCATAGTTAATGAATTAGATGCATTTTACGAAATGAAGATCATAGACATTGCATCTAATAGACCAGTACAATACTTGAAAAATAAATACATTCTTACTGATGCACAAAAAAAAGATTTAAAATACAAAAAACTAGATGGATATAGAAATATTTTTGAAATACATAATATTAGCTGTAATACACAATACTATGTTGACTTGGATGTGGGAATAGGTTCTTGTCCGAAGGGTGATACAGGATATCCATGTAAGCATTTAATTTTTATTGCAAAAGATATTAATTTTGATCTTGGTATTTGCTTACCAACAACAGAAGAATCCAGAAAACGGCTACATATTATAGCAACAGGATGTTCTGATATTAAAGAAGGGTGGTATGGTACTGCGAAAAATGATAGTAAATTGCCAAATAAAAACCAAGACACACAAAGCCAACATTTAGATGATGTACAAATTGCATTTGAGGAAACAAATGACAACTGTAAATCAGATAATACTAATATAAGTCCGGAAGGTTGCCAAGAGTTGAGTAATTGCAATGATTTTGAAACAGCAATAAAACAGTTTGATTGGTGTGTTGATAAAACGAAACGTGCTTTTGATTCAGACAAAGCATACTTTCTACCAGCCATAAATAGTTTTGTAAAATCAATGGAAAATAATGTAAAAACACACGCAGGACTTTGTTCAGCTATGGAGACTTTTGAGAAGTACTCTGGGTTAAACCCTAAATTGAAAAATTCAAAATTAATTAGTAACAAAAGAATTGGAACTCAGCCCACTGCAAGGGCTAGACGAAGAACACAAATAGGAGGAAGAAACAATTTGACAGCAGGCAGAACTCCGAAATGGAGACGAGTACCAGAACACGGTTACACAAATAAAATAAGTTCAGGTAGATTACCTACAAAGAAACATAAAAATCCACATTCTTTAACACGCTGTGTAGAAATAAATAAAGCATTAGGCTCAACACATAGCTCAAAGTAATATTAAATAAAACAGCTAGTCAACATTTGTAATATTGTTCTAATTAGGTTTTTAAGTGAAGTTTTTAGTTAAGTAAAGAGTAGGTTACCTACTTAATTGTTAACACACTTATTACACGTATTTTTTATTTATATAGTATTTACTTTTGTTTGTGAGTTATAGGCAACAAAATGAATATTTTTAACATAGAAAAAAAATTAATAATTATTATTAGCCATTAGGCAAAAGCACAAATTATAATATAATAAACACCAACCAGCATGAACAAATTTTAAATTAATTAATCTTTAATACATATTCCATAGACCAGCGTTTCTTAAACTTTTTTATCCATGGAACCCTTTTTGGTGTTCACTTTTATCGTGGAACCCCTACTTTTTTTTAGCTTTTTAGCTTTTTTTAGGATTATTTGTAAATAAATTATAATCATATAATAATATTAAGTTAAAGGTATTTAATTCAAAAAAAAAAAAAAAAATGTTAAAATGAACATAAAAATAATAATAATAATTGTATGCATATATAATAATACTTCAATAATAATTACATTAATTAGATTAAGTATACATTTTAATGAGACGAATGAAATTACTTTTTCTATCCTTATTTTTACAAAATATTCTTAAAATTATACTCAATTGATTAAAGTTGTATGATTATATTAGGTTCAGCATCAAGTATGTTGCGGTATTTTGTTTTTGTTGATATATTGGTGGAGAAACCCGTTTCACACGTAATATAAGTACTCGTAGTTGCAAAAGGCAAAAGTGCCAACACGACCTTTTGTGACAGTTGAGGATATTCATCTTTGAAACAGCACCAAAATTCAACTAGTGGTATCGATTTAAATTTTTCTTGCAACGATGAATCTAATGTCATTTCAATAAAAGTTACATATTCATTTACTGACATGGCTGGAGTTCATGTATTGACTATAAATGGATTTTTAATCCACAATTCATTTTTATATTTCACCGATTGGTCATTTGGAAAATCTGGTATTTTGAAATTTGGAAATAAATCACTAAAGCTTCGCGGAACCCTGAAGTGATCTTTGTGGAACCCCAGGGTTCCGTGGAACACAGTTTAAGAAACGCTGCCATAGACCTATAAACTAAGTTTATAACTTTGCTTTAATCATATTATTATCAAATATAAATTATCAATTATTATCATTATCATACATTCCTACCACGATTATATATAATTTATATTCACACGCGAAGTCCACACGCATGTGCAGATCAATGGTTAAATGATCAGGCGTAGCATGTTTTAAAATTTCGCTGCCGGGTCGTTGGATGATAGCATATATTAGCGACGAGTATAGTGATAGTGTGAATAGTGTGATAAATGACAATATAGATTAAAAAGTAAAAATTATCGAATATTTTATTTAAAAACTACTTTAGCAAAAAAAGCTAAAAAAGGCAATATTGGTTTGGTAAAATGCTAGGAAAACCGGCACCTGCTAGATGGAGAATTTGATAGCTAGACCACTATTAAAAAAGCTAGATCCAGCTATAAAATGGCTAGTTCGGCAACACTGCACACCATGATTTATTGACGACGTACCACGTTGCTTCCATAGATAAGAATAGTGCTGCGTCCACTACCACTTCATTGAACAAACATGCAATAATCGACATTGTTATTTGCGAAATATATAATTATTAAAAAACTAGAGTAAAAAAAAATTTCGACCGTTAATGAAAATAGTTTCGAATATTGTACCTTCTAAAATAGCGCGTATACACCATAGAGCATAGATTAGTATATAGTATAGATGGGCAACTCCTGGGTTAAAAATTGTGACTGCGAGCAGCGCTCCCGGGGTCTGCACGACGAACTATTCTGTAACAATCGATGTTTACCGCGCATTGATAAAAAAAAAATGCAAAATATTCATGGGTCTCCCGAGATCGAACCACAACTGCAGAAAACATTGTGCAGGAGGCCTTCCTATTGGAACTATTATTTTAACGAGCGAGTCTTCGTCTGTAATTACAGAAGGTTTACAGCTATGGAAGAATCTGTTTCCCGTAGATGCTTTATCTAAAAGGGGTGAGAAAGGACCTTAAATATCTATGTCAGACGATTCAGCTGCTGAAAGACATGCATTTCATGATGTTTTTCCTCGGTCAACTCTTCTTTTGTGTATTTTTCATGTTTTACAGGCAACCTGGAGGTACCTCTGGAATTCTATTCATGGTGTGCCTTTGTGTCATCGTCAAGTTTTGTACTCAAAAGTTAAAGACATGCTATATTCAAAGAGCAAAGATCAATTAGAATCAACATTTAATTATATACTGCATGAACCATTAATAAAAAAGTATTTTAAATTTGAGTCTTACGTTACCAATTTGTACCAAAGAAAAGAAGAGTGGGCACTTTGTTTCCGAAAAGGACTAATAACACGAGGACAAAACACAAATAACATTAGTGAAGCTGGCATGAAAATTATAAAAGATGTAATACTTGACAGAACAAAAGCCTATTCCCCTGTTCAATTTTTTTTTTTTCATAGTTAATGAATTAGATGCATTTTACGAAATGAAGATCATAGACATTGCATCTAATAGACCAGTACAATACTTGAAAAATAAATACATTCTTACTGATGCACAAAAAAAAGATTTAAAATACAAAAAACTAGATGGATATAGAAATATTTTTGAAATACATAATATTAGCTGTAATACACAATACTATGTTGACTTGGATGTGGGAATAGGTTCTTGTCCGAAGGGTGATACAGGATATCCATGTAAGCATTTAATTTTTATTGCAAAAGATATTAATTTTGATCTTGGTATTTGCTTACCAACAACAGAAGAATCCAGAAAACGGCTACATATTATAGCAACAGGATGTTCTGATATTAAAGAAGGGTGGTATGGTACTGCGAAAAATGATAGTAAATTGCCAAATAAAAACCAAGACACACAAAGCCAACATTTAGATGATGTACAAATTGCATTTGAGGAAACAAATGACAACTGTAAATCAGATAATACTAATATAAGTCCGGAAGGTTGCCAAGAGTTGAGTAATTGCAATGATTTTGAAACAGCAATAAAACAGTTTGATTGGTGTGTTGATAAAACGAAACGTGCTTTTGATTCAGACAAAGCATACTTTCTACCAGCCATAAATAGTTTTGTAAAATCAATGGAAAATAATGTAAAAACACACGCAGGACTTTGTTCAGCTATGGAGACTTTTGAGAAGTACTCTGGGTTAAACCCTAAATTGAAAAATTCAAAATTGTTGTGTCGTCTGAATCAAATATACGTTCGTTTCGTTTATTTTTATTTTATCTATTAATTTTATTTGTCGAGTTCGAAATAGTGTTGACGTTTTTTTTCTTTTCTTTTTTTTTTTTTGTTAAGTTGAATCGAAAATTTATGACTCTTGTGGTCTTATACAATCTATCATATTTGTGAAAAAAAAAAATGGTCGTAAGATTGTTTTAGGATCGATCGGGAGAAAACCTCCATACAATAATAAAGAAATCGTAGAAGCTCTTAATGTTCTCAAGAGAGCAGTGTTCAACACTAAGCAGATGAAAAAGGCTTTGAGTCGCATTACTCTTGTATTCTTACGAAGGCATAAACATAATATCACACGACAGAGCAAAAACAGACGTCACTCAATTGTTTTTTTGTCGACAAAGCCTTGACGCGGCTAATTTTAATATTTATCGATTAATTATAATAATAATAGGTAATATGTTATAAATATGCATATTGGTCTTGTATTTATATATACGAAAATACAGTAGGTACATGTATACACCCTCGATCATTTTGAGATTTTCGTGACCAATCAGTTAATTCAAACTCTTCACCTCGATTCAAGAGTGTTCCTCAATCCTCATAAGAAGCGATTTCTACTGTATTAGTACAACAACAACAACAAATGTATGTGAGGCGTATTCAATACCTAGGTCATTGCTCATCTTTGCATGTATACCAGGATAGTTATTGTTTTCAACGTTTTCCGCGAATCATCGACACTGATTAATTTGTAAATACGGTTCAGTGAAAATTCTAGCGCGACGAATAATCAACCATTTCATACATACGTTATAACGTATTTGTAATTATGCCATGCGCATTTCGTAACCGTGATTAAATTGTTTTCTTGTGAACGAGATGATTCGGAGTGATAATAATTGAAAATGCATAGAATTCGTATGATTATTATAATAACATATGATTACTTTGAATAATTGTACTTTGTATTACGTACTGTGTTGTGTTTTGAGAAAATATGAAAACACTAAAGTTCGATTGCTGCTGAATGGAATATTTCAGATTTTATCAAGATAAATATAAATTGAACGTGGAAAATAAGCCCAAAAATATTTTAAAGGGACATTTTTCACTCTTACGATGCGGTATTGTTTACCTTTTGTTTTGATTTTAAAGATCCATATGATCAATCAGACGCTTGTATTGCTTTTTTGTATTGTTTCGAAGTTTCATGCTGGTTATTAAATAGTAAAATGTAGTTCAAACTCTAAAATCAAAATTAAAAAAAAAAAAAAAAAATTTAAAAAAAATATCTATTAAAATATAAAGTTAAGAAAACATTTAAAATAATATTTGATTAAACTGTGATATTTGTATTATTTTCGTTGTTTTTATTGTCAGTGTTGTGTACTGATAAACAAGATGAATGATAATAATAAATTATTATTCATTTATTATTTATAATACCTACTTCAATGACGCTTAGACGAAAACTCGTGGTGTTAGAGGATAATACAATATGATACTTTGTAGTCGAAACAAATTAACATGCTGATTAAAACATAAAATTAAGTTTTTGAAACTCTTTGATTGCAGTCGTTGTTTTGGGGACAATCAAATTAGTTTTAAAATTGATAGTGTAAATGCTCGTACAAAAAAGTTTAAAAACGTCATACCATTTTCGTTCAAAAATAATTAAATTTTACTTATGACTGCATTGGATTAGGTAAAATGTATCAAGTGTAAAATTTATTTATTTAAAGATTATCACTACTAGACGTAAAAAAAAAAAAAAATTATCAAAATCCAAAAGTTAGCGTGTTTCGACTCGTGTCGACAGAATACAATTTTATGATTTATTTTAATACGATATCGGTGTTTTGTAAATCTGTTTTTATTACAAAACGTGGCCGACTATACTCAGGGCCGTATTTAAACTTTTGACGCCCCGGATCAACGACATTATTACGCCCCCTCCTCATTTAATAAAAACATTTTTTTCAAAAATAACTTGTCAAAAAAATTTGTTTTATTTATTTATGAATTATAACATGACATTTTATATTATACATATACACTATTAAACTAAATTTTTTTTCTTGATTGTACACTGGCAAAATCTTCAATTATATCAATATAATCCAATTGTTTTGTAAGCTGTGCTTCAATATTGAGTACAGCTAATGAATTAAGTCGATCTTCACTCATGGTTGACCTCAAATAAGTTTTGACTCTCTTCAGTGTTGAAAAAGATCGTTCAGATGAACAATTTGTTGCATGAGTGCACAACATCATCCTTAAGGCAATGTCAATATAGGGATATACTTCAATGAGACTTTGATTTCGTAAATAAACACTCATTTCTAAAACAGTTTTTGGAAAATATACCTTTTGATTCTTTAAGCTTTTCAGGTGAGATTGAAAATGAATACATTCAGTAGGAAATGATGGTGCTAAGTCATTTTTATAAACATTATGAAGTAGTTGAGCATATTTTTTAACTTCTGTTGGTGTCAGTTCTGTTAGATGGAAAAAAAAAATTATACTTGGATGATATATCATCATACGCCATTTTTCTTTTTTCTAGTTCAATTTTTATCTGATCTATAATTAAAAAGTAAGTATTCACCTTGAATTTTTCAGATTCATCCAAAATTTGTTCTTCAATGTGACCATCATCAAAAAATATTTTTTTTTTCTTACGTTGAGTAGTATTTTTGAAATGGGAAATGCCACATTTTTCAAGTGCACGAACTTCGTAGTCAACAAACATTTCATCAGTCCGAATATCACTTATATAAGTTACTAACGACTGATAAATTTCAATAACCATACCTAAATCAATTTGTATGGATTGCAATTTTTTACTACATGCATTAAAGCGATCTAAAATATCTCCCAAAAAAATTGACATAAATGATGATTCCAAACTTTTAATTTTTTTTTAAATACCTTCAGCTTCACAACGAGTAGATGAATTTTCTGCTGTATCAACAGCTATTTTAGATAAGGCATTTATAATTGATGACCAATTTTTGTTGAGAGATTTGCAAGCATCATCTCTTGCTGACCACCGTGTAACAGAAAGACTTTTAATTGAAGCATTTAAAATGTTCCATCGGTGTGTAGAGATAGAAAAAAAGTTATAAAGATTTTGAATTAATCCAAAAAATGCATTAGCTTCATAGCAACAACTAGCTGCATTTTTCCCAACTAAGTTGAGTGAATGTGCTGAACATGGCACAAAATCAGCAAGTGCATTTATTGACTTTATTCTAGCTTGTACGCCTGAGTATATATCAGACATATTTGAGGCATTATCATATGACTGTCCTCTTAAATAATTTATATTTAAGTCATATTTGTTGAACATCAAAATAACGGCTTCGGTCATTTGTTGTGATTTATGTCCAATTTTATCAATAAAGCACACAAAACGCTCAACAGGTTCCCTTGATCATTAACATAGCGAATTATAAATGAGAATTGGTCAATGTGTGAGATATCTGGTGTGGAATCAATTGAAATAGAAAAATACCTGGCCTTTTTAACTTCTTGAATAATTGTTTGAACTACATTTTCTGCCATTAAAGAAATAAATTGCTCATATGTGTGAAATGATAAATAAGATGTGTAGCCTTTATCTGGGTTACCATATTTTGTAATGTGTTCTGAAAGAACTGCATCAAACTCAGCAATCAATTCAATTGCCATCAAAAAATTTCCATTATTTGGGCTACCAATTTGAGTTGTGTCGCCTCTAAAAGATAAATCTCTTGATGACAATGATTTTACCACAGCAACTACCCGTCTCAAAATGGACTTCCAATAATTTGTTTCGAATTCCATTTGTCTGATAAGACGTTGGTCAATTCGTTCTAGAATTACGCCTCGTTGTTTCACAGCCAACATGTTGGACCTATGTTTTTGTGAATTTTCATGGGCGGATAATTTTTCCTCGGCTTTTTTCCAATTTGAAAACCCATAAGAAGCAAATGACTTTGAGCCACCAAATAACACACAGGGATAACAATAAATAGCACCTTTACTTTCAGAATATAAGAAATAATTTCGTTTTATGATTTCTCCATTGATTAAAGTTGAATCCAAAAATGTTTTTTTGAAATATCTATTAATTATCTTTTTTGTACCTCGATTATTTACAGTATACGATCTCTTTGATTTTGAAAAATTTAATTCAGATAAGTCTTGAGAAATGCCATGGATAGAAATGTAATCTCTTAAGGTATCATCTATATTCCATAAAGCTGGATCATTTCTAAAACAAATAATTTTTTCAAAAATCAGAATTTTAAATATTAACTACAGTTTGTTTAAGTGCTAATTATTGGGATGCATTATGAATATTCATTATGATACTCCATTAATGCTAATATTAATAGAAAAATATAAATAAAAAAAATATAAATAAAAAAAATATTATAAATGAAATTTCCAAATCCTCAGTGGAATTAAAAAGGCTATGTTATTTCAACAGTTTTGTAATTTATATACTAGTATAGTAGTATGTATTTTATTATTTAACATTATTTATTTGATAATATATCAACGAAAAAAGTGAGTTTTAATAAAGATAAATTTAAATATTTTTAAGAATTCAATTAATTAATAAAATAATTAGGTACCTAGCATTACTTATTGAGGGTATAAATTAAAACAAAATATTTCTGTATACTAACAAATATGTTTTTGTAAATCCAAGTTTTGATTTTGTATTTTGTAAACTTTTTATAATTGAATCGTTACTTTCTTTATTTTGAACAGAATCATTGATAATTATTTCATCTTCAACTTTATTTTCAGCAAATGAATGAGTTACAATAAATTACAAAAAAATAATAGTTATAATTATTTATTTCATAATAGACAATAGTAAGTTTTAAATCAAACTATTGTAGTACCTTGTGATGTCAAGTAATTTGTTTCACCAACAGCTATAGAACACACTAAAGTTTTTTCTTTTTTAAATGGATGGTCGACAATTATATTTTCCTCATTAAATACCTCAGCAGGATTGACTATGAAAAAAAAAAAAAAAATTAAAAACTGTTTTGAAGTTGATGCTTATAAATAACTGAAAACACATACATTTATGTAAATAATTATGACTTTATTTAATTTTAGTTGGTGCATAAAAACTTTGACTTAAGAAAAAATCATCTATGTGATGAAGTATGTATATTATTAAAATAAAAATTAATTTAAAGGTAATATAAAAAATATAATAATAAAATCATTTCTTTGAAAATTATTATTGATATTGTTTACAACAGGTTTTGGTTAAAACCAATATCAGGCAGTATTAAGTAAAACCTATCATTTATCTTACCTTCTGATTCTGATTCACACAATATTTGTTTTGTCATAGGATTATCTAATGTAGAAAACAAATCATTGACATTTTCATCATTATTAACCTCAACAGTATTGGCTAAAACAAGAGTAAAACAGTTATAAAATAATGATCAACAATTAGAGCATTTGCGCACAATATTATTGGAAGAATTATTCAAATAACTATCATAGAAGCATAGAACATAATGTTCTATGTAGTCATTCTACAGATTATTTCTTCATAGTTCTAACCTGTAGTTAATTTTTTGAAATATGATGTTAAATTTCCAGTTTTTGAAATAACAGAAGCAATTTTTAAAGCTCTTTCTTTGGCTTTCTTGCGATAAGCAGCTTCACTTAATCTTTTTTTACCATCCATTTTAAATTAGCAAGCTGTAACAATACGCGTCGCGTGGTAGCGGTATTAAATACTCACACAGCGGATATTGCTAACTGTATTTTTATTGAACATAGATACTGTACATATAATAGGATGCTTCGTATTACAATCTTTTCTTTTTAATTTCAACTTTAATTTATACAAACAGAATGAATTTGGGGTTTACATATATGGGGTGGGATAGATGACCTAGAATTCACAATTATGAGTTTGGTGGATTTACTTGTCCGTTGATACTGATCCGGATACTGGAAAATTGGTGGTAGCTGGCGAATGAAATCTGTCTCAGCTGCACGTGTTGATGGACGTCGGTGGGGCTGGCGGTGTTTGTTCACTCGTCCTAGCGGTCACACGTCTCGACAGTATAGAACAGCACACTTTACACGGTCTTTGAAAGAAAGCCACAGCATAGGCTGCACGGCCGTCGAAATATTGGGTTCGGCTGCTGGTCACGTTCGTGGGTTTGAGTAAACTCTTACCCACCGTCGTCACTCGGAGCCGTGAAATAAGTGACTATATTGAAATCGTGGATAACGGTTTTGTTAAAGCCGTCCGATTCAATATAGTGGGGCACGGACGCACGGTAGACTTATGACAACTTTATATTCTCATGGATATCGGCTTTTTAGGACCGACTGAGAATACATGCATCGGCTACGGTGAGTCGATAATTGACGCCTTGGCCTCTCCACTGAGGGCCTATATATGATATATACCTTCCCGGTCTTCTGTGTAGTCGCTGAACTTATCCGTATCACTATTTCTTTGTTTCTTCCAAAGTAGGTCTGAGATGTTGATGTTTCTCGCTGTTATAATCATCCCTTGGCTAATTATACAGGTGTATTAGGTGCATAGTTAATTATTATAGCGGGCTTGTTATTAATGCCCGTATGAATATAGGTTGTCCAAATACGAGTGTGATAACAGCGCGCTCTAACTCTATTAGTAGTGGGCGTACATAGGAGTTTGTCTAACTTGGTACCTGGTATCTACACCGCTAGATGGCGTGAGCGTATTGGGTGGTGCTGTTAGTAACGAAACTAGATAGCGTAGGCTATTTCGTCTCGTTACAAAGCAAAGCAATAATGCTACAAACTACAAGCACAAATAGCTGTAAATTTACCTATCGTTAGTTTTACGTGCAAATGCATAAGTAGTCGGTAGATAGTTAATATTAGATACTTACAAAAATACTTTTTAGATACTTACACAGCTGCAGTTAACACATTCGACACGAAACACAATATGGCAAAATTACTTTGAAGAGTGAAGACGGATCACGCATTATTACGTAAATAACATTATGATAACGTTATCAAATCATGGTTGGTTAGAACCATCTATAACCACAGAATAAGTAAATTTTATTTATTCTGTGCTATAAGTTATAACCACATAGAGTAACATGAAAGAAAGTTACTCTATGGTCTGCCGCGAGAAAGCTTGTAGCCTTGTTATCATTTTATCAATATTAATTACTAAATATGTTTTTATGTTTTTGATTTAAATTTAAATTTTGGTATACATAAAAGAGGTGATGGGTGGCCGCCCCCTCAAAAATATCATAATTTGGCCGCCCGGGGCAAATGTTCCCGTTGCCCCCCCTAAATACGGCCCTGCTCGTAACGTCATAAATTTATGTTAAATTGGCCTTCTTGGGGCCTTTTTACATTTAATGGATGTACCCAATAATGCCTTATTTTATTTTATGAGTTTGTTTTTTTTTGTGCTGTTTACTCAGTACATATGCGACGCATACTGCTTCGACATCGTCTAATGTATCTAATATATTAAAAAAATTCTTGTAGAGTGGGATATTACGGGGGGTACGCGTTTTTTCCATTTTATTCCCCTTTTCTTTTTACGCTTATTTTATATTTTTCCCCTTTTCTCTCGATCGTTTTATATTCAATTCGCCTTTTTTCCCGATTTTTCTCCGTTCCGTTTTCCCGATTCGACGGGATGAAAATCTTTTTAGGTTAAAGAATAGTGGCTCCAATCGCGTTCGTCCAAATTCCCTCCACCTTTTTTCTCCCCTCGCCTACCGATCGGCTTATCATTCCCGCCGACCGCTCTCTCCATTTGTTTGCTCGTACTCATAATAGTACGCGTCGTCGTATCACGAACCGTTTAACAGCTCGAGTTTTCGACTATATTTCCAACTCGAGTAGGTGGCTAGGTAGATTTAGGCGTTAGGTAGGAAATGAGTAATCAGTACACTACGATGCACACCGGTTTCGATACCGGGCGGCGGTTACTTAATTTCTGCTTTTTTTTTTGCTTTTTTCTTTCGTTTATCGTCTCCCGTGCATCATCATATATTAGACTTTTAGTAAAATTATTGTGATTTGTTGTAGAATTTTCATTTTTGATCTAGCGTATATTAAAATTTAAAAGTAATATTTTTTTTATCTCAAGTCATAATTGAACTAAAAAACCAGCATTTAACACTTCATGAAAATTAAAATACACGTTTTTGCATATTTTGGTTAATAAAATATTACAATTTTTTATTGCATACAAATCTTAGCCCAGGTGATGAGCTTTAATAAATGAATAAATAAATAATTTGTTGATTTTTATTGTATCGTTAAAAATCAATGATTTCAATTATTATTTTTTGTGTGTATCTTATAAAAATCAAATGCATATTTTGGTAAATAAATTTTTTATTAGCCTAGGTGATGAGTCATATTTAAAAGAATTTATAATTACCATCTACATAAAATATTACATTTTCTAACAAACACAAATTTCAAACAGATAAATTCATAGAGTGATGAGTGTCTGCTAGACAGCGAACGGCATTTGCCGCCATAGGCGGCATCTCCCATGAATCCGATACTGTATTATCAATATAAAATTGATTACAATCTCAGTCTGCCACCACCAGTATCTCATAAACCAAGTGATTTTCTTAAATTATTTTTTTTAAAGTCTCTCCATAGTCACTTGGTTTTTTTTAACGATTCTCGCATTTTAATACTTCACAATTAAAATACTCCACGATTCACCTGTATCCCACCGGGCAGCTAGTCCATTATTAAAAAAAAAATTTACTATACGCATATAACTTTACACAAGCGTCTAGAGCAGTGGTCGGCAAGTGATTTCTACTGGAGTCCGGAAAACTAAAATAATACGTGAGCGGGGTCCGTAGAAAAAAAATTAATTTTATTGCATTATTCAATAGTTATTACTAAATTGTTAAAATTATTTGAAGAGTAAACATGCCTTGTGATTTTATATGAGAAATCGAATTTATTGTCTTTGGCTAGTAACTTAAATCGGGAACTCTTGCAGAACATCTAATACGAAATAATATGTCCTGAAGGCTCAAGGTGAGAATCCGTTAACTTTGTTCTGTACTTGTTTAGAAAAAAAATTGTTTTACAAAACAACGCCTTTTTTATAATCACGATGGAATTTGAAATAACGTACTTATTGAATTCGTATCAAAGAAGGATGTGTCGACGGTCCAGATCACTGACTCCCGCGGTCCGGATATGGACCGCGGTCCGCCAGTTGCCGACCGTTGGTCTAGAGACAGAAAACGCCGAATGGCTGCAAGATGGCCGCTTTATGCTCTTATCAATCTACGTTACAAACATTTTTGATTTTGGCATCGAATAAATATCATAAAGATTTAAGAAAAATATATAAAAAATAAAATTTAAAAACATTTATTATTCATATTGCACAATACAGTTAAATATCAAATTGGTAAGTATTAATAATTAATAAATACAATTTAATAATATCTATAATTCATAATGCATGATAAAAATATAAAAAATAAATAAATAAGTGAAATTAATTGTCATAATAATAATTAGGTAAAATAATAAATAGGTAAATAAAATTGTTTAGCAATAAAATATGTTCTGCAAAATAGGCAGTTGTCATTTTTAAAGTTTAACACTTATCTCAAGTGTCAAACTTACTTTCTTTCATACATCAACATTAAGGATGCACTTATATTATTTTGTTCAATTTTGCTCAGTTCTAAACTAGTTGACATTTTTTAGTCTTTTTGGTAGAAAAAAATCGACGCTGATATATAATTTTTTTATTTGTTGGTGAAATATTTAATGACATTTTTTAAAAGGCTTTTTATTAATATTATTTCTCAATGCTAATAATGTAGATTGTGCAGATGACAAACATTTCTTCAGTAAATCAAGTTCTTCTAAACTTGATACATTATTTAACATTGTATCAAATTTGTTTTTAAGTTTTTGTTTTTCGTATTCTAAATTGTCTACTTCAGGTTTTACTTCTGTATTAATTAGTTGAGATACAATACTTACAGTCTCATTTTTTTTATTATTGTCTTCCAAAATTAGGTTTTTTGTATAACTATTAATATTTATTCTTTTTGATATTTCAGATAGGCAAACCAAATGGATATGTTTGCAAAAATTCCATTTTATTGCACTATCTATACATGTACATGAATAACAATGAATACAAGTTTTGCATACATCACAAACAATTTGGCAATTACAGAAGTCTTTCAATTTATTTACAGTGTACATATCATCATGACCACTTGCTATCACATTCCAACAATCTTCTCCATCTCTAAGCACATTATTAGTTGACATTTCTAGACTATTCTTGTGCCTCTTTCTTAATTCTTTAATTTTAGAAGTAAGTTTTCCTTTATGAAGTACAATAAGTCTGTCTATAGATTTGTCTCTAAGAAATTTCAATAATGCATACAAAGACTTATCAAGTCGTTTAACTTTCTTACCTTCTAAATAAATATGTTTCAGAGTCCGGTGCATTCTTTCTATATGCATATTAGTATTTATTCCTGCATGAAGACGATGACAGTAAGCCCATGATTCAACACATGTACCATAATTATTAACAAAATAATTAGCAAAAAAAGGGTGTCATCATTAGATGATAATTGGTTTACAGCTTCTTCAAAAATTCTTTCAAAAGCCTTAGGATCTTGTTCATGAAGTAAAGTCCTCAAAAGTTTGTATGTTTCACATTGCTTATCTTTAGATTTGATTTTAACTAAATTTTTTCTCCAGGCACGATCAACATGCCAAGTGCAGTACAATCTATGTTTTGGATGTTTCATTTCAACAATCCATGCATTAAAAAAACTTTCAGCCATATCAGACATGAATACATTGGGCTCCAATTGTCCTGTTAATGATTTTATTTTAGAATAAAATATTGTCAGTATTGCCTCATCAGTACGATTACTAATCATAAAGGCACATGGAAAACCTTCTCTCATATCGTCAAGTATTAAGAGTGTTATTAAATTAAAGTGATAAGAATTCATACCATGAGTTTCATCTATACAAATTACATCATGTCCATATTTTTCTAACATAGACTGTTGATAATTATTCATTATAATAATTAATAAGAAATCATCTTTTTTTAAGTTCAAAAATTGTTGATCTAACTCGTCTTGTTGTTTATAGTATATTAGGCTAAATTTGTCATCTTTTTTTAAATTTTGAACCCAATTTTCAACACTTATTGCATCATTTGCATGTAGTATAGCTTTATTATTTAGATTATAAGAAGTTTGAATATTATGTAAATCTTTTTTTGTTAAGAGATGTATTCTTTCTAATGAATTATTTGAAATATTATCACGAATTTCATCTAAAATATGTTCAAAAGGTATATGCTGAGACATCTTACTCGCTATCTTATCTCGAATGCCCTTATTTAATGGTAAATGCCCTAAATCATTATTGTGGCCTGTATGATTCGCAATAAACTGAACTGTACATTGTTTACTTAATTTACATATTGTGACATCAATGCGAGATGGGCAGTGTCCATTAATTTTATTTGACCATTGTGTTTTTAAATGCCTCAAGCCTGTACCTTTTGAAATATAATTTCCATTCATATGGCATTTATAGTATATACATGTTTTATTACTATGATCATTATCAATAGATCCACAATTTTTTATGTAACATGATTTGGTTTTATGTTCAATTTCATTTTTCCATACATAAAAATTTTCAATATTTTCAAATTCAAGATATTCTATGGGGTACTTCAAATCAGGTTTAACAATTTCAATTGAATGGGCAATTGCTTTATGTTCATTGAGATTTTTCAGATGGCAAAATGATTTGTCACATTCGCTACATAAGAACACATATAAATCCTTGTTTTTTATTTTTTTGGTTGGTGCTATACTGTCAATATTAGTAAAGGGATGTTTCTTTTTAATATGAGCTCTGAGATTTTTTAAGAACTTAAATGGTCTTCCACATGCAGTGCATGTAACTGTATTTTCAGACATATTTGATAAAATCTAGTAAAATTAAAATTTTATTTTACTTATTTACACATTTTTTCTGTAATATATTTTAACTTACTATTAAATATTCCGTTTTATGGCAACCCAAAATGTATACTTCAATTGAATAAAAACATGTATGTTTAACTATAATAAAGTAGTATTTAAGTGTCAAATTGAAATCGTGATTAATAGTGAACTCGAACGAGAATTTAAATATTGCTCGTAGTGAACAATATTTGAAATCATATAACCACATCATGAAATATTTCCAAAAAAGCCATTTTCAAGCTATCTGTAGTTTCAAATAAGCTAAATTTAGCTATAAAATAGCTAACTTGGCAACACTATGACTTCCTATTTTGGCTTCATTTTATATTAAATAATATTAATATTTATTATTATAATAATGTAATCTTTATTCGATGCCAAAATCAAAAATGTTTGTAACGTAGATTGATAAGAGATACGATTGATAAGAGCCTACGGCGGCCATCTTGCAGCCATTCGGCGTTTTCTGTCTCTAGACGCTTGTTAACTTTGCTGACGCGGATAGTATAGTCTAGCGTATAGTAACGTCGTGTTTCAACCACGTTCTAAGCTCAGCTGATTGTGTTCTACCTTTGTTACAAATTAGCGCAAATTCAAATCATGATAAATTGGCGCGAAATATCTTAAAATATAAATAAACCGCATTCATTATCCACTTCGTGTGTAAGCAAACCGCGGATGCGGTCGCGGTCGTGATAGCGGTCGAAATTCACGGCCGCGCGCGGTCAATCCGCCTCGTGTGTAAATAAGGCGCGGATGCGGTCGCGGACGCAGTCTCAAAAAGAATCCGCGACCGCGCGCGGCCAAACCACTCCGTGTGTAACCAGCTTTACGTAAAACATTATTTTTATATAAATTTGGCGGGGATATTTGTCCGAATTCCATTTGAGATACATTATTTCGTCTCCAATTACATGCTTAATCGGTTGAAATCTGTTCACCAATTTATTCACGTTTGGTTCCTTTCAGAGGCATTTTAGTTACATGTTGTAGTTCTTGGCCCCGTGTATCTTCTGCTAGAATACTAAGAAATAGAGGTTGTCCTGGTTGAGATTGTTTTTCAGCCCATCCAAATAACTTACAGCCTTTATCTTTACATGTAGCATAAAACTTAATGAAATATGTACTACGACTTTTGTCAGAACTTTAGACCTTTTATAAATGAAATTACAAGGAAGCTTATACTTATCCAATAATGCGTCATTAATAATATCAGCCCATGTATTTTGTTTTAACACGTTATGAGTACGAAATTTATTTCCTCGTTTATAAGAAACAGCCATTGGTTCAAATTCAAGATATTTTTCATATGGAATCGATAAATCAAATTGTTTATTTTTATTTTCTCCTTCATCAAACTCATCATTCTCATCACTATCAGTTGTATGCTCTGAATTCTCACTGTTTTCAATAGAATCTATAGTTGGTGTTAAAATATTTAATGCTTTTTTAAATTTAGATTGGTAACTGTGGCGATCTTGAAACACAGAAATGTATAAAGTTTTTGGATTAACTCTATTATCTAGCTGCTGACAAATGGTCGTCCATACTTTATTTGTATATGGTTTCAATACACCTTCTTCAAAAATATTAATTTTGTTATCGTCTAATATTTTATACACATGATCAGAATCCATCAAAGGTTTACGACCTCTGGTATTTTTAGCCTATTAACAAAAATCGTATTTAAAATCCACATTTAGCTAGTTGAAAGTAACCTAGGTACTTAAATTAATATAAATTATAAATAAAAGGATAAAATATGAATTCATTTAATTAGGTATTTATTTTTTATACGTTTGTATTCACGAAAATTCACGACTTATTAGCTTCAAATAGACTCATATACACAGTGAAACATATAAAACAAAGTATCGTAATTCAATGCAACTCTTAATAAAAATTATTTTTTATGTATGTTTAATGTCACTAGATTAAAAAACATTTATAAATTATAAAATGACAAAATATAATAAATAATAATTTATATAATGAGCTCAAAATAAGTAAGTACTCAATTTATTTATATGCTCTTATAAATAAATTTGTCTCTATATTTATTGCATAACTTATGTCCGTATTTCTTTATTTTTTAATGCATATGTAGTTTTTTTTAGTACATAAATGCATACATATTTATACATTATTAAGTGCATAACATCCTAACCCTACTAAAGGCGCGTCCACATAGTATGCAAACACGACACAGCACACGCACATACACAGCATTCATTAAAAACGGTGATAGTGTGGACGCGTTTGCAAACATGCATACGTGTGTATTTCGTGTTTGCCGGATTGTCGGTACATCAAAGAAAATGACTACTACTGGACGGGGTTTTTCATGATTTTGATGTATTTACTGTTTGAATCAAAGTCGGAATGTGACAAAAATAGAATGATCATTGTCACTTTGTCATTGTACAAGTACAGTGTAGGTCGGGGCAGTGCCGGCGCTAGGTATTGCGGGGCCCTGGACATAGGTAATAGCCTTTAGGTTCTCAGAGAGGGGTGAAATTTTAGCTTTTTTTTAAATCAGGATTTTAAAAAAAATACTGTTTTTCGTCGATTTTAAACACTTTAATAATATTAGGTTATTCTTATTCTTTTTTTTAACACAAATTATTTACAAATAATAAAATAATAACTAATTAGATACATACAACAACAATATATAAATTTTTAATTGAAGTAAGAACATATTAATTTTATATTTAATTCTTCTTAAATAGCCTTCTTTGTTACTTTTTAAGTTATTTTCTTCATCATTATTATCACCCCCAAGCCCGTATTTATAAAAAAAAATGTATATTGTTAACAAAAAATGCATATTATGATATTGTCATAATATGGACTATAATATGAGCCATAGAGCTTACGACGGTGTATATATCATAGACCTTTTACTTTGAGTAAAAAGTTAATGGTTTATATCGACGATGTACCTGCTGGATGCTATCTATTTTACGAAGAACCAATAAGGCTATAAATAAACTATATTGATATAAAATTTACTATGATACTATGATATTATTATTTTATTATGTTCAAAACATGAATGTTGAATTGCGTAGCACACATTTCTGTACGGACTACGGGAATACTAAGAAGTAAGAATATTATTACCTTTACCAGTTAGTGTTGCCTCTGCTGAAAGGAGTTTCTCCACACTTCAGAGACTGAAAACCTGGCTTCGCTCAAGGATGAGTGAAGATAGGCTATCAGCATTATGCCTACTTAATTTTTATAATAAAATTAATATTCTAGATCAAATAGATCATATTATTGATATTTTCGCCAAATTAAAAAATAGACGTCTTGAATTTGTCTTGTAAAAATTGTTGTTTTCTATTTGTTATAAGATTTTGTGAAATTATAGCTTGCCTCCCCCTAACCTAGGCTCTGGAGCCGCCCCTGGTCTGTTGTGACAATAAATAACTGTACTATACGTAACTAAAATGTAATATTATTTTCTAAAACTGTATAATCTCAAAATTAAAAATGCTAATAAATATTTTACTAATTAAATTTATAGGTACTTAAAAGTTAAAACAGATTAATTTTTTTTTTTAAATAAACTTTTGAAATAATTGCACACCACCTACTTTGAACACCACGAGCCGCCACTGACATATTTTGTATACCTACTTGTGTAAACGGAGACAACACATTCGAGTGCGATTCCTCCTGATGAAACCTCGCTCAGCATAGAATTAGTGGCGTAGCGTGAGTTTCAGTTGAACCTTTGAGTGGAAAATCGTAGGCTAATAAATTCATAAGGGCTGGTTATTTTATTAATTTACATTTATTTTAACAACTACATTAAATCATCAATTAAAAATAAATTAATTCATCAAAATGTTTGAATAAAATAATAAATTGTTTAATATCTAAGTACGCGACCGCGGCAGGCAGAAAATGCAATACATGACGGTAAACAATAAATATTAAAACTAAATACTAATCCTGATCCCTGATACACTGTAGAGTGTAGATACTCTCGCAGTAGGTACCTATATTTAATACGGCTATACTCTAAACTGAAGTGTAATAATAATTTCATAAAATAAAAACTTACTCTTGTGATATGCAGAAATTTTTGAAAAAATATAGGAACTGCACAAAGCGGACTGCGGTCAATTAATACTCTGAATTCTGATACTCAAACTCAATTAATGTCCAACTGAATTTATGTCAGATAATTAAATAAATATTTTAAGAATATGGCTTTGTCCCCTTCTATAATACGGCGATACGGGCATACAATACGCGGAAAGCCTTTCCAAATATAGAACAAAGAAAACAATAACCATAGATATAATAAATATTTATATTATTATTTATAGTAGGAATTCTACTTGACGGGTATCGTCAAAATATTACGCTTTCGTTGTATCGATAACGATTTACTGTAGTTTGTACTATGGCTAAATTTAGATATTGTTTTCCAAATAACTGGTGATAGGCATAATATAGATTTATAATTGGTTGATATAAAATGTCAATGTGTCTCACGGTATTCGTATTAAGATGATAATTAAAAATCACGGGGCCTTTTAACAAGCGCGGGGCCCTTTAACAAGCGCGGGGCCCTGGACAAATGTCCCATTTGTCCTCCCCTAGCGCCGGCACTGGGTCGGGGTTCTTCAACTATTTTATGGAGAGGGCCACACATTATTTTATACAGGTCCATTTCCCTAGCCCCGCCATGTTGGAATTTTCACAATTTTTTTTTTCATTCGTTTGTGCTGCGTTTGTGCCGTTTGTGCTACTTGGTCTCGCGTTTGTGCTGAACTCCAAACTCGAGAAAATCAAATTTTAAATGAGGAGGGGCTGGGGAAATGCTAGCCCCTCTATGTTGGAATTTTCACAATTTTTTTTTGTCATTCGTTTGTGCTGCGTTTGTGCCGTTTGTGCTACTTGGTCTCGCGTTTGTGCTGAACTCCAAACTCGAGAAAATCAAATTTTAAATGAGGAGGGGCTGGGGAAATGCTAGCCCCTCTATGTTGGAATTTTCACAATTTTTTTGTTTCATTCGTTTGTGCTGCGTTTGTGCCGTTTGTGCTACTTGGTCTCGCGTTTGTGCTGAACTCCAAACTCGAGAAAATCAAATTTTAAATGAGGAGGGGCTGGGGAAATGCTAGCCCCTCTATGTTGGAATTTTCACAATTTTTTTGTTTCATTCGTTTGTGCTGCGTTTGTGCCGTTTGTGCTACTTGGTCTCGCGTTTGTGCTGAACTCCAAACTCGAGAAAATCAAATTTTAAATGAGGAGGGGCTGGGGAAATGCTAGCCCCTCTATGTTGGAATTTTCACAATTTTTTTTTTTCATTCGTTTGTGCTGCGTTTGTGCCGTTTGAGCTACTTGGTCTCGCGTTTGTGCTGAACTCCAAACTCGAGAAAATCAAATTTTAAATGAGGAGGGGCTGGGGAAATGCTAGCCCCTCTATGTTGGAATTTTCACAATTTTTTTTTTTCATTCGTTTGTTCTGCGTTTGTGCCGTTTGTGCTACTTGGTCTCGTGTTTGTGCTGAGCCCCTTACTCGGGAAAAAGGTTTTTTTTTAACTAAACGTGATTTGCCAACTTTAAAAAATAATTTGAGACCTAACCATTCTACATACAACACGAAACCATATAGGGGATAGTGATCTTAGAGGGGACTTACATTAATTCTATGTATTTTGGGTATCCACACCCACGTGAGTTAGAAAATAATTTTTATTTTGGAGGTTGTGTGATTTGTAAACATTAAAAAAATTTTCGCGACTCAACTATTTCACATACGTCTCAGCACCATAGTTATATTAATTAAACTAGAGGGACCTTACATCCATTCTATGTGTTTTATGTACCTAAAAATCTCGTGGTTTAGAAAATAGTTTTTTTTTTTTTTTTTGGAGTATTTACCTAAGCGTGATTTGCATATAGATATACAATATGAAATGATTTGTAACTCAGCCAGTGGACCTAAAATATAACACTATGGCAATAGTAAATGGTTTGTATATTTTAAAATAATCAAAACTCGCTTTAAAATTAAAATTACATAAAAAACCTTCCAAGATGCCCTAATAATAATCTTACCTTTGAATTTTCAGTATGACAATAGTATAGTTTTGTTATTATAATTGTAATGTATAGGTACTCTGTAAGTCAGACATGATACCTACATTGTAGGTACTAGTTTTTGTGTAATGAAAAACTTATCTTCCATAAAAATTATTGGACATTTTTACCTAAGAATCTGAGTAATATTTAATAATTAATAGGTATCTAAGATGATTTTGGTTTGAATTATTTTATACCCAAAAGTTCTTTATATTTGTCGACAAAATAATTTTTTTTTGAGTACCTACCTAAGTATGGGTAATATGTATGGATGTTAATTAATTATTAATGTGAGTTGAAGTTTGAAATCCATTCATTATTTGAATAGTATGACTATGAAGTATGAATACTGAACAGCGTATCATTTATCATATCAGTCTAATATGTAAAAATTCACCTCTTAGATAAGAAATTTCGGCCATTTTGTCAATCTACCAATATTTTGTATAGAACAGCTGTCAGCTACTGATAATATTATAATAAACTTAATCTATTTAATTATCTTTATCAGCTGTGATATTACATAATATTTTCATTTCTTATCTTTGAATACAAAAATTTTTATACATTTTCAACTACAAAATAATTTGCAAATATTCGTGATTTTGACAAATTTTGTCGATTTTTGAACTTCAACTGCTTATAAAAAAAAATTGTGCCTATGTATTTGAATAATTTTTGAATCACTCTTAGATCAACTTATTCAAAACCTTCTATTAAATTTTCAAGCGATTTGGTAGGGCCAAAAAATTGTAATCGACTTTTATAAAAAAAATCTAAGAAAAATCGAATTATTCAAATGCCTATAAATAGCTCAAAAATAAACGAAATATTTTTAAAATACAACTATGTAAAGAAAATGCCTATTTAAACATTTTGTAAAAGTTTTAAGTTTCTACGACCTATACTTTTTGAATAAGAACAAATATCAAAAATCAATGATGCCTAAATTGTTATTTTACGCGATTATGTGAAAAAATTGTAATTTCAAACACTCATAAAAATTTTTGATTTTATTCCAGTGCTAATTTTTTTACAGATAATTGAAGGAAAACGTATGTCAAAATTTGTACCGAATTTACAATTCTTAGTTTTGAATACTTAAAATTTTATGAGTTTTCAACTGCAAAATAACTTCAAATTTTCGTGATTTTCTACACATTTCGTAAAAATATGAACTTTTTATGCTTATAAAAAAAAAATTGTGCATTACGCTTTGAATTTTTTTTTATACCGATAAGTTCGACATATTAGGTACCTTGTATTAAATTTTCAAGAATTTTTGTCCAGTCAAATTTTTTTTATCCACATTTCAGAAAAAAAAACAAAGAAAAGTTGAAAATTTCAATTGTCTATTAAAAGCTCAAAAAAAGTCTAAAGTTTACAAAAATTGTACTACGTATAGATGATTCCAATATAAACATTTGGTGAAAGTTTCAAGTTTTTTCGACTTATACTTTTTGAATAAGAACAAATATCAAAAATCGTTTAAGGCTAAATTATTATTTTACGCAATCATGTAATTATTTCGTAAACGTTTGAACTTTAGATGCTTATAAAAAAAAATTGTGACTCACGATTTTTGATTTTTTTTAATAGCAATAAGTACTTCTAATGAGGAACCTTGTACTAAATTTTCAAAGTTTTATGGCCAACCAAATTTTTTTTATCCACATTTCAGAAAAAAATAAGTTCAAATTTTCGCGATTTTTCAATATTTCATAAAAATTTAAACTTTTTATGCTTATAAAAAAAAAGGTGTGCATTTCGCTTTGAATTTTTTTTTTATACCGATAAGTACTTCTTATGAGGAACTTTATATTAAATTTTCAAGATTTTTTGTCCAGCCAAATTTTTTTTATCCACTTTTCAGAAAAAAAAACTAAGAAAAGTCAAAAATTTAAATTGTCTATAAAAAGCTCAAAAAAAGTCAAAAGTGTTCAAAAATTTTACCACGTATAGATGATTTCAATATAAACATTTGGTGAAAATTTCAAGTATCTACAATTTTTGGTTTTTGAGTAACGGCTAAATAAAAAAATCGATTTCGTCGAAAACGGGTTTTGCACAAAAAGTACCGTTTTTTCCTCATTTTTTGTTTGTTTTTCCCGTGGCATTTGAAAACTTTTGGGAATTTTCACTTGTGACCTCTCTAAGGTACCTCCGATATTCGTTTTGCCACCGAAAACATACCCTGAAGTTCAAAATTGAAGCATTATTTCGAGTAGTTATGGTGTACACAGACACAAAAACAAAAAAAAAAAAAAAAAAACAAAAAAAAAAAAAAAAAAAAACACACATCACAGTAAAATCAATACATTCTTCACTTCGTTCAGAATCTAAAAGGTGGAAAGAAGTCCAAGTAGTATAGTGTATGACCTATTGTCGTGTGTCGCGTTTTCAATATTACAAAACATTTTCGATAAAATTATACTTATTTATATATTAATAAAATAAAAATAAACTTTCTAATTATATAAAATTTTCATTATTAAACATTTATTCTTACCTTGTGAACCCATACTTTTAGTATACCTAGGATTTAACCCAAACGCGATCATAGGTCCATCAATGAACCTACTACATGCGGAGTATCTTAATCGTATGGGTTCCAGAAGAAATCATAAAAGTAGCTATATTTAAATACCAAACGAACAGTTTTCATACGTAACAAAAATTAAATTAACTTAAAAATAATTTTAAAAGATACTTACTTTTAAGTTTTACTTGTGTTGATTTGAAAATCAGTGTTGAATAAATAGAGACGAGAAACAAACTAAGTGTAACAATATTCTAATGGTTAAGAATTGAGACAGTTGATATTGTGATATTAGAATTATATCAGTCGACAGTGTTTACACATTATATAATGTATTATCGATGATAACTGATAAGAAATCAACCAAAATCATGACGGCCCATAAAAAAAAAATACGGAGTTTAAAAAACACAATGCTCGAAATAATTTAATTTGATTTGAACGATTTAATCTAACCTAACCGTAGCCTGACAATGTTCTATTTTTAGGACATCAATAATAATAATATGTTTTAATCATTTTTATTTCATCGTATAGTAGTATAGAACGTATAGTATTGTTTAAAAATAAATTTCGTTCTCAAATTCAATAATAGGTAAACGGTAGGGGAGACCGGGTACAAATGTAACACGGGTCAATTGTAACATCGTTGATTTCTCTTCTAGGTTCGATTTTAAAATATGGCGAAAATACGACAGTTGTCCCACTGTAATAGCAACTAGTTCCCCTTTATCTATACGGCGATATCATATTGTCCTTATCAGAAAAATAATAAAATACGTTTATCAACTCAGATTGTAAATAAAATATTTTGTCGTATTTTTTTATTTAAACCTTGTTATTTATTTATAATTTTTTAGTTACTGTTATTTTTATATAAAGAAAGAAGTGTTCTTTAACTTGATTGTCTTGCCTGGTCTGTGCGTAGTAAGTATTTTTTTTTATATTTACTTTCTTACATAAATATTGATTGGGGACAATTGTAACAGTTAAACGGGGGACAAATGTAACATTTTATTATTGTTTATAAAAATTATATTTTTAAGAAGCAATTATTAATTATTCTTTGTTATAGGTAATAGCCATGCCACGAATAAGACAAAGAACAACAAATAGAGGCACTGATAGTGAAGTCATAAAGAGAGCTGCAGAAATCTGTATAAAAGAAAATAAATCTGAACGATCAGTTGCAAATCAATTTGAAATTTGTCATGTAAGTTTAAATCGCTACATTAAAAAATTGAAAGCTCACCGTGATTCTGGTGGTCCTTTACCTGAATGTGGTTATCGCCCTCACACCCGAATATTTAACAATTTACAAGAATCAATGTTAACAAATTATTTAAAAAATTGTGCTGACATGTACTTTGGACTGAGCACCAAAGATGTAAAAAAACTTGCTTATGAATTTGCATTAAAATTAGATTTAAAAATACCACCTAGTTGGACCAAACATGAATTTGCAGGTGATGATTGGTTTTCTAGTTTCTTAAAACGCAACAATACATTATCCATAAGAAAACCAGAGGCTACTAGTTTAGCAAGGGCAATGAACTTCAACCCAGTAAATGTTAAAACATTTATGGATAAATATGATTCAGTTCTTGTGAAATATAAATTTGAAGCACATCAAATATATAACTTAGATGAAACTGGGATAACTACTGTGCAAAATCCTGGTAAAATAGTAGCACAAAAAGGAAAAAAACAAGTAGGAGCAATAACATCATCCGAACGTGGTACATTGGTTACAATGTGCTTAGCAGTAAGTGCTCTAGGCAATACTATACCACCTATGTTTGTTTTTCCGAGAGTGAATTATAAAGATCATTTTATTAGAGGAGGGCCACCAGGGTGTGTAGGAACATCAAATAAATCAGGGTGGATGCAAGGAGACCAATTCTTAGAATTCATGCAACATTTTGTCAATCATGTAAGACCCACAAAAGAAAAAAAGGTGCTGATACTATTAGATAACCACGAATCACATTTATATTTACCAGTAATTGACTATTGTAGAGAAAATGGTGTTGTGTTGCTTTCATTCCCCCCTCATTGCTCCCACAAACTTCAACCATTAGACAGGTCTGTGTTTGGTCCATTTAAAAAATTAATTAACCAAGAAATGGATTCTTGGATGAAGAGCAACCCTGGTAAAAGGTTTACTATATATGATTTACCTTCTGTTACATCTAATGCCCTTGTAAACGCAGCTACACCAAAAAATATAATAAATGGTTTTTCTGTGTCTGGTGTATGGCCATTCAATAGAAATGTGTTTAATGACGATGAATATGCGCCATCAACCGTTACAAACATTGTATTAAATAGTACAGATAATATGCAACCTAATGAAACATCTAATAACACAGAAACAGTTATAACAAACATCGTAACTGAAACATTAAGTCAAGAACCAATAACTATATCACCTGAAAGTATTAGACCTTATCCTAAAACTCAATTAGTACAAAAAATAGCAAAAAATGGTGGGAGAAAAAAAGGAACAACTAAAATACTAACAGACACACCAGAAAAAAATGAAATTGAACAAAATGCTAACAAAAAAAAAAACATTGCTAAACGCAAACTATTATATACAGAGTCTAGAAAAAATAAACAAACATCCAAAGCCACAAAAAAAAAGAAAATTAAGATAGTTGATGAAAGTGATGAAGATGATGATGCTTTTTGTACGGTTTGCTCAGAACTTTATTCAAAAAGTAAAAGTGGAGAGTCATGGATTCAATGTCATAGGTGCAAACTTTGGTCTCATGAAGCTTGTACTAAAAACAACTTTACTGTATTTTATATTTGTGATAATTGTGAGGCTGATGATATTTAACTATTAATATTGTAACATTGAGACTGATGTTGTTTTAATTAGTTATTTTTAATAGTTATAATCTTTTAATATCCTCTATATTATTTTATAATTTGTTATTCATTATTATATTAGGTATGTTCTACCACTGTTTTTTGATTTTTATATTTAGTTATAAAGGCTTAAACTATAAAAAGATTATAATTTGTTATTTTTTTATTACATTAGATATTGTTATTTTTAATAATAAAGGCTTATACTATTAAAAATCTAATTTTGTTTGATGTATTAGGTATGTGTTACATTTGTCCCCTAGTACTGTTACAATTGACCCAGAACCGGGTACAATTGTTACATTTCTTTTTTTTTTTCAGATCAGATTTTACAGATTCACCTATGGAAGTTAATGTTCAATTTATACATATTTCTTAAGATTACAAGTTACTGAATCAGTTGAGTGCAAGTTCAATGCTAAAAAGTTTAAAATTTCCCATAAATAAATAATAGTATGGAAAATGTTACAATTGTACCCGGTCTCCCCTACACATACCTATCACATATATATACAAAAATACTAAATAGCCGACTGCTATGGGTAATGCATGTACAATAATGTCTCCAACAAAATGGCCGAAATTTCTTATCTAAGAGGTGAATTTTTACATATTAGACTGATATGATAAATGATACGCTGTTCAGTATTCATACTTCATAGTCATACTATTCAAATAATGAATGGATTTCAAACTTCAACTCACATTAATAATTAATTAACATCCATACATATTACCCATACTTAGGTAGGTACTCAAAAAAAAATTATTTTGTCGACAAATATAAAGAACTTTTGGGTATAAAATAATTCAAACCAAAATCATCTTAGATACCTATTAATTATTAAATATTACTCAGATTCTTAGGTAAAAATGTCCAATAATTTTTATGGAAGATAAGTTTTTCATTACACAAAAACTAGTACCTACAATGTAGGTATCATGTCTGACTTACAGAGTACCTATACATTACAATTATAATAACAAAACTATACTATTGTCATACTGAAAATTCAAAGGTAAGATTATTATTAGGGCATCTTGGAAGGTTTTTTATGTAATTTTAATTTTAAAGCGAGTTTTGATTATTTTAAAATATACAAACCATTTACTATTGCCATAGTGTTATATTTTAGGTCCACTGGCTGAGTTACAAATCATTTCATATTGTATATCTATATGCAAATCACGCTTAGGTAAATACTCCAAAAAAAAAAAAAAAACTATTTTCTAAACCACGAGATTTTTAGGTACATAAAACACATAGAATGGATGTAAGGTCCCTCTAGTTTAATTAATATAACTATGGTGCTGAGACGTATGTGAAATAGTTGAGTCGCGAAAATTTTTTTAATGTTTACAAATCACACAACCTCCAAAATAAAAATTATTTTCTAACTCACGTGGGTGTGGATACCCAAAATACATAGAATTAATGTAAGTCCCCTCTAAGATCACTATCCCCTATATGGTTTCGTGTTGTATGTAGAATGGTTAGGTCTCAAATTATTTTTTAAAGTTGGCAAATCACGTTTAGTTAAAAAAAAACCTTTTTCCCGAGTAAGGGGCTCAGCACAAACACGAGACCAAGTAGCACAAACGGCACAAACGCAGAACAAACGAATGAAAAAAAAAAAATTGTGAAAATTCCAACATAGAGGGGCTAGCATTTCCCCAGCCCCTCCTCATTTAAAATTTGATTTTCTCGAGTTTGGAGTTCAGCACAAACGCGAGACCAAGTAGCACAAACGGCACAAACGCAGCACAAACGAATGAAAAAAAAAAATTGTGAAAATTCCAACATAGAGGGGCTAGCATTTCCCCAGCCCCTCCTCATTTAAAATTTGATTTTCTCGAGTTTGGAGTTCAGCACAAACGCGAGACCAAGTAGCACAAACGGCACAAACGCAGCACAAACGAATGAAAAAAAAAAATTGTGAAAATTCCAACATGGCGGGGCTAGGGAAATGGACCTATTTTATACAAATCTCGCGGGCCGCATCCGTAGTAAAAACATGTGTTTTATAATAAAATACAGTTTTACAATTTATTACAATTTTCATGATTAAATTTTAAATTATAAACTATAATTAATACCATTAAAACAACCAACATTTACAACATGTAAGTAGGTAATTTAATTTGTTTTATCGCACTTTTCCTAATTTTTTCAATATCGATGGCTCATGGCCGTCTTAAGAGGACGTGATACCCAAAGTGAAACGTATACAACGGCTAAGAGAATGCGCTGTTAAGTGTTTTCGCGATCCGCATGCACGCGGCGTTTAAGCCACGCCTACTACTCGTAGTTGTCGGCCGGCCGACGAGTCTCGTTCGGGAGCGCTGTTTATTATAGCATGAACGTTCGTCTAAGAACTATCGCGTCATTATAAAATCCATTGACGTAGATGCTGCCGTAATATTTTAAATCTCCGCGCGTATCCATAAACTAAAGATTATAATTTAACCTACTGCTTATCTAAATATATGTACCAATATATAGAACGTTCAAACTATATTGTAACATAACTTGATTTGGATTTATTGCATTATTACTTATTGAAATATAATATCAACCGTACCGAACGTTTTTTTTTTAGGTGGCAATGTATGATGTATTTGTATTCTGTTTGTTGCCGATATTATTTTATTATCGTTCGTCCGATAACGTATCGCGTCAAAATATACAGTTTAATATTTATATACAGGGTGTCCCAGGTCTATTTGACTAATGCAATAACTTTTTTTCTATTCAATATTTTTAAGTTTTTTTTTTTTTTTGTAATGATTTGTAGAGCTCTGCGCTATAATTTGTGTATCTTATATTTTATTTTATTTTTTTACAACTTTATGCATAGCTATAATGTATATGCCTACTATTAATTATTACTATAACCTAACCAAAATTTAACAAAAACAAATTATATTATTAACCTGGACTTTTTTCTGTGATTTTTTTATGCATCATTCTAATAAAACTGCCATCCGAGTTAAAAGAAACAATAGCCGCTTGAACTCGAATATTATACGACTGTCGTTGAGTAAAGTTTATTCTTTTGCCAGCGATGTGTTTATTTATTATGCTGTTAAATTGTTCACAATAATTATTGTCAACATCATATAACAAACTTTTCGCATTGTCAATAACACGTCGAATAGCAGAAGTTATTTCATTCATGAGTCCACACTTTTCAATCTCAGACACTAAGTTTTTTTCACCCAGTTTTGGCCCAGTGCAAAAATATTTTTCACATCTAGAATGTTCACCGAAAATATGATATGGGCTATTCGAAATATCTTTTTTTAAACCTAAATCAAGTTTAGTATTAGTTAACTATTTTTTACCGCAAAATTAACTCTAGCTCAAAATTTAATTATAATTTAATTATAAATTGAAAAAAAGCCATGAACATTTTTGAAATATTGTAAATCATTTTTCAGTTATTAGAAATTCATAAAAGTTTTATTTCCACAGCTTACATTAGAAATTTCAATAGAAGCTCTGATATTATAATATTTACTATAGAAATTGTCTTAAACTACCTAATGTATTTTTAACTCTATGATACAGATACTTAGGTACTGGTGGAACATCTGCATCACTTGCAGTTTATTTCGCTAGAGGGGAGTCCACAGTTGGTGAGATTGTGTCGGACACATCAAAAGTGATTTGGAAAGTGTTGAAGGACAAATACAAGCAGGTACCGAATAGAGAGCAGTGGACAGCAATAGCGCAACGTTTTGAGACTCTCTGGAATCTTCCAAACTGCATAGGAGCAATCGATGGCAAACACGTCAGAATTGAGAAGTTTGCGAATAGTGGTTCTTCCAATTTTAACTACAAATCATATCATTCGACTGTGTTATTTTTAAAAACCCTTCAGAAATAGCATCAGCCTCAATGCTTGTGGCACCTTTTGACCAATTTAAAAAACATTCGTGGGTATTTGGTTCTTTTCCTATCGTTTTTGCCCTTTCACACACAACGCAATACCGATTTCGAATTCCACAAAACAAAATTTTTTTACTTCGGTAACCAATAATTGTAGCCTATGACATTATTTTATAAGACATTTTATTCAACATTAAATTATTCAAAATTAGACAACGGAATGAAATGGTAAATATTTATACCGCTCCTGATAACGCATCATATTTGGTTTTGTAGCTGCGTTTACTCCATTGGCCATCAGCTATCACAGGACACATAGGAGTACCATCTTTATCTACGTCACCAGCTTCAATTGCTAAGCGTTTTTCCTCAATACCAGCTAGTTTCATAGCGTCCCATGCAGAATCTTTTACATGTTTACTTAACCCATTATTATAACTCATGAATGTTTTAGGAGACATACATGGGATATCTAAACTCGCTGATAATTCTGGTAATTGTGTATATCCTATACCGATTGCGATAGTTCCATTTACAGCAGCCTTGTTTATTGGAATATAACTAAGATCTCGACTTTCTGAAGTTATTACAGTTTCCTTATTGCACATTTTACATTTAAAATACCAACGTGTCTCAAATCCCATACAGATTTCATTTACAAATTCAACATCCATAAAAGTACAATCAACACCACGAATATGATTATTAGGATTTTGAATTTGTGTAAATACATGTTTCATATCAACAATTCGCCGTTCTCCATTTAAAAAATTCAGATCACTATAAATTATAATATTTTTATACAGTAAATAAGTTAGGTACACAATTTAAAAATTAAGTCTTACGGAGTTTTACATGTATCTTCTTCGGCAATTTTAAGATCATGACTATTTATTTTAGATATTTCCTGGTCACTGACTTTTATGCAAATGTTATTTAATGGTGTACTACTCATGACTAACGGTATCTGTGTTTCACATTCATATGGGCCATTTTCAATTTCAATTGAAATGTTATTTACATAGCTTGTAGATCTATACAATGAAATATATTATATATACCAATTAAAATTATGAAATTCAAAAATAAAATAACCGGAACCTCGCTTAGCTTTACATTAGAGGGTGAGGGGTGGAGTGAACCTCGGTCTAGAGTAGGTCACTATAATGTATGTATTAAATTTGAATGTAATGATAGTTAGGTATCATTGTATACGAAAAAAAATTCTGAACGGAGATGATTTGTCAGTCTAGGATATATTATTTTTAAATATTGTTATATATTTTATTTAATTACAAGTAATTTATTTTTAAATTAGGACGGGTTGACGGTTGCATACGGCATGGTTAGGTACTTTTTTAATTATAACATAAATCAAAATTCCTTTGCTAGAAAATCGTTTTTTACGCGTGAATTTTTGATTTCGGAAAAATTAAAACTTTAAAAACTCGTAAATTTTAGATTCTTGAATAACCTCAAATTTGTTCATAATAATTCTAAGCTTAACTTATGCAGTATGCACAATATAGTGTTAAATTTTCAATTTAAGATTCTGAGCGAAGCGAAAGAATATATTGATTTTACAATGATGTGTGTTTTTTTATTTTTTTTATTTTTATTTTATTTTTTATTTTTTGTGTCTGTCATCACCTTTTAGGACAATAAAAATGCTTCGATTTTCTTCAACAGTAGCTTTTCTGATAGGAAAGTGAATCTAGTTGGTACTTTGGGGGGTCAAAAGGCCGCCACCCAAACCAACGTTGGAATTCATAGTACCGCTAGGAGCAGCACTAGACGAGAAAAATTTGACACGTAAAACATGCTTACTTAGATTGAAAATAAATCGATCCAGAATGGTTATAGGGAAAGAATTCAAATAATCAAAGTTAATGAAAATAATATTTTAGAGGGCATCTCGGAAGAATTTTCTTCATTATTTAAATTATAACGCTCAAACAACAGTTTAAAGTAATACATTATTTCAACAATTTCAATTAACTGTAAATTAAAAAAAAAAAAAACTTTTTTGAAAAATTTCTCCGAGGTGCCCTTGGTAATGTTATTTTCTTTAACTTTGTTCCTGGGTGTTTAGCTGTAAAATAACCATGTAGTAAGTTATTTCTAATTAAAATGGTCATGTTTTTGATACAAAAAAAGGGTGGTATTGCGTTATAACTTATAATTGGGTACAAATAAACATACTTCAATAACGATTCATCAACTTTTGTCTCAATGACACTTGGCAGTTCATGCAATTCAATATTTTCGTTGGTACAATCTAATGCATTTATCCCAGTCATATCCATGTCGCTAGTAAAAACTTCAACCCTATTATTTAAAATATTATAAAAGTATACTAACACAATGATCTTAATTTTAAAATATTAAAATGTAGAAAAAAATTAAATTTTAAAACAATTTACCTAGGAACTATTGTCGAAGCATTTATTACTGAAGTCGATCCGTATTCCTGGGAAGTCTCGTCTAACCTCTTTTGAATAGAACTTTTAATAATAGACATGAAAATATGAATTTATATACATTAGAAATAATTCGGCCACTCCGGCCCCCCAAATAATAATTATAAGCTATAAAAATATACTTTTAAAAAATTAAATGATTAGGAAGACACGAACTTACCTGTTAATTTTTTTGTAACGGCGAAGTGCAAGCAGTGCATTGCCAGTTAGCCTTTTATTGCCGGTACTTATTTTTTTTTTTGGTTTTTTTTATTGCCCATAATTTAAAAAATCAACGGGGAACAAAAATAATATAAAACAATTTTTTATGCGTCACACAAACACAATGTATAAGTATAATCACTAGTGAGTAGGGACTATCAGAGCCGGATTAACGTAGGTGCAAAAGGATCTTTTGCTCCAGGGTGGCAAATTTTCGGGGGTGACATATTATAACTTTTGTAATACAAATAATGAATATCGTGCATGTGTTGAACTATTTTATTTTATGCAAAACTAAATCGAGTAATACAGGGTTAGCTGTTAAAAAATGATATATTTTCATTAAAATAATATATTATCTTGTTTTTAAAATATAAAATTATTATTTATAGCAATGAATAATATTATAAGGATGGACTAGAGCACAGTATAACCATGATTATAGTAGCATTAATCACAGTTTACATACAATTTTGTAAAATTCTGTTATAAATAAACGACTTCTCTAGTTTTGTCTAATCGATTTCCTGTGTCGTTGACTACGATTTTTATCTTCTTCTCTTTGTTAAAATATACATACCTGCGCCTATTATAATATTATGTATACATAAAATAAATAAAATTTGACGTTTTCAACTTGTAGTAATTATTTGCGCAATAATAATATAATGTACCGAATATATTTTTATTAAATTGTTTAAAATATTCATACAATATTACATGAAATACATAATATTATATTGTTTTAACGACTTCTCGATAAGAAATTTCCTATCGAAAATATATTGCTCCAGGGCAGCATTGATCCTTAATCCGGCTCTGGGGACTATAGGAACGACTATAGGGACTATAGGAACGTATATCGTACGTTTGCGTAGTGAACTTGAACAATGCTTGTTATTAGACGTCAAGACTGTTGTATGAATTATATAATGTTGTTCAATATGACAATAATAATAATAATTACCTAGTATTTATCAATACTATAAATTTATAAATTACACGTATTTCACCAGAAACACGGCACACTATCGCTGTCACGGCTGCGGTGATGCTATTTTTATAATTCAGTCTATATAGTCGGACTAGTTGCGTTGTAGAGTGGGGGGCGCTGCCGCCGGCACAACCTACGTCGGCAGACAGACCGCTAAGAGCAGCACTTGTCGGGAAGAATGAACATTTTACAGCGTATAAACATGCTCACTTAGATTTAAAATTTTTAACTCCAGAATGATTTTAGGACAAAAACACTTATTAACAAAATTAAAGATAATAATATTTTCGAGGGCCCCACGTAGGTTTTTTTCTTTGTTCCAAATATTAAGCTCAGTATATCGTTTAGAAATAATGATTTTTTCAACATACTAAAATGACGGTAACTTTTCAAAAAATTAATTTTTTGAAAAAAGGCTACGTGGGGCCCTCGAGAATATTATAATCTTTAATTTTGTTAATAGGTGTTTGTGTCCTAAAACCACTCTGGAGCGAAAAATTTGGAATCTAAGCGAGCATGTTTTTGGTATTGAAAACGACGGTACTACGTCCTCTTAATTTTATCGAAATAGAAAATACGCATGTTATTTTTCAAATGTGATCGCGGGCCGCAAATAATGACAAAATGGGCCACATGCGGCCCGCGGGCCGCGGGTTGAAGACCCCTGGTGTAGGTTATAAATTATAGTAGAGTTTTTTCAAATTACATTATTTAAAATGGACTTTACTGACGACCAAATATTACAATTAATCAATGAATATATCAAATACTACTTCATTTCCGTCAACACACACTTCGCAATCTACCACGTCGTATACATCTGGGAGTACACCATCAAATGCACTTGAGTATTACAGCAACTTTTCTGGGACAGTCGAAAACTACGATGAGGAGTGCGAGTCCAGTTTCACACCATTATAGTTATTTTAATAATCATTATTAATTTCTTAATTTAGTTATTTATTGATATTATGTTATTATTACGATTAAAATATAAGAAATTCAGAACCTTATAATTCAATAAAGACTAATAACACTTACCTCAGAGTTATCAATATTCTTTCTTCGGCAGACACACATTCTCTCATATTTGTGTTCATTTTATGTATATTAGGAGTAACCAACTTTAACAATTCCCGGTATGAATCTTTTGACATTCTGTAGAACGCTATAAACTTGGTATCAGTTTGATTCAGTTGTTCTGCTGCTATAAACAGCCTGCATTTCATATTTTTCTCTATATATGGATGGGTCCAATATTCCCTTCGTACTAATTTTCGTTGTCTACGGTACTGATAGTAGTCAATTATATCATCTTCATTAGAACTACTCGACATATTGCAAAAGTTTAATGTTTAACTATAAAAAAACTTTGAAAAACTTTAAAAAAACGCACGTTCTTTCCCAACATCAATTCGCATACAACTGCGTACACTGGTCGAAATTCGATCGCACTCGTGTGCGGAGTAAATACATAAATTGATTGCAAACCAAATTGCACAACAATCGCTCACGCAACTGATTTGAGATTCTCGTTGCAAAACAGTTGCACCGTGTGCGGAGGGCCTTACTCGCGAACAGTTCGAGACATTTTTCAGTCTCATCTGCCATATTATATAATATTAATAATAAGGCACATTCTTTTAGGTTATGTTTATATTATGATAACGCTCTTATCACCAATTGGTGGTCCATTTACGTATAGTATTTAGTTAGATTTTTCCGATTAATTTATCTTTTTATGAGTTAACGTTCTTATGGCACTTGAAAAAAAGGAAAAATATTGATGTTGTACTCAGTAATGTAAAAATAAAGAAAAAAACGTACAATGTTGAAATTAAATTTGTAATATAATATAAAATTTATAAGAACATATTTAAGTTCAAATCAATATGAACAACATAAATAAATTTGAATAAACTTATATCAAAAGTCATAACATATTAATAAAACAGTGTACAGTAAAAATATTTACATTGAATAAAAAATACAACACATTATATAGTGTTGAGCGAAGATAATGAAATACTCATCTAGATAAATGTAAAGATGATTTTCATTCGATTTCATTGATTTATAATTACAAAAGTCAACATCTTACACCTTATAGTAAATCAATAAAAAACATAAAATAAAAAAATAAAAAAAACTCACACATAAAATAAAAAATATGCCACCAAACTTTGTATATTACAATACGTTATATAAGTTACGTGTTTATCCTAAAAATTTAATTTTACATTTTTTTTACATAAATGATTTCATAAAAAAGATGAAATTAAGTTATTTATCTCAATAAATTCATCTTATATTATAATAAAAATGTTACTTTATTATACACGTAGTTTAGACGAACTTGTTAATTTCTCATATCTTTATGGACAATACTCAACACAATATTATAATACAATGAATTCACATTTAAACCATACAACTTTATCAATCTACTCTGTCCAGTTAAAAAAAAGTTGATTGAAGTCAACATCTTACACTTTATAATAATAAATCGATAAAAAACAAAATAAAAAATATACCACCTAACTTTGTACATTACTATAATAATCTGTATAAGTTGAGTCCTTCGTAAAAAAAAAAAAATTTTACATTTTTTTGCACAATTGATTTAATGAATTCACATTTAAATCATACAACTTTATCATTCTACTCTGTCCAGTTTAAAAAATAACAAAAACACATAATATCATTACTAACGAAAGACAACATTTAAACATAAAGTTTGAAATAAAGAAGAGAACATAAAACAAAAAAGCACATAAGATTTTTATGTGGTATTGAACAAACATAAAACAGATCACAAATCACTAAAGCAGTACATCTTTAAAAACACATATAAAGTTAAGTGTAAGTTTATGAGATCCAAAAAAAAAGTGACATAATAACATTTAAATATATGAGGGCTTTAAAAAAAAAAAATCGGTTCAGTCAACGTAAAAATACATACGAGTACAACCATATTTTACACTTGTTAGTATTCAAGTTGAAAGAGCAATGCGATCCGTATGAGGTCTTCTGTCACCTGTGTACGCGTAGTCTGTGGAAACAAAATTTGTTCGAAATGGTTTTTATTGCAAAAAGCAAGTTTGTGTCGGGCACACCTGAAAAATCACGTCTGTTAAAACACGATCCGTTCAAACGGTTTATGTAGAGATACTCACCCAGAAATGCCGGATTCCGAGACATCCTAAAATCGAGACATCTGAAAAAATTCTGAAGAGACATACCTAATAGTGAAAATATGTAATCTTCGTACACGGTTTTGATAAAAAAAAAAAAAAAATAGGATAAACTTACCGTCAAAACAAAATTTGTTCGAAATGGTTTTTATTGCAAAAAGTCGTTGTCAGGACCACCTGAAAAATCATGTCTGTTAAAACTCGATCCATCCGAACGGTTTACGCGGAGATACTCACCCCGAAATGCCGGAGTCCGAGAAAATCTAAAAAATTCTGAAGAGACAAACAATTGTGTAATCTCCGTACACGGTTTTGAAGTTTTGATCAAAAAATTCACACGCGAATGCGTTGAAAGTTGAAGCACATTATGGCGAATTCGAAAAACAAACGAATTTTTTTTATCACTTTAGCGTTATCACGGGGAGGATAAACGAAAGAAAAAAGCAAAAAAAAAGCAAAATTTAAGTATCCGCTGCCCGGTATCGAAACCGGTGTGCATCGCCTTGCAACGATTAGTATTAGTTTCTAACTAACGCCTAAACTAGGGCTGGCGGTATTTTCGGTATACCTATAATTACCGGTATTTAAATTATACCGGTATCTGGTATTTTCGATATTTTAGTATACCGGTATACCGTGATTCGGTAATTACCGAAAATACCGTGTCACGGTAATTACCGAAAATACCTACATTTATATTTAAATATTTATTATTTTTATAAAACCATAAATATTAATGATACGATATTATAATATATTATTGTCATTTTCGTTATCTGTTATTTAATATCATATCACTCGGGACCATAGAGTTACTCGATTATAGAGTTAAAACAACTATTTTTAGAATTCCCATTTGCTGATGATTATGATATTATATTGTTATGATTATTTTTAAATGGTCAATACTCAATAGTATATCGATATGTTAGGAACTGCATCTTGCATGTTATACTGTTATAGTACCTTGTCATTGATATCACATTGATATATTGTTATAGTTATAGTGTGATACTGTTTAACTGTTATACTGTAATACATGTTATTACTTCTGTAATATACTAATAAATAATACCTAATTAATATCGGTACCGTGGCTGTGTATCTGTCGGCCTGAGATTCTAACGTCGTAGGTAACAGGTAAGTTACATTACTTAGTACTTCTAATATGAATAACTACATAATACGTGTCAACAATTTTATTTATAATATGTTTTGTAGGAAGTTTAATGGGTAGAGTAAAATCTAAAGTGTGGTTATTTTTCAATAAATCAAAAGATGAAGGAGTTTGTAAAACATATTGTGGTCAGACTAAGACTTGTAAAGGCGGAAATACAAGTAATCTTATAGCTCATTTACGGTTTATGCATCCTGGAATTTATAATGAATTCATTAAAATGAACAATTTGATTAATAGGTAAGTTTTTAAATTTTTTTTATTATATATTAATTTATAATGTAGGTATAAAATAAGTAGATGAAAATTAATACAAAAATACAATTATAGTTAGGTACAAACTTGAAAGTGATACAATACTGCCCTCCTAGTGGAACAAGCAGTATCTCCAATAATTGAATTGTTGGGAAAATGAGTTTTTCGATTTCTTGGTTTTTTACCATAAAATCATTATTTTTACACACTTTTTTTTTTAATTAATTATTAGTGATAGGCATCCTTAATTGTTTGAATATTTTTTTTTATACTTAGATCATTCTTTTTGTTTTTTTTTCATTTTTAAGGAGATACTGCATTTTTATCTAGTATTATCGTGTATTAAAAGAAAGATAAACTTTAAAAAATGCAGTATCTCCATAAGGAAACTTTTTATTATAAATGGTACACATTCATATGAATTAAAATTTAAGACTATTACCTGGTTTAGTGTACAATGCACATTCCACCTATTGAAATATCATACAAATAAATAAAATAAAATAATGTTCATTGCATTTGTATGTTTATTTTAGTAAATTTAAATATTCAAATTAAAAAAAAAACAAATATAATATCTATAAATATTATAAAACAGCAAATACATAGTTATTCCAAACTTTTGTATAGACATCACATAAAAACAATTAAATAATTATAAAATAAAAAAAAAATGTAACTTCTTGTTTACAATAAATGTTTTGAATAAATAACCATTTCAGTCTTTTGAATGGACTTAGAAAATAACTTAACAAGTATGAAATAAAAAAAAACAAATATAAAATCTAAATATTATAAAAATAACATATTAAATAAATAGATAACCATTTCAGTCTTTTGAATGGACCTATTATATCACATAATATACACTATTTAATAGTTATACAATAAAACAAATGTATATCTTTTTTGTAATAAATAATCATTTCAGACTTTTGAATAGACTTAAATCACATTAAAACAACTTGGTAGTTATACATAAAAAAAAAGGAACATCTTATTTATAATAAACATTTTGAGTAAATAACAATTTCAGGCTTTGAATTGACCAGATACTTAAAAATTAATTACTTATATACAATTAATTAAAAATGATTAGGTAATTGCCTAACTAATATAATTTTTTAATAAAACAATTTAATATATTTTGTTTAAGAATTACATATTTATTTTAAATGACAGTCTAATGATGTTTTACAGTCAAATTCTTCCAGAATGTTTTTCGGTTCTCTGGAAGAACCTCTTTTAATTTTACAAGAATGTCATTCTTCTTATCAAACTCAATACCACATGGAACAGTCTTGGCAAGTGGCAATTTAGTTTTTGCTAGATGAGTTTTCTTTAGAAAGTCTAATACCTTGTATTGTTCATCAGTAATATCTGTCTTATAAAATAAATTAAAATTGCCTCTTTCAGCTCTAATTGCAACAATATCTTTCAGTAAGACTCTATTTGCTTTTTCGTTAATTTTTGATACCATTTGTTTTACTATTATATTACCATTTTTTTTGGCACTTTTAATGGAGTCAGCAAAGTCTTTAAAATCATAAGTTTTCTTTTGTTTTTTCAATGATGATTCCACTTGGTGGTGGAAATTATCAGCACTCATAAAGGTATGCCCTGGCTCAAAAAAGTATAAATCAATTATATTTGTTGATGTTTCATCAGAATTAATTAAAAATATCAAGAAGCTCAATAATGTCCAATTTTTGTTTTGGCTTGAACAATTGTCAAGCCATATCACAATGTGTGGAACATCTCTTAGTTGTGTAAAAAATGCAAAATATGTGCTAATTATGTCTTCTTTATTTCTTCCAGTGATGGCCTCATGCCAAATACAAGAAACTGTGTTTTGTTTACATTTTTCACCAAGAGGTACAAAACTCTCATGATAAGCTGTCAGTCTACGAACAAATATTACCTTTTTAAAACAATCTACTCTAGGCAACATAATTATTTTCTGCAAATCAGCAGAGTAATATACTGTATCAGAATCATGAGTTGGTTTTGAAGATTTTTCTGCATGTTGTTGATACAATGCTCTTGAGTTCTTATAACGAAGAGTGTGTTCTTTTTTGGTTGTACATATTTCACAATTTGATTGCATATTTTCCTCAGTATGGTCGTGTAATTTAAATGATTCGCATACTTCACACTCTTCATGGCCGAGGGTTGCGAATGAAATATTTTTTTCTTTCACCTTTAACCTATAGAACTCATAAGATATTTGAATATTTGGATATTTTTCTATGAAATCTGCGTGCATAAGTGTTATGTTTATGTCACTAGGAAGATATCGTACATTTGGGGCATGTTCTCTGCGGTAATGTGAAATAGTTGGATGGAAAAGTTCGATATGAGTATTAACTAAATCATGTGTTTCAATACTGTAGTAGTACTGAGAACTTGGTCTATTATATTTGCGTTTATCTGATGGTGGAGTTAATGCACCATCATATGTGTTGTGCAATATATCAAATATCACTCTGTCATTATTTTTTTTATAACCTAAAGTCGTAAGGAAAAAAACTTTACAAACTTTTGTAACAGTTGAATTATTATCAGTTAAATGATATTCAAACGAATTATTTCTTTTTATTTCAGTCCCTTTTCCACGTCTTCTCTTTACAACAACACGTTTGCAAGAATTATAAACAACTAGTCTTCTTTCTTTCCAACTAAGGCTCCAAAACATTTTATTAATCTCCTGTCTTCTTTCTTCTGGTATATTCTGTGTACATTTTTTTTTACAATTTGCATTGCATGGTAATAGAACTTTATGTTTTAATAGAAGTTTAGTATGTTTTATTAAATTTCTCTCTTTTAAAGAAGTGTTACATTTTTTTCTTTTTCTTAAATTACCATCTTGAGTGAACATATTTTCCTCATTTTCCTCAGTTTCCACATTTTCCTCAATTTCCTCAATTTCTCTAACTATAACAAACCGAAATCGCTCAATGTAGAAAATTCGAATATATATTTTAATTCTAAACTAACTTTTACTAAAACATTAAAAACAGTATATTGATTTATTTATAATTTTCCATATTGGACATTGATATTATATCAATATTTTTTTATTAACTTTGTTTTATTAGTTCCTATAAAAATAGCATAAAGTGATACACTTTAGTTTGGTTATTATTTATGCAACATCCCTTTCATTTAGTTTGAATTAATGTTATATAATAATGTTTATGAAGCTTATATACAATAATATATAAAATGTGAATGTTTTATAAATCATATACATTATTTTTATTACCTTGATCTAACACTTCAAAATCATTTTCTTCAATTTCAATGGGCATCAAATCCAAATATTCTAAAAATGTTTTATGGTATATTTTAGATATTTACATTCCTTATGTAATACACAATGTTATAAGGGATTAATATTTACCTAAGTTTTCTAACTGTTGAAATTCAATTGCAGTTGCTAATTCGGATTCTACAATGTCAGGTATTGTAAGATAATCTACCACATCTTTAATAATAGCAGGTACTATTTCTTTTTGATTTTCAAACTGTTCTTGTTCAGCGTTTGTTTTAGTAAATATTATTTTTTTCTTAGCTGTTGTAGTGGTGGCAGTTACAAAATTTTGATCTAAATAAAAAAATTCCGATAGTACGTTATAATAAATATACCTACAATGTTTGGCTTATATTTTATTTCAAATACTTTTAAGTTTTAACATACCTGCAAGTTTGACATTTTTCATCAACTTTGCGATTCGTTGCTTTGAAGTCATTGTACTAAAGTTGAGCTAATTGTTTAAAAATTTGTATATTTGAAAAAATGCATTTAAAAAATTGTGTTTACTAAGTGATAGTAATACAAATATTAAAATAATGATAACCACATAATAATTGAAGTTAGTACCAAGGTACCTATCTGACAAATCTCAATAAATGCTTTTGACCAAAACATTTGGTAAATGGCGTGTGGACAGTCACACTATCTAGACACGACCATTCACTGATTAAAAAATAAAGTGGACATACTGCAAATCCGTTTTAGATAAGATCACTAGGTAAATATGCAGTATTTACATTGATAAATTATTATACTAGTAAAATAAGCAGTATCTCCATTGGATATACTGCTTTATTCTCTAGGAAATGCTATATGCATGTACATACTGCGTATTTCCCTAGTATTTGACAATAATTTGTTCGATACGACATTTTATAATGCGTTTTAAAGGCATTTCTAGTGGAGTTACGTTGTTTTTCATAAGGAAAAAAAGAAGCGGAATTATGCAATTATGCCGAATATGAAATAACCTAAAATTTGGAAATTTGGCACTTACTGCTTATTCCACTAGGAGGGCAGAATAGTACACACTACATAGTATACCTGAACTCTAAAGTATATACTACATCTCTAATACCTATGTACAGTTTACACATAATATTAAATTAAAATGGGTACATAGTATTAAGTGAAGTAAATATATATACCTACATATATTTAATCTTTAAATGTTTCTTTAAAGTTTGTCAAAATATTAAGAACAATTTTTTAATTGTTAGGTAATATGAATTTAAATATACCTACACCTATAAGATAAGTTTTATTAAATAATAAAATATCATGGTCATTACACATATTTGATAATAGGTGGTGATAAGGTGATAAGGTGGGTATTAACTTAATTGTTAATTATTTTTGTTTTTAACTTATTAACTTTTTTTATTAAGTTAATAGTATTTTTGTTTCATGCAAAACCCTTATACAATACATATTTGTTGACTCTTTTTCAATTTTCTAATAATATGAATTTATCATAATAATCTGACGTTTTCACAATGTTGAATACTTTATTATTTTTTTAAATGTATGTGTAAATCAAAACTAGTGCATTTAATGACTTAAAAATATTGTAGGTAGCTTGAATTAGTAGTTGAACTTATTTTTAACTACCTAAGTTGGGTTAATTTTGTTTACTATCTTAACTTCAAACTTATGATAATAATAATAATTTATTGATTTCCAACAATATTATATAATTATTAAGATGATATACATATAACTTACAACTTACTGAGTTAAATGTTTTCTTTGTTAACTTTTAAATTTCAACTAAAGACATTAACTTGCTCTTTGCCCAACATTGGATAATAATAATGCCTTATTATTTATTAAAATAGCAATTATAATATTTTATATATATATATATATATATATATATTATATATGTGTGTATTTTTTCAGTGATAGTACTGATGAAATGATACAAGAGGAATCTAACCTAACTACAGAAACATTATCAACTACGTCTAGTATAGTGAGTCCTATTCTAAAGCTAGAACAAAAATCTATATCATCAAATTTTATTAGTAAGCCTAAAGTACAATCTACACTTATAATTATAAGACCCCTGGACAAACAAACAGAAGAAAAATATAAAAATGCTATAGCAACTTGGGTGTGTATGGATATGCAACCTTATAGGTCTGTTGAGAAGCCAGGTTTTAAACAACTTATGAATACTTTATGTCCAAGTTTTAAGATACCAAGTCGGAAGTATTTTTCAGATCATAAAATACCAAAAATGTATGGTGTGATAAAGCTTATAATACAAACTAAACTTTCTTCAGTAAAATTCGTAGCTCTTACAACAGACTGCTGGACATCTAACAATGGGCATCCTTTTATTGGTTTGACAGCACATGCAATTTCTAATGAGTGGAAATTGGAAACTTTTTGTTTAGCCTGTACTTCATTAGATGTTGACCATACGGCCCAGAATCTTCAACGATCAATAAAAGAGATACTACTTGAATGGAAAATTGACAATGAAAAAATTACAGCAATTACAACAGATTGTGGCGCAAATATTGTAAAAGCAGTCGGTTTAATGAATTTTAATCATGTTGCTTGCTTTGGTCATGCGTTAAACACAGGAGTTACTCGTGCATTTAATATCCAACCTATAAAAGTTTGCATTACAAATGCAACAAGAATACGTTCAATTTTCCATTATAGTAATAAAATGAAGAGATTGTTGTTAGAAGCCCAAAATGAGTTGAAACTTCCCACATTGGTTGCACCGTCATCATCAGAAATTAGGTGGTGGAGTGTTATGCCTTGCCTTTATTTTGTCAAGACTCAATATTCGGCTCTTTTACAAATTTTTACCATACCAAAGCATTATAATTTATTGCCAACACGTAATTAAATGAAGCTTATAAACCATTTATTAAAAATAATTGAACCATTGAAAATGTTGGGTGAATCAATGGCATCTGAAAAGAACATAACAATTTCTGATTTATGGCCAATATATCAAAAATTGAACTTAATGTATAAGCCACTTAGTCAAAGAAATGATGTTGATTGTAATAATCTCAGTGATAATGAATACTCGGCTCCATTATTTCCAAATAGTGATGACAGTGACTATACAGAAATATTCACACAACCAAGAAATCAAGATGATTCAGGTGGTGAAGATAATGAAGAAGAAACTTCAGAAAAAAATTCATTATCTCAAGCTCTTAAACATGTTGAACAATTAGTTGTTTCAGAAATTTTAGAAACTTTGTCAAAAGGATACTATTATAACGAACATACCATGCAATTATTACAAAAGGCTTCATTTTTAGATCCTCGGTACAGAAACAAACATCTTGGAGACCAAAACCAAATAAGTGTTATTCATGACAAAATAAAATTAGAAATGGGACAAATTAATAATTTGGAACCAGTGAATGAAAATTTCTTGAAAAAAAATCATCAATATACAGGTAAAAATCATTGAAATGGATTAAAAATAAAAGTTTTAAAAAACATATTAAAATTGAATGTTATGTTAAAAATATATAACATTAGGAAACATTTAAAACATTTACTTTTATCTTATCTTCAATTTATTTTAATAAATATTAATTTAACACAATAATATACTAAGACTAAACATTATCACTAGTTTTGTAATTTATTTAATTTTTGTATTATTATATTTGTTTTTAAGGTATAGCAGCATTTTTAGACAACTCAACTTCTTTACCAACGTCACATGAAGTTTCAACTGCCGAATCTGAAGTAGAAAGTATCAACAAAGAAATACAAGGATACTTGCAGATGCCAATTGTATATTTGTCTGCAAGTCCAACAAATTGGTGGGAAAAATATGGCACTGAATTCCCAAGACTTGATACTTTGGCCAAAAAATACTTATGTATACCTGGAACTAGTGTACCCTGTGAACGACTTTTCAGTGCCGGTGGTAATATATGTACCGATAATCGTGCATCGCTCGCTCCAGGTCATGCAGAGCAATTGATTTTTCTATCAAAAAATTCTCAGTTTCTTTAACCTTAAAATTATTATTATTTTTAATTAAAAGTTAAGATTTCAAATTATACATATAAGTATTATGTAAAAAAAGTTTATCTAATAATGTTGAATGTTAAGTCATTTAAACAAATAAATACAATTCTTATTTGTATACCTTTAAATTTGAATCTAAAAAAAGTATTTTATAATTAAGGATTTTTAGATTATGTTAATACATGACTCCATAGCGGCATAGTTAGTGCCATGATTAAATCATAAATAAATATAGCTCATAAAATTATAAATTAACAGTTTCATTTAATTAGACTTTATAGTTTATTGTTACTTTCTTACTGACTTTAAAAATTAATCCTACTCAATGATAAAAGTAACTCTTATTAAAACATCTTCAGATGCAATTTTCTCCATTTTACTATTTTAATTTTTAAATATTTATATTATGTAAAATTAATTAATTTAAAATTTCTTATTTGTTTGTTTATTCATTTTTTTCTATACATGTCGGATGACTGATATCAGTCATATCATATCTACATGTGGGTCATGACGCGACATGTTATAACTTTTAGATACAAGAGTCAAAAACAATTTAAATACCAGTTTGCGAACTGTTTGCCTGTCATCTAAATCAGCGTTTTTCAACCTTTATGACGTCATGGCCCCCAAAATAGATTAAAATAAAATCAGTCACCTCATGAACTAACGACCCCTCCCCATTGTTTGTAGATGTAGAACCATTAGAACCTCTAAAAACTCCTCCCTCCCCTTTTCACCGTATAACAAAACATTTTGAAACTTGAACAATAATGAACATGATTTTTAAAATAGATGTTAAAGGTCAATTTTTCTTGATTGGAAATTTAGGAATACTTATAAATGCACCGAGATCCGAATGATCCAATATGTATTTCGAAGTATGAAATTTTCGGTAATTACCGGGATACGATATTTTCGGTAATTACTGGGACACGGTATTTTCGGTATTTACCGGGATAAGGTAATTACGGTTATTACCGAAAATACCGTATAACCGGTAGTACCGTAGATACCGGTATCAAAATTTGAAATACCGCCAGCCCTAGCCTAAACCTACCTAGCCACCTACTCGAGTTGGTAATCGGGGTGAAAACTCGAGCTGTTAAACGGTTCGTGATACGACGACGCGTACTATTATCACTAAGAGCAAACAAATGGTGCGAGCGGTCGACGGGAAACATAAGCCGGGGAGAAGCCGCCACCGATAACGTGAACACTAAAATCGATAACGTAAAAACTAAAAGTGATAACCCCATTATAACCTAAAAAGATTTTCATCCGGTCGAATCGGGAAAAGGGAACGGAGAAAAATCGGGGAAAAAGCCGAATTGATTATAAAACGGTCCAGAGTATGGGGGGAAAATACCATATAAGAGTAAAAAGAAAAGGGGAATAAAAAAAAAAATCGCGTACCCCCCGTAACATCCCACTCGTCAAGAATTTTTTTACTATATTAGATATCTTAAATCGTGCACATGATTGACGATTAGTTCTACTGTGATATAAGTAAACAAAAATGTATTATTTAAATTAGGTATTTGCTTGTTTCCAATCCATATTTCATTTTAGGTGGGCTTGAGAAGCTGAAGGGTGGGCTAAGCCCACCCAAGCCCCCCCCCCTATTTACGTCTATGATTATCATACTAATTTAAAGAAAAACAAGTTCAGTTATTGCTAAAAATACGTAAAACATTTAATTTGTGTTAAACATGAATTTCACATATGAAAACAAGAAAATTATGTAATTATTAAATGAACAAAATTAATTATAAGTAAGTTAGTTAATAGCATATTTCCATTGCCAAGGCACAGATCCTCGTGGGGTAAGAAAATAATTAGCTAAATAATTTCTAAGTGCGGCTGGAGAAGAGATTTCGTTTATTGTCATATTTTGTGCAGTAGTTCTTAAATCGATGTGGTCATTGGGCTCACAGTCCTGGGGATAGGTAGATACGTACGGAAGTCCCTATAGTTTTCGTATATAGTTATGGAGGACGCATGCGGCTTTGATGACGAAGTTCACATTTTCGGGCTCTCTAATGCGAATAGGACCATTTAAAACAGCAAACTTTTCACATACCATCCCAAAAGTACATTCAATGGTTTTCCTTGCTCTGCTAATTCTGTAGTTATATATTCTTTTTACATTATCCAAAACTCTTTGAGGGTGAGGTCTCATTAGATATATTGACAACGGAAATGCTTCATCGGCAACAAAGTAATATGGAAATGAGCTATAGTTCTCATCATAAGTCAATGGTGAGGGGGTAGGAATATCAAGTTCACCACGATGTATCCAATATTTCATTGCTGAGGCCCTGAATATACCTCCATCGCTATTTCTTCCGGCATAACCCGTTTCAATCATTGTGAATAAACCGTCAGCATCACAGCAAGCCAATAACACAGTCGAATGATATGATTTGTAGTTAAAATTGGAAGAACCACTATTCGCAAACTTCTCAATTCTGACGTGTTTGCCATCGATTGCTCCTATGCAGTTTGGAAGATTCCAGAGAGTCTCAAAACGTTGCGCTATTGCTGTCCACTGCTCTCTATTCGGTACCTGCTTGTATTTGTCCTTCAACACTTTCCAAATCACTTTTGATGTGTCCGACACAATCTCACCAACTGTGGACTCCCCTCTAGCGAAATAAACTGCAAGTGATGCAGATGTTCCACCAGTACCTAAGTATCTGTATCATAGAGTTAAAAATACATTAGGTAGTTTAAGACAATTTCTATAGTAAATATTATAATATCAGAGCTTCTATTGAAATTTCTAATGTAAGCTGTGGAAATAAAACTTTTATGAATTTCTAATAACTGAAAAATGATTTACAATATTTCAAAAATGTTCATGGCTTTTTTTCAATTTATAATTAAATTATAATTAAATTTTGAGCTAGAGTTAATTTTGCGGTAAAAAATAGTTAACTAATACTAAACTTGATTTAGGTTTAAAAAAAGATATTTCGAATAGCCCATATCATATTTTCGGTGAACATTCTAGATGTGAAAAATATTTTTGCACTGGGCCAAAACTGGGTGAAAAAAACTTAGTGTCTGAGATTGAAAAGTGTGGACTCATGAATGAAATAACTTCTGCTATTCGACGTGTTATTGACAATGCGAAAAGTTTGTTATATGATGTTGACAATAATTATTGTGAACAATTTAACAGCATAATAAATAAACACATCGCTGGCAAAAGAATAAACTTTACTCAACGACAGTCGTATAATATTCGAGTTCAAGCGGCTATTGTTTCTTTTAACTCGGATGGCAGTTTTATTAGAATGATGCATAAAAAAATCACAGAAAAAAGTCCAGGTTAATAATATAATTTGTTTTTGTTAAATTTTGGTTAGGTTATAGTAATAATTAATAGTAGGCATATACATTATAGCTATGCATAAAGTTGTAAAAAAATAAAATAAAATATAAGATACACAAATTATAGCGCAGAGCTCTACAAATCATTACAAAAAAAAAAAAAAACTTAAAAATATTGAATAGAAAAAAAGTTATTGCATTAGTCAAATAGACCTGGGACACCCTGTATATAAATATTAAACTGTATATTTTGACGCGATTCGTTATCGGACGAACGATAATAAAATAATATCGGCAACAAACAGAATACAAATACATCATACATTGCCACCTAAAAAAAAAACGTTCGGTACGGTTGATATTATATTTCAATAAGTAATAATGCAATAAATCCAAATCAAGTTATGTTACAATATAGTTTGAACGTTCTATATATTGGTACATATATTTAGATAAGCAGTAGGTTAAATTATAATCTTTAGTTTATGGATACGCGCGGAGATTTAAAATATTACGGCAGCATCTACGTCAATGGATTTTATAATGACGCGATAGTTCTTAGACGAACGTTCATGCTATAATAAACAGCGCTCCCGAACGAGACTCGTCGGCCGGCCGACAACTATGAGTAGTAGGCGTGGCTTAAACGCCGCGTGCATGCGGATCGCGAAAACACTTAACAGCGCATTCTCTTAGCCGTTGTATACGTTTCACTTTGGGTATCACGTCCTCTTAAGACGGCCATGAGCCATCGATATTGAAAAAATTAGGAAAAGTGCGATAAAACAAATTAAATTACCTACTTACATGTTGTAAATGTTGGTTGTTTTAATGGTATTAATTATAGTTTATAATTTAAAATTTAATCATGAAAATTGTAATAAATTGTAAAACTGTATTTTATTATAAAACACATGTTTTTACTACGGATGCGGCCCGCGAGATTTGTATAAAATAGGTCCATTTCCCTAGCCCCGCCATGTTGGAATTTTCACAATTTTTTTTTTTCATTCGTTTGTGCTGCGTTTGTGCCGTTTGTGCTACTTGGTCTCGCGTTTGTGCTGAACTCCAAACTCGAGAAAATCAAATTTTAAATGAGGAGGGGCTGGGGAAATGCTAGCCCCTCTATGTTGGAATTTTCACAATTTTTTTTTTTCATTCGTTTGTGCTGCGTTTGTGCCGTTTGTGCTACTTGGTCTCGCGTTTGTGCTGAACTCCAAACTCGAGAAAATCAAATTTTAAATGAGGAGGGGCTGGGGAAATGCTAGCCCCTCTATGTTGGAATTTTCACAATTTTTTTTTTTTCATTCGTTTGTTCTGCGTTTGTGCCGTTTGTGCTACTTGGTCTCGTGTTTGTGCTGAGCCCCTTACTCGGGAAAAAGGTTTTTTTTTAACTAAACGTGATTTGCCAACTTTAAAAAATAATTTGAGACCTAACCATTCTACATACAACACGAAACCATATAGGGGATAGTGATCTTAGAGGGGACTTACATTAATTCTATGTATTTTGGGTATCCACACCCACGTGAGTTAGAAAATAATTTTTATTTTGGAGGTTGTGTGATTTGTAAACATTAAAAAAATTTTCGCGACTCAACTATTTCACATACGTCTCAGCACCATAGTTATATTAATTAAACTAGAGGGACCTTACATCCATTCTATGTGTTTTATGTACCTAAAAATCTCGTGGTTTAGAAAATAGTTTTTTTTTTTTTTTTTGGAGTATTTACCTAAGCGTGATTTGCATATAGATATACAATATGAAATGATTTGTAACTCAGCCAGTGGACCTAAAATATAACACTATGGCAATAGTAAATGGTTTGTATATTTTAAAATAATCAAAACTCGCTTTAAAATTAAAATTACATAAAAAACCTTCCAAGATGCCCTAATAATAATCTTACCTTTGAATTTTCAGTATGACAATAGTATAGTTTTGTTATTATAATTGTAATGTATAGGTACTCTGTAAGTCAGACATGATACCTACATTGTAGGTACTAGTTTTTGTGTAATGAAAAACTTATCTTCCATAAAAATTATTGGACATTTTTACCTAAGAATCTGAGTAATATTTAATAATTAATAGGTATCTAAGATGATTTTGGTTTGAATTATTTTATACCCAAAAGTTCTTTATATTTGTCGACAAAATAATTTTTTTTTGAGTACCTACCTAAGTATGGGTAATATGTATGGATGTTAATTAATTATTAATGTGAGTTGAAGTTTGAAATCCATTCATTATTTGAATAGTATGACTATGAAGTATGAATACTGAACAGCGTATCATTTATCATATCAGTCTAATATGTAAAAATTCACCTCTTAGATAAGAAATTTCGGCCATTTTGTTGGAGACATTATTGTACATGCATTACCCATAGCAGTCGGCTATTTAGTATTTTTGTATATATATGTGATAGGTATGTGTACCGTTTACCTATTATTGAATTTGAGAACGAAATTTATTTTTAAACAATACTATACGTTCTATACTACTATACGATGAAATAAAAATGATTAAAACATATTATTATTATTGATGTCCTAAAAATAGAACATTGTCAGGCTACGGTTAGGTTAGATTAAATCGTTCAAATCAAATTAAATTATTTCGAGCATTGTGTTTTTTAAACTCCGTATTTTTTTTTTATGGGCCGTCATGATTTTGGTTGATTTCTTATCAGTTATCATCGATAATACATTATATAATGTGTAAACACTGTCGACTGATATAATTCTAATATCACAATATCAACTGTCTCAATTCTTAACCATTAGAATATTGTTACACTTAGTTTGTTTCTCGTCTCTATTTATTCAACACTGATTTTCAAATCAACACAAGTAAAACTTAAAAGTAAGTATCTTTTAAAATTATTTTTAAGTTAATTTAATTTTTGTTACGTATGAAAACTGTTCGTTTGGTATTTAAATATAGCTACTTTTATGATTTCTTCTGGAACCCATACGATTAAGATACTCCGCATGTAGTAGGTTCATTGATGGACCTATGATCGCGTTTGGGTTAAATCCTAGGTATACTAAAAGTATGGGTTCACAAGGTAAGAATAAATGTTTAATAATGAAAATTTTATATAATTAGAAAGTTTATTTTTATTTTATTAATATATAAATAAGTATAATTTTATCGAAAATGTTTTGTAATATTGAAAACGCGACACACAACAATAGGTCATACACTATACTACTTGGACTTCTTTCCACCTTTTAGATTCTGAACGAAGTGAAGAATGTATTGATTTTACTATGATGTGTGTTTTTTTTTTTTTTTTTTTTTGTTTTTTTTTTTTTTTTTTTTGTTTTTGTGTCTGTGTACACCATAACTACTCGAAATAATGCTTCAATTTTGAACTTCAGGGTATGTTTTCGGTGGCAAAACGAATATCGGAGGTACCTTAGAGAGGTCACAAGTGAAAATTCCCAAAAGTTTTCAAATGCCACGGGAAAAACAAACAAAAAATGAGGAAAAAACGGTACTTTTTGTGCAAAACCCGTTTTCGACGAAATCGATTTTTTTATTTAGCCGTTACTCAAAAACCAAAAATTGTAGATACTTGAAATTTTCACCAAATGTTTATATTGAAATCATCTATACGTGGTAAAATTTTTGAACACTTTTGACTTTTTTTGAGCTTTTTATAGACAATTTAAATTTTTGACTTTTCTTAGTTTTTTTTTCTGAAAAGTGGATAAAAAAAATTTGGCTGGAAAAAAAATATTGAAAATTTAATATAAAGTTCCTCATAAGAAGTACTTATCGGTATAAAAAAAAAATTCAAAGCGAAATGCACACCTTTTTTTTTATAAGCATAAAAAGTTTAAATTTTTATGAAATATTGAAAAATCGCGAAAATTTGAACTTATTTTTTTCTGAAATGTGGATAAAAAAAATTTGGTTGGCCATAAAACTTTGAAAATTTAGTACAAGGTTCCTCATTAGAAGTACTTATTGCTATTAAAAAAAATCAAAAATCGTGAGTCACAATTTTTTTTTATAAGCATCTAAAGTTCAAACGTTTACGAAATAATTACATGATTGCGTAAAATAATAATTTAGCCTTAAACGATTTTTGATATTTGTTCTTATTCAAAAAGTATAAGTCGAAAAAACTTGAAACTTTCACCAAATGTTTATATTGGAATCATCTATACGTAGTACAATTTTTGTAAACTTTAGACTTTTTTTGAGCTTTTAATAGACAATTGAAATTTTCAACTTTTCTTTGTTTTTTTTTCTGAAATGTGGATAAAAAAAATTTGACTGGACAAAAATTCTTGAAAATTTAATACAAGGTACCTAATATGTCGAACTTATCGGTATAAAAAAAAATTCAAAGCGTAATGCACAATTTTTTTTTTATAAGCATAAAAAGTTCATATTTTTACGAAATGTGTAGAAAATCACGAAAATTTGAAGTTATTTTGCAGTTGAAAACTCATAAAATTTTAAGTATTCAAAACTAAGAATTGTAAATTCGGTACAAATTTTGACATACGTTTTCCTTCAATTATCTGTAAAAAAATTAGCACTGGAATAAAATCAAAAATTTTTATGAGTGTTTGAAATTACAATTTTTTCACATAATCGCGTAAAATAACAATTTAGGCATCATTGATTTTTGATATTTGTTCTTATTCAAAAAGTATAGGTCGTAGAAACTTAAAACTTTTACAAAATGTTTAAATAGGCATTTTCTTTACATAGTTGTATTTTAAAAATATTTCGTTTATTTTTGAGCTATTTATAGGCATTTGAATAATTCGATTTTTCTTAGATTTTTTTTATAAAAGTCGATTACAATTTTTTGGCCCTACCAAATCGCTTGAAAATTTAATAGAAGGTTTTGAATAAGTTGATCTAAGAGTGATTCAAAAATTATTCAAATACATAGGCACAATTTTTTTTTATAAGCAGTTGAAGTTCAAAAATCGACAAAATTTGTCAAAATCACGAATATTTGCAAATTATTTTGTAGTTGAAAATGTATAAAAATTTTTGTATTCAAAGATAAGAAATGAAAATATTATGTAATATCACAGCTGATAAAGATAATTAAATAGATTAAGTTTATTATAATATAATCAGTAGCTGACAGCTGTTCTATACAAAATATTGGTAGATTGACAAAATGGCCGAAATTTCTTATCTAAGAGGTGAATTTTTACATATTAGACTGATATGATAAATGATACGCTGTTCAGTATTCATACTTCATAGTCATACTATTCAAATAATGAATGGATTTCAAACTTCAACTCACATTAATAATTAATTAACATCCATACATATTACCCATACTTAGGTAGGTACTCAAAAAAAAATTATTTTGTCGACAAATATAAAGAACTTTTGGGTATAAAATAATTCAAACCAAAATCATCTTAGATACCTATTAATTATTAAATATTACTCAGATTCTTAGGTAAAAATGTCCAATAATTTTTATGGAAGATAAGTTTTTCATTACACAAAAACTAGTACCTACAATGTAGGTATCATGTCTGACTTACAGAGTACCTATACATTACAATTATAATAACAAAACTATACTATTGTCATACTGAAAATTCAAAGGTAAGATTATTATTAGGGTATCTTGGAAGGTTTTTTATGTAATTTTAATTTTAAAGCGAGTTTTGATTATTTTAAAATATACAAACCATTTACTATTGCCATAGTGTTATATTTTAGGTCCACTGGCTGAGTTACAAATCATTTCATATTGTATATCTATATGCAAATCACGCTTAGGTAAATACTCCAAAAAAAAAAAAAAAAACTATTTTCTAAACCACGAGATTTTTAGGTACATAAAACACATAGAATGGATGTAAGGTCCCTCTAGTTTAATTAATATAACTATGGTGCTGAGACGTATGTGAAATAGTTGAGTCGCGAAAATTTTTTTAATGTTTACAAATCACACAACCTCCAAAATAAAAATTATTTTCTAACTCACGTGGGTGTGGATACCCAAAATACATAGAATTAATGTAAGTCCCCTCTAAGATCACTATCCCCTATATGGTTTCGTGTTGTATGTAGAATGGTTAGGTCTCAAATTATTTTTTAAAGTTGGCAAATCACGTTTAGTTAAAAAAAAACCTTTTTCCCGAGTAAGGGGCTCAGCACAAACACGAGACCAAGTAGCACAAACGGCACAAACGCAGAACAAACGAATGAAAAAAAAAAATTGTGAAAATTCCAACATAGAGGGGCTAGCATTTCCCCAGCCCCTCCTCATTTAAAATTTGATTTTCTCGAGTTTGGAGTTCAGCACAAACGCGAGACCAAGTAGCACAAACGGCACAAACGCAGCACAAACGAATGAAAAAAAAAAATTGTGAAAATTCCAACATAGAGGGGCTAGCATTTCCCCAGCCCCTCCTCATTTAAAATTTGATTTTCTCGAGTTTGGAGTTCAGCACAAACGCGAGACCAAGTAGCACAAACGGCACAAACGCAGCACAAACGAATGAAACAAAAAAATTGTGAAAATTCCAACATAGAGGGGCTAGCATTTCCCCAGCCCCTCCTCATTTAAAATTTGATTTTCTCGAGTTTGGAGTTCAGCACAAACGCGAGACCAAGTAGCACAAACGGCACAAACGCAGCACAAACGAATGAAAAAAAAAAATTGTGAAAATTCCAACATAGAGGGGCTAGCATTTCCCCAGCCCCTCCTCATTTAAAATTTGATTTTCTCGAGTTTGGAGTTCAGCACAAACGCGAGACCAAGTAGCACAAACGGCACAAACGCAGCACAAACGAATGAAAAAAAAAATTGTGAAAATTCCAACATGGCGGGGCTAGGGAAATGGACCTGTATAAAATAATGTGTGGCCCTCTCCATAAAATAGTTGAAGAACCCCGACCCAGTGCCGGCGCTAGGGGAGGACAAATGGGACATTTGTCCAGGGCCCCGCGCTTGTTAAAGGGCCCCGCGCTTGTTAAAAGGCCCCGTGATTTTTAATTATCATCTTAATACGAATACCGTGAGACACATTGACATTTTATATCAACCAATTATAAATCTATATTATGCCTATCACCAGTTATTTGGAAAACAATATCTAAATTTAGCCATAGTACAAACTACAGTAAATCGTTATCGATACAACGAAAGCGTAATATTTTGACGATACCCGTCAAGTAGAATTCCTACTATAAATAATAATATAAATATTTATTATATCTATGGTTATTGTTTTCTTTGTTCTATATTTGGAAAGGCTTTCCGCGTATTGTATGCCCGTATCGCCGTATTATAGAAGGGGACAAAGCCATATTCTTAAAATATTTATTTAATTATCTGACATAAATTCAGTTGGACATTAATTGAGTTTGAGTATCAGAATTCAGAGTATTAATTGACCGCAGTCCGCTTTGTGCAGTTCCTATATTTTTTCAAAAATTTCTGCATATCACAAGAGTAAGTTTTTATTTTATGAAATTATTATTACACTTCAGTTTAGAGTATAGCCGTATTAAATATAGGTACCTACTGCGAGAGTATCTACACTCTACAGTGTATCAGGGATCAGGATTAGTATTTAGTTTTAATATTTATTGTTTACCGTCATGTATTGCATTTTCTGCCTGCCGCGGTCGCGTACTTAGATATTAAACAATTTATTATTTTATTCAAACATTTTGATGAATTAATTTATTTTTAATTGATGATTTAATGTAGTTGTTAAAATAAATGTAAATTAATAAAATAACCAGCCCTTATGAATTTATTAGCCTACGATTTTCCACTCAAAGGTTCAACTGAAACTCACGCTACGCCACTAATTCTATGCTGAGCGAGGTTTCATCAGGAGGAATCGCACTCGAATGTGTTGTCTCCGTTTACACAAGTAGGTATACAAAATATGTCAGTGGCGGCTCGTGGTGTTCAAAGTAGGTGGTGTGCAATTATTTCAAAAGTTTATTTAAAAAAAAAAATTAATCTGTTTTAACTTTTAAGTACCTATAAATTTAATTAGTAAAATATTTATTAGCATTTTTAATTTTGAGATTATACAGTTTTAGAAAATAATATTACATTTTAGTTACGTATAGTACAGTTATTTATTGTCACAACAGACCAGGGGCGGCTCCAGAGCCTAGGTTAGGGGGAGGCAAGCTATAATTTCACAAAATCTTATAACAAATAGAAAACAACAATTTTTACAAGACAAATTCAAGACGTCTATTTTTTAATTTGGCGAAAATATCAATAATATGATCTATTTGATCTAGAATATTAATTTTATTATAAAAATTAAGTAGGCATAATGCTGATAGCCTATCTTCACTCATCCTTGAGCGAAGCCAGGTTTTCAGTCTCTGAAGTGTGGAGAAACTCCTTTCAGCAGAGGCAACACTAACTGGTAAAGGTAATAATATTCTTACTTCTTAGTATTCCCGTAGTCCGTACAGAAATGTGTGCTACGCAATTCAACATTCATGTTTTGAACATAATAAAATAATAATATCATAGTATCATAGTAAATTTTATATCAATATAGTTTATTTATAGCCTTATTGGTTCTTCGTAAAATAGATAGCATCCAGCAGGTACATCGTCGATATAAACCATTAACTTTTTACTCAAAGTAAAAGGTCTATGATATATACACCGTCGTAAGCTCTATGGCTCATATTATAGTCCATATTATGACAATATCATAATATGCATTTTTTGTTAACAATATACATTTTTTTTTATAAATACGGGCTTGGGGGTGATAATAATGATGAAGAAAATAACTTAAAAAGTAACAAAGAAGGCTATTTAAGAAGAATTAAATATAAAATTAATATGTTCTTACTTCAATTAAAAATTTATATATTGTTGTTGTATGTATCTAATTAGTTATTATTTTATTATTTGTAAATAATTTGTGTTAAAAAAAAGAATAAGAATAACCTAATATTATTAAAGTGTTTAAAATCGACGAAAAACAGTATTTTTTTTAAAATCCTGATTTAAAAAAAAGCTAAAATTTCACCCCTCTCTGAGAACCTAAAGGCTATTACCTATGTCCAGGGCCCCGCAATACCTAGCGCCGGCACTGCTGATATAGAGTGTGCTTAGTAATTTTGTACGTTAAACAATTTGTTGTCTTTTTTACTACAATAAATTGTAAATTTTTAATATATGATTTAGTAATTTTTTTCATTCTTGGACGAACTGTGGTGCCCACTAAACGAGCTCGCGGTGCCCTAAGGGCACCGTGGTGCACAGGTTGGGAACCGTCGGTATACAATATGTGTGAAGTTGGCCCCCCAACTTTATCGGATCGATTCGTGAAATATGTCAATATTTTGCAAACTAATTACAAATAATTGCAAATTGGTTTTCAGAATTTGCAAATAACTCGTTAACATATAATAAGCGAAAACCGTTACGTGGGGCCAACTTCACGCAGCCCCCCAACTTTGATCGACCCGATCGAACATGATGTCAATATTTTGCAAATAAATTGCAAATAATTACAAATTGGATTTTTATCATCAGTATCCGTATTATTTATCATAAAGGTATAAATGATATGTTTTTAGTAAAACAATTATTGACCAATAAGATTTTATTTTATTATTATATTTAGGAAATGCTTTCATCAACTGCTAAATTGAGTTTATTCATTTAACTTATTTTCTTCTGAGTTAATACATTAAAAAACAAAGTTAAACATATTAAAAATTAATAAAAATTAAAAAAAAACATTTTCTTCACTTAAAAATTGTTATTAAAATAATATTGTAGCTTACTTAATAAAGATAATATAATATACAAATATCGATATACGTATATCAGTATTATTTTTCTTTGCTGTACATTACTATATGTGGTTCAATGGTTATCTTTTTGGGGTTAGTTATTTTTATTATTTTTTTGGCTAGGTCGTTGTGGTGTTCCCAGCCGTAATTTGATCTCTTGACGTATGCTATATAATGATTACTTCCGTATCATAACGTATTAATTCCTATCAAATATATATTGCTCCAGGGCGACTCTGACCCTTAATCCTGCTCTGACATTGATGAAACAAGAGCCACAATTATAGGTATATTATTATGGACCAGAATTAGTATACAGGTATACAACTAAAAAATAGTTAAATCCTATGAATCAATGATGTAAATGTAATGCATAATAAAATTACAAAATATGCAACAATAGTATATGCATAAACAAATTGAAAATGTGCAGTAGGTATAGGTTTTTATTTAATATTTGATATATAATAATATTAAGCTAAAAATTAATCAGTATTCATAAAAATATTAGGTAGTAAACAGGTCTAACTAAAACTAAAGGTCCGACCCACGCTACTATTTATTTATTTTTTTATAGCAATTAGATGTTAGGGTACTGTCACACTACGACGGTTACGCCGTACGGTTCAACCGTCGAAGTCAAAACCGTCCGGTTAGTAACTGTCACACTACGACGGTTACGCCGTACGGTTCTTCAAAACCCGTGTCACACAACAACGCTAATTTTGTCCATAAAGTGTTTTATAAATATCTGTAAAGATAATTTCTGGTCAGTAGATGCTCAGTAGTCAGTTCAGATAAGACTTGAAGTGACTTGTGTGCTGTTTAGTGTTGGAAATTAAAAAATATATTTTGTGTCTAAACCTCTAAACACTATACACAACTACTACTTCTGTGCTACTCAGAGATTTTAAACAATAACCTTTATAACAATTGTTTAAAATCTCAGGTGCAACAGGTTACAGGTATAAGTAGTATGGTTTTATATGTTCTGAGTCCATCTGAGAAGCCAAATTTTTCCGGTTTGGCGGGCGATTTCCACCTATTTTTTAGTGTACGATTTTTTTGCTCAAAAAAAAAGTATATATTTTTTAGCTTCATTTGGCTTCTCAAATTTTTTTTCGTGTATGATTTTTACAAAAACGCATGTATGTTCTGACTCCATTCGAGAAGCCAAATTTTTCCGGTTTGGCGGGCGATTTCCACCTATTTTTAGTGTGAAATTATTTTGGTCTTAATTTCAAATTAATAATAAAGTTAGGATTTAAAAAAATAAATATGAATTCAGTAAAATTTTAATTCATTAGAGTCTACAGAACATTTCATAGTTTTAAAATTCATAGATTTTTTTCTTTAAAGAAAACACCGATATGTTATTCCACGACATGATAGCCACCAATTGCTTGGATACGAATCGTTAGAATGCGTTACAAACCGTAATAGTAGCACACGTTTTAACGTGGAACTCAAAGAGTCACTGGAACTTTGCCATCTGCGTACTAGGTCGGTGTACAAACTAACAATTATTACTTCTATCGAACGTGTTCACGTATAGTAAATTTTACGAAAATATCGATGTTTTTTATTTTAGTATAAAAAAAAATAAACAACATTTTTTTTTTTTTAAATTTATACATTATTGTCTAACCGAATATTATTGAACACATTTTAGAATCTACAATCTTGTAACACTGATTTGTTTCAATTTTTTATACAGTATTTATTATTTTTTATAATATAACTCGTTCATTTTATATTTTTAGTTTGATCAGTTGTGTTTTCATGTTCCTCCGGGTAACAAGTAAAACATTTTATTTTTATTATAAAATTAAAATATTACATTTTATTCAGTCAAATATGAACGATTATTTTCAAGGAGTTGAGTTAATTAAAAACTCTTCAACGCCAAAATTTGTAGAATATGAATCATTTGAAAAGCGTTTTGAATCTCTCAAAGAATTTTCGACTACAGATAGTGATAAAGTCCTATTAGCGGACGCAGGATTTTTTTTCAAGTCAAACGATATCGTTCAGTGTTGGACATGTGGAATAATTCTCGGAAATTGGCTCAAAGGTGATTGTCCTTTTCGTGAACATGCAAGATTTTCAAATAAATTTTCATATAAATAAAAAATTGTTTCATTTTTATTAGTTATGTACTCGTCACCAAATGAGTTAGACTGTGTTAACTGCATTAAAATTTTAAAATTAATAAAACGTATTTTAGAAAAAAGTCATACAATAAAACGACGTACGTCTACCAGAATCAGAAGAGTACCGTTACGTTTTTGTAATATTTAGTATATAATATACATATTTTTTTTTAAAAACAAATAATCAAACATGTCTTCGTCAGTTTCAATAGTTGGTAAATCAAAATTTGAAATTCATAATAAAAAATATGTTTCAGTCGGATATTTACTTGAAAAGGAAATTTCAATTGTTGTATTAATTGAATCAGGTAGAAATGTTTTCACACTAAATTTAACTAATTGGAATGATTTAATGCGTGAATCTAATTTTAATATGATTTAAAAAAATTTACAAACACGTTGTAAGTCTCCAGTTCAATTAAATGAAAATTTAAATTATTCTATAAATGCAAAATATTCTTCAATTACACTAAGATTGAATAATAATTCTATATCATTAAGTATTATCGATCTTTGTCGTTTAAAACAAATCCAAATTTGTATAGAATCAAACATAATAGAAAAACAGAAAAAAATTAATTATTTTCAAAATTGTTATAATTTATTCTACTCAACATTAAAAGAATCTATGTCAAATCTTCCAACTAGTTGTCAATCAAATGCTTTCACATATCAATTTATACAGAATTATGGTTACGACTCAGACTTAGAAGGTATGTCTTTAATAAGCGAGATTCAGCAATTTCAATATGTTAAATTATCTGATTTAATATTACAAGACTTATATCAATAGAAAAATAATTAAAATGTTAAAACAGGTATCCGATATAAATTTTATAAATTAAATATTTTCATCGATTTTTAAATATGTTGTAATTTTTTTTTTCATACAGTTTATAATAATATTAATAGTTATATCGTTAGATAGTCATTTTGTAGTATACCATATTACAATACTACTATCTAATATTAAATACATACATATTTCATTTTTTAATATAATCAGGTGTATTTTTTAAAATTATATTTTAATTATATATTTTCATTGATATTCAATTTTCATTTTTTTCATATAGTTTATCATAATATTAATATTTATATCGTTAGATAGTCATTTTGTAGTATACCATACTACAATACTACTATCTAATATTAAATACATACATATTTTATTTTTAATATAATCAGGTATATTTTAATTATATATTTTCATCGATTTTTAAATATGTTGTAATTTTTTTTTTTTCATACAGTTTATAATAATATTGATAGTTATATCATTAAATAATCATTTTGTAGTAATCAGTATTTTTTCTTTTTTAATTAAAAAAAATAATATGATACATATTTTATTTTTTAATATAATCAGATACATTTTAAAAATTATATTCATTTTTATATTTTCAATGATTTTCAATTTTCTCATAAACGTTTATTGATTATCATTTTATGTTGTGGATCAGCCATGAAACGATCCAGAATGTTCTCCACAACTGAATTTAGCTTATGGTTGATATCCTTATCCTTATTTTTCTTTTTAGACGTTGTTATTTTTATCAAACATTCAGCATGTTTCCATCTAAAATTGAAAAAATGTTAATACTCAATTATTTAAGATCTCGTGTTTAACATTACCTTTCCTGTGGTGAAACGTTGGCTATTTCTTCTGTTTTATAATGCTGGATGACCCAATAGTCATCCCCGTCTATAGTAGGACATTTTAACGTACACGTTTTCTCTCCTTGTTTAATTGAAATAGTATCACTTGTATGAGAGTTTGAATTACTGCATTTCCCCGAACTTATAAGTGAATTCAATTTTGTTTTATAGGATGCAAATCTGATTAATAAAACAAAATTTAATTAAAGGTTAAACAATTAATTTATGTTATAAAATTTAAAAAAAATTACTTTTTCAGTTTTCATTTTTTTTTAATGTTTTAATCCTGTATTGCTCGTTTTCCTCTTAATATTGATTTTTGCAGTTTTTTGTTTTTTTAATGGATTATCTAAGACCTTTCCTGTATTTCCATTCGATTTCACACTTAAATCGGACTATATTAAATAAATATAATAACATATTAGAGTTCAAAGAAAAAACATTTTTAATATAAGGTTTTTTGTTTAAATAAATTCGCTAGATTTTATATATTTTTATTAAAAGTTTGAAGTTAAATGAGAATTTACGTTTTTTGGTTTATGTAAATGTAAATTTACGTTAATTTAGGTCTAGATGAATTTGAAATATTTAATCCACTTGCATATTATAATAATTATCAAAGATATTGTATGTAATATTTTAACTAATATTATACTACTATATTATAGTTATTTAAGTTGATTAATTTTATCTAGTTTCACTTCTAATATTTTTATATAGTTTAAGTATATGAATTTCTGACTTTAAAAAGTACTTTTGAAAATAAGAAATATAGAAAAAATTATTAAAATATACTTTTCTGTAATGCAAATATATTATTTTTAAAACACATGACAAATCCAAACTTTAAATTATAAAAACAAAAAATATATCTTCAAAATAATATTTTAGCTGATATTAATTGTAATTTTACTTACATCACTAACGTCGTCTGATGAGTTCTCGGTCAGAGCAGAATATTCAAATTGTGACATTGTAGGTAGGTATATTGTCAATACTCGAAAAAAATATGATATTCACTTTAAACGTTCCACTGTTCACTGGTGATATCATACAAATGTTAACGTTATTTATAATAGGAACCACTACCACTACCTACATACGAACCTTGAATGGTGAATATATTACATTATACGGCGAACTCATAATACTTTAACAATTAGTATTCCTTTCTCGAAAAATACAATCTCGTTGAAGTTTAGTTATCCTTGATAAAAACTACTATATCCCCCTTTTTTTTTCCTCATCCGGCTTCTCGATTATTAATAACGGTTAATTAAGTAACATACATTAAGTGTATACAGTATTGTATTACGTATCAGTAACATACGAACCTTGAATGGTGAATATATTACATTATACGGCGAACTCATAATACTTTAACAATTAGTATTCCTTTCTCGAAATATACTATCTCGTTGAAATTTAGTTATCCTTGATAAAAACGCATCCGGTCGACCGCAACAACAACTCTCATTGTTTCTAATTATAGGTGTTACACTAGAGCGTTTTATCAGGACCGGTCGATTCCTGTCGCCGACCGACCGTAACATGATGCGGTCGGGCAGGAAACAGGACGTGTTATCAAAACACATTATATTATATCGTGTATGCCACACTACGCTACGTGTATGCCACTATACTTAATGTATAAGAAATTGTAAAGTAGAGTTCAATGATTTGTATAAATACCGACTCTACATTAAAAATTGTTCACATGTTCATTTCTCAGCGATAAGAGTTTTACTCTTTTTGTTGAATTTAAAACATCTCTTAATAGTGTAACAGCAACTACTTCTAACTGTTTATCTTATTCAAAGACTATATCAAACTATATTTACAACGTATGAAAAGATTTTTTTGTTGAAGAATAAAAATCGATAGGTATATTATCGTCAATAATGTGAGTATTAATATAAAAATAAATTATACCATATATATAAATTATTTTTTTTTTTTATTTTTTAAAGAATTACCAAGGTTTACTGTTCATTTTTCTAATCATCGTTTAATTTTTTTCTGTTTAATCAATTAGATCAAACGAGTAATTATTTATTCAACATTATTTATTATAAAACGGTTTCATAGTGGGGAAATACTCTACGTTTTCTCAATTGTTGCTGTTAGAAAATATTGAAATTTTTTTTCTCACCAATAATAAATGTAAGTCTTCATATAAATACATTTATATCGTACACATATTTTTTATAAGACAGTTGTTCTATGTTATTTTACTGTACATTTTTTTTTCTAATTATAGTTTCATTTTTTTGATTTTGTTAATTAAAACGAAAAAGTAATTCATAGAAATACATTATGTTATATAATAAGTAAAATTTACTGTAAGACATCAACATAAAAATAGTCATCATAAAAAAAAAAATATCTGATAATTATAACATAACGTATAAATATATTTATTTTTTTGTGAAAATGAAACGACAAACGATTTCAAAAAGTATCCGTATGAGCACAATTGGAGATGGTCTTGTAGAAATAGAACGTTTTAAAAAATCTTCAAAAACATTTTTTATAAAAATACATCCAAATTTATACATTATCCATTATTTTTCAATTCTATTTCTGATAAAACAATTTCCAAATTAAAACATTCATGTATACAAACATCAATTAAATTTAATCTTCATGTTGATAGTGTATATGAACGTGTACTATCAAATGAAACACAGAATGTGGCTTTTAAAACTAAAAATATACTAGCTTGTAATTCATCTAATTTTATGAGTTTATTAGATAACATGTTTAGTAAAATATTAGAAGAAGAATCTGAATATATTGCTAAAGGTTCTGGATGGTCACTTGTATCAATAGATGGATTACAATTAAGAATAAATTATATAAATCCTCTTAGAGGGTCTACATATATAGATTTACCTACATATATTAATAATAAAAAAGCTGTGATAAATGTTCAAAATAATGATAATAAATGTTTTATGTATGCGATATTAACTAAATTCGATAACAGATTGAATAAAAGCAAATTTAGTAAAAAAAATTTTGAAAATTTAGAAAAAAAAAGCGGTTTAAATTTTAAATGCATTAATTTTCCGACACCGATCAATCAAATAAAAAAATTCGAAAGGATTAATAATGTGTCAATTAATGTATATAGCTTAAATGATAAAAATATAATTTTTCTTTTGTATATAAGTAATGTGGTATGTAAAAATCATTTTGACCTATTTTTTTTTAATAGAGATGGGAAATCTCATTATTGTTACATAAAAGATTTTTCAAGATTTGTTAGAAGCCAAAAAACTAAATTTTGTTCAAAATTAATTATTTGCAAGGGATGCTTTACAACTTTTGGGAAAAAACCATCTAAAAAACTTTGGGGTACTGAAGGGTTAAAGATACATACACGACTTTGTAGAAAAAATAAAATAGGAAGACCAATCATGTTTGAAGACGGTGATGATAAGTTTACATATTTTAAAAGTTTTAAAAAAACACAAAGAATTCCAATCGTTATTTATGCCGACTTTGAATGCATTTTAAAACGTGAACAAGCTGAAAAACAAAAAAACAAAAAAATAAAACTGAAAATTCCTAAAACGTATTCCACACACTTACATACAATTATGAGTTACGGGTTTTATGTTAAAATAGATTACAACATTATACCAACAAAAATAATAAAAATGTTTAAAATTCCAAGTAAAATCGTAATTTATAGAGGGGAAAATGCTGCAAAAAAATGTATGAGGAAAATGATCGATATCGGGAATAAAATCTATAATATTTATCAAATAAATATACCAATGATAAAATTAACTGAAAAAGAAGAAAATGAATTTAAAACAAAGGAGACGTGTGCGAGTTGTTCAAAATCTTTTAAAGACTTTAATCTAATTAAAGTTAGAGATCACTGTCATTTTACAGGTCGTTATAGACAATGTCTTTGTCTTTCATGTAATTTTGAAATGAGTAATGTATCATTTGTTCCAATTTTCTTTCATAATTTATCATATGATAGTCATTTTATAATTCGGGAATTTGGTTGTAATGATAAAGATATTCATGTAATACCGAATTCTTCAGAAAAATATATATCATTTAGCAAAGAAATCGTATCGAGATTTTCTATAAAATTTGTTGATACATTTAGGTTTATGGCAAGCTCGTTAAGTTCACTTGCAGATAATTTATCTGAAGATAGAACTCGGTTTAGAGAAACACTTAAAATGTTTCCTAAAGATAACTTAGATTTAGTTATAAGAAAAGGAGTGTTCCCATATGAGTATATAGATAATTGGAACAAATTAAATAAAACTTGTTTACCTTCAAAGTCGAAATTTTATAATTCTCTAAAAGATGAAGAAATTAGTGATCGTGATTATTTGCATGCAAAAAATGTTTGGAAACTATTTAATATTAAAACTTTAGGTGATTATAGCGATCTCTATTTAAAAACTGATATTTCTATTCTTTCTGACGTATTTGAAAATTTTAGAGATTTATGTATTTCAACTCTTCAATTAGATCCAGCTCATTACATGACTGCTCCAGGATTTGCTTTTGATTGTATGCTTAAATATACTAAAGTTAAATTAGAACGTTTAAAAGATTATGATTTTTACCTTTTTTTTGAACAATCAATAAGAGGTGGTATTTGTCAATCATCTAAAAGATATTCTAAAGCAAACATTCCTGATATAAAAGGGTTAAGTTACAATTCTGATGAACCAAATAAATGGATTATGTATTTTGATTGTGTTAATTTATACGGGAAATCTATGTTAACAGAATTACCATATAAAGATTTTCAATGGTTTAACGATCTTAATTTAGATGTAACAACAATTCCTGACGATTCTAAAGTTGGATTTATATTAGAAGTAGATATCGAATACCCTAAATATTTACATGAATTACATAACGATTTCCCATTTTTACCATGTAATGATTGTCCACCAAATTCAAAAGTAAAAAAATTACTCACCACATTACTACCAAAAAAAAGTTATATAGTTCACTATAAAAATTTAAAACAAGCGATTTTTAACGGGATTAAAGTAACCAAAATTCATCGGATTATAAGCTTTTCTCAGAGTTGTTGGATGGCACTGTATATTGAACTATGTACTAATATGAGAGTAAATTCTAAAAACGAGTTTGAGAAAGATTTTTGGAAATTATTGATTAACAGTGTGTTTGGTAAAACAATGGAAAACGTACGTTCTAGAACATCTATATGTCTTGTTTCATCGGATAAAAAAGCAAATAACGAAAACAAATTTTAAAGATAAAACTATATACTCAAAAAATCTTATGGCCATTCATCAGTATAAAGATACTATCAAATTTGATAAACCAATTTATGTGGGGTCTGCAATTTTAGACGTATCGAAAACATTTATGTATTCATTTCACTACGATATAATGAAACAAATATATGGTAATAAAATAAATATTTTGTATTCAGATACTGATTCTTTAGTACACGAAATTATAACTAAAAATTTTTTCGCTGATTTAAAAAATGATTTACTATCATATTTCGATACGTCAAATTATCCTAAGGATCACTATTGTTTCAGTAATAACCATAAAAATCAACCCGGTTATTTCAAAGATGAATTGAAAGGTGTTATAGTAAAAGAGTTTGTTTCTTTAAGACCGAAGTTATATGCTTATAAGACCGTAGATGATGAGGAAATAAAAAAAGCGAAAGGTGTAAAAAAATATGTAATCAAGAAGTATATTAGATTTGATAATTATACACATATATTAAATTCTTATATAAATCATCAAACTGTGTCTAAAGAACAAGCTTATCGAAACATGAACTTTATTCAATCTAATAAACATGTTGTTCACTCTAAAACGTTAAATAAGCTTGTTTTAAATGCTTTTAATGATAAAAGATTTATTAGAGCTGATGGTATTAACACTTTAGCTTACGGCCATTATAAACTAAAAAAAAAAAAAATTAACTAACATAATATAAAAAGAGTAAATACATATACATTTTTTTTTTTTTTTTTTTTTTTTAAAGAGATATAACAAACAAATTTTTACATCATGAAATTAAAGTTATTTAAAATTTAAAATTTAAATATAAAAGAAATTTATTCTTAAAAAAAATATAACAAGGTGACATGGAATTTCCTATTGTCTAGAAGCCTCATATTCATCCTACTATTTTATAATAATTTATAAAATTACTTTTGAATATCGTTTGATGAAATCCATGAATTATGACTGGAATCAAATCCTAACCATTTCACTAAAATTTTATTTTTATCTCTTTTTATAATACGTTCAACAAGATAGGTGTTTGGAAAACCAGTTTTTAAAAGTTCTTGATTATAAAATCGACCTAAAACTGTATTATTCTATCTTTTATGTTGTATGTTACTGGATCTGATAGAAAAACTTTTGAAATTGTAAATAGTTCTGTTGACCATTGCGGTGTATAACCTTTACTAAATGTATATTTGTTTTTTGAAATTCTTACTATGTCATTAACTTTAAATTTAGGTTTTATATTTTGTTTTATTTGTTTGAATAACTGTACCTTTATAGTTTTTGTTCGAGCTTCATGTGGTGTACATTTAATTGCTGTATGTTTAGTATTATTGTAATTATGTATAAGTTTAGATATTGAATTGTGCCAATTATATGAACCAGTTGCTGTAAAATGTTTGTACATTTTATTTTTAATTGTACGTATAACACGTTCGGCCATTGCTGCTTTTATGCCACTGAATGTAGAATAATGTTTAATATTATATTTCTTCATAAGTTCTTGAAATTGTTTGTTATAAAACTCTGTACCGCTATCTGTTTGTAAAAATTTCGGACGATTTATTTTTAATATATTTAACATGCCTAGTGTAACTTGTTTTGCAGATTTATTTTTTAAGGCATGCACCCATACATACTTAGTATATGTGTCTATAACTATTAAAATAAATTTAAAACCTTTATTATTTTTTGAATACGATTGAATATCGATGAGGTCTGCCTGCCAGAGATCATCCTTGAATAGAGAAATTATTTTTCGTCTAGGAAAAGTTTTTCTAGCTGGTTTATGTAGCTCTTCTGCTATTTTTTCTAATGTTGTCATTTTTAATTTTTTCGTAGTCAAAACATTATTTTTCCAAATGGAATCATTATTGAATGATTGTCAATATGGAGATAAGCCTGTGCGTCGTGTCGTTCCAATGATTAGAAAACATTTCCACGTACGACCCCGAAAAATCAAGAGGATGAATCTTGATGAATTACAAGAACTTAGACATATAATACGAGGGGCTCGCCAAAAGTAAGGTTCCCTACGCTAGAAAAAATAGTAGACAAATTTTTTTTTAATTTTTTATATTTTTTTCCGATTCTACAGATTGTTTTCTATTTTTCAACATAATCACCATTTCTCTCAATACATTTTTGAAAGCGTGGCACGAGTTTTTGAATGCCGTCCTGGTAGTGCTGCGTGCCCACCTTCCTCAGGTAGTTGTTGACTTCCGCCTTCAGCTCTTCGTCGTCGCGGAAGTGTTTCCCTCCCAGGTGCCCCTGTCGATGGTAAGTGATCTATATATGTCCTGGATCACTGGAAAATATTACGTTGATACCACGATGTGGAGGATAATTAACCGGTCGAATGCTGAACCTATTTCAGTAGTTAACGTAATTTCAAGATTAGATTTAGATACTTAGGATAACTATGATTTTAAATGATATAATTAATAATAAGTTTTTTAATTAAACATTTCTTTAATTTTTTTCTTTATACAATAAGTTTCCTCTCACGTAATTCTTCTAGAATAGATATAATTTCATTATTAACACCTGTATTGCCAGCATTTTGAGAAGATATTAAAAGGTTTAATCTCGTAACTAATTCATTCGGATCGTCATAATAAACTATCTGTGTGTTGGGTATTACGTCTTTATATAGACTCGAACCTATTTGATCAGATTGTAACGTTTTCCCGAAATCTATTAAGTCCGAGCTATTTCGTAAGTCTTCTATAGAATGTAATGAACTATTTTCTAGTGATAAGTCGTCAAGAGATTTACTAACGTTTAATTTATCGTTAGACTTTGAGTACTTAAATTTTTTGTTTTGAAGTGTTGGACTGATTAAAGGTTAACTTCGTTTTTTTATTTCATTTATATTATCAGACTCTTCCGTATTCGGCATTATATTTTTGTTATTTAAATAATTTAAATAATTTAATTCTTTTCTGATACGTTCGTATAGAGGCTTAACAATAGAAATCCATTTATTAGCACTATTAGCTTTAGGTTTACCATCTGACTTGAGGTGAACTTTTGTAGATTTTAAAATGTCATAATATGCTTCGTAATCATCATATTTATAATTTGACGGATTTTTTTCACACAATAAAGACCAAAGACCACGAGTCCACGGGTAGCTCTTATCCAAAACCTTTAAATTATTGTTACTGATGGTTACAGGATAATTTGATATTTTAAGTTGTTCATCTTTTTCATCATAATGTAACCCAAACGATTTGTCATAAGTTCTACTTTGAGGAGAAGCATTTAAAAAGTGTTCAAAGTCTGATGATACATCATCTTCTTCATTACTATATCCACCAATATTAATATTTTGAAATTCTGGTTCGTTGTTCATATTTGTTTTTTCTATAATTGCATTAAGGGGGTCAGTTATTGGTTTAAATGTTTCGCGAAAATAATTATTAGAATCTATAACACCTCTTTTCATATCTAAAACTTTACGTTTTATGTTTTTCTGACAGGATATTAAATTATTCAATAAAATTTTTTTTTCACTCATTTTAAGTAGAAATAATTTAATGTTGAATGTTTGTACACAGTCAGTCAAATGTAGTCAAACCAAAAATACTTTCATATTTAAACATAAATTTTAATTAATTTTTATAAATGTATGGAAACCACATCTGTATCTTCCTTGATCCATTTCACGAGTTTTATCAATTACTATAAATCCGTAATCTTCACGGTTCCAACATAGATGACACATTTTACGAAACTCTATAAAATCTATAACTGAGGAACAATGATCGTCGAATATATGTCGTAGATTTTTATCATCTTGCTTGAATACTATTAAAAAATTTGTGTTGTCTCTTACTAACAGTTTCGGTATTTTCGAATATGTCTGTGCCAAGTAAAAAATAGAATTTGCACCAGAATGTCTTCCCATACTGAAGTAATCACGAATAGGTGTTTGATTATCACAAATTACATCATCGAATATAAAAATAGAATTTTTTTTAACTAAACTAGGTTTTATAACTTGATCCGCATTTGTAAATGTGTAAAAATTAATTCCTTTAATACTATCTATCAAATTTTTTAATAACACATATTTTTCTTGATTTGGTGTTTTGGAGTATAAATAAATGTTTTCAAATTTTACACCATTTCTATGAGTTAAAAGATTAAACATAACATTTGTTTTTCCGGATCCTGAAGGTCCTACAAGTATTCCGCGAATACTGTCTGGTAACAATGATCCATGCCTTGACGGTCTTTTAGTGATTTGTGCATCTACGTTTTTAATGTTTAATTTATCTTTTTGCTCGATTAATTTCATTTTTAATATAAATACTATGTAATTTTAAAACATAAAACCAGTTATATATAATGCGTTCAACTTGTAAGCAAAAAAATGTTAAGACTGGTAGAGGTTTCTTAAATACTGTTATAAATAGACTTCCATTCGAAGTTCATGTACCCGGGTATCAGTTTTGTGGACCAGGTACAAATTTAAAAAAGAGATTAGCTCGTGGAGATAAAGGAATCAACCCCTTAGATTCTGCTTGTAGAACACACGACATTGCTTACGAAAACAGTAATAATTTAGATATTAGACATAAAGCCGATAAGTTATTAGAAGAACAAGCTTGGGAAAGAGTTAAAGCAGGTGATAGTTCTAAAAAAGAAAAACTTGTTACATATGCGGTGGTAAACGCTATGAAAGCTAAAAGAAAAATCGGTATGGATTATAAACGTGTTAATGAAAAAATGTTGCTGGCGGCGAAGAAAAAAAATAAAAAAACGAAGAAAAATGGTAAGAGAACAATTTTAACACCGAACCAGTTGGGAGGTGCATTACCGTTAGCGTCAATATTAGCAGGGTTATCGGCTTTAGGAAGTTTAGCTTCTGGTGCTTCAAGTGTATATAATGCTATTAAAAATCGTAAGAAGGGTAATGGTTTATATTTAAACAATTCTAACGGAGCAGGTTAGTAGTATGTTATTGTATGTTCTGGCTCCATTTGAGAAGCCAAATATTTTCGGTTTGGCGGGCGATTTCTACCTATTTTTTGCTTGAAATTATTTTTTTCAAAAAAACGCATGTATGTTCTGGCTCCATTCGAGAAGCCAAATTTTTCCGGTTTGGCGGGCGATTTCCACCTATTTTTTAGTGTACGATTTTTTTTGCTCAAAAAAAAAGTATGTATTTTTTAGCTTCATTTGGCTTCTCAAATTTTTACCAGTTTAGCGGTTAAATTCCACTTTATTTCACCGTGTAACAAATAAACAACATTTTTTTAAATTTACCCACTATTTTTATTTCACACAAAACATTCACATACTTAAAAAAAAAAAATACACACAATTATACTTCACACACAAATAACATTTTTTTTTTAAATTTACACACTATTTTTTTAGTGTATGATTTTTATTTTACAAAAACTTACATGCATGTTCTGAGTCCATTTGAGAAGCCAAATTTTTACCAGTTTAGCGGTTAAATTCCACCTTATTTCACCGTGTAACAAATAAACAACATTTTTGTAACACTGATTTGTTTCAATTTTTTATACAGTATTTATTATTTTTTATTTTATGACTCGTTCATTTTATATTTTTAGTTTGATCAGTTGTGTTTTCATGTTCCTCCGAGTAACAAGTAAAACATTTTATTTTTATTATAAAATCAAAATATTAAATTTTATTCAGTCAAATATGAACGATTATTTTCAAGGAGTTGAGTTAATTAAAAACTCTTCAACACCAAAATTTTTAGAATATGAATCATTTGTAAAGCGTTTTAAATCTCTCAAAGAATTTTCGACTACAGATAGTGATAAAGTCCTATTAGCGGACGCAGGATTTTTTTTCAAGTCAAACGATATCGTTCAGTGTTGGACATGTGGAATAATTCTCGGAAATTGGCTCAAAGGTGATTGTCCTTTTCGTGAACATGCAAGATTTTCAAACAAATGTCCTTTTCTCTTATTGAGTAAAGGAAGTAAATTTATAAATGATGTCAATAACAGATTTAAATACAAGGATTTAAACAACTGCTTCTTTTACAAACATGACGGTATCGATGAAGTTGATAATAAGTAGTAATACAAATTTTAATTATTAAAATCTTATGTATTTTATTACAAAATAAAAAAAATATTTTACTTAAATGCTTCAATCATGTTTAATATGTTCGTGAACACTGTGTTCTAACGGTTTAAGACGTCACTCTTTAAGATAAATATGTTAGGTTTAAATAATAATTTAATAGGTGGGGTAAGGATAGAATACTTAGTGTGGTAGGTAAATGTTTAAATAAAAAGTCACGTCTCAAACCATTAGAACATAGTGTTCACTTTTATTTTTTGTTGGTATATAAATAAAAAATTGTTTCATTTTTATTAGTTATGTACTCGTCACCAAATGAGTTAGACTGTGTTAACTGCATTACAATTTTAAAATAAATAAAACGTATTTTAGAAAAAAGTCATACAGTAAAACGACGTACGTCTACCAGAATCAGAAGAGTACCGTTACGTTTTTGTAATATTTAGTATATAATATATATACTTTTTTTTAAAAACAAATAATCAAACATGTCTTCGTCAGTTTCAATAGTTGGTAAATCAAAATTTGAAATTCATAATAAAAAATATGTTTCAGTCGGATATTTACTTGAAAAGGAAATTTCAATTGTTGTATTAATTGAATCAGGTAGAAATGTTTTCACACTAAATTTAACTAATTGGAATGATTTAATGCGTGAATCTAATTTTAATATGATTTAAAAAAATTTACAAACACGTTGTAAGTCTCCAGTTCAATTAAATGAAAATTTAAATTATTCTATAAATGCAAAATATTCTTCAATTACACTAAGATTGAATAATAATTCTATATCATTAAGTATTATCGATCTTTGTCGTTTAAAACAAATCCAAATTTGTATAGAATCAAACATAATAGAAAAACAGAAAAAAATTAATTATTTTCAAAATTGTTATAATTTATTCTACTCAACATTAAAAGAATCTATATCAAATCTTCCAGCTAGTTGTCAATCAAATGCTTTCACATATCAATTTATACAGAATTATGGTTACGACTCAGACTTAGAAGGTATGTCTTTAATAAGCGAGATTCAACAATTTCAATATGTTAAATTATCTGATTTAATATTACAAGACTTATATCAATAGAAAAATAATTAAAATGTTAAAACAGGTATCCGATATAAATTTTATAAATTAAATATTTTCATCGATTTTTAAATATGTTGTAATTTTTTTTTTTCATACAGTTTATAATAATATTGATAGTTATATCATTAAATAATCATTTTGTAGTAATTAGTATTTTTTCTTTTCTCATTAAAAATAATATGATACATATTTTATTTTTAATGTAATCAGGTATATTTTTTAAAATTATATTTTAATTATATTTTTTATCGATTTTTAAATATGTTGTAATTTTTTTTTTTCATACAGTTTATAATAATATTGATAGTTATATCATTAAATAATCATTTTGTAGTAATTAGTATTTTTTTTCTTTTCTCATTTAAAAAAAATATGATACATATTTTATTTTTTAATATAATCAGATATATTTTTAAAAATTATATTCATTTATATATTTTCAATGATTTTCAATTTTAAATTTTCTCATAAATTTATAACAAACAATTTCAAGAACTTATGAAGAAATATAATATTAAAAATTATTCTACATACAGTGACATAAAAGCAGCAATGGTTGAACGTGTTATACGTACAATTAAAAATAAAATGTACAAACATTTTACAGCAACTGGTTCATATAATTGACACAATTCAATATCTAAACTTATACATAATTACAATAATACTAAACATACAGCAATTAAATGTACACCACATGAAGCTCGAACAAAAACTATAAAGGTACAGTTATTCAAACAAATAAAACAAAATATAAAACCTAAATTTAAAGTTAATAACATAGTATGAATTTCAAAAAACAAATATACATTTAGTAAAGGTTATAAACCATAATGGTCAACAGAACTATTTACAATTTCAAAAGTTTTTCTATCAGATCCACTAACATACAACATAAAAGATAGTCAGAATAATATAGTTTTAGGTCGATTTTATAATCAAGAACTTTTAAAAACTGATTTTCCAAACACCTTTCTTGTTGAACGTATTATAAAAAGAGATAAAAATAAAATTTTAGTGAAATGGTTAGGATTTGATTCCAGCCATAATTCATAGATTTCATCAAACGATATTCAAAAGTAATTTTATAAATTATTATAAAATAGTAGGATGAATATGAGGCTTCTAGACAATAAGAAATTCCATGTCACCTTGTTATACTTTTTTTTTTAAATAAATTTCTTTCATATTTAAATTTAAATTTTCAATAACTTTAATTTTATGATGTAAAATTTGTTTGTTTTATCTATTAAAAAAAAAAAAAAAAATGTATACGTATTTACTCTTTTTATATTATGTATAAAACATTTATTATCATTATTTTGAATATTTATCACAGCTTTTTTTTATTTTTAATATATGTAGGTAAATCTATATTCTTAATTGTAATCCATCTATTGATACAAGTGACCATCCAGAACCTTTAGCAATATCTTTGAATAAGATAAACAGATCGTTCTAGATCATTTTGTTAGAACGATTCAACAAGTTATTCAAAGCATGTATTTCAATGTTCTACTGCCAGAATTTTGTCCAACAAGTGCTATGAATTTATCGGCCTATTCAGTTTGTCTTGAAAAATAATTAATCAATTCAATCCATCATTTATTTTATGCGTGACTCAAAGTGTGCGACATAAACCAAAAAAACGTAAATTCTCATTTAACTTCAAACTTTTAATAAAAATATATAAAATCTAACGAATTTATTTAAACAAAAAACCTTATATTAAAAATGTTTTCTTTGTACTCTAATATGTTATTATATTTATTTAATATAGTCCGATTTAAGTGTGAAATCGAATGGAAATACAGGAAAGGTCTTAGATAATCCATTAAAAAAAAAAAAAAAAAAAAAAAAATCAATATTAAGAGGAAAAAACATTTATTATGAATTTATCGGCCTATTCAGTTTGTCTTGAAAAAATTATTAATCAATTCAATCCATCATTTATTTTATGTGTGACTCAAAGTGTGCGTACCGATATCTACAACTTAATTAAACGTCATTTTTTAGTTAATATCGTATACATAAAACATTTATTATGAATTTATCGGCCTATTCAGTTTGTCTTGAAAAAATTATTAATCAATTCAATCCATCATTTATGTTATGTGTGACTCAAAGTGTGCGTACCGATATCTACAACTTAATTAAACGTCATTTTTTAGTTAATATCGTATACATAAAACATTTATTATGAATTTATCGGTCTATTCAGTTTGTCTTGAAAAAATTATTAATCAATTTAATCCATCATTTATTTTATGTGTGACCCAAAGTGCGCGTACCGATATCTACAACTTAATTAAACGTCATTTTTTAGTTAATATCGCATACATAAAACATTTATTATGAATTTATCGGCCTATTCAGTTTGTCTTGAAAAAATTATTAATCAATTCAATCCATCATTTATTTTATGTGTGACTCAAAGTGTGCGTACCGATATCTACAACTTAATTAAACGTCATTTTTTAGTTAATATCGCATACATAAAACATTTATTATCATTATTTTGAATATTTATCACAGCTTTTTTTATTTTATATATGTAGACCCTCTAAGAGGATTTACATAATTTATTCTTAATTGTAATCCATCTATTGATACAAGTGACCATCCAGAACCTTTAGCAATATATTCAGATTCTTCTTCTAATATTTTGCTAAACATGTTATCTAATAAACTCATAAAATTAGATGAATTACAAGCAAGTATATTTTTAGTTTTAAAAGCCACATTCTGTGTTTCATTTGATAGTACACGTTCATATACACTATCAACATGAAGATTAAATTAAATTGATGTTTGTATACATGAATGTTTTAATTTAGAAATTATTTTATCAGAAATAGAATTGAAAAATAATGGATAATGTATAAATTTGAATGAATTTTTTATAAAAAATGTTTTTGAAGATTTTTTAAAACGTTCTATTTCTACAAGACCATCTCCAATTGTGCTCATACGGATACTTTTTGAAATCGTTTGTCGTTTCATTTTCACAAAAAAATAAATATATTTATACGTTATGTTATAATTATCAGATATATTTTTTTTTATGATGACTATTTTTATGTTGATGTCTTACAGTAAAGTTTACTTATTAAATAACATAATGTATTTCTATGAATTAATTTTTCGCTTTAATTAACAAAATCACAAAAAATGAAACTATAATTAGAAAAAAAATTAAAAATATGTGTACGATATAATGTATTTATATGAAGACTTACATTTATTATTGGTGAGAAAAATTTCAATATTTTCTTACAGCAACAATTGAGAAAACGTAGAGTATTTCCAAACTATGAAACCGTTTTATAATAAATAATGTTGAATAAATAATTACTCGTTTGATCTAATTGATTAAACAGAAAAAAATTAAACGATGATTAGAAAAAATGAATAGTAAACCTAGGTAATTCTTTAAAAAATTTAAAAAAAAAATTAAAAAAAATAAATAATTTATATGTATAATATAATTTATTTTTATATTAATACCAGGGCTTAAAACCGTTCCTGAAATTAAAGGTAATCGGCTCCGGTAGGAGCCGAAAATTTTTTGATAACCGGTTAACAGTTTTCTTGTTCTAAGAAGTGATGTTAACCAGTTACCGATTACCTTACACCAGAATAATGTAGTGGCTACCGGTTACCGATTTTTAACGGTTTATGAAATATGTAAATAACCGCTTACCGATTTTAAGTTTTAACCGGTTTAAATACCGTTTTTCACAAAATGTTTTTTGTTATCACATCAATTACGAATTATTTATAATGTGTTTATACTCTATAATACGGACTAAGATATATCTATCTGCAGTATAGGTATTATATACTCTTAAGAGGATGTCAGCGCACCATTTGTTTTCTCTATCTGGCCCACGCGCGGAACACAGACAAAATGCATTTACGAAGAATCATTTTTTCTATGTTTATTTCCGTTTTTTTAAGTAATCTTATAGTAAAATCGGCCAAATAGGGGAATACCAGTAATATGAACTTATCACTAATCAGCACAGCTATAAATATATTGTTTTTAATATAGGTACATCATAAATTCATAAACATATTAGTATTACCATTGATTATTAGTATTTAATATAATCAATGGTATTACCCGCATGGCGTGTACCCAGTGTACGTATATACTATATTTTGACATTGTGATTGTGTATAATATATAATTATATCATACACTTATAAGTTCAATATAACAGGTAAATATTTTTCTACGAATAAAATATAAACTGAAATAACAATAAATGATTGGTAATTGGAACAAAACAAATCTTTTCCGCATTATAACGGTAACCGGGTATCGCTAAATGAACGATTTTCAGAAATGTTGATAATTGATTTTTGGTATACGACTTTATAAACTTTTGTTAATCGGTTACCGATATCCGCTTTCCATACTGCAAATAAAACCGGTAAACGGTTTAGGGTTCTTAAAATTTACGGTTTTTAACGGTTTTCGTGAAAAACCGGTAAACGGTTTTAAGCCCTGATTAATACTCACATTATTGACGATGATATACGTATCGATTTTTATTCTTCAACAAAAAAATCTTTTCATACGTTGTAAAATATAGTTTGATAGTCTTTGAATAAGACAAACAGTTAGAAGTAGTTGCTGTTACACTATTAAGAGTTGTTTTAAATTCAACAGAAAGAGTAAAACTCCTACCACTGAGAAATGAACATGTGTAATGTTTAATGCAGAGTCGGTATTTATACAAATCATTGAACTCTACTTTACAATTTACTAGGTACGAAGAGATAGTGGTTTTTATGAGTTTGCCATATAATGTAATATATTCGCTTGTGTGAAACATTAATACCTGAAAAGTAGTTGCGAGGACAACTAAATATCAACGAGATTGTTGACAGTACTCGTGTTAGTTTTACAGTCTTTTTACAAGTTGCACTGAGTTTTTTTCTAAGTTTTGTAATAATATAATAAATACTATATTTACTAACTGAACTGTGTTAACTTCCATTCTAAATACAATCCCTAGTCAACGGTGTCGTAAGACTGGTTTGCAACAGGAACATTTTGGTAGTAATAATAATGTAATATATTCGCTTGTGTAAAACATTAATACCTAAAAAGTAGTTTTTGCGAGGACAACTAAATATCAACGAGATTATAGTTTTCGGGAAAGGAATACTACTTGTGAAAGTGTTATGAGTTCGCTATATAATGTAATATATTCGCTTGTGTGAAAACATTAATACCTACGGAATGGTTTTTAATGACTCCAATAATCGTGTACCGTATTCTAAGGAAAAAAAATAAAAATTCTGAACACGTTATACGTAATAACAATTTTATACACTTTACACTTGAGTATTTGCTAAAACTAGTTTTACAAAAGAGTTCACCGATCATGGTTCGTAAGTAGTAGTGGTATAGTAGCTTCTACCATAAATAACGTAAGCATTTTGTATGATATCACCAGTGAACAGTGGAACGTTTAAAGCGAATATTATATTTTTTTTCGAGTATTGACAATATACCTACCTACAATGTCACAATTTGAATATTCTGCTCTGACCGAGAACTCATCAGACGACGTTAGTGATGTAAGTAAAATTATAATTAATATCAGATAAAATATTATTTTGAAGACATATTTCTTATTTCAAAAGTACTTTTTAAAGTCAGAAATTCATATACTTAAACTATATAAAAAATATTAGAAGTGAAACTATATATAATTAATTAACTTAAATAACTGTAATGTAGTTGTGTAATAGTAGGTAGTTAAAATATTACATACAATATCTTTAGTAATTATTATAATATAAAATTGGATTAAATATTTCAAATTTACCTTGACCTAAATTAACGTAAATGTACATTTACATAAACCAAAAAACGTAAATTCTCATTTAACTTCAAACTTTTAATAAAAATATATAAAATCTAGCGAATTTATTTAAGCAAAAAAACCTTATATTAAAAATGTTTTTTCTTTGTACTCTAATATGTTATTATATTTATTTAATATAGTCCGATTTAAGTGTGAAATCAAATGGAAATACAGGAAAGGCCTTAGATAATCCATTAAAAAAACAAAAAACTGCAAAAATCAATATTAAGAGGAAAACGAACAATACAGGATTAAAACATTTAAAAAAAATGAAAACTGAAAAAGTAATTTTTTAAAATTGTATAACATAAATTAATTGTTTAACCTTTAATTACATTTTGTTTTATTAATCAGATTGCATACTACAAAACAAAATTGAATTCACTTATAAGTTCAGGGAAATGCAGTAATTCAAACTCTCATACAAGTGATACTATTTCAATTAAACAAGGAGAGAAAACGTGCACGTTAAAATGTCCTACTATAGATGGGGATGACTATTGGGTCATCCAGCATTATAAAACAGAAGAAATAGCCAACGTTTCACCACAGGAAAGGTAATGTTAAACACGAGATCTTAAATAATTGAGTATTAACATTTTTTCAATTTTAGATGGAAACATGCTGAATGTTCAATAAAAATAACAACGTCTAAACAGAAAAATAAGGATAAGGATATCAACCATAAGCTAAATTCAGTTGTGGAGAACATTCTGGATCGTTTCATGGCTGATCCACAACATAAAATGACAATTAATAAAAATTATGAGAAAATTAAAAATTGAAAATCATTGAAAATATAAAAAATGAATATAATTTTTAAAATGTGTCAATTGTCCGAATACCGTATTTAATATTAGATAGTATTATTGTAGTATGGTATACTACAAAATGACTATCTAACGATATAAATATTAATATTATGATAAACTGTATGAAAAAATGAAAATCGATGAAAATATATAAATAAAATATAATTTTTTAAATATATCTGATTATATTAAAAAATAATATATGTATCATATTATTTTTAATGAGAAAAGAAAAAAATACTGATTACTACAAAATGATTATTTAATGATATAACTATCAATATTATTATAAACTGTATGAAAAAATTGAAAATGGAAAATCGATAAAAAATATAATTAAAATATAATTTTAAAAAATATATCTGATTATATTAAAAATAAAAATATACACCGATATTTTCGTAAAAATTTACTATACGTGAACACGTTCGATAGAAGTACTAATTGTTAGTTTGTACACCGACCTAGTACGCAGATGGCAAAGTTCCAGTGACTCTTTGAGTTCCACGTTAAAACGTGTGCTACTATTATGGTTTGTAACGCATTCTAACGATTCGAATCCAAGCAATTGGTGGCTATCATGTCGTGGAATAACATATCGGTGTTTTCTTTAGAGAAAAAAAATCTATGAATTTTAAAACTATGAAATGTTCTGTAGACTCTAATGACTTAAAATTTTACTGAATACATATTTATTTTTTAAATCCTAACTTTATAATTAATTTGAAATTAAGATTTATAATTTTCTTAATTTAAGCTTCGTGAAGAACATATTTAATAGTTGCAATGTTTAGTACTATAATTTTGGTATGAATTTATACAATAATTTATAACTATATTATAAGCATTTAAGCAGTTTAGTATTGAAATGGATTTAAAACAATTAATTACTAGCTATTCAGATTGATAAAGTATGATATAAACAATTTCTACCTTTATATAATGAAATATAACTAGTGAAAGAATAAAACATTATTTTATTTATACTCATTTTATTACACCATTTTATCGGTCAATTATATCATTATGCATAACATGAATTTAAATCATTATACTTAAAATTATTATTAACATCATTAACAAATTTACTACCTTTACTTAATGGACTCAGAACATGCATGTAAGTTTTTGTAAAATAAAAATCATACACTAAAAAAATAGTGTGTAAATTTTAAAAAAAATGTTATTTGTGTGTGAAGTATAATTGTGTGTATTTTTTTTTAAGTATGTGAATGTTTTGTGTGAAGTAAAATTGTGTGTATTTTTTGTGTGAAATAAAATTGTGTGTATTTTTTTTTTTTAAGCATGTGAATGTTTTGTGTGAAATAAAAATAGTGTGTAAATTTTTAAAAAAATGTTGTTTATTTGTTACACGGTAAAATATGGTGGAATTTAACCGCTAAACTGGTAAAAATTTGGCTTCTCAAATGGACTCAGAACATGCATGTAAGTTTTTGTAAAATAAAAATCATACACTAAAAAAAATAGTGTGTAAATTTAAAAAAAAAATGTTATTTGTGTGTGAAGTATAATTGTGTGTATTTTAGATTCTGAACGGAGTGAAGAATGTATTGATTTTACAATGATGTGTTTTTTTTTTTTTTATTTATTTATTTATTTATTTTTGTGTCTGTCGACACGATTTGGGGCAGTAAAAATGCTTCGATTGCCTTATATAGCAACTTTTCTGAAAGGAAAGTGAATCTAGTTGGTACTTTGGGGGGTCAAAAGTTAAAAATTTTCAATATTTTTTTAACGCGCCGGGAAAAACCCTTAAAAAATGAGGAAAAAACGGTATATTTTACGCAAAACCAGTTTTCGACAAAATCAAATTTTTTATTTTGCTATAACTCAAAAACTAATCGATGTAAATACTTGAAATTTTCACCAAATGTTTAGATTAGCGTTCTCTATACACCGTTAAATTTTCAAAGTATTTTGACTTTTATTGAGCTAATTATAGACAATTGAAATTTTCAATTTTTTTAAGTATTTTTTTTTAAAATAACGATACAATTTTTTTTTTTTGCCAGAAAATCTTGAAAATTTAATACAAGGTTTCTTATAAGTTGTTCCATAACTGATAAAAAAAAATCCAAAATCGTAAGTCACAATTTTTTTTTATAAGTGCTCAAAGTTCCAATTTATACGAAATATGTAAAAATTGCGAAAATTTGCAAATAATTTTGTTGTTGAAAAATCGTAAAATTTTTTTCTTTTATAACTAAGTTTTGAAAATTTGGTACAAGGTTTTTCATTAGTTTTTCTTCAATTATCTGCAAAAAAACTCTACCGGATTCAGACAAAAAAATTTTATGAGTGTTTGAAATTTAAATTTTTACAAAAACACGTTAAACAACGGTTTAGCCTCAAACGATTTTTGCTATTTGTTTTTTTTTCAAAAAGTATAAGTTGTAGACAGTGTTGCGCAAAGATAACTAAAAATTTATCTAGATAAAGATAAAAGATAATTGGATACAATTTATCTAGATAAAGATAGAAGATAGTTAAAATCTAAATTATCTAGATAAAGATAAAAGATAAAACACTATTTATCTGGATAAAAAAAAAGATAAAATTATTTTAATATACCCGCCCCCTCCAAAAAAAAATCGTAGATCTGCCATTGACCATTGTGTACATTTATGTATGGAAAATAAGTAATACATAATAAGTACTTAGTTTTAAAAAAAATACATTCTTTGTACCTAGGTATATTATAATTTTATAAAACAATTCATTAATATATTTTAAAATAATAGTAATTAATTATTAAACATAAAAATGTAATTTGTTATACAAATAATGGTTATTGGTTAACACATAATTATATGCTAAAATATATAAAATAGTAAATATACATCATAATAAAATATTGAAAAAAAACATTGTACCTTCAGTATAAAATTTAAAAAAACACTGTACCTTTATGAATGGGAAATAAGTAATAATAATTACCTAATAAATATTTAGTTTTAATTAAGTACATTATCTTTGTAGTTATATTATAATTTTTTAAAACATAACATAACAATTGAAATAATACTATATAGTTAATACATATGATGGTAAAATATTAGAAAAAAAAACATAAACTTCATAAAATATAAAAAAAATTATGATATATTTTACATATTAACATTGTTAACAATTATTAAATTCTTTCATTAAGCATTAAGCACCTACAACACAATAACATTTCAAAAGTCTTATCCTGAAGCCTGTTTCTTCTCGGGGTTAAGATTTGAGATCCACTACTAAATAGCCTTTCTACTAGTGCTGAAGACGGGAGAGTAGTATTATATTTAAAAAAGATCTTTTTGACAACTGGGAATGCGTTTAACATGTCAAGGTCTTTATTTTTAGAATCTAAATAAGATAGTGCTTGTACAGTTACTTCATTAGTACTATTTAAATTTAACTGTACATTATCAGAAGCCGAACGATCAAGTGAATATTTACTTTGTGTTAAAATACCATAAAATTCTTCATCACTACCAGCAGAATCATTTTCAACGGAATTAGAATCTGAATTGGTTAATGAGTTTATGAAATTGCATTCAGACAAAAATAAATTTTTACAGAAAGTTAAATATCGACCAGGTATCCATGAAAGTTTAAACCTAGGATGAGATATTGAAGCAATGATATATGGCTTACCTTTTATGTTTTCTAAATCAAATATAAATAAAATCTTTTTTCTAGGCTTTTAATAATTGATAACGCTAAATGTCTGCAATATATTAAATTTGTCTGTTGAATTAATAAAAGTCTAAACGATATTATAGTAGGTGCGACATATCCTAAAAAACAAGATTTTTCCGCTTGTAATTTGTCAAGTGCAATGGCAAGCGGTTCCATAACTGCACAGTATTCTTCTAAAAATACCCAATTTTTTTTTGTTAGTTGTTCAAGTTTCAATTCAGTAAATGAAGATTTTACTGTTTCTTTATGTGCAATTATTTTTTTTACAGCGTCAAATGAGGAATTCCACCTAGTTACAATAGGTACAGGAAATTTGCAATCGCAGATATCATATACTTTGTCTGAGGCCACTGTACTGCGACTTAAAAGATTCCAAAAACTACATAATTTATTAAAAGCATTTTTAGAAATTAATTTATGAGACTGATCAGAAATTTTGTCTACATCAACAGTTGCAATCAAGCTAAGGGTATGTGCAGAACATGTTATATGATCTGGTAAGCATATTTCTGATATTTCATCACTTTCCATATCTTCAGAATTCAAAAACAATTTGGAGAAATCTACAGTATCAAAATCTGTACTAGAATTATCAATTTCTACCCCAGTATTAGGATCATCACATATAGATTCATCAGCAAACCAGTTATCATTACCAATGTTTGAAAACTCCACACCAATAGATTTTAAAGAGTATGTTCTGAATGCCTTGCCAAAATTGCTAGCGTTATCTGTTACGGTATGTGATATTTTAGAGTTCTGGATATTATATGTATGAGTTATTTCATTCATTATCTCTGTTATATTTAAAAATGTATGACTTCCTTTAATCCTTCTACAACCAAGAATGTATGAATGTCTAATGTAGGTATGCTCATCAATAAAATGACCAGTCATACCCAAATAACTTTTGTTATTGCAAGACCAAATATCAGCAGTTGTACATATAAAATTTTGTTTGGCTATTAAATCCGTTAACATAGTTATGTATGATGTGTACTTATTATTTAACTCATTAGACATGACTCTACGATCTGGTAATGAAGTTGTATCGCCAAGGCCGCATAAGCCTCTTATGAGGCGTTAGAATGCTGGTTTTTCGCATGTCACTAATGGCCTCATTTCTTCCACAATATATGCAAAGGTTAAGTCAGTAATCTGAAAAATGAAATATTAAATTACTTACAAAGTTACAAACAATACAAAAAAAATAAATCTATAATAACTGTAGGTATTAATTTACCACAATTTGATCTACTTTTCAGTCATAAAATATGATATACTATATATTATTATCTTAAGGTTTTTACCATGAATTAATTATTTGTGTCAGAGTATTTAACCATTAATATACATCTATAATTTCAAAATATTTACTGAACAGTACCTAATATATTAATCTATATTTATATTTTTTTACACTACTCGATAAGAAAATGTACCACACATCTGGAGAAAAATCTCAATTATCTTTCAATTTCCAACACCGTGGTTATGAAAACTGTTAACTAAATCAGTAATTTTTTATTTAAATAAATAAAAATTTTTTTTTTTAATATTTAAAAATCTTTTTTCATTACATTATTAAACACAAATAATATTTGAACAATTTCTATTTCAAATTACTCTGTATAAGAATTTATAAATAGGTATTAAAACAATTATGGAACTACCAAGTGACTTGAAAGGTACACAAATTATCATTAAGTAAAATCAAATAGTTTAGTGTAAATGATACATATAAAATAAATACTCACTTTTTGTTTTGATATTTTATTGTATGCGAGGTTTCTTGTTTTTTTATGGATTGTACATTTTTCTTAACAGTTTTAGTTGCTTTGACTTTTTCCATCAAATGTGAATGTTTAAACTATAACAGTAAATTTATAATAATACATATTATTATATAATAATACGCAGTCGGGCAAAATTATATCTTGATAATTATTCAAATAAATATGTACCTATTTGAATAAAAAATTATCAACATATAATACCTAACCAATTATATATATAAACCTTGGTCAAAAAAATCAAGACATTCAGGGCAAATAATTATTAATAGGGCCCAACACAGGTGTTTTAGGTACCTATCGAAATCTATCATCGTTATTAATTGAACTAAAAGTGTGTAGGTACTAACTACTATAGGTACCTACCTATGTAGTATGTACCGTAAGATGAGGTGAATGCAACGTTTATTTATTTTATATTTATGTTCAGTCAAACGTTATAAAATTTAAGTTTAATTTTCACACTTTCTTATGAATGTTTTGTTTTATGTAATTAGTTATTTTATTTTATTATTTAGATGCCTAGACATTATATACCAGATTCGCATAGTAAAAGATAACGCAAAAGATGTTATATAATAAACATGTTTATTGTTTATATTTTATATTAGATATTTATTTACTATTTATCATAAACATTCAAGTCGTTATTATAATATTATGATTACATAAAACTTTTTTATTTTATTTGTTTTTTTCAATTTTTATTAGTTTAATATAACTAATTTAATAAATGTTATTTTACTTAATTTTTTTTATTTTAATGAAAGTTCCTTAATAGGTAGTTTAACCTAGTCAGGCAAATGTATAAGCCATGTCATTGTTTTTTTTTGGTAAGTAACTTGTAAGTTTACTTACTAAGTCATGAATTGTTATGTCATGTACCTAATTTTATTTTTTATATTTATGCATTGTTATTAATGGTTTTTAATTTGATGTGTTGTTGATAAGTTAAATAAAATGCTATTATTTGTTTAATTTTTATCATTTTATACTTTTTTATGAACTTCTATGTTCCTAATTAGTTTTAATACTTAGCTACATCAATAAAACATTCATTTTTTAAATAATAAATTAATTGCAAATCAGAATATTAATGGTTGAATTGAAAATCTGTGATCTTATAATGAATGTTGCAAATGACCCCATGTAAAGGTGAATTGCAACACAAGCATAAAAAAAATATAAAAAAATCAATAAAATATGCTAATTTATTGATATTGATATTTTAAAATGTAGAGATAATAACAATTAAGAGGATATCTTTAAATTTTTGTGAACATAAAATTTTGATATTTAATTGAATGTGAAAGTTAAGTAAATTACAAAAAGTGTTGCAATTCACCTCATTTTACGGTACTTACCCTGCAATTGGACATATTTTAGGTCTCGATAATAATTAATTAATTTTATTTAAGTACCTACCTTGATGTGACTTAAAAAATTTCCAGTAGATCCCTTATGACCATGCACGATTTTAGGACAATTTTGGCACTGTGCGGATATTTTATTTTTTTCATTGTCTTCATTTATTATTTTGAAAAACTTGCCATTAAATATGTAACATTTTGATTTTTCTATTGTTTCCAAATTGTGTACAGGATCGTCTTCAACAATGTTTTGTTTTTTTGTGCTTCGATTGATGAATTTTTCCATTGTTAAAATTATAAATCAAACCGAAACTGAGGAAACTAAACACTTAACAGTAAACAATGCTAAACAAAAATTATCGGTAGACGGTAACCAACTTTGTCGCACGGCACACTCACACTGTCATTCGTCGTCTGTGGTCTGAGACCATATGATATTATTAAGAATATGGTAATAATAATTGTTATTGTTAGAAATATTGTATAGTAGAAATGGTATTAATGTATATTTATAATTTATGATTTATCAACAATTTCAAAACTAGTATACGTATTTAATAATAAACAGTGTACACTAATGTAGATATAGACGTATATTGAATTTGTACCCACTGTCTAGTGTCTGACTGTTATAGAAATATTCAAATATAGAATATAAGGTACTTATCATAGACCTATTATATAATGGACCGCGCATAACGGTTGATTGTAATTTGTAATGTAAATCAATGAAGTAAACATCTGTGCGAGAGAGACAGAGATAGTATGGGAAACCAAAGGCGTAATAGTCAGTAATCAGTATTCATAAATATGCTAACAATATTCAACAATATTAACAAATATCATTGATGTGTTTTTGTGCCTGTTAACTGTTTGTGTAGGTAGTGTGTAGTGTGGTCTTGTACTCTTGTGCACATATTAATTATTATTATCCCCAATAATAAATTATGGACTTTGGATTATGATGTACACGGCAGTCGACGGACGACGAGTCGACGACACAACGTTGCAACATAATATTCGGCCGTAGCCCGTATAAATCGGTATAATTAGAATTTAGAAATAACATAAAAGTGGCATGGAAAATTATTACCTATTACTTTGTTATTGTTCTGTATTTGTGCAAGGATGATTTATTAATTTAATAGGAATTTAATATTTTTAAGACTTTCAAGTTCAATTTTTCGAATTTTTTGAATAAATATATTTATTTATCTAGATAAATTACGTTAGATAACTCAAAAATTCATCTAAGATAATTCATCAGATAACTAATTTTGTTTATTATCTAGATAAGATAAAAGATAATTAATTATTTATCTAGATAAATTATTTAGATAATTTATCTAGATAATGCTCAACACTGGTTGTAGAAACTTGAAAATTTTATCAGTTGTTTATATTGGCATTTTCTTTATATAATTTTATTTTCAAAAGATTTCACTCATTTTTAATCAATTTATAGGCATTTGAAATATTCGATTTTTTTTATTTTTTTTTTTATAAATGTTGATAAAAAAAATGTAGCTCGGACGAAATACTTGAAAATTTAATAGAAGGGTCCACATAAGTTGTTCTAACTCCCATTCAAAAATTATAAAAATACATAGGCACAAAATTTTTTTATAAGCGTTTATAAGTGCTAATATTGACAAAATTCGTCAAAATCATGTATATTTGCTATGTATTTTGTAGGTAAAAATTCATAAAAAATTTTTTATTAGAAGCTAACAATTGAAATTTTAATACAAGGTTGGCCATAAGTTCGGCTTACCATAATTGTAAAAAATACGAGGGTAATTCATTGTTATTAATTAATTAAATTGTATTAAAATTTCAATTGTTAGCTTCTAATAAAAAAATTTTTATAAATTTTTACCTACAAAATACATAGCAAATATACATGATTTTGACGAATTTTGTCAATATTAGCACTCATAAACGCTTATAAAAAAATTTTGTGCCTATGTATTTTTATAATTTTTAAATGACAGTATTTTAATTAATTATTAATAATCATTAGGTACAACATATTTTGATTTTGCTGTATACTAAAAAAAAATAGACGGCTATTTTAATATTTAAGAAAGAATTGTTTTAGATTCTGAACGGAGTGAAGAATGTATTGATTTTACAATGATGTGTGTTTTTTTTTTTTTTTTTTTTTTTTTTTGTGTCTGTCGACACGATTTGGGGCAGTAAAAATGCTTCGATTGCCTTATATAGCAACTTTTCTGAAAGGAAATTGAATCTAGTTGGTACTTTGGGGGGTCAAAAGTTAAAAATTTTCAATATTTTTTTAACGCGCCGGGAAAAACCCTTAAAAAATGAGGGAAAAACGGTATATTTTACGCAAAACCAGTTTTCGACAAAATCAAATTTTTTATTTTGCTATAACTCAAAAACTAATCGATGTAAATACTTGAAATTTTCACCAAATGTTTAGATTAGCGTTCTCTATACACCGTTAAATTTTCAAAGTATTTTGACTTTTATTGAGCTAATTATAGACAATTGAAATTTTCAATTTTTTTAAGTATTTTTTTTTAAAATAACGATACAATTTTTTTTTTTTGCCAGAAAATCTTGAAAATTTAATACAAGGTTTCTTATAAGTTGTTACATAACTGATAAAAAAAAATCCAAAATCGTAAGTCACAATTTTTTTTTATAAGTGCTCAAAGTTACAATTTATACGAAATATGTAAAAATTGCGAAAATTTGAAGTTATTTTGCAGTTGAAAATTCATAAAATTTTAAGTATTCAAAACTAAGAATTGTAAATTCGGTACAAAGTTTGACATACGTTTTCCTTCAATTATCTGTAAAAAAATTTGCACTGGAATAAAATCAAAAATTTTTATGAGTGTTTGAAATTACAATTTTTCACATAATCGCGTAAAATAACAATTTAGGCATCATTGATTTTTGTTATTTGTTCTTATTCAAAAAGTATAGGTCGTAGAAACTTAAAACTTTTACAAAATGTTTAAATAGGCATTTTCTTTACATAGTTGTATTTTCAAAATATTTCGTTTATTTTTTAGCTATTTATAGGCATTTGAATAATTCGATTTTTCTTAGATTTTTTTATATAAAAGTCGATAACAATTTTTTGGCCCTACCAAATCGCTTGAAAATTTAATAGAACGTTTGTAATAAGTTGATCTAAGAGTGATTCAAAAATTATTCAAATACATGGGCACAATTTTTTTTTATAAGCAGTTGAAGTTCAAAAATCGACAAAATTTGTCAAAATCACGAATATTTGCAAATTATTTTGTAGTTGAAAATGTATAAAAATTTTTGTATTCAAAGATAAGAAATGAAAATATTATGTAATATCACAGCTGATAAAGATAATTAAATAGATTAAGTTTATTATAATATAATCAGTAGCTGACAGCTGTTCTATACAAAATATTGGTAGATTGTAAACACAAGGTGTATAACGTACCTTTACATGGTTGAATAGAACGTTACTAACTTCCAATTTCCAGTTATTTTAATGTGTGTATCAGTTCCATAAACATGCGGATGTTATATATTATTATTAATTATTAATATTTAAATAGACGTAGCCACGGAGCATTCAGCATATATGGACGGCGGGGTCGGGTGGTACCGTCACGATAGTGCATTTAGGCAAATAATATGGTATTTACCTACGCCCTATCTATGCACATCCTGGTTTGTCCAATGCTCACGAGCAGAAGTCACATGAATAGACAAATGTAAATTTAACCCAATCTAGGATATTAAAATAAAATATATATTACAATTTAAGGCTGACATCTTCATCTTCGTTCAGAATCGTGTTTTTTTTTATAATATAAAATAATTCCAAAATCTATCCAATAATGCCTAATCTAGCAATGCATCTCGTGTATCCCACCCAACTACTGTATCCTGTACTTAACTTACAATGATTTATCATTGCATTCAAATGTAAAGTACCATACAACTAAACTATCGTAAACCAGGTGATCCCATGATAGAAAGTGCTATACACTCCTCACCATTATCTTGTCCGAGGAGCGAAGCGACGAAGGACGAACTTCCACCACCATTATCTTATCGGCTTTTTTTTTTTTAAGTATGTGAATGTTTTGTGTGAAATAAAAATAGTGGGCAAATTTAAAAAAATGTTGTTTATTTGTTACACGGTGAAATAAAGTGGAATTTAACCGCTAAACTGGTAAAAATTTGAGAAGCCAAATGAAGCTAAAAAATACATACTTTTTTTTTTGAGCAAAAAAATCGTACACTAAAAAATAGGTGGAAATCGCCGGCCAAACCGGAAAAATTTGGCTTCTCGAATGGAGCCAGAACATACATGCGTTTTTTTGAAAAAAATAATTTCAAGCATAAAATAGGTAGAAATCGCCCGCCAAACCGAAAATATTTGGCTTCTCAAATGGAGCCAGAACATACAATAACATACTACTCAGGTTTGTATTTGAATCCGAAAGGCTTAGGTGTAAAAAAAAAACGAGGAAAAATTAGCGTTACCCGACAGAGCTCTTACCAGTGAAGATATTATAAAATATGTTAACAAGTTGAAAATTAAACATTTTCGTGGTGTCTTTTCACGAGACAACTTACCTAAAAAATTGTATAAAATCGAGTGTGCAATAATTAATCTAGACTCCTCTTCTGGCGACGGTACTCACTGGGTTAGCTGTTATTATCGGTTTAAAGATAAAATTATTTATTTTGATCCGTTTGGTGATCTTGCTCCTCCGATTGAAATACAAAATTATTTTAAAGGTCAAAATATCTTGTACAATTATACAAATTATCAAAAATATAATACATATATTTGTGGACATTTGTGTATTGAGTTTTTACAATGGATGAACCAATTATTGTGAGGATGTCAGGTAAAAACGGTTCACTAACAACGACTTTTTCTCTTGTAATAAATGTACATGGAAGTTCTGAGATCGCTCTTGTATGTTTAAGAACATCATCTGATAAAATTCTTATCGATGGAACAAATAACAGAATGAGAATATTCGATACTAATTTAGATGTTAAAATCGCTGAAGGTTATTACACGATTTCAGATATAGAAAACTATATAACTAATGTAGCTGTAAATTATGAAAAAGCTAATGGTATGAAAGCATATTTTCGTCTAACTATTTTGGATGATAAATGTAGAGTTACATCTAACTTTAATATAGATTTTAATGTTGAAAACAGTTTGGCGAATGTGTTAGGGTTTGAAAAAAAAAATATCATGGTTTCAATCAAGAACATTTAAATTTATATTATCATGAATCAGAAAAAGTAGAATACAAGATAAAAGGAAGTGGTTCTATAAAAGTCTTGTGTAATATAGCTAAAGGAGCATTAGACAACGGACAGCAATCGCATTCGATTTATGAATTTTTTTGTCAGCCGACTCGAGGAAAAGAAATAGTCGAATCACCGAATAATTTAATATATTATAAACTTAAGACAGCAGTTATTAAAAAAATAAAAATTGATTTAGTTGATGAGAACAATAATCCTATTAAAAACTCTTACGGACAGTTAACGATTATACTACATATTAGACCTATTAAATCTTAAAAAACGGTGATATGAACGAATCAATTACTGTAAGCTTGTCCGGTAAAATGACATCTTTGTCATCAACTTATTTCCCAGCGATAAATTTACGAGGAAACTCAGAAATTGCGATGTTATGCTTACACACATATAATACGTTTCCGAACGTGAACGAGACGAATAACAATATTCGAATTATTACACCTACACATAATTTAGATATTAAACTCCCTTTTGGCTGTTACGAGATTGAAGATATCACACAATATATTTCTAGCAAAATTCATGAAGATAATGAACGTATAAACAGTGTAATGGATAATAATAAAAAATATTATGACCCTATAGATTTTACTATGAACACTGATGTCACTCGTATGAAATGTGTAATTAATTGTAACTATCCAGTAGATTTCACAATCGAAAACAGTCTAGCGAGTCTATTAGGTTTTAAAAAGAAATTGTATGGAAATGAAGGTGTTACACATTTTAGAGCATCGAAAAATATTGATATAAACGCTGTTAATTCTATAAAAGTCTTGTGTAATATAGCAAATGGTTCATTCGATAATGGTATACAATCTCACTCGATTTATGAATTTTTTCCTCGTGAAAGGTCGGGTGCTAAAATAGTCGAGTCACCGACAAATTTAATTTATTATAAACTTAATACTGAAGTTATCAATACTATAAATATCAGTTTAGTTGATCAAGAAAATAATCCTATTCATAATTTCGAATAGAAAATAACAGTTGTGTTACACATTAGACATTGTAAATCTTGAAAAAATGGGTTTAATATTTAAGAATATAAAGCAGTTGCAGACAATCAAACCGATCAGTTGTTCAACAGAATTACCATCAAAAGTATCGAAAAGAAAACCAAGAAATATAAAATTAACTCGTAAAAGCAAACAAATATTAAAACAGTTAGGATTCAAATTAAAACAAAATGCCTGATAGTAATATTTTAGATATTGATTCGAATTATAATACAGATTCGAAAATTAGTAAAATTGAATATCATTCATACATTCCGTATACAAATTCGTTTAAACCTAACGATGAAATACGAATTGGGGTTCAACAAACAGATGTATATCCGTATTTGCATGAAAGTTTCCTTTTTATGGAGGGTAAAATAGAAGATCCACTCAAAGTAAATTTATCAAATAATGGATTATCGTTTCTATTTGATCAAGTCCGATTAGAGATTAATGGTGTAGAAGTTGATAGAACCCGTGTACTAAGAATAACCAGTTCTTTAAAAGCATATTTATCATGTACTTTAAACAATTACTATAGTTATCATAATGCAGGTTGGATTTTACAAGATAGTAGTATAGTGAATGATAGTGGAGAATTTAGTTTTTGTATACCGTTAAAATATTGGCTGGGGTTTTTTGAAGATTTTAAAAAAATATTGATAAATGCTCGTATAGAATTAATTTTAACGAGATGTAATAATGATTTAAATAGTTTACATACTAAAGCACTTAATTCAGCAACAACCGGTTCTATAACACTCAATAAAGTAGTTTGGAAAATCCCGCATGTTAGGTACTGTAGATGATTCAGAACGGTTAGAGTTAATGAAAATCGTAGAAAAAGGTAAAAGTTTGTTTATTCCATTCAGATCGTTTGAAACTTATGAATACCCCGAGCTCTGTAAAACTAAAAACGTGGTTTGGAATTTAAAAACTACCTCAAAATTAGAAAAACCTCGATATATTATAATAGGTTTACAGAAAAACCAGAAAAACAATATTGGAGTTGATGCTAGTTTTTTTCAACATTGTAAAATAACTAACATTAAAGTTATGCTAAATTCTGTTGTTTATCCGTACGATAATTTAAACTTGAATTTTGATAGAAAAAATTATGCAGTACTATATAATATGTATGCATCGTTTCAAGAATCGTATTATGGTAAAAATGAAGGTAAACCAATATTAAGTCCAGCTACTTTTGAGTCTAAGGCACCGATTGTTGTGATAGATACTTCAAAACAGAACGATTCAGGTACAGCTTCTACTGTTGATGTTAGTATAGAAATTGAAGCTTTGGAAAATCTAGATGGTGTAAGTGCTTATTGTCTTTTAATACATGATCGTATTGTAGAATATGTACCTATTAGCAGAGAAGTAAAAAAACTTGTGTAAATGTATTATCTTAATTTTTTTTTAAAATGACTGTCTTAGTATATTATATTTATAAAAAAGTATTTGTATACTTAAAATAAAAATATGTAAAATAAAATTTTGTGTGTTTTGTGGATATCATGTGTGTGAAGTATAATTGTGTGTATATTTTTAAGTATGTGAATTATTTGTGTGAAATAAAAATAGTGTGTAAATTTTTAAAAAAATGTTGTTTTATTTTTTACACGGTGAAATAAAGTGGAATTTAACCGTTAAACTGGTAAAAATTTGAGAAGCCAAATGAAGCTAAAAAATATATACTTTTTTTTTTGAGCAAAAAAATCGTACACTAAAAAATAGGTGGAAATCGCCCGCCAAACCAAAAAAATTTGGCTTCTCAAATGGACTCGGAACATATAAAACCATACTACTGGTATACAGAGTTATAACAAAAAACAAACTAACAAAAAAAATGATAAAGTCCACTACCGGACGGCTTTGCCGTTGCAGTGTGACACCACTGATAAGAAACAATGTGTTTACAAAACCGACGGCGTGGCGGCAGCGCCGTGAAACCGTGACACGCAACGGTTTCTAGAGTCGCCGTCCGTTCATCGACGGCGCTACCGTACAAATGAGACACGACACATTAAAACCTATGTGTTCTTGATGAACGGCAGAGACGTACGGTCACGCCGTACGGCGTAACCGTCGTAGTGTGACAGGGGCCTTAGAAATATTATTTTAGATTACAAACAATTTGTAAATAACAATCTAAACGTTCAAATTAATAAATATGTATATTGTATTCAACAAATATTTTCTCGTTTTTATAGTAAAAAATGAAAAAAAGGAAATACTTAAGTTATTTATTAAGGGTGTATACAATTTGCAAATTATAATTAAGTATTTTTAGACTTTAGTATAATAACAATGTTTTAACCTTTGCAATTATTTGCAATTGATTTGCAATTGTTTGGTGGTATTTTTAAATCGATCGGACAAGGTGGGGGGGGGGGTGCTGGTGAAAAAACTTGTAAAATTCGCCAAAAAAAAAAAAAAATTGATTTGCAAATCTTAAAAATCAATTTGCAATTAATTTGCAAAATATTGACATCATGTTCGATCGGGTCGGTCAAAGTCGGGGGGCTGCGTGAAGTTGGCCCCACATAACGGTTTTTCGCTTATTATATTTTAACGAGTTATTTGCAAATTCTGAAAACCAATTTGCAATTATTTACAATTAATTTGCAAAATATTGACATATTTCACGAATCGATCCGATAAAGTTGAGGGGCCAACTTCACACACATCGGTATACACTATAAAGTATAGATGGTTTACTGTTCAGTGTTCAATGTTCATTGTAATCGGTTTACGAACTAGGTATGAACTATGAAGATGAACTAAACTAAATACATGATATTATATTATAATAATTAATAATAAACATATTTAAAGTTCATTATTTTATGTTATTATACCCACCCACCCCTTATTTTCAAGGTGTAGCGAATGCCACCCATAAAAATAGGGTTGGGCGCCACTGGTGACGACATGGTAAATATAAAATGTTACGATCTAAGTAATTTTCTAATAGTACACAAGAACCTTTCATTGGGCCAGTGTTTGAAGCCGTAGTATCACAACAAAAAGCTTGAACATTTTCTGTGATGCACCAATCATTGAGCAAATGAAAAATCGCATCTGCCTGGTCAATCCCTATTCCAGTATCAAGAGCTGGGACTCCAAGTAATTGATCACAACCATTACAAGAAACTACGGTGGGAAGTCTATCAACATTATTTTTCCCCGTTAATGCAGGTAATAGCTTTCAAATCCCAGTGAAGAATAACTGCATCATCGATTGACAGTTTATATTCTTTACGGATATCCTCTGCGCGCTCTTTTCGAAAACGTAAACGTGTATTTCGAATTGATGTTCTATTTATAATTAATTTATTTGCGTCCTCACCTAATGCTTCTGCTGTTGAAATTAAAATGTGAACGGCATCTCGGTCGCTAAGCTTACATTTATCCAATACAGCTGCAAGTTTCGATGTGATAAAAATAAAATTAATATTTCCTTTCTTTGGTTGTTTAAAGCACTTTGTAGATGGAGCGGGCTAAAACATGTCATTATTTCTCTACATAATCGCCATTAAGATCAATACATTTTTTAAGCCTAGGCACCAGTTTTTGTATACCCTTGTCTTTTGTATACCTTCCGCTTCACCTTCCGAAGCCAATTTTTGACAGCATCCTGGACCTCCTCGTCATTTGAAAATCGTTGTCCACCTAAAAACTCCTTCAATTTATTGAAAAGATGATAATCAGATGGTGCCAGGTCCGGGGAGTAGGTGGGTGAGTCACAATATCCCACCCAAATGAAACAAGCAGGTCCTGAGTGAGACGGGCGGTATGCGGTCTCGCGTTGTCATGAAGGAGTGACACACCACGAGTCAGCATTCCTCTCCTTTTGTCCTTGATTTTTTTTTCAACTTTTTGAGTGTCTCACAGTATGCAGCTGCATTTATGGTGGTTCCTTTAGGAGTAAAATCGACCAATAATAACCATTTCTCCGGTCCCAAAAAACAGATGCGATGATTTTTCTTTCTGAAAATTGGACTTTGAATTTTTTGGTTGATGGTGAATGGGTATGGCGCCACTGTAGAGATTGCCTTTTTGACTCGGGAGTATAGTGACACCCACGTTTCGTCACCAGTCACAATTGAGTCAAGAAAAGTTTCACCCTCGCTTTCATACCGTTCAAGAAATTCGCGTGCAGCCAAAACACGATTTTGACGATGTTCTGGAGTCAACATTTTTGGCACCCACCTTGCACACAACTTCCTATAACCAAGTTTTTCTGATATGATTTCACCTAGGAGACTACGTGAGATATGTGGGAAACTTTTACTAAGGGCGTCAAGAGTTACACGACGATCATCGCGAACTTTTTCTTCAACCTGCTGCAGAAGCTCATCTGAAATGACGAATGGTCTTCCACACCTTTCTTCGTCGTGAGTGTCAGTACGGCCTTTAAATAATCTAGTATATAATTAATCTAATATATATAAATTATATATTAATATATATTTGTGTATTATGTTATATACCTTCTGTTAAACTTGATGGTTGTGAAATAAATACGTTTTTTTTAACATTATTTGGATTTAATGTTGAAGCTGGCTGGGTACGACTACTTGGCTGTGACATAGATACTATTGATTTGTTTCGTTTTTGAGATGGATGTCATAATATTATCAATAGTACATCTAGCCTTAGGAGAATCATCACCATCTGTAACTACAAACTTCCCTATAGGAGAATTAAAGATATTTGGACTTGAGCGATTTTTATGATTTTCAATGGTTGTTAGTATTCTATTTGGACTTGAATAATCTAAATGAAGTAGGTAATGGAAATAATTTATAAAAAAAAATTACAAATCACACTAATATTAAATTGAATAGCTAGATTATTACTAGTATATCAGTATTAGGTAATATGAACCGTTACTTAAATAATTTAATCTATTTTACCATTTGAAACACCAGGTACAATTAGGTATTCTGTATCTTTATCTAAATCATATTATGTACTTATATGATATAAGTCTTCATCCTCTTCAATAAAGTCATTATAGTTCATCTTTCTTTTCTCTACAATTTTTTTAAATAGATAATATCAAATATTTTATTTTAACTACCTATAATTATTACAGTTCAACGTATTTAAGTTTAGTAGGTAAACACCTACTTTTAACAAAATAATGTAAGAAAATATGTAGTTATAAATTAATATAAAATATCAGTAATAACAAATTAATTATTAACTGATTTTAATGTATTATTGAATAACTACTTTTCTTTTTCTTGTTTTAACTACTTTAGGAGCAGATTTATTGCAAAATTATGTAGAAAGAATAATATATTAAATGCATAATATGAATTTTTTATTTTGATATATATAATCATGAAATGCAGATCAGATTAACTGATTAAACATAAATTATACATCTTACTAGATTTTAGAGTTGGAGGACTTTCTACTTGTTTATTATTTTCATATATTTTTTCTCTTTTAGTCAAATGTTCGTCATTTGCAGATAAATCTGAAAGTATAAGTGCCTTATTTGCTTTAGCACGGGCTTCTTCTAAGCTTCCTAAAAACAATATTTATTATTATTTTTTTTATTGTGACAGATGCCTCGGCAGCTATTGGCCATTGGCTACAAAAAATACATAGTATTTACATTAATAATAGATAGGTTACATTAAATATGGTAGATACATTATACTTATAATATATATTAAATTAAATTTCTTTATGAAGTTCTGTGTCCCTTAGGAATTTGAGAACGTTGGTTGTATCGATGTTGAGGTTTTCAGCGAGATGGTGAGTTAGATGGCATTTTTTCCGTTGTAATTCGTATTTTCTGCAGTCGGTGATGATGTGTTTAACTGTTATGGGATCGTTACAAGTCGGGCACATGGGTGGGTCTTCTTTCTTCATTAGGTAGGCGTGGGTTAATCTAGTATGGCCTATTCTGAGCCTATTGATAACTACTTCTTCTTTTCTGGTGAGTGTGTTGTTCGGCCAAGGGAGAATGTGGTTTTTAATTTCGTTTAATTTAGTGTTAGAAGTTTTCCATTCGTTTTGCCAGATATTGAGAATTATTTTTTTAATTATTTGTTTGATGTCGGCCATTGAATAAACTTGGCATGGGGTTGCGTTTTGTGACACAGTAGCCTCTTTGGCAAGTGTATCAGCTCTTTCATTTCCTGTGATATTTGTATGACTTGGTATCCAGATTATTTTTATGGTGGTGTTTTCTTTTTGTAATTTATATATTTGGCTCTGTATTGTTCTTGCAGTCTCGTTTGGTCTATAGGAGTTTTGTATACTCATAAGGGTGCTAAGGGAATCACTAAAGATTATCGCTTTTTGAATATTTTTATTTTTGATGAGGTTGATGGCTTGAATTATGGCTTGTGCTTCGGCGGTATATATGGAACAGTCATTTGGCAGTTTTAACATTATTTCAGTATCTTGACATGTCACTGCTGCACCGACACCTTTGTCCGATTTAGAACAATCGGTGTATATTTCGGTATAGTCTTTAAAATTTTCTCTTATCTGTAAAAAGTGTTGTCTATATGCATGTGGTGATGTAAAATTTTTTTGAAATATATTCATTTCTGAATTTATATTTAATTCAGCTGTCCAGGGAGGGACTAAGGCATTTTCTCTAGTAATCATTCCAGCATAGGAGAAATTAATTTTTTTAAGCGTGTCTTTGATGTTTTCCATGATTTTTAGGTTGTTTAGGGCTCTTTTGGATGCTGTTGTCATAACGTTCTGTAGTCTACGAATTTGAAGAGATGGCATTCCAGCAATGTTATAGATGCTGCTACATGGGCTTGACTTAAAGGCACCTATAGAACTACTTAGGCCTGAATTGTGGATAGTGTCGATCATTTGTAGATAGTTATGTTTGGCATTGTAAAATAAAAAAGATCCGTATTCAATTTTTGAGAAGATTAAAGCTTTGTGTATTTGCAGTAGAGGTTTAGAGTGAGCACCCCAAGATGTATGCGCTATGGATTTAATGATGTTTATCCTCGGTAATGTTTCTTTTCTAAGTGTCTTTATATGGTTTGCCCAAGTGTTTTTGGTATCGAATATAACTCCAAGGATTTTTATGAATTTTTTATTTTGAATTACTATGTCCCCAATTGTTAAGTTAATATCTGCTCTTATTTTCTTTTTTCGAGAGAAAGATATGATGAGGGATTTTTCCGCTGAAAAAGTGCATCCCGTTTTTTGAGACCAGTAATGGAGAGAATTTATTCTTTCTTGTAAAGATATTTGGGTGCTGTGTGGGTTTTTCCCGCTACAAAAAATATTGAAATTGTCTGCAAATAGGGTACATTTTACCGGGAATTTAATCACTTCAGTTATACTGTTGATAGCGATTAAAAAAAGAGTGACAGAGAGCTGGTTGATCCTTGACGAACGCCGTTTTCTTGTTGAAATTGTGGTGATTGGGCACATACTTCGTTTACGATGGGATCTAGCGGTTCCTCAGGGGTGGATTCCACGCTTCTCCATTCTACTGTGCCCATTTCGATGATGGAATTTTTCTTCTCTATCATAGTTATCAGGTTGTTAGTTAACTCTGAGATCATTTTGGTTAATGATGGAATGTCCTTTCTCGTGAGATTTCCTATTTTCCGAGAAACGCTACGCAGCAGCAATATATATGAGAGTAGAAACCCCGACGTCCATTTATTGTCAGTTCATCACCTCACCGTAGGGCTACTTTTATATCCGACCGAACGAGCCAAATACATGATTTGACTTCATCGTCAATATGGCGCCATGTTCCTACACAATATAACCCAGTTGACTGCGCGTCACGTGGATTGTATCCATCCGAATTAGTAAACCATCGATTGTGGTGGAATGGTCCAGCTTTTCTATTAGCGGCACCTCATCAATGGCCAACGCTACCCATATCTGAAGAAAAGGAAATTGACAACGCTCCCCAGAATGAATCGAGAAAATCTACCGTGTTATTAGTGACGGTAAAATCCACGATTATCGATTTACTAGAACGTTTTTCGTCATTGGACAAAGTGCTTCGCGTCATAGAATATTGTTTTCGCATGATACATCCGCGACCCTCATCGCAAATACATAAAATCATCAGTGCTGAAGAGATTACTCACGCTCTAGGGGCATTTATATACTTTACTCAGCACATGGTGTATGCTGACGATATTGAAAAATTGAATAAAGGAATGCGTCCCACTACAAACTTACGCTGTTTGGACATGTTTATGGATAAAACCGGTATAGTGAGGGTGGAGGCAGACTGAATAACGCGGACATACCATACTCACACAAGCATCCAGTGTTGCTGCCATCGTCTCATCCGTTGACCACACTCCTTATTAATCATCATCATATACGACTCAAACATCCGGGAGCGAGTGCGCTTCAATCATATTTACAGCGGGAATATTGTATACAATCAGCGAGGCGAGCAATTCGTCCGCGTTTACGGCTTTGTATATCATGCTTCCATACAAGACCTACGTCCATTGAACCGAAAATGGCTGCATTACCGAAATACCGTGTGCAACAAGTGAAGCCATTTGCGACCTCTGGAGTGGATTATGCTGGTCCAATACATACCAAACGTCCCAGAGGACGTTCTGCACATTCTCCGGTCATCTATATTTGCTTATTCACCAAAGCCCTCCATCTAGAACTAATTTTTGATCTGACAACGGAGAACTTCTTGTTAGCATTTACTCGATTCGCAGCTCGTCGAAGACCGATTCGAGATATGCATAGTTACTGTGGCACTCAATTCATTGGTGCATCACGATTATTATCACCACTACAACAGCTCACGCATTCTCAGTCCTTTCAAGATCGTGTCCAGCAACACTGCGCAAAATCTCAAATAAATTGGCATTTTAACCCGCCATTTGGTGGATTGTGGGAGGCCGGTGTAAAATCCGTAAAATCACTCTAACTCCGGACCATTGGGTCTCATTCATTGACAATTGAAGAATTGAACACTTTGCTTACGCAGATAGAAGCTACTCTCAATTCTCGGCCAATCAGTGCCCCGAGTGATGATCCCAACGATTTAGAAGCGCTTACTCCAAGCCATTTTTTAACTCTCAAACCTTCTATCTCACTACCAGAACCCAATTTAGAATCGCTCTCACTATCAAAATTGCAATGTTGGCGTCTGGTTTCGGATCTCCATAGGCATTTTTGGAAGAGGTGGACGTATCTGTCAACACTCCAATGGCGGAGAAAATGGACAGACCAAAGTAAAAAACCCCCAAATATTGGTGATCTAGTCCTGATTCGTGAAGCAACACATCCATTACAATGGCGTCTGGGTCGCATTCGAGAACTCTATCCAGGTTCTGATGGGACAGCTCGGGTCGCTACCGTCGAAACCACGTTGGGGAACTTTATTCGTCCTGTCATAAAACTATGCCCACTTCCAATTTGTTGAAGGCATTCCTTCAAGGTGGGCGGTGATGTTTACGCAACTATATCTTTATTAAATTTATTATTATTATTATTATTGATATGCAAACGAGCACGACGGCGGCGACCACTTTCCTTATCTGTTTCCGTGTTACCGTCCGTTGTAATGTGAATTTTAATTATCTGTGATTGTCATTTCAAATTTATAATGTTGAATTATTACCGTTACTTTTATTAATGTCTTTGTAAAATTATATCATATGTTTAATTATTATTGTTTTTGCTCGCGGCCAACGCCCTAATTATCATTATTATTCATATATAACCACGTATATTTTGTCGTTCGTCGTTCGCCATTGAGGCAACACATTTTTTATATTCGGTCGCTATTGAAGCACCAATATTAGTTGTTTTGTTATTTATATTTCATCGTCTAATTCAGCGGTTCTCAACCTTTTTTCATTCACGTAACCCTTGACCTAACACCACTATTTCAGGTACCCCAAATATCAATTTGGAATATAAATAACAGAAAATAATAATTATATTAATTGTATTCATTATTATTTATTATTTATTATTAATATTCTTTAGAGTTCATATTATAACGATAAAATCGTATTGCATTAATCACATAATATCGTAGACTATTTGTACTGTTCCAACATTCAAAATCGGATAGACAACTGAAGAAGAAGAACTTGTAGTGTAATAAGTACACAATTATTAAATTATTAAATATTAATATTTCATTAATAGTAAACTATTTCAGTTACATTAAATTTAATTTTCCGCCATTACTCAATTTTTTTTTCGCGTACCCCTTGAGATCATGTCACGTACCCCAGGTTGAGAACCGCTGGTCTAATTAATAAAGTTTTGTCATTGTGACACAAACTGTTGCTATTTTTGTATTGAGGACTTACAAGTCAAATATTATTTTAAACCTGCAGTTACCAAACAATAAACGATCATACCAAATCTACGTCTGTGAGTTATAATTTATTTAATTTAATAACTGTATGTGTCATCTTCTTTCTACGTCATTGTCTTCGTCTTCGTGTCAACTGGACAACAATCGCGCGTAAGTCCGCCAGCACCTGGAGGTGTGAGAGAGGCCGCCCAGGTCTTCAAGAGCATCAATCTAGTCATTAAGTTACCAACCATCATCGTCGTCTACCATAGTCATAAGAGTGAATTGAGTGTTTAGGTTTAATAATTATTCTTGTCCGATTTGTGTGCGCTCTGTGGTCATTGCACCACATAGACCCGACCACAGAGATCCCCTCCCTCAAGAATTAAACTCACTTTCCTCAATTCCCATGTATAAACACTAAGTCCTTATTCCCCGTAAATTTAAGGTATTCGCCTTCCGTCCTGGTCGTCGTCGTCAAGTGTAGGTATATATATATATATTAGGGTGGTCCTTAAAATTCAGTATGAGAAATTTTAAAATTATAATGCCTAAATTTGTTTGAATATATGTAGAGATCATATGTACAAAGTTTCAAGTAAATCGGTTAAAGTTAACCCGTGCCGCAAGAGGGTTGAAATTTTGACTTGGAGGGTAGTTTTTCAGTTTTTTCTATTTATCTCGAATATTATGCAAATGACAAAAAATATGTTAGAATCTTTTTTGTTCAACATGTTGTTATCTATAAAAAAGATTCTTACATAAAAATTCAAAAATCTAATATTTAACTCTAAAAATTGGAAAGAATACACTTTTTTAGGTTTTTCGACAAAATCAAAATATAGAGTCTAGAATATAAAAATCTAAACGAACTGTTCGTGTTATACAAAAATGTGTCAATAAAAGTTGTAGATAGTTTGTTTTTTAATAAATTTTAATTTAAATATATCTTTATAAACTCATTAGTTGATAAAGTATTTGAAACTTAGAACTAAACAACCTATTTTGATGTACAAATTTTAAAAAAATACATGAAAAACTAATAAAAAATTTTTTTTTGAGAAATTATAAAACACAATAAAATCCATAATTATTTCATCATTATAACATTAACGTTCTCTTTTTAAAATCCGGGTATTTTTTTCTATAGTCATTTACAACTTGTAATAAATACTGTTTTTGAGTTTCGTCTTTGGTGATTTTTTCATTATATTCTTCTATAAGCTTAATTCCTCGTTCTGCGACATCGTTTACTACGGGTAAATTTTGAACAAACGTTAAAGTTTTGTTATAGTCCTCATCAAGCTGCCAAATTGATGGATCGCTTTTCAAAAAATCTGTTTTTATATTAAAGCGTTTGAAAAATTCTTTAGAATTAGTATTCAAAAATTGTTCAAGGCCTTTACCTAATATTTCACATGCCTGTTGTGGTTTAAGATTATAGCGATTTACTATTTCTTCTTCTGCTTCTGAATTGAGAGCTACAACCATTTTTCTTTTTTCTTCTGCTGTAACGTTATTATCATAAAATGATAAAACTACTGCTTCCGGTGATAAATACCATAAATGACTACATAGCTTTTTTATAGCTATTTCTGATATTATTTTGTCAAAATGTTTATACTGTATAAGGTCTTTTAAGAACATAAAATCATGATTAGGAGCGTATGAAGCTATAGGTGCATTGAACCAGGCTTTTGTGTACAGTCGCACAATAAATGTGCAAATGCTAGCAATACAAATTTCTTCATTTTTTTGTAGTATAAACTGACCCCGAAATATATACATTTTCAAGCAATATATAGCTTTCGCCATCCACCTAGCATGGTGAATAGGTCCTGGTAATTTAAAAGAAATTCCTTTAGGGGACACTCCACCTAAAAATATTAAAGTAAGCTCTAACAGTTCTCTATAATCGTCTCTGGAGTGACTCATATTTAATTTATCCATACAAAATTGCGTGATATCTGATTTAATGTCTTGTACATTCTTAAAAATAATTTTTTTCTTAATACCCGGCTCATAATTTGCGGTGTTTAAATTATCCCAAAATAGTTGGAACCGTCTGAAAATTGGTACATCTGGTCCAGAAGTTGACCCGAATTTCGAATCAAAAATACTTTTTAGAATGATTTCATATATATGATGTCGGCAGGGTAGGTATAAAATTTTGCGTTCCAACATTTGTTCTAATAAAACACACGTTCCCCTGAATATGCCAGTATTAGAAGCCGTTGTATCACAGCAAAACGCTTTAACTTTTTCCGTGATACACCAATCATTTAGTAAATTAAATATTCTATTAGCTTGTTCCATTCCTGTTCCAGAATCTAAAGCTGGTACTCCGAGTAATTGTTCATTACCATTACAAGATGCAATGACAGGAAGCCTGTCTATATTTTTTTTACCTATCAATGCTGGTAAAAGTTTTCCGTCCCAATGAACAATTACTGAATCATCAAGAGATAATTTATACTCTTAACGTATGTTATGTGCACGTGATTTTCGAAATGATAAACGGGAATTTCTAATTGAAGTTCTATTAATAATTAATTTATTAACATCGTTACCCAACGCTTCAGCACATGCAATTAAAATATGCACTGCATTCCTATCGCTAATTTTACATCGGTCTAGTGCAGCTGCTAGTTTTGGTGTCATTATTTCAAAATTACCTTTTTTTCTCACCGTTACAGTTTCATTCTGCTGAGATGGACCTGGCTTTTCAAAATCATCTCCTTCACTTGATTCATCATCTGAGATTACGTCATTATTTATAAATGAATCTAAAATGTAAAATATTGTTTTATCTATAGTCAAAACTTAAATTTGTATAATGTATAAACACTTACGAGTAACTTCCAATTCATCATATGCCCTTTTTTTTCTTTCGCTATCCATTCTTATCCGTTCATCAAATCTTTTTTCTTTAAAATAAGTATTTAAATCAATTCCAAGCATGCTTCCGGGACGACCAGGTTGTCTTTGGGCTACTAAAAAATCCCTATCTTCTTGATTTCTAATTAAATCTAAGGCATTAACTATCGCTATATCAAAAATATCGTCCTATTTCGAGGTAAATAATTCAATTTTTTTCGTTTGTGTTTCTGTACGTCTATGTTGTGATTTCTGCAGTTCTCTCCACTCGTAATATAAATTTTGCAACTTTTTCATACAATACTGCTCAGCACTGATTGGAATACGAGCCTTTTGCCAAAAAATTACTACTTCCTGTACTACTAATTTTGAACTATCGTTTAAATCTATTTTGACTTTTCGCATATTAAAAAAAAGCACTGATAATACTTGTTTAATTGATGGTAATTTACTTCCAACTATTTGAGAAGATGGATAACCAATTAAATAAATAAAATTAGAATCGCGTAGACAACTTTTTGACACCATTTTAAAAATAAAAAAAAATACCGATATTCGAGTACGTCTTAAGACTTACGAGTAGGTATACTGCTGTTTGTTGAATGCACTATAAAATGTTTCCCACATTTATTATTACAGTAAACATGTCGCGTCATAAGACACTAATTCATCGTTGTTATAGTTGCCATTATCAAATATAGGTACGATAAGTATTTTAGCTTTATCTTTTCACAAAACATTTATAGTATTTATATAGGTATACTTGCAGTTATTGCCTGTAGATAACTACCTAGTTTTAAGACTATATTATATTTAATAATTTTACTACGATAATAATAACTACAACTTTAATGTGACACATTTTTGTATAACACGATCAGTTCGTTTAGATTTTTATATTCTAGACTCTATATTTTGATTTTGTCGAAAAACCTAAAAAAGTGTATTCTTTCCTATTTTTACAGTTAAATATTAGATTTTTGACTTTTTATACCAGAATAACTTTTATAGAATATAACAAGATTCACAAATAAAGTTCTTACAAATTTTTTGTCATTTGCAGGGTTTTTGAGATAAATAGAAAAAACTGAAAAACTACCCTCCAAGTCAGAATTTCAACCCTCTTGCGGCACGGGTTAACTTTAACCGATTTACCTGAAACTTTGTACATATGATCTCTACTTATATTTGAACAAATTTAAGAATTTTAATTTCAGGAAAATTGATATTTTTTTTTTGCCTTATAGACAAAGACCACCCTAATATATATATATATATATATATATATATGCGTGTGTGTGTGCGTGCGTGTGTGTGTGTGTGTGTGTGTGTGTGTGTGTGTGTGTGTGTGTACACTGTACAACGTAGGTACATTTAGAAATATAGTACCTAGTATTTTTTATAATTTTTTAACGTTTGAGTAATTTATAAAACAGTTATAATTAAAACATATTTTGAAAAAAATAAATGAAACTGTAATCAACTTGTTAAAAATTGTCCAATGCATAGTTATAAATCTATACCTATTAAAAAATATAATGAATAAAAAAAATTAAGTAAAAATAATAATAAAAACAAAAAACAAAAATAACGGTACGATAAGAAACTCAGTTGGACACTACACTGCCTATTGTAAAAGACAAGGAGGTAATTGGGAATAGTACGATGACTTAAACAAAAAACCAAAAGCTATAAGTATAAATACTGTTGTTGCGTGTGAAATGTTGTTGTACACAATCTGAAACTTCTGTAAAATTTTATAATATTATAATGAGACTATTTTCAAATAATCAATCATGAAAATTCCAGTAAAAATGATGAACAAGGCAAAGTAATGAAAATTAATGAGTATTAAAAATCATTCAACAAGTGTTTTAATTAGTTCTCTATTAAAGTAAGTTCCTTATTTTTTCTCCATCTGTTAAGCGGATTTCCCTCTCTTTTATATTCAGAAAAAATAAGGATCACCTCTACTTAAGGTAAATAGGTTAGTGATCATATCAAACATATTAATTCAAGTATAACAAGATGTATCTTGAATATAGAGAAAGACAAAACTTATTTCCTTTTAGAAAAAATTTTGAAACAAACTTGGGATATTGACAAACCAAGATATTCAATTCATTACATATCATGCGGAAGGTATCAATACTATATATCGACTAGGATGCCTAGACGTTACACTCATTCAGTTATTTGTTACATATTAGAATGGGTGCATTTTATGTATACATTACTACAATATTTACAATGTAATCAGCATCTATAATCTCTGTTATTATATAAAATATATACAGGCTATATAAGAAAGAACAATTAGAGTAGCTTGGGGTAAAAGTGCGCGTTTTCTATTTATTTAGTTTTTATAATGTGATAACAATTTTAATATGATCTCAAGTGATATTTTTTCAAAAGATAAACTTGTAAAGAAAGTCAATTTATTGATTAAACTTTTTTATTATATACCTTTAAATAATTATTTACAACAATTAAAAAAAATAAATATTGGGAATCTTACCCCATGCATGGGGTAAAATTCCGTATAGCTCAGGGTAAAAGTCCTTATGGGAAATTAATATAGACTTAGTTGTATAGAATATCTCTTTATTTTATATTATTATTTAGTAGTCAAACATTTAATATTTGACAATATTCATAACAATCCTTAAAATACACAAGGAACTTGGTTACATTACAGTCCAACATTATTATTATAGGTACTTAATTGCATAATAAAAATAGTAAAAAAAATAATAACCATATTCCCATGACTAGTTTGACAATTTGTTTCATTTAACTTATAATAAAAACTTGAACAATATCTATCTCTGATTCCTGAATGGAAAAATAAATTATTTAATACTTACAATATTAATTAATAATTATAAAAATAAAAATAAAACATTATAAGCTTAAATTACATAATTAAAAAGATGAAATAAATAATCTCTTTTTCATGACTACCTTGTCAATTTTAAGTTTCAACACAAACTTAAAATAAAAATTTGAAAAAAAATAAAAATAATAATCTCTTTTTCATGACTACCTTGTCAATTTTAACAAAAACTTAAAATAGGTACACATTTAAAAAAAAACTGTCATTACAATATAATTTTTATAGACAGAAATCACATATAAAGTCTTTATGGACATCCTCATAGTATGAACATGCTTCGTGCCACCAAATTTTACACTTACAACACATAATCCACTCTTCGGTTGGCGGATCTACATATTTTTCATTACATGCTGGACAATTTTATTTGTAAGTTACTGTTGTAGCAGATTCAGAGTCAATAGTTGTGCTCACTTGTTCAAAGATATCAGCTTTTTCAAGTACATTTTTCTTGTTTGGTTTTGATTTAGTTTCAAATAATTTTTTTCTTGCTTGTTTATCTGCTTTATTTTTTTCAGAAATTAGTTTTGCATTTTCTTTATCTTTTTCTAAAGTTTCAAGTTGCATTTTATAAGGACTAGAAGACAAAATTTCAGATTTTTTACCTTTGGTGCGACGCTTTCTTTTTAGTGATATTTTAGGAAGAGGTATTATATCTGCAGGTGACACTGGGGATTTTGTAACTTTTGAACTTGAGGCTGGAAGTACATTATTTACTAGTGACTCTGTAGATATATTAGAAGGAATAACTATAAGTGATGTAGATGGCTTTTCAACTGTTTTATTTAATGGGACTTCATTATTAACAAATTCAATTGGCATATTTATAATGTCTAATGGCTGATTATTTTGAAGATCTTCAGAAATCGTTTGATCTGTCACTGTAGAAGGTAGAAAATCATCATCACTAAAAATATTTGGGTTAAGTGGCCAAATCCCACACATTTGAAATGCATTTAAGGCTTTGTTCATTGATGCAGTTTGTCCATATGCATTACCAAAAATTTCTGCAAGTTGATATAAAGTGACCACTCTTCCAGGATGTGTTTCTTGGCCCATCGGCCCGATCCGGTATTTTGGCGACGCTTCTCGCCGTCTGCGTGATGTCTTCGACGATCTTCTCGAAGCGCCGCCAATTTTCATCTGTACAAGGGCTCGATCTTAACTCGAGTTAAGATCTTAACTCGATCTTAACTCTTAACACCTCGCCGTCGTCGGCTGACGGGGTCTAGGTTTTTATTGTGAAATTACATTTGTGGTTTACAAGCTTAGTTTATACAATTGGTTACGGTAATAATGGTAAGTAAATTAATAATTAGTAAAAAATCAAAAAGTCATAATGGTTAGTACAAATCACAAATGGTAAAGATATACAGAAAAAAAAAGAAAGAAAAAATCACAAAATAAAAAAATGGTACATAATAGCGGTAGTAAAAAATGGTAAATAATGGTAAATCAAGTAATAATAATAAAAGAGAAAAAAAGAAAAAAAAAACACATGGAATATAAAGGTTACAAAACGCAAAAGTTACAAAGCGAGGAGTCTTTATTTGGCGGTGGGGGGAAACATGTTGGGTTGGAGAGAGGGGGGCACTGTGATGGGGTTGACGGAGTTGGTAAAAAAAATCTCGGTCACCTTTGTCGTGTGTCAGTGAGGTGCTGAATAGATATCTCTGGAAAACGAGATGACCTCACTGACACACAACTTCCGCATCATGGTAGCGTAGGACCGGCTGCACAGTTTTGAGATGAATTCATCGTTGGCCGGATCCCACGTACCCAGTGCCCCGACCACGATCGGGACTACTTCGGTGGGCTGTTGTGTGGAGAGTTCCGCCCGTTCTATGATGTAGACCTTCCCGTCCGACTTCCTTTTCAAGACCAGATCCGGTCTCTGCTTTCCGGATCCAACCACTTGGTTCTCGGCCACGACGTCGAATTTCTTGCCCGCCGCAGTTTTGATTCTATTTACAATAGAGTTATGGCGGGCAAGATAGAGGTCGGCGTACCGCATGCAGTGGTCTAGGACGTGGGCTAGGCTTTCGGTGATATACCCACATCTTCGACACCTGCGGTCGCCGGCCCTCCATGAGGCCGAGCCGTTGAGGTGGACCAGGTTCAGGCGGGCTCTATGTATAAACCGCCAGTCGGCAAACCTGGTATATTCTCCACCTCGCAGGAAGTGGTTGGCGACAGGGTGTGCTGCGGCACATTCCATCGCGCGCCCCTGGTCTGGTTTGTCAATTAAGACACGGGCGCGCGCGGTCTGTGCCGCCTGTCGCATGGTCCTGAATACCTGGCGGCGCTGCTTTTTTCTGATTGTGGTTGTGGATTTGTTGATTGTTAATTCGGCTTCTTGTCCAGTGGTTTTCCAGTTTACTTCGGCCCTCCGAGACGCGTTTCGGGCCCGCGTCCAGACGTTGGCCACTCCAGCTGCCGGGGCGCGTAGCGCGCCTTCGTTATGACCCGACAGAAAGTCTTGCCTGGAGTGGTCGTCTGGAGGTTCCCGAATTCGCTTGTTGATGGTAAGAAAATATTTCACATTCTAAAAACTTTATCCAGGCATGCATAGTTGTTAGACCATATTGCAGGTAGTCAGTGTTTATATTTGAATGCTTTGAATTAGACAGATCATTCATTTCTGTAGGTTTTGACTTGCATAAATAGCATGTTTGACTTGAATTAGTGTTAGTCAAACTATTTATGGCCATGCCATCAAGCATTGTTAAATACATGCGAAATTTACTATTTATAATTGAGTCTTTATCAGCACTATCGATAATTACATCAAAACCTTTCAAATTAGAAATTTCTAATCGAATCACATCGACTTCTTGACGAATTAACATTGCAGTTTCTTTAATGTACAAAAACTTAATTGGTCTACATAAACGGGTCGACGATGGTCGCGGATTTTCCCATACAAATAGCGGATTTTCATCACAATCATTAATATACCCAAGAAGACGAAGTGGTACAAATGTTATTAAAAACAAATTCGAATCATTTACCTCTGTATTCGCTTCTTCAGTTTCGTCAACAGGTTTTTGCATATATTCTGAATATCCAGAGCTACCATCACATCCCCATTTTAAAATCAACTCCATTCTCTTAACTGATGTTGGAATTTAAATGCATTTTATCAATCGACTTAAGGTATGGTTCAGTAAATTCTGTAGTGGAATGTGAGCTCTTAAAAAAATAATTTTACAAGTTACAACAATATATAAAAGTTGATAAAAATATTTTATTTTAATATTATTAATAATATTAACCTTCATTAGTAACTTTTATACCGTCTGGGTAACATTGTTTTTTTGCTTCTTTTATTTTCTCGTATGATGGGTAAATGTCCGCATTTCGCTGTTTGGCTCCTAATCGAGTCTGAATATAAATATCTTTGGACATTCCCGTATTCAAAATAAAAGCAAAAGCATCTTCTGGGGTGTATGGTGTCACTCCCACTTCTTTTTATTTAATATTCGTCGTAATTTAACTGGTCTAGATGGTGAATATTCTGTTGACTGTGCCAAGAGGTCTGCCGCAGCTCTCTTTCCCTGTTGGTATAAATCCGTTTTAACAGCAAATACCAATTCCTCGCTAGACGATGAGCATCTGATTTGTTCCACTCTTCTCTTTTTTGTTTTAGAACTACATTCTGAAAATTCTTTTTGCGGCCGCGGCTGACGACCACTGTTTTTTGAATTGATGCCTTATTATAAAATTAATAATTAAAAACGAATTAATGCGGTTTAAAATAATAATTAAAAGTTTTACTTACAAATAATTTTTGGCAATTAAAAAGTGGAGTTTAACCAGTTTTTATTTTTTGACAAAAATTTATCCTCTATTCCACGAATTATATATTACGGCCGACAGGCCAGTCCGCGATCGCTGACCAGCAGACTGGGCCAGTCCGCCCCTGCTGGCGGCGGACGTTTTTAAATACCATCGACACTGTAATAATAATATTATGTTACTAAATTTGTTTCATAAAAAAGTCTTAATTATTAATTTATAAAGAAAATAAATTCTAGCAAAGTAAATAAATTATTGAGATAGAATCAATTAATTAAAAATTTAATTTACTTAGCATTTATTCTTCATATCACATCTTTATAATGTTTAAGTCTTATAAATTACTAGTTTTTTTAAGTTTAAGTCAACTGTTAACTTAGCATTTATTAATGATATCACATCCTTATAATGCTGAAGTCTTATAGATGAATAGTTTTTTTTTTTTACTTAGTAATTTTTTACACGGAGTTCGACGAAGTGTTTTTGTTGGGATAATGTAATATAATATTATAGATCCAGGATCCTCGACACACAATTGTACTACTCATAGTATTATTATTATTTATTATTACAGTAGTTAGTACAATAATATAATAATATCACAACAAAAACCCTTCGTAAACTTCGTGTAAAAATGGCTAAGTAAAAAAAAAAATTAGATCTTTAAGCACTATAAACATAGGCGTGCGCAGACATTTGTGGCAGGGTGGGCCAAAGCCAATAATGATTAAGATACTTGAATATTGAAGGAAGAAAAAATAAAAATATTTCATACTTTAATTTAGCTACTCGTTATCACCTACTATTGAGCGTATAAAATATATTTTAAATATGTAATAATTCATATAATAAAAACAAATACATTTTTTTTTAATTAAAAAAGAAATATAATTATAATTATAATTTAATATATTATATTAAATATAATTGTACAGTATTAAAATTGAAATAAATACATTTTTTTAATCTTTAATGATAATATAATATTATGAAATTTTCTAGTATAAATATTGCAGTTCATAACTCCATTCGTCTTTCAATTGGAGTTAAAGTTTTAAATGTTTCAATCACCTCATCGACATTGATATTGTATGCCAATTCTTGCTCGATGAACATTGTCAAAAGTCCGTCCAAACATTCTTCCTTCTATGTACTGCGGAGCTTTGTTTTAACTATGCTAAGTTTTGAAATTGTTCTTTCACAAGTACAACTTGTAACTGGAATAGCTGACCAGTCCTTTGTCATATATGGTTATATCTTACCACAGACTTCTATACTTCTATGGTATCAGTCAGGGGCGGACTGGGTAGGCGACAGGCGACGATTTTTAAATAAGTGCTCAACTTTAAAAGTGACATTACTCAAAACTATAAAAAAAACACTTGGTCACTTTTGGCACGAGGGCGACGATATGCGCACACACACTCACCAGTGCACTGTAAAATAATACGTGAGAACATGACGTACACGCCGAGATCTCGATTATCGTAACAGAAAATGTATGATGAGAAAAAAAACTCAATTAACGCGGCGGCCGAGGCCAAATCTAATAAAGCCCTTCACCGCTGCACCCAGCCGGGTCCTCACGACGGCGGCCGGCTGGAACGAGTCGTGTCGACGGCAAGTTATATAACGGCGAGGCAGAAAAAAAGACGACGGCACGCGAGAACAACCATGAAAACGATTGACGAGCTTCGGGTCTTGATCGCCGCGTCCATGTTGGGTCCGAGAAAAATCGCATTGCGGAAACGGAACACGCGAAAACGTTTCGGCTTCATTCCGCATTACTGGCGGCCAGGGGCGGACTGGGTAGGCGACAGGCCAGTCAACGATTTTAATACTTCGGGCCATTTTTTCGGGAAAATTAATAAACATAATAAAGTTAATTTTTTTTTTTTTTATCGAATTACTATTCAATCATGATGTTTGCTTATCAGTTATCACTCACAGTAATTGTTGATTATTTATTAGTTATTACCTTACATAAATATGATATTATTAAAAGACTGGCTACAAATGTTTGTGATTTTACTGTACCACGGCCTAGCCCACGAACAGACTACAAACTATCTGCTATGTAGACAGCAAAACAAGATTTACTGGAACCACATCATACAACAAATATTTAATGCATATCTATAAATAATTTTGTCAGTATAATCAGTGGTGTATTGGAGGGTATACGGGGGTATACGGCGTATACCCAAAACGTATTTGTCGATCAGAGCGTAGAGTAACCTGGGGTAAGAGTACGCAAATATTTTTCTATCACATGTAATAATTTATATGTGTTGATGAGTGGTTTAAGCTGATATTTTTTGATTAAATACATTATTAAATAATATAAATTATATATTAAAATACACAATTAATGTTTATTTAAGGAGTTATTTACATTAGAACCAAAAATAATAATAACGGACTTTTACCCCAGCTATGGGGTAAGAGTCCAGGTGATATGGGGTAAGAGTCCAGTGTATAATAAATTAGGTAAATAAATAAATAAAGTCCATAACAGTAACTTGAAATTAACCTTTTTGTAATAATTAATACAAATAGTTCATTTACATCTATATAAGGTTTTTTTATAGTTAAATAACAATATACATATTATAAAAAAAATATTAACTTTCTAAACTAATTAAAATAAAACAATACATTAACAAATTAAAATTTTAAAGTACAAAATGATCTTAAATATCTATTTGACTACCTTGTCAGCCTTTTCGTTTTATTAAAAATACATAAAAGAAATAAAAAATATTCATAATATATAAATAGACTTATGATTGATAACATAAGTCACACATAAAGTCTGATACTCCTTCATAATATGTGCAAGTTTCATGCCACCAAATTTTACAAACGCTACACATAATCCAGTCCTCGGTTGGTGGGTCACAATATGTTTCTTCACATGCTGGACATACTATTTCCGTAGACGTTGTAGAATTTGCTGATGTAGAGGAATCAATCATTGATTGTACAACAGGTATAGAAGAATTATTGGATACCAACTGTTTATTTTTGCTTTTCTTAGTATTCTGAGCTTTAGTTTCTCTCCTTTTTGCTAATGTTTCTAACTTTGCCTTTTCTTTTTCTTTTTTTTCGTTTTCTAGTGCTTCCATTTGTGCTTTATATGGTGATGAGGACAATATTTCAGACTTCTTTCCTTTTAAACGACGGTTTCTTTGAATAGTTACTTTAGGAATAGGTATTATATCTGATGGTAGTATTGCAGTATCTCTTTCATTTAATATCATTGTTTGACTCGAGTGTTCTGAAGGAACCACAACAACAAGTGATGTTAGCTCAGCAGTACATTCGGTTTCATCAGTATGCCCAAATTCAACAGGCATGTCCATAATATTTAAAATATCTCTATTATTTTCCATTATAGCCTGATTATTAAACACTAGTGTATTTGTCATAATATTTTCTTGATTATACAAATGACTTTGGTCTGTAACTGTGGATGGTAGAAAATCTAAATCGTTAAAAATATTGGGATTTAAAGGCCAAATTCCACACATTTTAAACGCATTTAGAGCCTTTTCCATTGTTGCTGTTTGAGCATATGCCTGTCCAAAAATCTCTGCTATTTGGTATAATGTCACTGTTCGTCCCGGATGAGAAGTTGTCCATAAATCGTAATGAAATGCATAACGATCTTTTAGTGGTTTGAAAAAACATCTGTCAAGAGGCTGTGTCCGATGGCTTGAATGTGGAGGAATACTTACAAGATGAATGTAATTTTCTCGACAAAATGTAATAGTGGTTAGATTTATATGTGAACTATGATTGTCAAGTATGAGTAAAACCGGTGAGAATTGTGATGGTTTTGTATGATTTTTAAAATGTTCAATCCATTTAATAAAAAGTTCAGAGTTTATATAACCACTATCAGACAAAGATGCTATTGTTTCGGGTGGAGCACCATTTAAGTATTCAGCTTTCATTCTTTTTCGAGGAAAAATTAAATTTGGTGGCACATAAAGACCACTTGCACTAAAGCAGCAAACCGCGGTTACAAGTTCACCACGTTCAGCAGCGACTGACTTGCCCACTATTTTTTTCCCTTTTGGTGAAATCACTTTTGGTATTTTATTAGGAACAGTCAATATACCAGTCTCGTCCATATTGTATATTCGACTTGGAGGGAAATTAAAATTAGTGTAAACTAGTTTTAAGTTTTCATAAAAAATGTTAATTTGATAAAGATTAAAACCCATTATTCTAGCAACGCTGGTCTTTTGAGGCGTCCTTAGAGAAAGACTATGTCTTTTTATAAATGAAATAGTCCAATCATATCCTGCCAATTGTTTTTCTTTATTAAATTTATTTGTTATGCCATTTTTTTCTGCAAATTGGAAACTTAGTTGTTGTAATTTTTTGAATGAAAGCCCATAAAACCTAGAATCTAAATCTTTACAATGATTAGCTAGTTCTTTCTCTTTTTCGTCATTAAATGTCCTTTTGAAACGCCCCAATGATACGACTCCGGTCCCTATTTTTAATCGTTTCCTTAGAGCAGATTCTCCTATACCTAATGTTTCAGCAGCTTTACGTTTAGACGTACCATTATTAATTAAAACTTTAGCAGCTTGCAATAGTTCATTAGTTATAGGAATGCGATTACTTTTTCTCTCATGTACCCTACAATTTAAACCAATAACGCATGAAATTAATCTTAAATATTTATAGTCTTATGGATTATAGGCTCTTTTACAAAAAAATTTATTTATAACATTATACATAGTATAATAACTATTTCTATAATTTCATTTAATTAAAAAATGTTTTTTGTATTGATATGGGGCAAGAGTTCGCAGTGCGTACTTATACCCCAATAAGACTGCGCACTCTTACCCCAAATGAAAAATTATTATCTATTAAATGTTCATAAAAATAGTTTTGATGATAACATGATGTTAGTAATCATTATAAATAAATAACAATGTTACGAATTCAACAAAAAAATAATATTTGTTAACTATAAATGTTTCAAACGGTTAATACTACATTCTAATCTAGCATAGTATTACATTCATATCGTATAAAAACTTACATACCTCATGTTTAATTAAATTGTTGTCCGTTACGCGAAAGAGTGACTGAAATACGTGCGGAAATGATAACAGATTTAATTTATATTAACAGTTTGACCATATGTATAGAAATTAATTATTTATTTCACAATTTGACTCTTACCCCATACGGACTCTTACCCCAGGTTACTCTATAGCTTTTAAAATATACACAATACGCAGGTATACGCCCGTATACGAGCGTATAGTGTATACTGATAAAATATGCAATAATAATAATTAATAATATATTTTTAATTTTATCATTGAATATTTTTGTTGATATCACAAATTTATCATGAATATTTTTTGTATTATTACCACAGAATAATATTATTCTGTGTTATTACCACGATTATAGATAAACGGTTAGGTTACTGCCTACTGGTTGTGTTATACCGGTTACATAATCATAATACCATTGTCACGAGGAAAATTTATAGCGGTAAACACTTAAACCATAGATAATAGAAGAATTCTATATATGATTTAAATAAGTAAATAAGTTTTGGTTTGTTTATGTTTTTAGAAAACCACGTTTTATAACATTTATGTAATCAGTTGTCACAAGAGACATTGTAAAGTAGAAAAGTGACTTGAGTTTTAAGTAGGGATCAAAATTTCGGAAAATTTCCGGAAAAATTCGGGAAAATTTCGGAAAAAAACAGTTTTTTTCCCAGAGCCCCGGAAAATATTGAAAAATTGGAGATTATTCAAATAATATATTTCCGAAAAAAACCGAAGTTTTCGGAAAATTAAAAAAAAAAGTATATTTCCGAAAAAAAAAACAGTTTTTTTTTCACAGACTCGAAAAAAATATGGAAAATTTAGAGAAAATTAAAATAATTTATTTTACGCTTAAAAATTTAAAATTATTTTAAAGTATATTGAAAGTCCAGTTTTAACATTCAACGACCCAACGGTTAACGGTATTATACTATTATCATTTATCAATACGGCGCGCGACGTAGTGCGTAGTGCGTACGATCGGTTATCATAAATTGCTGTACTATATTATTGAATATTTGTTGATTGTTCTAAAAATAACACTACCCACATTATCCATTATATGTATTTTAGTATTTATGTCATAATCTTTGAAGTCTGTAATTTTCCAAGTAACGTTAGAGTGTTAGACCTTAGATCATCATCATTAGAACTAGAAGTTAGAACGTATTTATTATTATTTTTATATTTTTAATATAAACATTAAACAATAAAAAATATACTGAAATACGTAACAATTAGTGACGTAAGATTAAAATTGAAGACATTGGTGGGATACAGGCAACACTGCAACAGTAAAGTTATCACTTATCATCCATACAATTTGACAATATTGTTATTTGGTAATTGGTAGTTGGTACTATTCGACTGAATAGTAGTATTGCACTATTGTAGTATAATAAATATAATAAAGTATAAACAATAATTATTGACGTCGACCGTCGGGTTGTGTAACTAAAATAAAAATAAATACAACACTGATTTAGATTTGATAAGAAACTTAGAACCAATAGAAACCACGGTCTTAGAAAGTAAAAACAAAATCATCGTTACTTATTAGTGTTATTACCTACAACTCAATACTTAATATTTGTTTAATTTTGTTAATGTTGTTAAGTGGTTAAGTAATAAGTAACCTGAAAGTACCTAAAGAATCCTCAAATTCATCCATTGTGATGAATTAATGTATTATCAATTGAGAATTATCTTTATTCTAATTTAATTTGATAGTTTCCAATGATTTCCATGATTTTTTTTTATCTTTATTCTTTTCAATTATTAAGAGAAAAAATATTTTATTATCCAATTTTTCTGGAAATTTTAAATATTACCAATTTTTCTCAATTTTTCCAAAAAAAACCCGGTTTTTTCAGGTTTTATTCGGAAAATCATTTTTTCTGGAAATTTTAAATATTACCAATTTTTCTCAATTTTTCCGAAAAAAACCCGGTTTTTTTCAGGTATTTTTCGGAAAACCTTTTTTTTACGGAAATTTTGATCCCTAGTTTTAAGTTTTAACATTGTTCTGTGGACTGTGGTTTTAATAATTTAATGTAATGATATATATATTATGTATGTATGAATGATACGATTGATACGTTTGCTTCTATGAAATTTAGTTAAATTTCTATTTACAAAATGTGTGAAGATAAAAGGAAATTGACTACAAATATATTGTCATACTTTTCAAAAAAGCCTAAAATAGAGACAATTGGCTCTTTGTCTGAATATGATATAGATAATGTAAGTATTTACAACATTTATTTTAAATATTATGTTTTAATATTGAATATAAAAATGATTATTAATTTATAACTATAGTCTATAGAAGTCACTAGTAGCTTTAAAATAAAATTGAATAAATGTTGTTTATGAAAAAAACATTAACAACAACAATTTTTTTTTTACTTTATAGAATCTTCATGCAGTATGTACTGCCAAAGTAACTTTGGAACCACAGGTAAGGATACATAATATTTTATTATAATATTGAATTTGAAAGAAGTAAAAATTAATTTAAATTTGTTAATTTTATTTCTGTGAATACTCATAGTCAACAAATTAATATGATGGATCAATAATAAATAGTTATTTTATATTTTATATCTATCATCTCATCAGTTGTGTCAACTAAAGTTTTAAATTGGTAATGTAAATTTGATTTTCTGAATATTTATTTACTATGTTGAAGTAAGTTGTAATACTTATAACAAAGATATAGCACAGTACTTGATGCTTCTACTTTGGATTAGTGGTTTTTTGTTTCTCATATCATTTATTGCCTAATAATGTGCTTATGCTATTAGCTTATTATAATATTTGAAGCTATAATGTATTATAAATTTTAATTTATAATTGCTACTGCACAGTGGTAGTCATAACATAAATTTAGATAAATATTAATGTATTATAATAAATTATACATATGAGATATATTTCAAACAAATTAAAATGGTGAACTAAAATATTAAAATAAAACTAAAGTATTATCTATTGACTATATACATGTATATATACATACATATATTATATATCAATATCTTTTAATAAAATTATATTACCTCTTAACTGTGCTTAGCTGACTATCAAAATTACCACACACCCATTCAAATTTGCTACTGCACACTTGTATAATTATGCTATTATGTCATGCTTTAAATACATTGAATGATTACATTTTGAGTAAGCTAGTTAAAGTTTATGTTTTAATCCAGTTAACTTTTGAAAATTTATGATAGAAATTAAATAAATTATTAAATGTCTAGGTCAATGTATCACCAGATAGAAGTGAAATTCCATTAGAATTATGGCCGTTAGAATGGAGCAATGAACAGTGGAGGGAAAAAAAATCAAAATACCCATGGTTAATGTGTTTTAATAATAAACTTGGATGTAGCATATGCAAAGAATTTGCTGAATTTAAATCCTTTAAAAGCCATAATATTGAAATGGCAAAAGAATGGACTAATTGCCAAATAGACAGTGGGGATAATCCCAAAAAAATAACTCGGCTAGCTATCTTAAGAAATAAAATTAAAAAACATAGTTCTTCTAAAGCACATACAACTGCTTTTAATGTTGCAACTGAAAAAGAAACAAATTCACTTATAAAAAATTTTGAAGATACTGAAAACAAAATAAATAAATCAACTCATTTAGTTTTTCGTACCGCATACTATATTGCCAAGCATAATCGTCCATATGATGATCACATAAAACTCATAGAACTTCAAAAACTCAATGGTCTAAAAGTTGGAAATACATTACACTCGAGATTATCATCTACTAATATAATTGACCACATATCATCTATGATGAAAAGAAAAATTGTCTCTAACATACTTGAAACTGAAGCAAAATTATCGGTTTTAATCGATGAATCTACCACTATAAGTACTTTGAGTGGAATGGTGGTATATATAAGAGCAGCCATTTCTTGTGAAGACCCTATTTTCATATTTTTAGACTTAGTTGAATTATCAAATCAAACGGCTGAAAATATAGTTCAACAACTAATTAAATGTTTACATCATGCTGGATTTAATGATCAGTATTTGCGAGAAAATTGGGTTTCTTTTGTGAGCGATGGAGCGAGTGTGCTATTAGGTAAAAAAAATGGCGTAGCAAAAAGACTTAAAGATCTCTATCCTCTAATTTTCAGTTGGCACTGCCTAAACCATCGTTTAGAACTGGCAGTTCATGACTCAATAAAAGACATAGGTGCTTTAAACCACTTTAAATCTTTCATTGATTCTTTATACGTCTTATACAACGCTTCTCCTAAGAATCAAAATGAACTCAGAAATGTGTGTAATGAATTAGATATTTTATTTTTGAAACTGGGTAGAGTTCTTGATGTCCGTTGGGTGGCCAGTAGCTGGAGGGCCATTAATGTTGTATGGAAAACATTTCCAGCTTTATATAATCATTTTTGTAATGCTGCAAATGATTCAACTAAAGATTCTAAAACTAGAAACAAATATCTTGGCCTAAAAAAAAGATTAGCAAGTCCAGAATTTTTATCAGACCTGGGTTTGATGTGTGATTGTCTACAAGAATTATCTACACTGTCTAATCAATTGCAAGAACGTACAACTACACTTATTCAAGGCCAAAAGCACATTCAAAGAACGATAAGGATTATAGAATCATTTAAAGTTATTCCGGGAGAACACATGTCTGAAGTTTCTAAACTTAAAGAAGTTATGGTGTTTAAAAATATTCAACTTTCAACTAACTCTAAATTAATTACTATTAATCCAAAACAGTTTATTTCAAGCATTACCAATAATCTTAAACATAGATTACTTGAAAATAGCAATGAAGAGACCATTATTCAGGATTTGTTGATTATGGATATTAGCATCTGGCCAGAAAATACTAATATTAGGCATGGGGAAAATGAAATGAAGCGTATATGTAAACGTTTTTTACTTAATGAACAAAATGCTATCAATGGTATTCGGCAATTAACTGAAGATAATACCCTTTTGCCAAAAAAAGTCATGCCCGAAGTCTATAATTTGTGTAAAACATTTCCAATATCAACAGCTGAGTGTGAAAGAGGTTTTAGTGTAATGAATAATATTTGTACAAAGCTTAGAGCTAGACTAACAATGGTAAACATAGCTAATTTAATGTTTATTAATATAAATGGCCCTCCATTGGACAACTGGAATCCTGAATATTATGTTAAAACGTGGCTGGTTCATCATAGAACAGCTGAAGATTCAAGAACCAAACCAATTCAGCCAAATAAACATAAAGTCCAAGAAGACAAAATGAATTTGTGGAAAATATTATGATAACTAGTAATAAATTATTTAAAGTTGTATTCGTTATGAATAAAATTGTCAATATAAAGTTTAATATTAATAAATTAAGTTACCAATCAGCTGTTAACATTTGTCTAGAATTTGTTACTTTTTAGGTACCTATATCTATATGATTAATTTGTGATAGACATCACTATTTTTAAATCAAAAATTGTATTAATAAACACAATTTTATCTATTGAGTGAGTATCTGAATAATAGTTAAAAGTATATTAACATGTAACATAGAAACTGAAATACGGTGTGTCAAAATAGAAAAACTAAAATTGTAGTACAAACTGTTGAATGTAGTTTGTAAATTGTAATATTTGTAAGCAAGTAATACTTCGAGCGTAGCGAGAAAATTTTTTTTTTTTGCAACAAAATATAGCTTAAAGTGCGTATACCCAAAAATTTGTTTACCAATACACCACTGAGTATAATGATTATTCTTAAATAAATAATTGCAACAAATAAAAATAAAATATACAAGTACAATAAATTCTGATAATTATATATTTATTTACATTAAATATGAAATATAACTGAACATTCTTGTAAGTATGAAAATTACCCAATAAGCATCCTTTTCATTTCAGTGGTTATGGCACCTAATCGATCAATTATAATATCATGAGGTACAATCATGCCACGTTCAAGGTTCATAAACATGAATGCTTCTAATTTTTCGTTAGAAAGAGTTCACCTAAGTCTAGTTTTTATAGTTTTATGTATTGAAAAACTCCTTTCAAAACTTACTTGAGTAAAAGCTGAACTTAACATTACCTTATATACCGTATATAAATCATTGTAATTTGGTGTATGAGTCACTAATGTGTATACATATAGGAATGCACATGAAATACACGATTTACATTATTATTATTATTATTATTATTATAAGATACATTTTTGTCTGGTTTTATATTTTATTTTTATTAATAATGCAGGGCAAAATTATATATTACGGCAGACAGGCCAGTCCGCTATCGCTGACCAGCAGACTGGGCCAGTCCGCCCCTGGTATCAGTATTTTTTATCATGGGAGTATGAATCATCAATAAAATGTTTTATGATTTAATAATTAATAACTTTTGTGACGCTCGCAGGGTGGGCCATGGCCCACCTCCCCCCCCCCCCAGTGCGCACGCCTATGCTTTCAGCTAACAAAGAAAAAAAAATCACACGAAACGGATGATTGCGTCAATTTATATTATACTTCAAGGGATACGTTTTTTTTCATAAAAACAACAGCTGTGTATAAAACCATTAGGTAATAGTGTATCTATGGCAAAACACCGATGTTTTAGAAGTTGCAAATCATACATATTAATTTATTAGATATATTAAGAACATTTATATATATTCTAAATACAGTTGTGACAACTTAACTTTAAGACATTTCCCCAGCTAGATGGTAAATGTGTCCCACTGTACGTCACCTGCGTCTCAATGTGCGCCCGGCCTAAATGCGCGGCTCGTTTACTTTGGCGCGGGAACAATAATTTACCGACAATTTTTGGATAACCACGAGCAAGATCGAGTAGTACTGCGCATAGCCGAGCACGAGCGTTCCCACGGCGCGTTTAGTATACCGACACGGAAAAAAATATATAGTTATGATAACCAGAATATGATAGACACCACCAAAAATTTTGGTTACGCCTGTGACAACAATATGTTTTGTAATAGTTACAACATATTTTATGTAAACCAAGTTTGGTAATGATAACATAACTTTTCTGTTGTAGACAGTCATTCAGTTTGATAGATTTTACCAAACACGATGGTAATAATAACATAACCCACACAGCAAAAACATATTTTAAAAACATTTTCTTACAAATTAAGAATGTTTTTAAAATGTTTCAAAATGGTTATGGATTGACTGCGCAAAACTATTAGAAACGTTTTAAAAACATTTTTTGGCCACTTAATTATAATTTTAAAAATATTTTAAAAATAATATGGGAAATATTATTTTTAGTCATGTAAAAATATTCTACTATTTAAATTTGAAGAATATTTTAAAAATATTTCTAGAGAATTCCATCAAAATGTTTAAAATATTTTTTAAATATTATTGTAAACATTTATTGATATAATAATAATTTTTCTATAAATTTTCTTTGCCATTGACTATTATATTATAAATAATAGAAAAGTTACTAGGTTTTAAACCAATTCAATATATTGGATATTCATCATTCTTTGTAATAATTATAATCTTATTCAACTTTTTCACTTGCTTTTATTTTGTTTCCTCAATATATATAAATACAATGAAAAAAAAAGTAATAATAAATCCAAAAAATATAAAACAACTGTAAAATATAGAAATACAAATATAACATCTATTGTTTTTTTTAAATACAATCAAATGTATTTGATACCTTCATCTAAAAAAAAAAAAAAAACCCTTACATTATAGATTAAAATATAAATAATAAATAGTAATCAGTAGTAGGTACTTAAATTTACTTAAATTTAATATAAAATAAAATGTATTTATTTAAATTTGACAAATCAATGTTATAAAATGTATATAATATAATATAATTAAAAAGGCACCTTTATTTAATAAAAAAATCCAAACACAGCTGATACAAAAAAAAAATCATACTTATAAATATACATAGTGATGATTATTAGTTATTATTATCTATATCAGAATTAAGTGAAGAAGCAGCTTTTAAAAGTTTCTTATGTTGCCGAAATTTGCTCCAGCGAGAAATTGACACAGTGGGGATTTTATCTCTAGGTCAGTAGCATTTTTAAATTTTGGAATTTTACGTATAAATTCTAAAAAAAAAAAAAGAGGAAATACCTCTTGTTATTTTCATGCATCAACTATAACATACTTTTTGTTACATTTATATTTAAACATAAATCATATATATATATATATACATATGTATATATAACATAAATCACAATATTGAATTCTTCCTTTACATGTAATTTGTTAGATAAGGTCCACATGCAAATGCATCAATTGCATCTGCATGCAAACTACAGATAAGTATAAACATTTATAATTGACTAGGATTTTTATAAATATAATTCATTTTTTATACTCCAAAAATATTGTACTTACCAAATACTAAGTTATTAGATTTTAAACCTTTAAAAGGTTTTTTTCCTTTTTGCCCCACATAAGAATAACTGGACAACAAATTATTATGGAATAATTTATTAAGTATGAGTCGCACAGTATCTCCTATATTTGATGTGACAAGGCGTACTAAATCACCAACCTATTTAACAACAATATATTACATCAATGCATTTAAAAATAAATATTTAAATCAACATATTATACATGGGAGACGGAGTGGCCGAGTGGAACCAGGCATCACTGCTGACGCACACTGTCGCCGGTTCAAATCTCGGTCACGGGCGGCTCTCTCTCTCTGGGCAGGCGACTGTCTAGAGAGAGCGGCCACCATCTCCCCTGTGCAGAAGGCAACGGGAAACCACTGCACAGTACAAACCCTTCCCTAGTAACACCTTCTTCTAGGTGCAAACCAACCCTCGGGTTGTGACCCTAAGAAGAAGATTATACATGTGATATAATAATGAAATATAAATAAATATAATATAAATATTATTTATTACTATATGCAACACGTACTAATTTTTGCTTATACACACGATCACATAATTTTGTTTCAAACTCTTGGAATTCTTCTTCATTGAGCAAAGAAAAATTAAAAATGAAATCTACATCTTCATCACATGCCCTTATTTGACTATACTTGTTGATATTTTCATGAATGTCTGTTTGCATATTTTCTAAACGACCCAGTTTCAAAGACATCTCATTCATGGTGTGTTTCATATTTAGGATTGTTCTTAACATTGTATTTTGTGTTTCTATATAATGCAATATAACTACATAATGCAACTATTGTAATTAAATGTGATGTATATTAAGTATACTACATATGAATATATACCTGTCAGAAGTGTTAAATAATTAAGTACAACTTTGCTTTCTGATAAACCTTCAAAAGATTGGTTATTAGACTCGTACTGATCAGACTGACATTGAAATTCACTTGAAACTATAAATAAGAAGTAATTTAAACATAAATATACAGTAATGTATTATACCTAAACAAATTAAATATTTTTTATGTTCATTACTTGATGAAGATAATCTATCGGAATGGGACGGTAAATGCGCACTGTTAATACAATTTGTTGATTCCAATTCCTGCAGTTTTACATTAACTTGTAAAGTTCCTATTAAATAATATAATATATAAATAAAAGTATAATTCAAACCATTTTTCTAATATTTTTTTATAAATTTACCAAGACTTATAGTCACAAATTCAACATTTGTATTTAATTCATCATGGTCACTCTCAGAAGATGTATCTAATAAAAATAATTCAAAAGTAAATTATTTTGATTTTTTTTGATTGACACTTAAGTGACCTGTTGCAATACATACATTTGGTTTTACAAATGAGTAGTACATCAATTTTTTAACTGTAAATTATTTAGCAGGTTTTTCTGATTTATTTAATTTTTTTTGCTACGAATAATAAGACCATATAATAGTAATAATGGGTTTAGATTTTAGATTTTAAGGGTGCTTTGATGATTTGGAATTTTTTGTAATAAATATTTATCTATCATAATTTATATAATTTATAAAAATAATTTTGTAAAATAAATAAGCTAGGTATTCAATATTGTATTTATTTAATATCTTGGTAAAACCATTTATATAGTAATTATCCTTAGTAAAAACATTTTAACAATTCAGAAACTATATACTTGTTCCAATATTATGTTATATACATCATAATTTTCAAAAAAATCATTTGCATAATAATTTACAGTATTAAGAGGGGATTCTTATTTGAAAATAGATGTTTGTATTGTCACAATACACTTAGTGGTGTCTACTAAAAATCTTAAAACTTGAAAATATGGTTATGATAGTTAAAATTGTATCATAATATCCTTACTTAACATGGCAGAAATAACGGGCTCATATGTCTTATCATTGTCAGAATCATCGTCTGCGGTGTAATTGCTGTCATCATTATCATTAGAAACTAAAATATGTACATAAAAAAAACTTATATGATTAACAAACTTCATATAACTATAAGTAAAGATTTTATAGTTTACTTTGTATTTTACCTTCATCTACAAAATGTGGTGGGGATAGTGAAGCATTATTTTTGGTTTTATTTTTTTTTGTGCATCCATCTTCAGCAGCAGATGATAAATCTGATGTGAGTGATGCTTTTGAAGCTTTTTTTCTAGCTTCAGTCAAAGTCACTTAAAAGAAAATAATATTGTTATTTATAAATAAAAAAAAATTATAATTCACATTATTAAGTTCAACTTACAAATATCACTGCTCAATACTCTTGCTTTATACTTTTTGTATTCAAAGCTGCTTGGTACGGATTTAGTTTCGATTAATTTTCTAGCTTCAAGGGACCTACTAGGCCAGACACATTTCCCATTTTTAAACCAAATTTTTGGTACTGCTTCTACTAAATTTTCATCTTCAAAATGAACAACAATGTACATTATGATAAGATTATTTTCACTTTTTAAAGATAATCTGAAAACAATTTAAGTATGTAAAATAATATCAATAATCTTGTTTCAAATACAAAAGTAAAATTCCAAGTAAAACACAATGTTTTAAGTACCAAAAATATTCATTACCTACAATAATATATTATATAGGTAACACATAGATAAGAGTAACAGTTAAAAGTAAAAATTGTTAATAGCAGTGGCGCCCACACGTTATACCTAGTGTGGCTTAAGCCACACTTATTTTTGGGGTGGGTGCCTGCAGGGCGATTCTCTATTTCATGACTTAAATGTTGAAAATATTTAGTCAATGAATATTAAGTCATTCGAATTTTGGCGTCTTTTTATTTTACTGATTCTCTACTTTGATAATTTAGACGACTTAATTGCAAACGTCTAAAAGTATGAAAGTGTCTAAAATATCGAATGACTTAATGTGATCACGATAATATTGTAAAATATACAGTAGAGCCAACGTTATTTTACCATATTATCAATAAATGATATGATATATTGATAATAAATTTGAAAATCATTAATCGTCTTACATATTCTAAATATTTAACATACCTAATTATATGAATATATGATTCTTTTTGTTCGAGTTAATTTTTTATTTTTAGTGTTCATCATTCTGTGTTTTCAGTTTTAATTTTTTAAAGCATAAAATACACCATACAATGGCTTCTCAAAGGTAAGTTAAAGGTATAGACAATAATTTTGGATATTAATAGTTCAGTGTTGAAATGTGAAATATGATTTTATTTATTTTAATCAATAGTACCTAATAATTGTTATAAGTTAACTTTTTAGATTCTGAGTGGAGCGATGAACTTATTGATTTTACAATATAGAAATTTTTTTTAGTTTTTTCTAAAATTATTTTGTTTTGGTCAAAATGCTTGAAAATGTAATACAAGATTTCTCATAAGTTGTTATAAAAACAGTTGAAAAGTATTAAATATTCATAGCATGTTTTTTTTTTTTTGAAATTTAAAGTACCTATATTATTATATTGTATTCTCATACAATGACACTTGATTATATTATTATATTATATTATATTATTATTATTTTAATGACATTTTTTTGATATCATTTATATATAAAAAGTTTTTCAAGTTAGAAAAACACAAACAATAATGGTTTTTGAAACAGTAAGAACTTTTTTCATATAAGCGATATCAAAAAAATAAAAACAACGTTGCACAGCCAAAGTTCTCCTTTATATGTTGTGAAAATCTTATTTCTTAGTTATGACTGTAGCCTTCTCGGTTCTTTCCCGCGCAAAAGAGTTTTTTGCTATGTTGTACATTTGTAAGACGGAGATAACACATGCGGGTGTAGCGTCCTCTTAAGAGGTTATTATAGTAATGTATAAAATGTGAGTTTTAAATGGAGGAATTTTTTAATTTGTATAATTCCTAACCATATTAATATTTGTGTACCTATCTAACTACATTAATATATTTATTATATTTTACCATCTGCACATTTAACGAATAGAAGCCTTTAAAATTTTTGTATGCCTCTTCACGCTCCGTAGGGGTTACAATTGCAATTTGTGTGCAATCGATACACCCTAAAATTCCAGGGTAGTGACTTAACTGTTCAAATCTTTAATAAAAATGTTATCATATTATTTACAATTTAAGACTCATTTATATATATTTATTTACATATTACGTATAGAAGGTAAGAATATTTTTTTCAGAAAAAAAATTGGTAAAGGCGATATTACGATCTGTTGCAATTAGATTGAGTTGTTATTGACAAAAAATATTATTGATAGTTGCGAGGTACCTTAATGGCACATTTAAAGAACAGTGTATTTTTATTTTATTTTAATATTGCATGTCATTATGACAATTATACATAATAATCAGTAAGTATAGGTAATAAAAATATAATCAATAATAATTATTACTCATCCGATATCTTTTCCCTTTCTAATCGATTTCGGGGGAAGCGTATTTGGTCTGCGGCAAAGATTCTAACTATTTCAGCAGTTACTTTGGTAATACACCTACTTACACTTGGCTGACTAACCGGGTACAAAGAATCATTACCTATTCCTCTCTGATATGCACCGGTTGCTAAAAACTGAATTGTGACAAATACCTAAATTCAATAATACATTTACGATGTAAACTATAGTCTATAACACATGTTTAATTATATATATTATAATTTATAAGTTGTAATAAATTAATATAATAGATATAATATTAAAGATTTAAACTTACTTGAACTTCAACACTTAAATCATTTTTCCTAATTTTAGTTAGGTTCGGCCTAAGGTGTTCAATTGAAACGTCGTTTTTTGTAAGCCTATATAGTTTTTTAAAATTAAAATCATTTAAATCAAAAGGATTACATTTGTCTCTTAAAACAGATTTATGGAGAGTAAAAGCCCTATTACGTTCATGATCTTCTATTTCATCTAATAACGCATATGCTATAAACGCCATAATTACTTAACTTACACAGCAAATAACAATTATAAAACAATAGCAAAGTCAAAATATAATAGGTATATTTTTTATCATAAAATCTAATTAACAGATAACAATTGTTTAAGTCATTTAGTCATGCATAATGCAACATTATTTAACGCCAAATCAAAAGTATACATTCAGTCACTTAATTAAGACGGTTTTAAACCATTTTTAGTCTATAATGCTTAGAGAATCGCAAAAATCTTCTATGGCTAAATACATGACTAAATTAACTGTTTTAGTCACGACAATGACTAAATGTATGACTGAAACTTTTAGAGAATCGCCCTGCTGGTGGCATTTAGAAGTTGTAAAACTATAATCTGTAGATTAGTAATTTATAATATAAATACATAATATGTAATATTGTAAATCGTAATTAGTAAAAGCCATAAGGAATATCTATTAACAGTATTAAGTATTAACTATTAACTTATAACTAATTATTGATTTGTAATATGTATAGAAATAGAATAAAGATAATGAATATAGTCTATAGATACAACATACAACAAGACAACAAGTGAACAATATTAAAATATTAAATACATTATTATCATTATTATCTATAGAGTATAGATTTATTGATAATTTATTTAGAGACATTAAACACCGACTGACCACTGACCAATTATTTTCCCTTATTGGCTCATATTCTATAACACTCATTATTATGATTTTGGCTTGGCGGCGTAGGTCGATTATCTACTAGATAGCGGCTATACGGGTTTTTATTTCGCGGCGATTATTAATATAATATAGCCAATATAGATATATTGAACGAATCCGTCACGTGAATTTGATGTGTATAGCCACGTAGAGCAATAATCGACGAGTAAAAATAAATAGCTCCAGTTTTATATAGAATATAGATAAGAAAACAGTATTAAATATTAGTTTCAAAAACCTTTGGGAATTTTGGAATAATTATATTCTCGTAATATTATTTGCTATCAGTCAACCAGTCGTCCAGCTGCACTACGCCAGAGTGCAGACTAATGTGTATTGTCTCGTTGTGTATCGTTAAGCTTACTACTGCTGAATTCTGGTGCTTATTTAAGTAAATACTAAAATGTGTGCAGTGTGGTTTTAACAGTATAATATATAAACGTGTTTATGTGCTCAACACGTGTTCTTTGAAATTAATAACAATATTCACGAGAAACGAGAATACGAACATACAATTTTGAATTATCTATGATACTCGTATTTAAAACGGTGATCGGTAAGTAAAAGTTATTATTAATTAATATCCAAATGTATCAATCAAAATGTCAAATTCTAATATTAATGGTTTGTTTCTTAATTTCATATATTTTAAAGTTGAATTGTGATTGTGAATAATGAAAAATTGCGAAATTTGTGGACGTGAAAGAAGAGATATGAACCCTACAAATTGGAACAGACATGTAAAAAGTTGTAGATTAAAAACTCCTATACCACCTAAGCCAAAAAGAAATTTAAATAACACTTCAATAAAAGAATTTTTCACCAAGAGAATAAAATTAGAAACAATTATTGGTAGGTAAGCTTAAAATAATTATGATGTTCATAATATATTATAATTTATAGGTACTTTATAGTCAAATTTAGAGTATCATTAATTAATTAAGATATCAATGTTCTACAAAATTTACTCTTAATAATTATATATTTATTTTAGGTATAGCCACATAGGTGTATTTTATGTTTTTTTGGCCTATTTCACACTTAAGAGTTTTATTTTTAAAAATGGATAGCCTTCAAATTCTTACTTTAGATTTAAGTAGTGCAAGGATCCTAAAAAATCTCAAAAAATTCCATTGAAAAAAATAATTAAAACATGTAATAAAATAGGTATATAACAATATATAATAATATACTCAAATACAGTGGCGGCTCGTGGGTTTTTAATGAAGTAGTGCACATTCAAAAAATAAATATATAACTCATATTATATATACCTATATAAATATATTTATTTACTAACCTAACCTTTAGATTGTATTAAATAATTGTTAACAAAATTTAGTTACTTATCTTTTATTTTAATTCGTATATTTATATATTAAATTCACAAGTAAAAATATCAATAAACCGAGTGAGAGTAAAAATAAATTATAATGCCAACGCGCGACGGCCACGTCCAAAATAGTTCACTGATAACAATTTATTTGGTTATGTGCACAGCAACGATTGTGCACATCAATTCCATTATAACGCGGGCTGCGTGTTTTGACTTGTTTTAATTTTTACACTATACAAATGTGCACAGCGTTTGTGTGCACTACTGCTCACTATAATACCTACCTACCGATACCGTTCTGGTGCGGACAACCACCGTTTGCCGTTTGGCCTCCGAAATTAACCATTTCAAATACAATATTATTATCATATTCTGAATTTCCATTTTTATATTTTAAAGGATAATCTTAATAACATTACAGGTGCTTAGTTGTTTTATTATAGTTAATGTTTTTAATTTTTCTCAAGTTTTGGTAGGTAGTGCACGTGCAATTGTGCACATATACACGAGCCGCCACTGCTCAAATATTTTCAATCCCAAACTCGAAACTGTTTGAAACAAAAACCAACAAATTCCCCCATAAAAAGTCTAGATAACACTTGGTGCAAAACCTATCTTGAAAAATCTGAACGTTTCCGCTCCCATTTGATTCGAGTCTTCCAACCTCACCTCGACATTGTTAATAATACATTTGAAGATTATATTGCGAACTCCCTCACGACCTCATTTTCACTTTATCGTGCACCTAAACCTGTTTCACCTGGTGAAATTCAATATTACCTCAAACTATTCCGCCTCAAAAAATCTCCGGGTCTCGACTTAATTACGGCAGAAGTAGCTCTACAGTTACCGAAAAAAGCAATAATACACCTTGCACACATATTAAACGCTATCATAAGACTCTCCCATTTTCCCCTTCCATGAAAAACCTCAGTCATCATCTTAATTCTAAAGCCAGGCAAACCCCCCGATACTCCGTCCTCATATCGACCCATAAGTCTCCTACCACTCTTCGGTAAACTTTGTGAAAAATTAGTATTAAAACGTATTTCTCCTTTTTTAAATGACACATCAGTTATACCACAAACCCAATTCGGTTTTCGTGAACGTCACTTAACCATCCACCAAATACATAGACTGACTGACTCCATATCTAGTTCCCTAGAAAAAAAAGAATACTGCTCAGCAGCCCTTCTTGATGTATCCCAAGCGTTTGATAAAGTGTGGCATCCTGGCCTCTTGTACAAATTAAAAAAAATTCTAACTCTACCCTATTACTTATTTTATAAATCTTATCTTGAAGACCATTACTTTGTGACCAAAATTGGATCAGAAATGTCTTCCTTGGCCCGTATATCCGCCGGGGTCCCCCAAGGAGCCGTTTCATCTCCCACTCTTTACAACCTGTATTCAGCTGATCAACCGACAACCCCTTACACCTCAGTTGCAGATTTTGCCGACGACAAAATTATTTACTCCTCACAGTCACACAAAGACCCAACAATTGCTGGCATGAATCTACAAAACCACTTAAACCTTATGTCTCCTGGTATAACAAATGGAAAATAAAAATTAATCATGAAAAATGTAATCATCTAACTTTTACATCAAATCGGGGAACCGTACCACCTATAAACCTAAATAACCTAATAATTCCAAAATCCTCTAGTGCTCGTTATCTTGGCCTAATTCTAGATCAACGATTAACCTGGGCAGACCATATAAAAAAGAAAAAAATCCTCCTGAACGGAAATCACTACAATTCTTACTGGGTTAACACTCTAAACTTAATACAAAAACAAAAAAATCACTACAATTCTTACTGGGTTAACACTCTAAACTTAATACAAAAACAAAATTACTCCTATTTAAAACTATATTAATGCCCATTTGGACATACGGTATCCAGCTATTGGGCGCAGCCAAAAAATCTAACACAAATAAAATTCAAACCTTCCAATCTACAACCCTCCGTATAATCACGAATGCCACCTTTTATGTTTCTAATCACACCCTTCATACTGACTTAAATATTAATACAATAGAAGAAGCTGCCAAAATTCTTTATAAACGTTTCCGCTCCCGACTGATGAACCACTCCAATCCACTTATCTCCGCTCTAGGTTCCGACACCATTCCTGGTAATCCTCCTCGTCGATTGAATAGAAATTGGTGCAGAGATTTAAATACCAATTAAAAAAAATTATATATAGGTAAAAATTAACCTAATCATATTAGAAAGTGTCGCCATTGGGTGGCTGCTTTTATCACGTACCAATGTCAAGCTATAGTATATATTCCGCATGCATACTTATTGTAATAATTAATTTACAGATTGTACGCCTTATAATAAAAGTTAAAAAAAAAAAATAAAAAATATTTTCTTTCAAATGAGCTTAAATTTCGAACACCTATTTTTTTAATTTTTCTTATTAGATACTGGTAGTAATGTCAATACAGAAAATGAAAATAATATTCAACCTTGTTCTTCTATTTTAAATATAATTGATGATCAATATGAACAATCTACGTCAACTGGTAAGAGTAAAATTATCACATAATTATTATATTTGATACATTTTTGTATTTTAAATTTGAACGTTTCCATTTAGGTGCTACAGGTATTAATGATAATACTGAAAATTTTGAAAATAATCAACCTTGTTCTTCTATTCTAAATATAATTGATGATCAATATGAACAATCTACGTCAACTGGTAAGAGTAAAATTATCACATAATTATTATATTTGATACATTTTTGTATTTTAAATTTGAACGTTTCCATTTAGGTGCTACAGGTATTAATGATAATACTGAAAATTTTGAAAATAATCAACCTTGTTCTTCTTTTCTAAATATAAATGATGATCAATGTGAACAATCTATGTCAACTGGTAATATCACAATATAATTATATGTATTTATTCATATTATTTTATTTATATTTCATTATATTATATGTATTGAATACAAACAATGAAACAACTGACAATGTTGTAAAGTATTTGAGTAAATGTATTTAAATACTTTTATAGTACTTAGAACACTTCTTAAATACTTTTTGATTTAAGTATTTGGAAAGTATTTTAAATATTGTCTTGGACTTATTTGTATTTGAAAATCAAATACTTTTGAAAATTCAAACATGAATTATTTGTCATGTTGTTACATATTTTTTTTTTTTTTTTAATAATAATTGTTATAGTACTTTTTTATAATATTTTTGCACTCATAAATGAGAATATAATTGAGAACCCAATTTAAATTAATTAAATAAATAATAAATATTATAAATAATTTATAATATTAATTTGGCGAACTGAGTAGTAGTAAAGTAAATTTAAAAAAAGTATTTGAAAAGTATTTAAATACATTCCAAGTATTTGTATTTGTACCTTAAATACTTTCTAAATGCATGTATTTATATACAATTTCAAAAGTATCAAGACTGACAACTGACATCATTTGTATCACATCACAAATTGTTAATATTATTAAGTATTATGACTAGTTTTTGATTTGTACCTACATTAATACAATAATATACCCAACTATCATAATATACAAACATTCAGTTGCTTATAAATTTAAAACATTTTTTTATATATTTCAGAAAATATTACTTTTCAAGAAACATTATGTACTTCAACTTCAACACAATCATTTCTAATATATGAAAATGATCCAGCTAAATTTCATACATTTATCAATATTACACCAGAATTGACTGATATGATCGTACGAAAAGGGCCTTGTCAACCTAAAAATAATGTTTTTAAGTACCCAATAAATGAGGAACACAGGAGTTTTCAGGAGTCATGGTTTACAAAAAAATTAAATGATGGGACTTTGGTTAATAGAGATTGGTTATCATATTCTATTTCTTCAGACAAAATGTTTTGTTTTCATTGTCAGATATTTGGTAGAACAAAAAGAGACAACTGGATCATTAACGGTGTAAGTAAATGGAAAAATGCATTACATAAAATTTTAGTTCATGAAACTTCGTCAAGTCATGTAGATGCATCTTTAAAATATAAATTGAGGAATCAAGTGTTACCTATTCTTCCATCACTGACCGAAAAAAGAAAATTTGAAGTTCTTTGTAACCGTGGAATAGTAAAAGAACTTATCGACATAACATTGTTTTTAAGCCGGCATTCTTTAGCTTTCCGAGGCCATCGTGAAAAATGGTCAGAATCATTGCGTGGAAATTTCAAAGATTTAGTAGAACTTGTTTCAAACTATTCCCCTACAATGGCACCGTATATTTCAAATTTAAAAAATAAAAATAATAAACCTCAGTGGTCTTTCATATCATGGCGGAGACAAAATGAACTTGTAGAATGTATATCAGATGAAATTGTTGGAATCATATCTAAAAGTATAAAGGATTCTCCTTTCTTTAGTATTTCACTTGATACAACATTTGATGTATCTCGAAAAGAACAATTGTCGTTTATTGTTCGTTACATTGATCAAAACTCTGGCAGTATATATGAACGCCTAATAGCTGTTTTGGAAACACCGGTAACAACAGGTCGTGAATTAATGAATATCTTTCAACAAACTTGTAATTCGTTGAATTTAGATTGGAAAAATCATCTAGTTGGCCAATCGTATGATGGTGCTGCCAATATGAGGGGCAATTATAATGGTCTTCAAAGTTTAATCAAAGAAATTAATCCTCGTGCTATTTATGTGTGGTGTTGGGCACACCGATTAAACTTGGTGATTACTGATGTTGTAAGTTCAGGAGTTAATGCAATGGATATGTTTGGAAATTTAGAAAAAATATATGATCTAATTAATTCAAGTAAAATTAGAGTTAATTATTATGAACAGTTTCAAAAAGAAAGATATAAGAAGAATCAAATTCGTCGCATAAAACGTGTGACAACTACACGTTGGATGTCTTTTTCATATGCACTGGATGTAGTTTTGAGTACATATTTGGCTGTATTAGATACATTAGAAATAATGCGAAGTAAAGATGGACCAGGTGATAGAAAAAGTGGGTTTGAAGCAGGAGCTATACTTGATTATTTAAAGTCTTATCGCTTTGTATGGACAGCTTTGACATTTAAAAAATTGTTTGATATACTGTCACCAACCAGCTCAATATTGCAAAGCAAAGATCTAGATCTTATGTTAGCTGTTTCAATGATTGAACAAAATAAAATGAAATTATCAAAACTTCGATCTGATGAGAGTTTTGAAAATTTATCTAAAGAAGTAGACGCTTTTGTTTTAGAAAAAGCTGATGCAAATGAAGAATTCATTCAACTTCCCACTCCTCGTTTACGCAAGAAAAAAAAATGTCTGGTGAACTTTCAGATAATGAATTTATCTTAAGCCCTGTTGAAAATATTAAAGTGAACACATATTTTTCAGCTCTAGACATAGTACAAAGACAACTATCTGAACGTTTCAGTGATAAATCAATTGGTGTTCTTAAGGATCTATCACTTCTTACAAGTAAAGTAATTTATAAAATAAATCAAGATCCTGGTTCTTTACTAAAAGATAGTTTTAAGTTCTTCTTAGAAATATATGGCAAGTTTGTTGATAAAAAATATTTATGTTCAGAGTACTTACAATTTGTTTCAATCTTTAATACTCTTATAACATCAGAAGCTTTACCAAACACCTTACATAAAACATCTAAAGAAATATTTGGGAGTGAATCTGAACCTGAAAGCGATGATGAAAGTGACGGAGAAAATGATAATTCAGAAAATATTGTATCAAACATTAAAAACAATTCTGGAAGTTTACTACCAATTTTTCAAATATTTTTAAATAAAGGTTTAATATCTGTGTTTCCAAATATTTACACTATGTTAAAGATAGGGTTGACATTACCGGTAACTAGTGCTAGTCCTGAAAGAGCGTTTTCTAAGCTGAAAATAGTGAAGAATCGACTTCGTTCTACTATGGGACAAGAAAGATTACAAGGCTTAATGAGAATAACTTGTGAAAAAGATATAACTATAAATTATGAAAATATCATTAACACCTTTGCATCTAAAAGTCCTCATCTACTAAAAGCATTAGTATTATAAATAATATTTTTTTAACCCTGTATTATATTATTTACATGTTATTTATTACTTGCATTTGAAATATAATTTACAATTATAATATTAATATAATACATGTATAAATTATGATAAATAGTTATTAAAATATTATAAATTTGAAAGTGTAAGTGCATAAATAAATATTGTTATTAACAATACTAGCCTAGTATGACAAAACTTATTCATAATCAAACATTTTTTAATAAATTTAATTTATATTATTCATTTATAGTGCCATAATAATAATTATAAGTTGTTATATTACTAATATTAATCATTTGAATTAGAATTCCTATTTATTAAATTATACGATATCTATAAGGCTATACAAATTATGTATTTCTAATATTTTTTTCTTAAAGAACAAACGTGTTATTGCCTTTTGGTATGTGATTAGGGGTGGTGGGTATACTGAAAAATATTTAAATCATTAAGCCCCACTTATCATAAAACCTCTGTGCGCCACTGGTTAATAGAATACTAGAGAATTAAAATGTTGTAAGTAAATTAAAAATATACTATTCATATTACTACCTACTAAAATAAATCAATTTGAATACCTTAAAATAGAATTAGATGTATGTCATAAATCTGAATGCAATATTGGAAGAGCAAATAATTTCCCATTAAAATCAATTAACATCATTTTTTTTTTTATTTGACATATTTTTACAATGGTTTTGTCATTTGAAAGATCACTTAACAGATAAATATTTAATTTTTCAGAATTTATAGGGCTATCATAAGCTGGTAGTTTTTTCAAAAACTCTTGACATATAATTACAGCTTCACCCAAGTAGTAAGCAATATTAAGACACTGTACAACTTTTCCATAAGAAGTTAAAATATAACTGTCCCGAATTTGTTTTGTGTTAATAGTAAATAAATCAAAGATTATTTTGGAATATTGAGGTTCATCTAAGGATTCTAAAAGCGGTCCATCTCTATGCTGATTCAACAATATTGGTTTAGTATGTGGTTGATTCAATGGGATTTTAAAGACATTTTTTTTTTTCCATAAATCTATGTACAACCTGCTGCAGTGGTTTCTCATGTTTACGTACCATGGATTTGAGTTCCTTCATAAAATTTTCAAACGGAAAACAACTGCAATTATCCAAGGGACCAAAAATATTATAGTCATCAACTATATGAAGAAGTCCATGTATATTATGTGAAACATAATTACTTCCATAAATATTATCATAAGTTTTAACAAAATAATGCAGAAGTTGTTGTGCATATTTCACTAAATGTTGAAGATCAGGACTTAGTAAAATTATCATAGCTATATTTAATGAATGGAAATTATTGTGACATTCCCGTGATAGAATATTTTTAAGCACAATAGGTCCATTTATATATTTATATATATATTAAAAATAGTCTTAGCTCAGTCGCTTTCCATCTACATATTTCTTGTATTTCTCTCGGTTTTCGAACAAAGTCAGAAGTTATATATTTTTTTATACTAAGTAGTGATAGTGTAATTTGATTTGTTGATCTGCTAGTGATACGAACACTTAATGGACCTTTAGAAATCCAAAATAATATTAACTTCCGCATAACTCCAAGGACAACTAAGTGCATATAATCTAGAGGAAAACATTTTATAACATCTAAATTTGGTATATCAGTTATAACTGAAACTTTATCACTTATGTGATGGTCTTCATCAGTTTTATTTATATAATTTTCATGAGATCTAGCTGGTTTCTAGGATGTGTATGTAAAACATACAGAACTAAAATATTCACCATAAATAGTACACCTAGTACAAGAAGCATAACCAGAATGACTTTTTATTTTTAGTATGTTACTTTTTGCAGGAGCATCACAACATATCATTTTGATCGAAACAGCTACTTTTTTTTGATTAATATCAATTCCATTTTGTGAAATATTTATCATTTCAGAAACAAAATCCGATAAAAAATCATCACTGTTTTTAGGTTTTTCATAGCCATGATACAAACCAACAAGAAATACATATTTGTTTTTAGATGGTTCAATTATATAAGCCAAAATAGGATAGAACTGACTACACCGAAAGAAAAACCACAATCATACTGATAAAAAACTATGTTTGATTGACAATACTCTTGTAAACATAGGGCCAACAAGAATTTTTTATCAATTTAACAATACCATTATTTCTAATTTTTACATCGTTGAATCATCAATTAACATTGTTGTATTGATAATAATCTTGCTAACACAGAGCCAACAAGATTTTGTTATCAATTTGACAATACTATATTATAAGTTTTTTAAAATTTTTATATCGTTGGATCAACAAAGAATGTTGTCGGTTTAACAATTTTCTTGGAAGTATAGTTACTGACCTACAAAACATTATTATTAATATGATAATACCATTGTAGCACCATCTGATATGTTGAATCAACCTAGATACATTGTTGCCTTTATTAGTAGATATATTATTAGTAGTTGTTAAAATTTTTTATCACATTCATATTGTGATTATTAATTTTGAGCAATATTTTCCACCATTCTTTATTATAACTATAGTTGTTACCTGATACCTAAATTTTACCATGTTCATAATTCATTATTTGTTATGTAGTACATGGAAGTACACATAAAGTGCAAATAACAAACAAAATCAATAATATAAATATTTCTTTTTGTACATACTTTGTTTTTAAATAAATTAGGTAAAATAAAAAATAGATATTTTTGTTAAAAATGTTGTATATTATTACAGTTAAAATTAATTAAATATACATTATATTATTTTTTTAAATCAGATAATATTTGTCCAAGAGTGTGACATGGTACATCAAATTTAGTATTAATAGAAAAAAAAAATGTTTGAATAAACAACCATACAATAACTGATTCTGGAGGATATTCTAGGTTAAATAGATGAAACAGTTTAAATGTCACATCTATTGCATGTAAAATTGAATAAACTTTATATTTTATATAGTCAAAAAATACAATTATCTCTTTTGGCTGCATAAGTGTACCCACTACCATGATAAAAGGCTGTATTGGAGATTTGTCTGTAAGTCGTGTTTTAATGTATTCTTCTATTTCACAAACTGAATTATTAAATATAATAAAACTATTCTGTGAATCTTTAATGGAGTACTTTATTTGTTTCTTCTGGCCAGTGTGGTCCCGGGTAACTTTCTTTGATGTTGGTATAAATATAGAATGTAATAAGTATATTATTATTGCATTCTTTCCATCTAAAATATTGAAATACATTTGTAATATATAAATATAAATTATTATTGATTTATGATAGTATTTTTTCTAAAAAATAAAATTATAAATACTTTGACTTATATCTGCTGCTTCCTTCAGACTATCATATAATCGTCGACTCGAAATATCTTTTATTTTTTCATCCAATAAGTTCATTAATTTTTCCGAATTTTCTTCAAATGAAAGTATGAAATTAGGGCAATTAGGATACATTGTATTGAAGTCTATGTCAACCTAAAAATAATACTAAACTTAGTAAGTAAATAAGTACTTACTTATAAAAATAGGGTATACATTATGACATAACAACATGTATAATAATATGTAGGTACTATAGAAAAAAAAATAATATCAGAAGTTTATACTACAATATAATGTATATACTTCTGTTATTATTTATATAATCATACACACACACACACACACACACACACACACACACACACACACACACACACACACACACACACACACACACACGCATACGCACACACACACACACACACACACACACACACACACACACACACATGCAATTATATTATATAGGGAAACCAAAAACTATTAATTTAAATAGAGTTAAATAAATTTACTAGTCTGTATCCTAGAGGTAATTTATAATTGTTCCAGTTGTTAAAGATATCTGTAATTGATGTTGAAGTTTGAATGTAGTTTAAGCGGTACTTTGTTGTTGCTTTCCATTTCTTTTCAAGTTCAGGGAAAGAACAGTTCTGATCATGTTTGATTTGTTCAATAATGTACTGTACATCATTTTCTGGCTCTGAAACATACCATTTGAATATGAATTGCATAATTACACACAGAGGAATACATTTCTCCCCTTTTTTATATACAAATATTGCATATTATTATATTAAAGTTTAATTTATAATAAAGATACAAAAAAAAAAAATGATATTGGAACTCAGTGAATTGTGACATATTTATTATTAGATATGACACTAGATAAGCATAATATTTGTGTATACAAAACATTTTTATTTAAAGTTGAAAGTAATTAAATATATTTTATAACTTACCAAAATGTAAACCATGATTGCGATTCAGTGGTTTAGCAGGTTGTTTTGCACGGGTGCTAGAAGAAATTAGACCACTAGTTTTTAATGTCCTCATAGAATTGTAATACTTCGCATACAACTTCTCCTTCGGATTTTTATTGGCACCATATTTTTAAAAATAAGTATCCTACCAAAAATGTACAAATATATAAAATAATAATAATATTATAATGATTAATATTAAATACAAATACAAACTTTTATTTCTGTTGGAAACATGTCAACAATTTGATCTGCAATACTATTAGCTATCCCAACAGACATACATTTTTGCTTAGTTATAATATAACTTATGACTGTGTCGACCAATAATGTCCTTATATTGTCATTAAATTTGTGGTTTGTTTTATAATACCCATTGATCATTAATCCGGTAGTAGACCCACTTAAAATGTCTCCAAGATTCATGTTAATGGCTTCAGATTTTTCTTGATAAGTTTTTGAAAGAATTGGTAGCATTGTTGTTGTAGGTAATTTAATTTGTGATTTTTGCCATGTTTTTAAGTTATTAGAGAATAATATTTTAATACCAAGAGGGTGATTCTTTAGGAGTTCATTTACATCATCATCGTTCATAAGTTTCATAATTTTCAAATCAATAAGTTGATCTATAAACAATATTAAAGGAATATTTCATTGTCAATAATTTATTTTTTGAACATATATTAATACATTTTCATAATATTACCAAGTAATGTTTGGTAAATACATTCCAAATTCCATTCACTCAACAAATCATGTAAAGGTTGCAGGTCTTCAATTGGGTAATTATAACCTTGCATAAAAGGCATCATAGCTGTAGAAATTGGAGACTGTAAATTTAAATTATTATTAGAATATTGTTAAAAACTATATAGAAAAATAGCGAACTATATTTATTTTTAAATTATGAAGATACTTGCAGCATTATCAATATTATTTAAAGCATCAATCAAATTTAAATTATCAGCATTATTCAAAGCATTATCATTAGTATCATAATTATTCAAGTCAATAATTGTATCACTATTGCTGGATATTTCTGCACCTTCATTCACATCCATAATAATTCATCTTTAAAAAATAATATAATATACAAATAAGTATGGAAATATTTTTATTAAATAATAGGTATATACAAAATTATAGATATAAAAATCTAAAAAAATTCTTTAAGACGGATCATTAATCTGCCTGAAGAGGTTGGTGTAATATTAATAGGTGGTCCACTAAATTCTTCTATTTTAAAAATTAAACAGTCATTTACAGTAGTTCTATCCCTGTCAACTTCAAATGATTCAAAATGTGAATTATAGTTGTCTATTTTAATTTGTCTTACTAGTGCATATACTTTCAAAATCGGATTATTAATAACAACTAATTCTAATATTTCAAATAAATTCATTTCATCAATAAATTTTGTTAAATAATATCCTTTTTTGTAAATTGTCCCCATAAACTCTATTTGTTTGTAACAATTAAAAACAGATGTATTAATAAAAAGATTACTGCATATGATATCAGAATATAAGCTACTTATACTATGTTTTTGTTTTAAACTAATCTGCTGAGGGCTTATGGGTTGCAATAAAATATAAGCAAATTTGTACTGACATTTTTTAGCTAATGTTAGTGTTATATTTTTCCTCGATGATGTTGTAGGAGCATATGTTTTGAGTTCTTTATGTTTCCCTTCAAAACGAAAACACCAGTAATGTTTTGGGGGTCCTGCGTAACGAATTACAGTGGGATAATGGGTCAGAAAATGGTGCTTAGGTTTCAACGTATCATTAAATAGCCTTATATACATAGAGTTGTGCTCACGTATTAGGAGTTGAAGATATTCAATTTTGCTTTCAGTAAAATTATATGAAAGGAGTATATCAATAATTTTAACAAGTGTTAAATAAAATTGCCAAACTTCATCATTTTCAGGAACAAATTCACCAACCATTAGGGAAAAAAAATGAACAAATGTCAGCATTTCTCTTGCTGACATCTTTAAATGACTTTTGTTTAAATGTTGTTCAGTAATTTCAGGAGATACATTACCAAATTCAATTGAACCATAATTAAAATTAGTTTTTTGTTTGTTTAAAGTTGACAATGAAATAATTTGTGCGGTGATAGTATAATGTTTTATAATATGACACATATCATAATGGCATATACCTTCAAAGAAATCGTGCATAGTATCTACACAATAATTTTCTGTTACATGGAAATATTCAATAGAATTTAAAATAGAATTTTTATAAATTCCAGTCTCACTAAAATTCATTTTAGCCACATCCTCTAAATAATTATTTACATTAAGCATGGATGAAGCATCTTCTTCACAAAGGCCATTTGCAATAGATTTATGCGATTTACAAAGCCGGCAATAATAATTGGACGAAAATGATTTACTAAATTCAAGTAAACTATTAAGCCCCAAGTTGTCACCTAAAATTATTCCAAGAATAAAATAAACCTTAAAGTCCCCATGTTCTGTTGTAACAGATATTCCTTCTTTTGCAAGATAATTAATATCATCAATTATTTGCAATAAACATGGATCATTTCCAAATTCTTTAAAATCAGCAGATTTAATTAATGCAGCTAGAAATATATTTGAAAGTTTAGAGTTATTTTCAATCAGAGGAAAACTATAATAGATGGCTGCAATAGATTGGTAAGTGGCATGAGATCCTAAAGGATTATTAATTTCAAAATCGTCTATGTATAAAAAGTATGGAAAAACTATTTTTCCTTCATATTGTGATGTCTTTTGTTTCCATAATTTTTCTTGTACAAAATTAGAAAGATAACTTTTATCAGTTTTGAAATTCTCTAGCCTATCATAACATATTTTGAAATTGTTGTTATGTTCAAAAAACTGTTTGAATTGTAATTGTAATGGCAAAAGAGCACCTTTAGTTACTTTTTCACTATAACAAATCTCACCTCCATGATTAACAGGACACATTTGGTTATTAATAGTTATTTGTTGGACACTGGCTAACAATTTATTTTCTATTAGCCAATTATTCAAGTGATATTCTGAACTACAATAATTAAATGGATCTAATATTAATGCATCCAGTCTATTAAAAGTAGAAAGTAATATGGGTTCTGAAATATTAGTTTTTACTATACTTTTAAGAATGGAAGCTATAGGTTTTAAAATATTTTCTGTCATCCCAGACTGAATGAATAGCACATCACTATTATTGAAATTGTTATTATCATATAAACTCAAAATAAATTTTAAAGTTGTTTCATACAATTCTTTTGCAGAGTTTCCAAAGTTAAATGTTTCTTTGGGTTTATCATAATTATTAATAATATCCCTTGTGTTAGAGCATTCGGCCCTTGGTGCCATATTAGGTGTTTCCTTTCCACTACTACATTGCAGACTTTGAGATGTTTTAGAAATAATAATCGCATGCTTCTTATTCACATGCCTTTTAAATGATGACAAGCAATTAAATGATTGAAAGCAATTATTTTCCATGCACGTGTATATACTATCAGGCTTGAGCAAATGAATAATTTTATAGTGCACAACTAAAGCGTGCAAGTCACCAACAATATCATTATTACAAATGTAACAAATCATAATGAACTTTACTTACTTGGTATTTATATGAAGTCGTAAAAGTAGACCAGAATGTAAATTCAAAGTTGATACAACTACACGAGGAACTACAAACGGTTAAGTCACAATTCACGACGGACAGAAATACGCGTATAGGTAACGGATACGAAATGACCGCGTGTTATGGCGTTATGCTGTTATGCACATCATGTGCAATTGTAATTTTCAATACAATTATATAATATTATCATTTTGAAAAGACTAGTTTTAGTCAGACTATAAATTATTATACAGACAATTTCATTTGTATTATCAATAAGCACTGATTATCACTTATTGAAAATAATATATTGTTTATACAACAATGATATCATTAATTTATGAAGCAGTAATTATTTTTCTAATTATATTGATAATATAGTATGTGGTTTTTCCAAAATATCTTATTATTTACACAAATTATTATCCAGGTGATAATATTGATATTATTGATCGTCGACAATGTCATATTATTATTATTACCAATGATATTTCTTTCGGTGTACCACTACTTTTTGTTAATGGAAGTCCATCGATACCAATTGCAATATTAAATTCATTCTCATTAATACCAGGGTTATTATTTATAAATTGATGTATTCCTGCAGCCAAACCAAAATGAAAATATAGCCCTGGTTCTACTACTCGATAATGGTTGTTTAATTTGTATGGTGTTTGTAAAAGTGTACGAGCATCTTTAGGTAATGCTGGAATAGGAACACCTTCAAATGATTTTAATAAACACAGTAAGGAATTTACTGTAGTCAATGGCACATTACATTTTATAGCCCAGTTTCCTAAATTGTGTGGAAAAGATGATAAATATGTAGATGACGAATTAACAGTATTATTTAAAGTATCTAAATTATCAAAAGTTTCAGAACATGTAGTATTATGTCTAGTAAAATCAAAACTTGTACTAGTTGACTTGTCAATATTATTATTCATTGGAATATTCAAACATGTAGTGGATAAACTATTTTCTTTAGGTAATGCATTCAAAATTGAATTTAGTTTATGTTGGTCAACACATTTTTCTACATTATTAACATTAACAAGGGCATGGTCTAGTTGTATATTAATACAATTATTGATAACATCAATTTCTTCTTTAACTCTGCGCCTTTTTGTCCTTTCACTCATATTATATACTTAAAATAACAAAATATGTTATATACCTATACCTATACAAAGAACAAAATCACAAATTCACACTAACTATGGTACCTATAGTAAACTGAATATTATATTACTTAACCCTAGAACGGTAATGTTATTTTAAAGCACACCATAGGTAATGATGCGTAAAATTTACGCGTATGTGTTTTTAATTATATAATTTGCGTATGTTCACAAAAAAAACATACAAAACCTTGCACATACATTTTGTTATGATGTTAGTAGTACCTACTGAAGATAAAACGGATATCTATAAATAGCTTTTTTAAACCAAAAAACAATCAATAACATAAATCGAATTAAATTTAATTACTTTTTTTTCTTATTGTTACAGTTAAGTTAATATAAATTTCAGTTCAAAACTTAATACTAAATAACAATCTCTGTTAAAATACTTCATAGTTGTAAAAATAAATATAATATCACTTCTTCATAATAATAAAAATGTTAGTTATTAAAATAAACTATAAATATTAGGGAAAAAAATCTCAGTAAAAATAAACATAATATCACTTCTTGATAATAAAAAAAAATGTTAGTAATTAAAATAAACTATAAATATTAGAAAAAAAAACAGTTTGATGAAAACATTTTTTATCAACAGTCTAGACACTTCTTTTTTTGGTATTCTCCACAAATTGGTCTCTGGCATTCAATACAATAAGTAGCTGTTAATCTTCTTTTTTTTGTATGAACAATATTCACACAATTTTCTTGGACCATGTTGGGAATTATCAATATACTTACAGTATTAGTAATTATGCGTAAAATATACGTATGGTGTTTTTGTAGATCTAATCAAACTCAGAGCTGGAGGTAAAATATGACAAAACGACTAACAAAAAATATACCCAACTAACTGATAAGAGCATATCTAGAATTTTGAAGTGTTAACATAAGTAAAAACAGGTTGACGGCGTTTTGAATATAAGGTATACGTAAAATTTACGCATATTACCGTTCTAGGGTTAAAACAATATCTTACCTTTGTGTTAATGAATAATATTGTACGTAGCTATTTTCTATATTATTTGGTATTTGTAGTCTGAACTCTGAACTAAATAAAAATAAATATGTTAAGTAAGTAATAAAGAAACAAATTAAAGCATAAAAGAAGGTAGATTTATCTTCTTAAAATTATACAGTTTAAGTGTTCAATTAAGTTAACACTTTACAATGTATGTTATATTCGTTTATAAAAAAAGTACATTGAGTAATATGAAAATTTAATAAAAAAATTTCTACCGGAATAATATCAAAAATTATAATGAGTGTTTGAAATTAAAATTTTTACATAATTGCGTAAAATAACAATTTAGCCTTCAACGATTTTTGATATTTGTTCTTATTATAAAAGTATCAGTCGTAGAAACTTGAAACTTTCACCAAAAGTTTTAATTTGCATTTTCTTTTTCATAAATTTTATTTTCAAAATATTTCTTTTATTTTTAAGCTATTTATAGGCATTTGGAATATTCAATTTTTCTTAGCTTTTTTTATAAAAGTTGAAAAAAAAAATTGATTCAGCAAAAACCGAGACAAAAACACTTGAAAATGTAATAGAAGGTTTTACACGAGATTTTACATAAGTTTATCTGGGAGAGAATCAAAAATTAACAAAATTTGTCGAAATCACGAATATTTGCAAATTATTTTGAAGTTAAAAATGTATAAGAATTTTTGTATTTAAAGTTAAGAAATGAAAATTTAATACAAGGTTGACCATAATTTTTGCTTAAAAAAAAAATATATATATATATATATATATATTTATAACTATAAACATTATAATAATATATACTTAATAACCTAACCGAGTACACGTCATGTTAAAGTGCAATAATTTAAATGATCACCAAAAATGAAAAAATAAAATAAATTAATATAAGTATATAGTAGTCATATTTACCTGTAGATACAAATTGTACAGTATAATATTGCACTTATTGCAGACACGGCGAACTTCGGTTAACGTAATTATTATTTTATTGCTGTCAATATTCAATAATAGTGTGTGACCGCGTCCGATAGAATATAAATAATAAACGAAAAAATAAATACACACAATAAACACATTACACATTACACTGTTAAGGGAGTATATTATGTGTTTAATTTTACCGTTACGCAGCAGTGTGTGCGAAGTGCGAACCTTGAATACGGCCGACGCGGCGACGCCGTTGCCTATCAACTCGGGAAATTCCACTATATTTAATATTATCACCGAGTACGGCAGTACACATTTATGTCATATAAATTATAAATATAATTATATAGGATTTAAAGATTAAAATAAATCAACGATATATTATTATAGGCTATAGTTATCAACTATAATATGAAGAAATCCGTGTATATTATGTAAAAGTGTAAAACATAATTCCTTCCATAAATCTTATCAAAAGTTATAAAGTCCTCCAAATAATGTAGAAGTTTTTGTGAATATTTCATTAAATTTTGATTATCAAAACTTAGTAAAATTATCATAATATCTATATATTTTACATTTTAATGAATGAAAATTATTGACTATTGTAACATTCCCGTGATAGAATATTTATATATATATATATATATATATATATATATTGTCCATATATTTATGGATATTATTTTCTTTACATTTTTAAATTATGTAATACAAACGAAGTATAAAAATAAGTAGGCAAGTGTCTAGAGGGCTCAATATATTATAATATTAAGATTTATTATTATTTATTTATGAATTCTAACAGTGTTATTCATAGTCACATTGGACCTGATATAACAATAATGGTATTATACTATAGTGCAGTAGTGCAATAGTAGTTTAGCAAGTTTATTATTTTTGGTATTCAAAAGTTACTTAGACCATATTAATATACCTATAGACTGAGTTTAACGATAAACTCCCTGTTTATAAACAAGGTACCTAAACACTAGGTTTAAAGCTAGTTTATTATAAAATCACAATTATCTAATTATTATTTTATTTAATTAATTTATGTTTTAAAAACATAATGCACTTAAAACTTAAGAAAAATGGATATTGTTATATATAATATATAAAATGTTAGACACGTAATGAATTTAAGAAGTTTTAGACAGCGGAAAATATACAAAATTCGTAAAAATTCATAGAACGAACTTACCAATAATAATTTTCGCAAAAAATATCGATATTCGAAAGCAGAGTGCTTACATATCGTACAAAAAATTGTGACTTTTAACCTCAAACAGTTAAAACAGTCGTGGAAAACCAATTTCGCTGAACTTACAAATTTTGATTGCACTTCGTTATTTAGCTAGAGGACAAGTAATTATTGATTATTGAGCAATAGCATCTTTAAAAACGGTTATATTAAGTTTCAATTGACCAATGAAGTGTTAGTTACTAAAAATGCACTATGCATATTCATCAAACATTTATCAGAAAATATTAAAATGTTTTCTTTTGAAAATCTTTTAAGTACCTATATTATTTATTAATGATTTTAAAACGATACAAAAAAAATATTTTTTAAATATTATACAATATATATTTGTAAAACAATGACATTGTAATATTTTAAAAAGATTATCATAATATGAAAATAAAAATATTAAATTTATCAATATTTTAAATATGTTTATAAAATATTTCACAGTAATATTTTACATACATTACATTAATAATATTTTTATAATAAAATTAATTAATTTTTGACAAAATAATTTTCAGAAAATGATAAATAAATGTCAAAAAGATATTTTTTAAACGTCTCTAGGAAAATATTTTTTTTTAAATCATTAAAATATATTTTATTCATATTATCATTTTCAAATTGCTGTGTGGGAACTTTTCGTTGTAGACAGACATTCAGTTTAATAGATTTTACCAAACGCGTTGTAACTAACTAACAAAACTATGTGTAGCTTTTGCGAAGTTGTTGGATTATTAGAACAATTTTTTTTGTTGGAAGTCATTATTAATTTTGCACAAATATCAATATAATTTTGTGTAATCAACGGTATCTTAATAACCGTAGCATACATTTTTAGGTAAATATAACATACTATTGGGTTAAGTTAATATGTACCTGAATGTTACTTTTACAATTTATTTTGCTAATGATAGGTACTGAATTTGATACTTACTTATTGCATCATTAGTACACCTATATGTTACCAGTTAATGAATGACCCATATAATTAAAATGTAACATTATTTATTGTGTATTATACATTAACTATTCATATTTTTAGGTACAGGTATTCATATATTAATCAATAAGCAAAACAAAATAATACACATATTAAAAAGTTTAATAGTTATATATCATAGATACAATATAAGTTTATGAAAATATTATAAATACTACCCAAATGTACAATAAATATTATTATATATTTCAAATGTGTAGTTATATTTTATAATATTATAATATATACCTTATAAACAAATTGTATTTATGTATGTTATGTATGTATATATATCGTGGTCTCTAGACTCTCTGATATTGTACAACAATTATGATTATGTTATCGGTAAATGTAAAATCTATTTATGTAATAAGATTGTGGTGTGTCCCATCGTCCTGAAATTAATAAATGAGTCGTACTTTGTCAATGCGTGTGTTATGTGTCCTCGGCTCCTAGTAGCATTACGAAATACGTAACATTTGGCGACGAGAAAAATGTGATGAAAATATTTTATTTTTTAAAAAAAAAATGTCGAATATATCGCAATATATACCGGGTTCGGAATTATTCAATAACTATTTAGATCGTCTAAACGCTCAGTTGGTCGTCCTAAAAGTTAAAGAAGCTGACAAAAAATCTTATTTGATCGCATACATTGGATCAGAAGCATACAGCCAGTTAAAAGATGCTTGTTTGCCGGATGATCCACAGTCAAAGTCATATGAAGAATTAGTTTCCAAATTGGAAGAAATATATACACCACGTCGTCTTGTAGTGAGTGAAAGATTTATATTTAACCAACGTACACAGAGCCAGGGTGAGTCAACTTGGGAGTACATAACGGCATTAAAAAAATTAGCGAATTTTTGCGTGTTTGGCTCGTTTTTAAACGATGCTCTGCGAGATCGTCTTATTGTGGGGCTAAGTGATGAAGCGTGTCAACGAAAATTACTTGGTATAGACCCTCTGACGTTTGAAGAAGCATGTAAAATTGCTTTGGATGCGGAGTTGGTGTGTAATCAAACACAACAAATGAATAATAGATCACAAGTAAATTTTGTCAATAATGGGAAAAAGATGTCTCGTTAGTCACATTCGTCATCGAAGTCGGAACTCAAGTGGAACGAAAATGCTGGAGGGAAACCGTGGTCTGGGAAATCGTCAAAACCGGGTCAAAAAAGTGGTCAGTCAGTCCAGAACGGCAGTCAAGGTTCACGAGCTCTTAAGTTTGGCCAATGCTATAGATGTGGAAGGAAGCACGATGTTCGTACATGTCCAGCCAGAGAGTGGGAATGCTTTGCGTGTAAATTAAAAGGTCATACGTCGAAAATGTGTAAGACAAAAATTAAAAATAATTTAGAGTCTATTGATTTTGTAAATAATATGTCTCAGAATAGTGGGGGAAATCCACTTGTGATTAAAATCAAAGTTAATAATAAAGTTAATCCATTTGAGGTAGATAGTGGAGCGTCGGTGTCAGTTATGCCGATTAAATATTTTAATATGTATTTAAATAATTCGTGTAAATTAGAAAAAAAACATATTCAATTAAGCTCTGTAAATGGTGTACCAGTTAAGGTCTTAGGTAAATACTTGTAAATGTTGAGATGTCAAATCAAAAAAATATCAAATTGTATTTAATCGTAACGGGAAATTCTGTAAAAAAAGTTTTGTTAGGTCGATCTTGGTTAGATAAATTGTATTCGAACTGGAGATTAAATATGTGTACAAGTAATAGTGTAGATTGCAAAATCGGGGGAAATATGAATTACGTAAATAATAATTGTGTTTTAAGTGAAATAGATGTAATTAAAAATATTAAACTCAAGTTTCCCGGGGTGGTTAAATTAAATGATAAACCAGCTGATTATATAAAAGACCATGAGGTAAATTTATCTTTAAAAGAAAATAGTGTACCAGTTTTTCATAGAGCATATCAAGTACCGTATGCACTAAAGTCTGCTGTAGAATTTGAGTTAAATAGGTTAGAAGTTGAAGGAGTTATAAGTAAAGTTTCAATTAGTGACTGGGCATCTCCTATTGTAGTAGTACCAAAAAAAAAAAATAATAAAATTAGAATATGTGTAGATTTAAAAACTACCTTAAATCCAAAATTACAAATTGAACAACACCCATTACCAAGAGTTGATGACGTGTTTAATAAGTTATCAGGGGGAAGCGTGTTCACAGTATTGGATTTAGCAGAAGCATATTTGCAATTACAGGTTGCGCCTGGAAGTCGTAAGTTCCTTACAATTAATTCTCATAAAGGGTTGTATTGTTTTAATCGTTTATGTTATGGAGTAGCGTCAGCGCCAAGCATATTTCAGTCAGTCATGGAGAATATTTTACGAGGTATTTCTAAAGTACAAGTACATTTAGATGACATAATAATTTGTGGCTCGTCAAGGTCAGAGTGTGAAGAAAATGTTAATGCGGTGTTAGAACGTTTAAATGAGTATAGAGTAAAAGTAAATTTCGAGAAATGTCAGTTTTATTATTCAAGTGTACAATTTTTAGGTCATAAAATAGATTATCAAGGCGTACATCCCGATGAAAATAGAATGGATGCGATAAGAAACGCACCGTGCCCTAATGATGTAACGCAATTAAAATCATTCCTCGGTCTCATTAACTATTATCAACGTTTTATCCCAATGTCGTCATCTATATTAGCTCCCTTGTACAATTTAACAAAAAATAAAATACCTTGGAATTGGTCAGACGAATGTCGGTTAGCGTTTGAAAATGTAAAACAGGTATTAATAAAAAGTCAATTATTAGTTACATATAATCCAGATTTACCTCTAGTAGTTACGTGTGACAGTTCAAGCTACGGTGTTGGTGCAGTTCTTAGTCATTTAATAGAGAGGGAGGAGAAGCCAATTTTATTCGCTTCTAGTACCTTATCAGCAGCAGAAAAAAATTATGCACAAATTGAACGTGAAGGGTTAGCAATAATTTTTGCAGTGAAGAAATTTCATAAATATTTATTTGCACGTAAATTTATTTTAGTAACTGATCATTTACCGTTAAAATCAATTTTCCATCCATCAAAGAATATACCTGTTGTAGCATCATCTAGATTACAAAGATGGGCAGTAATATTGTCTACTTATCAGTACGAGATTCAACATAGGAAAGGGGTAGACATAAGTAACGCAGACGCGTTATCTAGATTACCACAATGTAGTAATACTGGGGAAAATGCGTGCTCAATTTTATTGTTAGAAAATTTACCTTTAACGTACAAGGAAGTGAGCAAAAAAACAAGTACAGACGAAGTGTTAAAAGAAATAAGTCGGTATACAAAAGAAGGTTGGCCGGGGGAAAAGTTATTAAACTCTGAATATCAACAATTTTATAAAAGACGGGAGGAATTATCGTTAGTAAATGACTGTTTGATATTAGGTAATCGTGTGGTAATTCCAGTCATTAAGAGAGGATATATTGGTGTTATTACATAAAAACCATCCGGGTATTGTTCGTTCGAAAATGCTTGCAAGGTCGTATGTATGGTGGCCTAATATCGATTCTGATATAGACAAATTTATTAAGACGTGTACGGAATGCCAATGTAATCAAAACGATAAGAAAGTTAGTGAAAAAGTGTATATACCATGGGAAAATCCATCAGATTCTTGGAAAAGAGTACATATAGATTTTTTAGAAATAAATCAAGTTAAATTATTAATTATTGTCGACAGTTTTAGCAAATGGATTGAGTGTTTTGCAATGGGAAGTACAACGGCTACAAAAGTAATTGAAATGTTAGAAAATTGTTTTTGTCGTTTCGGCTCACCAGAGATATTGGTGTCCGATAACGGCCCACCATTTAGTGCAAATGAATTTAAAGAATATTGTGAGAAAAATTGTATAAAATTACTACATTCGCCGCCTTACAATCCTGAGTCAAATGGGTTGGCAGAGCGAGGGGTACAAACGATAAAAAAATTATTAATAAAAAGTTTGTGTGTAGAGAGAGATGTAAAAAGAATACAATCAAAAATTAATAATATTTTAGTATCATATCGAAACACACCAACAACAACCACAGGTTGTAGTCCGTCAGAATTAATATTTAATTTTAAACCAAAAAACCATTTGTCCATATTAAAACCACCAAACATTTTAAAAAAGAATAAAAATATTAACGTTACCAAGTACGAAATAAATGATAAAGTTCTTGTTCGAAATAACTCAAAAGGGCAGAAATGGTTAACTGGACGTATAATGAAAATGATAGGAACATGCAGCTATTTGGTTCGGGTTGGAAAAAAAATCAGATTAATGCATGTCAATAAATTAAAAAAGAGTTATTTAAATGACACGGTACATCCAGGGGAACTAGAGTGAGGTGTCAAATAATTTGTATTATCTATTTAAGTTATATGTGTAATGTATAAGATTGTAAATGTTGAATTATTATTATAAGTATTATTATTGTTATTAATATTATTATCATTATTTTCTAAATTTGTATACATTTTGTATAAGTTAATTTATTGTACTAAAATTATATAGAAGGGAAAGATGTTATGTATGTATATATATATCGTGGTCTCTAGACTCTCTGATATTGTACAACAATTATGATTATGTTATCGGTAAATGTAAAATCTATTTATGTAATAAGATTGTGGTGTGTCCCACCGTCCTGAAATTAATAAATGAGTCGTACTTTGTCAGTGCGTGTGTTATGTGTCCTCGGCTCCTAGTAGCATTACGAAATACGTAACAATGTACACATAATAAAATAGAACTAAAGAAATAACAATATTGTAATAAATGTAAATATACTATTAATATAAACAAAGTAATTAATATAAAGAGGTAATATTATTAATAATACAAGTAGGTATAATGTATATAAATGCTATACAAGTATTGAAAATGAATCAATTTACACATTATATAGAAAATAAAAAAAAATTGTACTATAATTTTTGTTAGGTATAAAAATAATAATAATATTTCTGATTAATTATTAATTGTTTATTAATTTATTTTCCAAGTAATATAGTTATAATTCATAAAATAACTCTAGATACTACTTTAAATCATTTTTTTTTTTAATACAGATTCATAATTATTATACTCTATTTACAATAAGAACTAGCCTAAGAAACCAACTAATGCCTAAAGTATAGATGCTATTGATTTGAACTTACAAGTTTAAAACCAGATGGTTTTTTTAAAGCAGGAAAGTTTTTCATATAGTCAGACAATAGTAGTTCATCCTTAGAATTTGAACCCAATATACTTTTTAGACGTCTGTCTATAGTAATGGTCCAGTACTTTTCTACTAAGCTCCAAGGGTCAGATGAATTACTTAGCCATTCAATTTCATCATCAACATTTCCATCTACAGTTAAAAAATGGGTATAATATGCTTCTTTAAAATAAAATAATAATTACTTGTAGTGCCTTCCTTAGTTTGGTAAGACAATAATGAAACTTCAGATGTAGAATCAGTTGAAGGGGACCGTCTTGTTGTAACAATAATACCAGCTTTTTTATATTCACGTCTCCTATTGTTGAAACAATCGAGGAGTTTACCTTTGGCAGCTTTTTTCATCAAAGGACCTATAATCAATAGAACAATAATATAGTAATAATGATTGATGACTTTTAAAAGTAAGATAAGTTTTAATAATCAGGTATTTACCATAGTTCATGTAGGGAATGAAGTACGTGCTAATATGTTCCTTGGGAAAAACTTCAACAATTTCTTGTGATAGTGATAACAAATGTTGGGTTTTGTCAGGATCGTCCTGAAGTTCTTTTCTCATAATTAATTGACACAACTTTCTTCTGCCACTATTATCCAATAAACCTGATTTTTCGTAAGTTGACAGCAAAGCTTTTTCTTCAGAAGTCTTTTTTAAATAATTTAACAAATCACAGCGCTAAAAATAAAATAAATGTAATATCTTAAATTTGAATTCAATGGCATAACCACTTTTGTAATAAATTGGTGATTACAAATATTTAATACTTGACTAGCTTACTCAGAAAATTCAATTTAAAACAAAATATATTCAATACAGTTGTAAATAACAATTACCTTTTCTGTTACTGCAGAAGTAGTGGCTTCTTCACAATATTGCAAGCTATAATCAGAGGAATTTGATGTTGATGGTTCACTTCCAAACAAATTAGAATCCTTTGAATGTGATGTAAGAACTACTGATTCGCAATTTACCAAATTAGGAAGTTCCGAATATGGTGCATTAGAAGTGGGCAATATTTGTGATGTAGATGGAATTTCAATAATTATATTATGAGAGTTAGTATTGTCCTAAAAAAAATACAAGCTATCATGCTTTTTTTACTCAAAATGTAAGTTAACTGATGTGTATTTAAAAGACTTAAAACTAAAATGTGTTTGGTTGCAAGAAGCAATAAAAAATGTTTAAATACAATTTGAAATATAAAACAATATATAAAGCAAAGTAAATATTTTAGGTGAGAGTATAACACTATAACAGGATAAGTAATGGACAAGCAGTTCGCATGTGTTTATTAAACACAAAATGTTAATTGGCAAGTGCATAAGTATTAATATTGCCTCGAATATTGCTTATGTTATCATACAAACAAATTTTCAATAAAAGATATAAAATCAAAATGAAATTTAGTCTACAAAGCTGAAGGCACAGTAAATATTTTAGATTGAGGTATGTAGTGTATAATTATTAATATTAAGTATTGACACTATCTCTGCCATTGTAAATTCTCTGTCAAAGGAAGAACAAAACACAAAATGGATTTGAAACACAGATCTAGTTTATAGATCCATACCTATCAACTTTATTTTATTTTATTTATTTATAAACTGGTAAGAAGTATAAAATCCTTACCATATTATTAAACGATTGATCGTTAACTTGGGTAATCACTTTACGCCATATAAGTGTCAAGCAAGATATATCTATTCCATGTTCTATTATAAAGAAAACATAAATACATGAGCCAATATACAATGGGTGGCAATAACTAATCAAATTCTTTAAAAAAACTAGGTAGGTATTTAATGTACCTAGCCTATAGGTACTGTAGTACCTATTTAATCAAAACGATACAAACCTACATACATAATATTTTATACTATACATTTTAATTATTTGAAAAATAAGAAAACAATATTTCTCTCATACCTAATACCTATAACTTAAAGTCTTAGAAAATTTCTGATTTCTTCAAACAAATTGAATTAATTTTAAAGGATTAAGGACATCAATTTTATTATTTTAATTGGAAGTACGTCCTACACTCCTACATACTTAATATTTTTGTTACCTAGTATTAAAATGTATAAGCACGTGCTTAAAACAACACATTTTTTTAACGACTTACCTTTAAATATATTTACATATGTTTCTAAACCCCAAGCCTTTAGCATATCTGTTGCATCTTGATCAGCCATTAGATACACAGTGGTGTTCAAATCAGTGGCGTATTTAGGATTTTTCCAACGAGGGAATCAAAATTACAAATTTAATAGGGACCCCTTAATTAGTATTAAGCTTTAATGACTACTGGACAAATGTATGATTTATATACCTAGGTACTGCGTTAGTGTAAATTTGAGGACTTAGTCCATGGCACAACAACAAAGTTACAAAAGAGTTACAAAATACACAGAAGTATCAGATCACATATTTCAATGAGATAAATTACAAATAAACCCCGTAAAATGTTGAGTATTTTTTACTCTAATTTTTCATTTAAATAATTAAATATAAAACAACAGTAGATATGTTTTGAAAAACTTAATATAATTTATATTTAATAGTTAACAGATATTAAAAAGCAACAATGTATTTTATACTGAATTATATTTTATTTTTATTTTATATAACAAAATTTAGTTTCCTAGATTTTTTAGATAATTCGTCCACAACTTGCTAGTCAAAAAATCTTAATATTTCACAAATTACTATTTACTAGTGTTAAAGTGCCATTGAGCTAAAATAAATTTAGTTCTTAACAAAATAAAAAAGTGTTCATCTCAAATCTTGGGAGGGGGATCAAACCCAATGATCCCCCCCTACCCAGATAGCAAGATAATGTTATTTTGACATTTATTAATTATTTTTTTTTTAATATTATTATTAAATAAACGTTTTTTTTAAATTATTTTTTGATTAAAATAATGTTAAAAAAATATTTTTTAAATGATATTTGGCCGCGAGTTTAACATTAAATTAATATTTAAAAAATAATGTTATTTAAATGTTTTAAATGTATTATCAATAGATTATTTTAATAGTATTATTAATTAAACATTTATTTTATACTTTGCATAAAATATTTCATTTTTAATAATTATATAGGTAGTTAAATACAAAAATACTAATTTGTACCTATGTAAAAATTCAATGCATTCCTCTTGTATTAAATGTACAATTACAAATCTAATTGAATGCAGATTATAATATATTTTTACACAATAGCAAAACAGAGATCATTGTATACAATTTGTAATTATTTCTTTAATAATTTATATTATATATATAATATAGGTATATTTAATAACTTGATCATATATATACTTTCTTCATTAATGGTGAAAATTACAGCCATTCTTTAATTTAGGTTTGATACCTACCTATAATTAATATATTATACACGTCATATTACAATTCTGAAATATATTTATATTATTTAAAAATATACAGTTTAACAGTTAAGTAAGATCTAGTATTCTAAACAAAATTAATTTTTATATGAATAATAATATATTATAATATTTGTATTATATAAATATTACTTTATTAAAATATATAACAAATAATAATGAATATGCAATAGAAACTTCCTTTATGGGAATGATAATATAAAAGAACTACTATTGTAATAACTAAAAAAAACTCATTAACTTTATATAAACTAAAAAAAGCGTATTAACTTTATTATATGAAATGAAAAAAAAATGTATATTCAAGCATATTTATATCTTATAGTTTCTCATTATTAGCTGTTTGATTATGTGGAGTTTTTACCAAGCGAAATTTTGCACCAGAAATAAATATTTTTATTGTATTTTCCACATCAATAGTATCGTAGTGTTTAAATTTTGGAATTTTTTTTATTGAATCTGGAACAAACATTATTACAATACTGAAATAATTTAATTATCAATTAATTATTATTTTTCAATGAAGTACCAATACATAACTTAGAAAAACTAATTCTAGTTCAATATTCATATTCAAAAATTAAGTAACTTTAATTATTTAATATATTGACTATTGAAACATAATAATTAATAAATAAAAGTCTTACCAAAAATCACTGAACAACTGCCAAGTGTAGAGAAAACAAGTTTTTTCTTTTGTCCTTTGTAACTATAATGTTGTAAAAGTTCATCACTAAATAGATAGCGTATAATAGTGCGAACAGTGCTCTGTATAGTAGATCTCACTAATCTTGATAGCTCAGACACCTACAAATATTATAGTAATAACATATTCAATTTATTAGGTAATCTATTTTATTAAAATTATTTTGAAAGAGTTTAACTTACCACTTTCATTTTAAAACCAGAATCTAAAAGTTTTTGTTCAAAATCTAATAAACCAACTTCATTTTTCAGTGGTAAATTCAATATAATATCACTTTGTTCCATAGTATTTTCTATATTATTGTATGAACTGTTGTTTGATTTTTCTAATAATCTATCAATTCTTTCACTTAACGATCTCATTTCATACCATATATTCAATGATGTTCTATTAATATTGGTTAACATATCTAAAACCAATATAAATATTTTACATTGCACAACATATCATGTACATATTATATACTATAGTAGTATATTACATAAAAATGCACTTATTATTATTCGATAATATATTATAATCACCCCTAATTATTTTTTTGCAAACAAAATAATAATAAATATTATTACCTATCACTGAATCAGGTACTGCCAAAGCTTGTTTTTTTGACGAATCATTGATAGAGTTTCCTATTGGACCAATATTTGCCGCATTGCCTGTTAATTCAGAAGTCACTTTAAATGGTGATGATGAAGTCATAATAATAGTTGGAAATAAATCAATTTGATTTTCTTTTGATACACATCTTGAATCTACGGTTAACAAATAATAAACAATACTTAGCCATTCATATCACTACTCTTAAGGTCTTAAAAATGTGTTAAAATTTTAATAATTAAATATAAAATCATATTCTAGAAAATAGATCTCTTTTGCAACTTTATAGTAAACAAAATAATATGTGGGCTACCAATCATTGAATCGGGTGCTGCCAAAGCTTGTTTTTTTGATGATTTATTCGGAGAGTTCCTCACTGGACTAGAATATTCTTTGTGGCATGTTGATTTATAAGAATCATCAAAATGTAATTTTTTTTTGTAATTAATTAATTCAAGTGAACTATTATCAGCTCCAATTTTGATTTTATCTGAAATACTAAGCTCATCTGTAAAAAACAACATATTTATAAATAGTACCTCTTAAATACTTAATAGAAAAAATATGTTCTTAGAAAATAAATTAAGTTTTTTGGTCAGTGATGAAAACAGTGAGTATATTGAGATAGTGAGAAATAGGAGTATATGTAGCAGTCCCCTAAATGAGACATGGTTATTAAGTTTTATCTCAATACCTACACAACAGAAGACACTATATAGATTAACTAGTATTGTTTAATTTATATCTAATTTAAATGTTTCAAACATACCTGTGTAATGTAAAGATTTATTTATTTCATAATTAGGATCTGCATCACTATCATCATGATTTGAATAACCTAAAATTAAATAACTGTTTTTAATATACAGTATCTATATATATACAATAATTTAATATAATATAAATAATATTAATATGTTTATATAAGTAATATTTATACTTTCTGGGCTCCACAAAGACCGTTCATTTTTCTTGATTTCAGTATCTTTCTTTTTCTTTCTTTTCACTTTATTCTCTACACAGTCATTCTCTGCAGATGATAGATTGGAAGTGTATTGTGCTTTACGTGTCATAGATCTTGCTACGAGAAAATCATCTAAGGAATAATTCAAATATTACAAATCAATTATATAATATTAATTAATACAAATGAAGTACCTAAAAAATTATTACCTGTATCTTTAGTTAATTTTCGAGCAGAGACATATAGAAAATCAGTTTTTGTAGGAATAAATCGTTTTTTAATAGAAATGGCACTATTTCGTTTTGGCCATGCACAGATGTTGTTTTTTATCCAATTTGAGGGTACTACTTCTACTGTTTTGTCATCATCAAAGGCCACAACTGACCACATTATACCACAAAATATAAATGTCTATAAGTAAAAACTTTTTCAATAATCATATAATTATATCCAAAATACATAAATAATAATGAAATATATATTTATAAAAAAAAAAAAAAAAAAAAAAAAAAAAAAAAATAACTTCTAATTTTGATAACTAAGTAGTAAGTACCTATTAATGTATTTAACTTAGTTGGTACCTATAATTTATTTAAATTTGAAGAATACTACATTATATTATATAATTTATATATTACCTAAAATTAACAAATTTAAATTTATATAATTTAGCAAAATATTTACAATTGTTTTAAAGTATGTATTAATGGTAATGCGATTAAATTATTATTTGATGGGAAGATACACATTTTTTTTTTAATATCTTGGATATGAAAAACATTTAATTCACTTGATAATTGACTAACTACATACATATCTAACATGTAAGATGATATGGGATTTCTAAACAATGGCTCAATTTTTTCAAATTGTTTACATAAAATAATTACATCATTACTATAATTCATAATATTTACAACTTTAATTATTATATTTTCTTTAGTTATGAGGTATGAATCCGCTTCTACATGTGTTTTAATTGTAAAATTACTTAATTTCATTGTTGTAAATTGAAGACAATTTTGTTGATTTTCTATAAGTGGGCCTTTCTTATGAGGTCCAGAAAGACTGTATATTTCATCTTTGTTAATAGCAGGTCTCAGTTTTAAATCTAATGAAGCAATCTCTTTGTATCTATTTACCACCTGCTCAAGGGGCTTATGTGGTTTTCGAATCATTCTTTTTAATGAGCTCATATAATTTTCAAATGGAAATGTTGAACAATGGTCTAATGGACCATAATTAATATAATCATCACATAAATGAATGAGGCCGTGAATATTATGTGACATTAAATAAGTTCCATACAAATTTCCAAAATGTTCAACAAAACTATCTAATAATTGTCTAGCAAGATCAATGTGCTCTGAAAAATCAGGACTCAGTAATATTGTCATAGCCAAACTTAGATTTAGAAAATGTTTCCATTGATCAACTGAAATAATATTTTTGGTTACAATAGCTCCTACATATAATATAAATGTACGATATTCTGTAGCTTTCCAGCGTTTAATTTGATCTAAACTTCTAGTTTTTCTTGCTATTTCACACGGAATACTAGATTTAAGTTTAACCAGTAATTTAGACATATCATTAATTTTCCATGAAGGATAGCGCACATCAACTGGGCCATTAATCCAAAAATTGATAAGTTTACGGACAGTCCCTAAACATATCAAATGTAAATAGTCCATTGAAAACCCTTTAACAATATCAAAATTTGGAAGTTCGGCCATCAATGATGTATTGCCTACATGATGCTCATCTTGTTTTTGTATAATATAATTTTGGTGTGTACGCATAGGTGGACGCCTTTCTGGTTCAATGTAACGAAAACAAACTCTATTTTTTATCCATTCACCTTCTTGTTCACATCTTGAACAAGAAAAGAAGCCAGCATGTCCTTTGATTTTAAGTATATAAGACTTTGCAGGTGCATCACAACACACTACATTTATTTTGAAATTATAAAGTTGGTTATCAATTTGTATACCACGTTCAATTAACAATTTAGCTTCTTCAACAAAATGAGAAATGAATTTATTACTGTCTGAGGGCGACTTTTTTCCATGGTAAACTCCTATTGGAAATACTTTACTATAAGGGGAAATGTATGCTAAAATTGGCCAGAAAGTATCCGAACTACTCTTAAATAATGGTAACCCATCGATACCAACAACAATTTTGATTATATTCTGATGCTCAAATTCTGGTGATAAATTTAATTTTATTCCATTTTCTATACCAAAGTGATAATATGTACCAGGCTCTACTATATGTAAATTCTCAATGTCCATTTGTGTAGTATGCATTAAAGTTCTAGAATCTTTTGGTAAATTAATAAAACAACTATGTTTTTTCAAAATAGTCAATAATCCATTTAAGGCATTTTGGGGTACATTGTATTCTATGGCCCAAATCTTAATAGAATTTCTTAAGTTTGATACATGATCAAAATTAATATTATTATTAACTGTAAAATCATTTTCCAAAGCATCTGATTCGTCTGATGAAATTAATAGATCTGATAAATAGGCATCTATTCCTATGTCATTATTAATAGAATTTGTAAATTGATGAATATTTATATTTGAGGAAATCTGGGTATTATTTGGTTCTATTAAGTTGAGTGGTAAGGAATAAGCAGCATTGGTACTATTGTCAGAATTCAATTTGAGTGGTACTAGTGCTGAAGTGTTACCTATCTGACGTTGTATATCTAAGGGTAACAATGCACTATTTTTTAAATCTTCTGCAACTCTCCTCCTCTTAGATCGGACACTCAAATTAGAAGTTTTATTATGAAGAGGCATATTTATGTACTCCCTAAAATAATTTATTCATAACTGATTAATATGTATTATTATTCATTAGATTTATGGTATAAGATTGAAATTAAATTAACTAAATGCACTCAGAATAGATATTGCCATGTTGTCATTTTTCCAAATTTAATAATTACCTAATACAATATCTCACATTACTAACACTGATTAATACTCCTATACATATTAAGTAGGTACAGCTTCCTTTTTTAAATTACCATTTTTCTGTACTCATTAAGACATCTCTACACCTAAATTGTGTCTGCCACACATGGAACCTAACAATATCAATTTTATTGGCACCTACTTAAAATATTGTGGGTTGTTGGTTGATTTTTTGAAATTATATCTATTAGGTCCTTAGAAACAAGAAAAAAAAATGGAAATAATATGTAATATAAATATGATTCTACCTAGACCTTATCTGAATTTGTTAGAATTATTTTTTCATGTCATAACAATAATATTGAGTGAGTATATAAGTAAAATTCTTTTATTTATAGCAAATTTATTCTAGATAATAGGTACTTCAAGTCACTTTATTTTATTTTACCAGTAGTATTCTCGAAAAAAACTTTCTTTAAAAAAAAAAATCTACTTATATAAAAGCCACATGACACAAGAGGCATAATGATACTAAATAATAATAATATTATGATTTCGTTTATCATAATTTATAACGTTAATAATTACTAGTTATAAACCTAGTTAAAATTGTAGAATGGTACCTATGTATAAACAAATTTAACTAATAAAATAAATATATGAAGTAGGTAGGTATTTACTTGTAATTCAAACGTATTGGTAGCAAACGAAGACTTTAAAAGTTAATACAAAAAACTATAATACAAATCAACAGTAAATGGTAATACTCAAAAAACTATCGGACGTTGAGTAAAACGGACCAAACGTGGAAACGGAAAACGGTTAAAAGCCCTGTTAAAAGCGTGCTCGGGTTTATGATTACACAATACACATGGATTACACGCACGCGTACGACATAGGATAATCTGAACAGTGCGACACCATACACCGATAAAAAAAATATGGTATTGTGGTTATTATTATACTATTTGACAAATAAATATTTATGATATGATATTTTTTTATAAATACACATTTTTCACGAATTTTAATTGTTTTTAATTTTCATATTAATTGATAGTTGATACCTAAACTGAGTGAAACGCCAATGGGTGATGAGATAAATTTCGCACCAGACGGTTTTTCAATAATTATCAAGACTCAAGAGGTCAACCAATGAGTTTCAACATATTCTTATACTCTATGGTTTCAACCACGGATCTATCGGACTACCTATAATATGGCTATATAATATAGTCCTCAGAGTAATAAATATTCTTAATTCTAGACGTATAGTACGTGGTGTAAACTTGCAAATCAAAACAAAAAATGATAACTAGATTTTCTCGAGTTTTTTGTTTTCTATGGTATCAACTAACGGTGTTGAGAAGATTTTCTACATCGCGCTATGAGTAGTTCAATATTTTGTTACTAGTTCGAACTTTGAAGTCGTTATTTTAAATGAAATAACAGATGTTTTAAAAAGCCGATTTGAAGACTTTTCTAATAACTTTATCTTTATTCTTATATTATATATTATTAAAACGTGAGGCGAATTCTTATGACAGTTATATAATAATATATCTATTAATTATTATCTGAAGTTATACTAGACCGATTTTCATGATTTCACTCGGTGTGCAGATAAGCCATCCAAAAGAGAAAAGCTCAAAAAAATAATTATTTAAATAGTTAATAGTTATTATAATTTAGAAAATTAGAAATATTAAGTTTGTCGTGTTGTTTCATAGCGGCATTCGTTGACGCCCGCGACCGGCATAAGTCATAAACTCATAACCCCGACTACTCCTATATAGTTCCCACGTCTACTGCATATTGCATAATGCAGACTGCAGCTATGTCGTCGTTGTCGATGTACATTTATTATTATATTTTACAATTTTACATAGTGGGCTGTGGTATTGAGCACTGTTGCGTTATCGTTTATTGTCGTCGTCTGAAATCTGAATCACAGAATAATACAGATTAAATGTCCGAATCGTCGAATTCGTTATCGTCGTCGTCGTAAAAACCCAACTATTTTCGATTTCGTCATTATGCGTACAGCAGAGAACGCCGAAGTGCCGAATTCATTAAAATTTGTATTACATATTATTACTTATATGTACCTATTATGTATACATTATATCACTTTTATTAAAAATGGAATATCAATCAACATCAATCAAAAAAACATCGAAATATTCGATGACGAGTTCTTAACTTGGTGATAAATAATTGAGATGTGTATAACGAATTAAATTTGTCATTGGTGATCTTTCGTATAGATTATTTTTCTATCTATATATTACATCTATCTATATAATATATAATTAAAAGACGAGGTGATTTCTTTAAACAGCTATATCTGCAGAAGTTCTACTGGACCGATTTTCATGATTTGTTTTCAAATGCAAGTACTCGGTGTGCAGATGAGCCATCTAATGAGAAAAGTCCGAAAATGTATCAATTCAATAGTTTTGGGGAGTATTTAGTCTCCCCTCACCCCTGCAGTTACATAATATAGCGATAATATGTGTTGTCTTTGTTATTAGGTTACCATCGGTTGACGGTTATCGGTGTAAATAATATAATAACAATATAAGAAAATCAAAAATAAGAAAAATACGAATGTAATAATAAAACGAAAAAAATATTCAAAAACATTTTTTTCCCAACTACAAACAGCTATACATTAAAGTAATATATAGGTTATATTTTATTTCAGTATTTCTTAAACAGGAATTATCTCGTAGAATTTGTCTTTGAAATCCTAAAATATACTTTTTAGATTCTGAGCGAAGCGACTAGCGAGGAATGTATTGGTTTCACAATGATGTTTATTTCTTTTTTTTCTTATTTTTTTCTTGTCTGTAAACACTTTCGTACAGAAATCCTGGACGAAAAGTTTCGTCCAGCAACTTTTTAGATTCGAAATCGGACTGAAATGGTACTTTAGAGAGGTAATTTTTCGAAAATCTCCATAGATTTTCCTTAAATTGAGAAAAACTGAGTAAAAACGGTAAAAATTCGCCGTAAACGATGTTTTCAGTTTTCAGATTTTAGTTATATAGTCATAACTAGGGATGAGAAGTTATAGGAGCTAAAATAGACAAAATATGCATGCAAATATGCGAGGAAAAATTATGATATATGCATCAAAAATTTGAAAATATGTAAAAAATGTATTATAATATGCAATTTTTTCTATAAATAAAAAACGTGTTTTCAATAAGTTAATATATAAATAATATTTCGTTAAATTTGATTCTATTAAAATATAAATAATTTTTAACTGAGTGGTAAAAACTTAATACTAGGTATAAATATGAGATGATAAATTATTGGTAGGTGTATTGATTATATATTGATAGTCAGATGATTTAATCTAAAAAAAAAAACAAAAATTCAATTTTATAAGTTTTGTAATATATTTGATAATTATTTTTTCAAACCTGTAAATTTAATGCATTGAACCTCCAAATTGTTTTAATATTTTTGGCATCCATCATCTCCGACGATTATCCGAAAGAATATTTTTGTATGGCAAAAAACGTCTTTCCACATCAGCTTAAGTTATGGGGGCATTCTTGAAGTAAATAAGGTCATTTTTCATGTCATTTGTATTAAAATCCACATAATTTTACTAAATATGCATTTTTATGCACAAAAAAAGACATGAATATGCAACTTTTAAGAAAACTACCAATATATGCAAAAATATGCAAAATTTAAATACCAAATTTCAATTCATTAAGTTATAGAACAGATTTTTAGCTCACCTAGCTATAAAAAGAAGACATAGAAAAAAATATGCAAATCCTATAACTTCTCATCCCTAGTCATAACTCAAAAAGTATTGGGGATGTAACTTTAAAATTTTACCCGATATCAAAAACATACTTTTTTATATGGCACAAAATTTTCAAAACAATTGGAGCAATTTTGGCCTAAATATAGGACTTTAAATTTACCTAATTGTTTGAAAGTTTTTATCTAATACATTTTTTTTAATTTGATAAAAGTTCTGAAATTTTGATATGATAATACATAAATTCATTGAAATTTTCATTTGTTTATCAACTTTTTTGTATTGGTTGCCCCAGAACCCCTTTTTTGAGTCTTTATTATATTATAATATAATAGGTATATTGTTCTAATTTAAATATAATATATACAAAACATTATATAATTGATTCAATAATAATAATATATTAATAATATATTCAAAACATTATATATTTGATTCAATTATAATAATATATTAATAATATATTCAAAACATTATATAATTGATTCAAATATAATATTATGTTAATAATATATTCAAAATATTATTTAAAAAAACATTTATTTCAAATCATATTATTATTTTTTTTTATAATATTATTTTAGTAATCATTATATATGATCATATGAATGTTTTTTATAAAATATTATTTTTTTAATGAAGAAATATTAACAATAAAATATTATCATTACCAAATTGCTATCTGGGAAGTACCTTACGACCTGGTTGGTTAGCAGTTGCAATGTTCGACATGACAACACAATTTTACTCAAAATTAAATGAAGTATCGCGTATAGAAATAAAAATAAAAATGAACGACAGACAACGTCGTCATGCTAAGCTAAGCTAACACAATAATAATTATTACACAATACACAGAATACACTATACACATCAACGGTCGGTCGTCGCCCGTCGGTCGGGCAGCGGCTAGATAAGGACGTAAAAAAAACTGAAAATACCGGAACAATTTTGTTTATAGATATTTCCCGAGAACAGAATAGCAACATGGTATTATGGCAACATACCCAAAACAATCTATTAACGTTGCAAAGCGATGTTCCATATAAGTTAAATTTTTAGCGTTGTAGGTATGTTATAAATTCACAATCAAGTGTCAATTCAAATTAAACAGCTTAGAAATGTCTCATTAACATTGAAATGTGATGTTCCGTAAAAAATCAAAAATATACATCGCAGAGATGTTAGGCAACATAAAATTTTTAGTGGGTAACTGTGAAATATGCACTTATAAAATGAAAAATGGTCGAATATATAATATATATATAATAATATGTAAAATATGCAACTATAAATTATAAATGTAAACTCGTATTACTATGTAACAAATTTCTATATCACTTAGCTATATTTTTATTGATTATTTAAAAACATTCAGACTCCTAGAAGTCCCGATCCCTAATAATAATCCAATAATTATGAATAAAATTAAATATAACTAAAAAAAAAAAAATTGACGGCTACCTATGATTTTTTACGGTAGGTACTAAGTACATGCAACTAAAATAAGTTTGTTTTAAGAGGACGCCACACTGAAAGTGAAACGTATACAATGACCGAGAGAACGCGCTGTTAGATGTTTTCGTGCCGCGCAAGCACGCGATGTGCGTCGTTGACACGCCCATTACTCATAATCGGCGACTACGGACCGGTCCGTCAAAAGTTTATTAGGAAGCGCTGTTTATTAATTCACGAACAGCCGTCGTTGTACATTCTTATCTATAATTCGACGTGAACGGTATAATAGATATGCCTCGTATTTTTTCGAATTCATCCGCGTAAATGATGCCGCAATATTTTCATATCGGAGCGTACACACGAACTAATTAATTATTTAAATAACTATTTGCCTAATTCTACACTCCAATTTATTAATTGTTAAATCTGTTTTTTAATATACCTTTATACTTAAAAAAAATTGAGCATAGTTTTCCCGACACTCTCGGGCATTTAAATTTTACAAAAAATTGAACAAAGTAAAAAAAAATTATTATGATAATTTACATTAAAAGTAATGTAGAAGTGATCCTAATTTCCTAAATCCTTATCATTATCTTACGTCTTCTGGTCGTGTTGACGTTTCGCAATGTCGCATCAATGTATAAATATAGTTGACCATAATGTATTTGATACATTTTTTCGCTCAAATATTTCTAATTTGTGAACTAAATTATTGACTAAACATGTTTACCTAAATAATATAATATATAATATTATCACACAAAAAATAAGTACATAATAATAATAATGTGAAACATAAAACAACATAATGTGATTTATATTTATCAGGTTATTATTTTATAAATAATGTAAAAACAAATAAATATGGTTTTATATTTAGTATAAATTTGTTTATATTACACATATACAAGTTTCATTAGAATTTGGATTGTTTTATGATCATATTATATTATTATATTATACAATATACAATACTATAGTAATTATATATATTATATATACGTATATTTATATCAATTCACAATAAATATTGGTGATTAGTACTTGGTTGGTAGGTACATTTGATTATAACTTTTTAGGTTAATATTTTATTTTTAAGTTGCCTAAAAAAAAAAATATTTCTTTATTATTTATCCGTTTGTTATGTTCAAATATAAAAATTAATTTTACCTGTTCTGTTTAATATTTTTTTCTTGTGCATCTAATATTTTTTGTGGATTTCTTATCGGCATTGACCTTAAAAATCGACTGTCCGCTAATTCTGGTAATATACAGTTGAGATAAAAATATTTTAATTTTTCTACCATGCAACTTTTCCACAAATGTTCATCGCGTTCAATTTTTTCGATTTTAATGCCTTTGGGAGTCCAAACTGCAAATTGACAAAATATTTTTTGACACACATTTAGTTGGCCTTGCACCTGGTAATACCAATTATGTTTTTTATTAATTCCAACAATTTCTCCAGATTTGTTTAATGTCCAAAATGTTATTTTTTTTTGCTTTATACCTTCTTCTGGCGTTAAATGCTCTGCCGATGAAGGGCATTTGACTTCAACTATACCATCACTACCAATTAGACCATCTGGAGTAGCTCCCAAGTATGGATTTTCACTGTCCACGAAAATACCACATTTTATAATATTTACATTTAAAATTTTTTCTAGTGCTCTCAGTGCTATTTCTTCATTTGATTTGCCATACTCCATGGCAGATGTAGTTACTCCACCAAACAAATGATTTTGAACAAAACTCTGACAGCCGGTGGTTTGTCTCATTTTGATAATTTTTCCAAAATTAGAAGCTGTGAGCATTTTCCTTCTTCGTTCTATCCATTTGTTCGAAAGACTTTGCTCCACAGTTTCGCGTTCTAAAGCTGCCCTCTCTTCTTCGTTTAAAGTTAATGAAGAAAGTATTTTTTCCTTTTCAGCTTCAAAATCATCCTCTGCCATATCAGGTTTTTCAGCATTATCCCCGTAAGAAGGATCTGATCGCACTATTGTTGTTTTATTTGCCGGAAATAACTGTCTTCGTACTATACCACGTCTTCTTGAAGTAGTCGCTCGTGCTGCTAACATTATCCTTTCTTCTTTTTTTTTAGTGAAAATTCCAGGGCTCTTATTGTGGATAAGTTTGTGGTATGTGTAAACTGGTTTTTTTGTGTTATATGTCACCGTAGCAACATTACAACGTCCGGTGTATGATTGCCTTAAAGAGTAATTTATTCTTTTACCTATAAAAAGTAATTTTTAAATTATAATATTATTATATTATTAATAAAAAATCTAAAATTAGGTAAATTAAAGAAAAATTAAAAATTAATATTTTAATATACATATACATTATACATGTTATGTATATAATGAATAAAATTATAAAAAATGTAATTGTTAAACATTAGAAATATTTAAATTATAAGTATATAAAAACTATAAGGCGTATAATCTAAAACAAATGAGATATAAATTGTATAACTTCCCTAGAATAATCTAATAAATATAAAAAAATACGTGAGCTTACCTGAAATACATTTTGCTACGACTGCGTTATAACTTTCAACAATATTACTGTCTAAGTCCTGAATGAGAGATTTAGAATGTACTAATAAATATCTTCTCATAGTAGTTATTATCTCTCCAAATATACCATTTTTCTCCATTTCTGGGACCTTATTGATTTCATTTTCTTTTGGTCCTTGACAATAATATGAATCGCATTTATTGTGATTTCCAAAAACATGATACGAAGCATTTTCGATATCTCGTCTTAGACCAGCGATGTCATAAGATATTTTTCTAAATTTTACGGCTTTAGCGACAGCATTTCTAAGTCGTAATATATTTCCGTTTAAAGTATTTCGGAATTCACCACTGTATTTTCTGTTTTTGGCAATATCCTTTAATTTGTTACAAAAATTTCTGTACAAATGGTTTCTACATTCCACCTTTTGTACAGTAAGGTCTTTGTAGGGTCGTTGCTCTAAAATTTTTTTATATACATTACTGTCCCCATCTCCAATAAATTTAGCATAACGAACGCCGTACAAAGTTTCGCTCGTTTTAAAACCTTCTACAATTATAGATGCTTCCATAGCTGATGAACTTTTGCTATCGTCCCAGTTTTTAAAACAAACATGCTCTACAGGCTCTTTATTGGAATTTGATGCTCTGGCGCAAACAAGGCAGTATTTGTTTCGAACGCCCATGAACAATACTTTCTTAGTTCGTTGACCAATTATGGCAGCCTAAAAACAAAAAAAATTAAAAATAAAATTAAATAAAAAAAATATAAAATATAAAAATATTTGTGTTTCTGAAATTATAAGTAAAAAATAAAGAGCATATTTTAAAGCAGATGTGTACTTTTTTAATTATTTTAATTTTACTTACGGTTCCAGAAGATGAATTATACATAGTTCTATAAGATCTCTTTCCCCAACTACCATCACATATAACTGTCAATAACGGAACACCATCTTTGTCAATGTCGCCATTTTGTATAGCTAAAGCTTTTTCCTCCATCGCCGCATTTAGCATGATTATAGAGGCAACTTTTTCAAAGTTGTCCGTCACTTTATTTTCATAGACTCTATATGAACTAAAATTCATTACTGGAATTTCCATACCTGAACATATTTGTGAGAGATGACTATACCCTCCTCCAGCTGATAGGGTACCCACAATCGCAGCCTCATTGACATTTATTGCTCCCGAACTTTCATAATTATTTGTTTTAATAAGCTTTTTTAGTCCACACATCTTACATTTAAAACAAATCGTACTTTGTAGTCCACATCTTTTTTCAGATACTATATCCATATCTTTAAATGAACATCCAAATAATGGTCCATGATCACAAAGCTCATTTTGTATATCTCGGATAAAAGTAAAAATATCTACTACTCTACGCCCTGACATTTCATGTAATTTTTTTTTCGACTTTGGTGTTAATATTTTTTCAGTGTCCATCTCAATAAAAAGTTCCGAATTATTTATTGTTTCATTAATTGAATCTTGAGATGGTGACATCACTAGGGATTGTACATCTTTTTTCATTGAACGACGCGGAGTTTCAATAATTGATAAAAAACTGTTATTAGCGTTATTTAAACTCGAACATGCTGAATTTATTATCGTCTCTTCTAGCATAGTGGTGGATCTATTAGGTGGAGATAACGTTTCAACTACATTACATTGACCAGAAATGGTGCATAATTGGTCGGTGGTGTCAATGCTAGACATAAAAAAAATTGCATTAAGTTTTGTAATGTTTACGAAATAAATCAAAACACGAAAATTGGCAAGTAATTTTGTTGTTGAAAATTCATAACATTTTTTGTATTTATACCTAAGGTTGAAATATTTGTTTTTTTTATAAATGTCTATAAAAATTATATATACAAAGTTTCTTATGAGAGCAGGGGCTAGGACTTTTATGCAACAGCATGTTTTTTTGCTGCGCCCAAATGGAATTTAAGTGAGTAATTTAGCATTTAGGTATATTATTGTGATGATGTGTGTTTTAGATTCTGAACGAAGTGATGAATGTATTGATTTTACAATGATATGGGTTTTTTTTTTATATATTAGTGTTATCTATATACAGTTAACTTATCAAAATATTTCGATTTTTTTTTGAGCTATTATTTATAGACAACTGAAATTTTCGATTTTTCTGAAAACTTTTTTTTGAAATGTCGATAAAAAAATGTTGGATGACCAAAAAAACTTGAAAATTTAATAGAAGGTTCCTTATGAGTGGTTCTTATTGTAGTTAAAAAAAAATCAAAAATCTTTAGTCACAATTTTTTTTTATAAGCGTTAATAGTTAAAATTTTTACGAAATATTCAAATATTTTGTGCTTATATCTAAGGATAAAAAATTCAACTCTAAGTTTTCCTTCAAGTAGCCATAGAAAAAACTCGGAGCGTCATTATAGGAAAAATGTTATGAGCGTCTGAATTTTAAATTTTTACGAAATCGCGTAATGATAGTGATTTATCCTCAAACGATTTTAAATATTTGTTATTATTCAAAAAGTATAAGTCGTAGATACTTGAAAATTTCACCAGAAATAGAAAAAACCTAAAAACCCGCACATTACCAAACATTATATTCAAATGTAATACATTCATTATAGTGACCTACTATACAGCAGAGCGTTACCCATTTGATCACCCTTTTTTTTTTAGTGTTTACCTATACCTAAAGTTCAAAAATGTCAATACAATGTGTTCCATAAGCTTATCTTCAAATAAGTACAGTAAAAAATTCGAGCGTTTTTATAGAAAACAATTTTATGAGAGTTTAAAATTTGAATTTTTCCGAAATCGTATAATTATGATATTAGGTAATTGAATTTTCTAAATATTTCAATTATTTCAAAGTTATTTATTCATAGGCATATGAAATATTCGGTTTTTTATAAGTTTTTTTTTTATAAATGTTTTACTTACTTTTTTTTTAAAACTAAATTTTTCATCCGTTTGCTAATTGCCTTCTTTCCAGTGGAACGTTTTTTTGCGCGTGTTTTTTTGGGTGACATTGTTTAAATAATAAATTAATATATAATTATGGAATAATATTATATATTAATTTTATGATTTTATGAATGAACAGTGAATACTCTTCACTAAACAAATGTTCAATTAAAAGTAATTTGCTGATGGGGTAACGCAAGTAGGTATAATATACTAGGGTCTAATATAATAATTATAATGTGTTTATTTTTGTATATTACGAGTTTACGTAATATCAGTGTGCCATTTATTATTAAATAATTTTATAATACACCATATCAAAACTATTCCTGGAAATTATGATGGGCGCGCTGAATGCCGATAATGAAGAGCGCCGCGCGCGGCACTGGACAAGATATGGTGGGGGATATCTTATTTGCTGCCGTAACGACCGTAGGCAGCAGCACATTACAGCCAAATAAAACTGAAATCTCTACGTAAAAACTGCTTCGCGCGGGAAAGAACCGAGAAGGCTACATTCATAACTAAGAAACGAAATTTTTACCACATATTAAGGAGAACTTAAGCTGTGAAATGTCGTTTTTATTTTTTCGATATCGGAACTACAAAAAAAGTTATTCAAATTTAAAAAACAAAAAAAAAATCGATTTTGAAACAATTATAACTTTTTTAGTATAAGTGATATCGAAAAAATAAAAACGACATTTCACAGCTTAAGTTCTCCTTAATATGTGGTAAAAATTTCGTTTCTTAGTTATGAATGTAGCCTTCTCGGTTCTTTCCCGCGCGAAGCAGTTTTTACAGATGAATTTATACAAGTGTAGCGTCCCCTTAACTATGAAACTATACAAGTTGCAATTGTTGCAGGCTTTAAAGCCCACTGATAAATTTAAACGACTTGAATTTAGCATTTTTATGCAAGAGGCTATGCAAGACGAAAATTTTGCTTCTCGCTTAGTTTTCAGTGACGAAGAAACTTTCCACTTAAATGGTAAGGTAAACCGTTATAACGTTCGTATATGGGGTACGAACAACCCTTATACCATAATCGAACACGTGCGTGACTCACCCAAAGTTAATGTGTTTTGTACCATATCAAAGACACAGGTTTATGGCCCCTTCTTTTTTAATGAAAACACAGTAAATGGTAGATCTTATTTAGAAATGCTTCAAACCTGGCTATTTCCACAATTAAACAATGATTCTGATGACTACATTTTTCAACAAGACGGGGCACCTCCACATTGGCATTTAGATGTTCGTAACTTTCTAAACGAAACACTTCCTAACCGTTGGATTGGTCGCAATGGGTCTAATGATTTGACACTTTGCAGCTGGCCTCCTAGGTCACCAGATCTGACGCCGTGTGATTATTTCTATTGGGTATATGTTAAAGACACTGTGTACATACCACCATTGCCATCAACTGTAGATGAATTGAAAAATCGAATAACAACAGCCATGAAGTCAATTACAAATGATATGCTACAAAAAGTATGGTATGAATTTGACTACCGACTAGATGTTATTCATGTAACCAAAGGATCTCACATAGAACATTTATAGATACAGTTAATTCCGAATAAAGTGATAAGTATTTTTCAATGTAATCTTATCCTCCAGATAGCTACTCGTCGAATACAATCACGGACTAAGATAGTATGGACTGGAAACGAAAGCCTTATCACCGGGCCGGTTAAGGTTTTGACACGATTGTAGTTAATTATATATATTATATATTATCTACAACCGTGGGTTTTGAGTAGGCCAGTGCGGGGTGGAAATCCCGGAGATGACAGCAAATGCGAATCGCACTCTATCTAGGTTTACATATAGGAATCATTAATATCTACTTCATGACTTTCCCTCCAATTACAAATCCAATTATTAATATTTAACCCTTAACTGGTATCCTTATTTGTATTCACGTAATGGTATTGTCGGGTCAAAAATGACCCGAAATTTGAATAACTATGTTATTCAATTTCTTTTTTTTTTTAATTTTTTTTTTTTTGTTCATTATATTCTATGAATTGGAATGAATATTTTTTTATCTAATTACAATTTTTTTTTCATAAAATATAAGTGTTTTATACAAATTTATTTTAATCTTGCAAATTTACATGATGATTAATACGTTTTTGAATAAATTAATTTAAAAAATATATTTACATTCAAATTTGAATTACCCATTGGTTTTTAGTTAAGTTTAGATACAATAACAAGAAAATAAAATAAAATTTAGAACTTAAAACATTTATTTATATAAAATTACAAACACTTATTGCACCTCTCAGGCCTTTTTTTTATGTAATCAACTACAAACAAATTTTTAAGTTTAGGTATTAGTTTATTATTTAAGACTTGCCTTTTTTGTATGAAATATATTTTAAATGTTAGTTAATTAATAAAATTCAAATAAAAAAAAATATATATATATATATATATATATATATATGTATATATTATATATATTTGGAAAGTTCCTTACATTATAAAATAAAATTAATAAAAATGTTTTCTTACTCCGTATACATACAATTAACACATTTCAATACTTGAACGCCGTGTGTTTTACAAACCGTTTTTTTGCATACAGAACAAATATTTGAATATTTCATATCTTTAGAACTTGGACACATGTTAAATACCAACGCGTAATGGAGTCCGAAAATATTCGTCTCAAAATAACTATTATTTTCGTGATGGCAAATCATAAGAAAAAACCTACGTAACTGGTATCATCGGGTCTATTATGACCCGAAACCTTTTTAAATAGCTTTTTTGAACGAAATACATAATAATTGTTGATAACGAAAGACGTAATACGTTGTTTGAAGTATTGTGATAAAATACAATGCATTCTACAACAAAAAAAAGCGCGTTTTATTGTAGAAAAGTTAAAAACAAAATGTCATGGGTCTTTTTTGACCCGACGATACCAGTTAAGGGTTAAAGTTAGGTTTACTTTACTTATTTTACATTATAATATTTACTTAATACACATCGTGTTTAATTTGATTTTTAAGTGTCCCATATTTGTATATATTTTTATGGTCACCCCAATTAATTAAATCTAATATTATAATTTTATTACATCCAAAGTTCCAAAACGCCACTAAAACGTAAATTTATACGTAAATGTTCCATAAATGGATGTGAAAGTGCTGAAGGCCATAAAAATGTTACACTGTTTAAAGTATACGAAACTAATAAAGTAGCTTGAGAATTAGCAAAAAAAATAATGCAAAGAAAAAGAAGAATTCAAAACTTGTTAATACATAGGTAATTTATAATGTAATATTTTTGGACTTTTGGTTAATTAAGAATTATGGAATTAACATTAAAATAAATTTGTTTTATACATCTATATTGTATACTGATTTCCGTGGTACGTATTAAAAAACTAGAATTTATTTATTTATTTTTAAACAGTAATCAATTTCACCAAAATAAATCCGAACAAATTGTTGAAATTCAAATACGAGTAAATATAAAACACGATTTAAGATATTAGATAATAGCATTGATTATAGAATAGCACATTTTTAAACCATTTTTTCCATAGAAATAATCGATACAAATTGAATTTAAGGCAATATTTGAATTCCTCGTGTTTTTTTTTTACATTAGAATCGACGTTTATCTCGATTTTTAAATTTTTGGCAATACCACGTCTTTTAATTATCGGCCTTCATTATTAATCTCCGCCGCTTATTTGTAGTCGAATACGAGAATTAGGTAGGAGAATTAGTAGGAGAATTACGATCGCTATAATAATATTCGATTAGTCGATAAAAATATTCGATTAATAAACGAAATTCTGACTGGTCATTTCGTCAAATAAACGCGTCGTGTGATTTTTCGCTCGACGTGGTGCTTTCACGGTGCACCGTCGTCTTCGGAACACGCACCGACGTACCAGGGTATCAGCCGGCCGGCCCGTCGTCATAACCGCGGACGGCGGCGATCCGTGCCGTGGGTTTTGACGGCGGCGGCGGCGACGGCGGCACTCGATCGTTCGGCGGCGGCCCGGTCGGTTCACACATACGTCCCTGGTATCGGTTTTGGTGGAATACGTAAAACGTGCTCGCGGGCCACGTGCCATTGATTATAGAATAGAATCTATTCGAATAAATTTATTCTATAATCAATGATAATAGCATTATCACTGCTTAAATTTTAATAGTAAATAATAAATTTTAATCATATCGTGATATTAAATTATAGTAATAGTTCAATTTTAGTCCGTGGTACTAAGATAGCGCTAAATTCGCAGTTGCTGTCATCTCGGAAATTCCCACCCCGCACCTTTTCCTACTCTAAATCTTAAGCGGCTCCGCATTACCCGCCCGCCCATTCGTTTCCAGTCCATACTATCTTAGTTCGTGAATACAATTAATGGCATGAAATTGATGATACTATAGTACGCGAAGCGAAAAGTGAGCCGCGATCGTCGCGCGCCAAGCGGCTGTTTTTCGTCAGGGTTACTCCGCCTATTCCTAGTGTTTTCCCGCCTATAGAGTAATTTCGTGTAAACTCGTATCTCGAATGTCTAATGACTAAACGTCATTGCACACAAACGTAGAACCCCTGAAACCAGAAAAATGACCGCTTGGCGCGCGACGATCACGGCTCACTTTTCGCCTATTTTCATTACATTCACTTTTCATTATGATTGGTCAATGATAACGTTGATTATTGTGATAATGTGATACGTTTTGATATTTAAGTTTAAATCATAGATATTAAACATAGTTAGACATTAGTTTAATATCAATGGTTTAAATATTTTATGTTTCACAATTTGTTAGTTTGATGCTTTGGTGCTTATGCCTTTTATCAAGATAAGTTATAATAAATTTTTGCTACCTACGTTCAATTACCTACGTCTTGTTTTAAATTGTAAATTTGTATATTTTGATATGTCGAACATAAAGAACACTGAAAAAAGGGCTAGGGCAACAAATTTTAACTTTCGCGAAAAAGAGGTTTTATTAAATATCGCACCGGAAAACCGTCACATACTTGAGAACAAAGAATCAAATGCAGTATCCTGGAAGGATAAAAATAAGTGTTGGTTGAACATTGCTGAAATATATAATTCTACAACAACAGGCTGTGTAAGAATGTTAAATTTAATTTTCTGTAAGTATAAAATATGATTATACTATTTTTGTTATAGTCAAGAGATTCCAACAGTTTGCGTTTGAAATATGAGTCGGTAAAAAAACAGTTACGTGGCACTAAAAGCAATAAAAGTTCCATACACAGTGTCCAGTGATTCGGAGCAAACTTTGTACCAAATATTGCAACTGTCAATTGAAGGACTACCTAGTCAACATGATAGCGATTGTAAGTAATTTTCTATAAACATTTAATATCTTTTATAAATTAAACCATTCTTATTGATGTAAAACATCTTATGGCGCGGTACAGTAGTGAAACCGACTGTGGCGTGGCGACGCGTCGCCACGCCGTGGCGACGCCCCACTCATAGCTCGTCGGCTCAATTCTCCGAAGCTCGGCGATTTTCTCTCTATGTGCGCAGTATCGACTTATCTATTTTTATACGATTTATTAACGTATAATATGTACACCTATATTGTTGCGTATAAATTGATTGTATATTACGTTGATTATATTGTTACGTGTAATATGCATATTGTATATTATGTTGTTTTGAACGGACCGTTGTAATAACGATATATTTTTTCAAAAAAAAGCACCTGTAGGTGACATGTAAGCTTCTCAAATTGTTATGGATGACGGAAGAGATTTTTTAAGGTCATTGTATACATTTCACCCAATCAAAAAATTAACGATATCATTGCATTTTTACATCGGCGATTACTTCCATATAGTCACGAAGGATCGATGCTTTTGAAAGATAATTTGGATAAATTACCATTACTTTTAGCAGGATATTTTAATGCTAATTTCGCAAGAGACAATTCATTGCAATTAATTACATTTATTCAAGAAAAATTTAGTTTGCATATTAATAACGATCCAAGAGAAGCAACAACCAGATATGGAACTGCTATAGATGGAGTATTCACAAGGTACCTTGATAACGTTAATTCACGTACTTTTGTTGCATATTTCAGTTATCATCGTCCAATTGTTACATTGATACCAGCAATTGTACCATTAGAAGCATCAACTGCTACTGTCACAGAAATAACTGACGAAGCAACAGATAATATTCATTAGAGTAGTTACATTATTACATTTATATATTTTTGTATGTCTTCGTAAATCTTTTAAGTACTTCATATGCAAATAAAAAACAAAATATTCGTATGATATTAATTTAGAAATTATTTCATAGTCATCTTATTCACTATCTATTTTCAACATTATTACAAAAAAAAAATTTTTGATGTTTCACATCTGCCAGGCGTCCCGCGACGGCTCATATTTTTTTGTACCTATAACCTTACCATGTTTAATTAAATTCATAGCTATCTGATAAAGTGTTATATTAAAATATGAAGAGTATTTTAATTATTAAAATTATTATAGCAAATTTAACATGTAAGATAGCATTTTTGATTTTGGTAATAATATAATACAAATAATAATATATTATTTGAAATTGATTGTAGCCAATAACTATTGAAAGATTTTTTTTTTAGCATCAGTGCCTGTAAACATTGATTGTTTAGAAGAATCAACTAAACATTGATTGTTTAGAAGAATCAACTAAACATATTCAAGGCCCATTGACACATAAAAAAGGAATTGAACAGGAGATAACATTTCATGGTCATGAGTTCATGGTTAATGAAGAAAATGAATCCATATTAGTTTGTAATGGTATGTTGACTACTATACTAATAATTATAACAATAAAAATTAAGTTCTGGTCTTATGTCAGTATTTTAAGCCGTTTTCTTTACTAATAATTTTGGTATTACTATTTGGGGTGGTGCCTACGATACAACACTAACTCCGTTAAAAACAATACGAAACAGAATTTTTAAAATTATTTAAAAATTAAAATCATCGGCATCACACAGAATATCTGTATAAAGAATTGAATGTACTGCCAGTAAAAAAACTTTTCCATAAAGCATCAGTAATCTATATAATTAAAAATAATACAAATCCTGGTATTGAACAGGGTTATAAGTTATAACACAAGACAATTATCTGATATTACCAAGCCAAGATATGGTCGTGGGCCCCACCCCCTACTGACAACAACTTTTTAAAATAATAAAAAGGTGGACAAGTGGGTACCGCTCTGCTGTAATGTAGTTGTCTAGCATGTCATTGTAATGTATGTGTTATATTTGAATTCAATGATAAATCATTTGATATGAAAAACGATTCTGAACAGAGACGTTGTGTCCTACACTCATACTTGTATAAGGAATCAAATTTAATACTTATATTAACATAATACATATTATTTTATAGAAGTATTGAGCTTTGAGGATACATTTGATGCAACAAATGAAACGCAAATGAACAACAGTTCAACAAATAATCAGCCTGGTACCTCTGGTACTTAGTCATGGACCCTTTTAGAAACTCAGTCATGGACCCCTTTAGATTCAACAAAACTGTTAAGAACAACCGAAAAACATAAAAAATTAGCCAGTAAGAGATAAATACCTAAATATTATCACTACCCGCGTAATTATTATTTTTTTTTATTTTTAGCCAATTTAAAAAAAAAAACCATAGTCAGACATTAGCCAGTGAAAAATTCACTATATTAGCTGGAAAAAAACAAGAATTGGTTGAACTTCAAATATCCTTGTTAAAAGATGAACATTTAGAAAATATAACATTCCTAAAGACAAAACATGCACTTGAGCTTCAGTCATTAGAACTAGATATTGCTATAAAAAAACATGAATTAAATAGAAATGACTTCTAGGTTTTTGTATTAAAATGTTTTACTCTCAGCTTGTTTATTAATATTATTATTACGGCTCGGATTTATATGTAAATACATATTTTTACTGTGACTTGATAAATTAATTTAGGTAAGTGATAAATTTGTCCCTAGAGATTTCCAATGAAATGGACTATATTTTATGTCACATAATTTTACATATTTTGCCATAAGTACATGTTTTTACATATTTATCAATAATTCCATTTTTTCCAAAAAGTACAATGAAAAATTGGCGAAATTATAAATACCAAAGTAAAAAATATTCTACAAAAAAATTTTGTTTTGCACAAATGAAAGCTATCAAAATTTTCTTACTAGTCCTTCTTCTGAAGTTTCTTTGGATGAAGAACTTACTCCTTCAGACATAGTCAAAATGCAATACTGTCCAATAACATCAGTGGAAGTCGAAAGATCATTTAGTCCAGGGGTTCCCAACCTTTTTATCATCGAGTACCACCAGACAATTTTATAATCGATACGCGTACAACCTCAATTCTAAAACTAAATTAGGAGTCAATTTTTTTTAACGTATATTTTTATTATTTATTTAATTCTTTACATTTTAGACTTCACCATACATCACTGACAAGTAACAAATCATGTAAATGTGAAGTCTTATAAAACGGTTTTGTCCGTCCGTCCGTCTCTCCGTCTGTCCGTCTAACCGCTACGGTGGTCCTATACAGACAAATGATGGCTTAAAATGATCCCTGGGACAAGGCGCTCAAACTATATGCAGCGTTTTCCGATGCGACATCATGGGACCTCAGGAGATCACCTGATGTGGCCGCGTATGGGAAATCCTGGGTAAAAATTTCGAAAAAATTAAAACCGTAAAACAACATCACTAACTACATCATTTTTGATAGCTTGTGATTTAGCTATACTTAACCGAGCGGGAGGTTAAATTGATGCTATATTCTCCAACATTTCAGGAAAATCTGAATACTATTGTTCTCAGACTAGTATTCACGACCCAATCTGCTTTGTTATCAATAACGATTCTTAAAATGTTTTTATTATGTTTTATTATTTTTGTAATAGTTTTGTATGTATTTTACAATCAATAAATTTTTATAATTTCCAATCATTTTAAATTGTTAAATTGAAATGTGACACGTTCGCGGTGAAGTCCCATCTTATTCTACGGTTCTTAACCGTACTGATCCCACTTGTTTATTATTTGATATTTATGAAAGTAAAAAAATCATAATTAATAGTTAAATCTAAATATTTAAATTTTAAATTACAATTTTCAAATTAATTAAAAAAATAATAAATATAAATAATAATAAAATAAAATAAATAAAATTAATGTGATATTTGCTGTTGTTTATTTTTTTACAAGGACATCAATATCAGGCTGAATAGAACTAATTTTCACGCTTAAGTCACTTTGAATATCAAGTTTACTTCTGTATTAATTTATTTTTATAAAATGATAATTTTATAAAATTAACTAATATCAAATAAACTAAACTAAATAATATTGAATGCAAATAGTAATAAAAACATTTCTTCGCATACCACCTACGAGCCTTCCGCGTACCACGGGTTGGGAACCTCTGATTTAGTCGGTATAAGGCAGTTTTACGACCAAATCGTAGATATTTTGAATTTGAAAATTTTAAAATGTATGTTATAAATTGTAATCAAGATAATTAATTTATGAAATTTAATATTCACATGTGAAAATAAATCATATGAGTGAAATACATATTTTGAGTTTTTTAGCACATATTTATGTAAATATTTTGATAGCATAAATACATACTTTGGTTTCATAAATACATATAAATCCAAGCCTTAATTATTATTTTTAAATTTAGAAAGGTATGTTATATATTGTTATATTATGTACAACAAACTTTATTCTTTGTTAAAAATATATATTTTGTTTTTTTTTTTTGTTTTGTTTTAGAAGTTATAATTTTTTATTTTATAAATGTTTAAAATGTGTTAAATGATTAAATCAAATATGTATAACAAATTAAAATAAGTTACAAAATATATTTATTGCTAAGAAATATACATCAATATTTACATAATCGTTATAAGTATAATCATATTAGTATTGGCATTCTATTTATGCCTATGAGTATTGGTCATAATCTTCATTATTAGCTGAAACAGTGTGGTTAAATCAAAACTGAAAAAATTCTTCAGTTAACAGCTGTCTTGCATTTCCAACTTCTGGTTCATGTTCCTCTCTTAAATTGAAGTGATCTATAAGTGGCATACACATACCTATTAGTTCAGGTGGTTCTAAATCATTATGATCACATGCTAAGTTATGTAAAATACAACAAGCAACGATCATAGCTTAGATGGTTTCCATTTTTAAACGTGATCCAAAAGATAGGTTGGGAAATCTTTGTTTTAGAACTCCATATGATCGCTCAACTGGATTCCTAGTTCTAATTAAAGATTCATTGTATAACTCTTCAGGGGCATTTTGAGGATTTAAGTATGGAGTAACAACATATTGTGAATTAGCATAGCCACTATCAGCTACAATTAGACTATTTTTCCAATAACCACTGACCAATTTATTGTAAACACGAGACTTCTTAAAAATAGTTTGATCGTGACATGACCCTGGCCAACGTGCGACGACATCTATTATTTTTAAATCTGGACATGAAATCGTTTGAATGTTTAAAGAAAAATACCCTTTACGATTTCTAAAGTATTCACCATTGGGGCCACCTATTGACATTGTTTTATTTAAAATCATACAATATTACTACCAAGTGTTACATTAACACTTACCAGGGTTTTGAATTTTTATGTGAGTGCAATCAATTGCACCTATTGTTCTTGGAAAACGTGCTATTTCATAGAAACGGCGTTGTAAATTTTTTATTTCAGTTTCAGTCTCTGGCATACGGATGAATCTTGGTCGAAGCTTTGCTATCGCTACACTGACATTAGGTACAATAAAACAAGCTGTGGTTTTACTCACACCCATAAAATCACCAGCCGTTATTAAGAAATTGCCAGTAGCATAGAAACGTAGGGTCAGCAATAGTTTGTTGATTGTTGTTACGGCATTATTTCTTAAATACATTTATAATTATGTATTTTGTTACATAAAGAATATTATTATTTCATTTGTCAAACATGTATTTAAACTCACCTATCAGTTGATGATGATATCTCATCTTCAATGTATTCTAATACTTGAAGAACAACATCCTTTCCAAGTCTAAATCTCACTCTGAAATCATAGTCATCCCATTTTAACAAATGGTCGACTCTTGGGTGTACCGTGTACACACGACGGTGATAGTTAAAATCAAATTATTATTTATCAAATAATAAATCTTTACACAACTTCTTATGAAAACCTAACAACAATCAGACTAAAAGTGGTAAAATATAATTTATACAGTATATTTTTATACTGATGCTTTGCTCAGAACCGTGTAATTAAAGAAACGATCGATCATTTCTTTGAAATTCAATACACCCATCCCCATTATCCTGTACAAGGAGTGGAGAATACCTAGGGCCGTTCTAAAGGGGGGTCTTAGGGGGTGAGTCAAACAACCTCTTCATCTTTATAATATTTTATTATAGAATATAGATGAAAAAAAACCGCAGTCCGTATACCTAATAGCACCGCAGATGCAAATTACGTAACACACTTGAGAGAACTGTCTGACTGACTGACTGACTGACTGACTAACCTAACCTGACTAACCTAACCTAACTGACTAACCTAACCTAAGCAGTCTGACTGACGACTATCAAATAACAAAATAATATCAGCGTACGTATGATATCGCATGCGGAGTGCGGATGCACACAGACGGCGCGGCCGGAGCACACAACACGTGTGCCGCGTATCAACTATCAATACATGTGTCAAGGTTACAGAAATTAATAAATTAATATATTAATAAATGATATTAATATCAATAAATTATACATATTAACCTTCCTCGATTAATTGTCTATATAGTGTAAACCGCATCGAAATCCATCAGCCATTTTGGAGTTTATCCCGAACAAAAAGCGACTTAATTTATATATATATATATATATATGTATAATGGTTTTTTATGCAAATTAAGAAGAACGGGCTGGGAAAATTATTTCTCAACCGCGTAAACACCGTGTCTCCCTCACACCACTACAGTAAAACTTCAGTTTACAGAATCGAAGGAAATTATTTTAAACTCGAGAGAAATCATGTACAATGTTACGGATTTTTAAACTTTACACGTTGTTATCGAGGTTGATTAAATCACATAGGTACCTACCTATCAGTACTATAAATATAACAATTTTTATTCAGTCGTAACGAAAACGTTATCAAAACGAAATTAGACATATTATGTGTAATTAAATAATTATAAACTAATTTAATAATGGTTTTTGCGGTACTTAGACCATACATAAACATAATATATATAATATGTTATTATAACATTGTATATGATCGAATCTTCTACTACGTAGCAGCTTATCGGTGTATAGTGTATATCAGGGGTGTCCAACCCGCGGCCCGCAGTAGATTTTGGTACGGCCCTCACTTCAATTTAAAAACCATGAATTAATTATATATAATACATTAATATGATGAGAACAAATTTATTTAAAAAATATAAACCATCAAATTAGATTTTTATAAATTGTATCTATCCAAAGAAACATATCCAGTCCTTCATGACCATGCTTTATTCATGTTCTCGCTTTTCGGCAGTACTTACATTTGCGAAAAATTGTTTTTAAGAATGAAAAACACAAAGACTAAGAATCGGTCTACTATATCAGACAAGCACCTTGAAAGTTGTTTAGGGATTGCTACAACTTCAATCAGTAGCGGCGCGAAGTTTTTTTCTTGATGAAGCAGTAATAATTTTCATATATTTAGTACCTACCCACACGGACCCAGTACTCATTATTTACCTTTTGAACTTGAATAATTATTATCAACCTAATCGCCTGTTAAACCGTGGTCATATAATTATAAGTTAATAGGTGACCGCTACTGATTGTATACTAACACTACTAATGTCCATAGTTCATAATTTCATAGACTTATTGATATTATTAACCTATTTATAATAATGTCTACGTATATACCCAATCTATGCTATGGTTTCTATGTTAGTATTTCATGTTATCTAATAGTCATTCGTGTTATAATGATTCAATACAATTGTTTTAATAATGCAATTTTATAAAGTTTTCATGTTCTAACCAATTTGTCAACACCCACCCATTTTGACTATGAAGCAGCTGCTTCATGAAACACCCATTCGCGCCGCCACTGACTTCAATCAATCCGGATATTGATTCATTACTTTCACAAAAAAAGCAATTTCAAATTTCACATTAAAAATACTACTAACTTTTAATTTTTTTAAACTAAAACTTTTTTTTATTATAAATAAATTTATTTTTCTGTGTACTTGATAAATTATCAAATATTAATACTTGTAAAAATATTTCTGCTTATTATTCGCTATTGTAAAATTAAAAAAAAATGTATTGTTGTATTATAGATTATAATTTAATCATTAAATTTGAATATATTATTATTTAAAAAAGTATGTGGCCCACAACAACTTCTACCTATATGATGTGGCCCAGTCTTCACAAAAGGTTGGACACCCCTGGACTAGGATATAATTATTATCTATTAGTCCATGTGAGCATAGATTAAATATACTAGTACTATAGTCCACGGCACGAAAACTTGCCCATGTGCACCGCGACCCGTTGTCGCTTTCTCACCCGTGAGCCATTGGTTCTCAACATATGCCGCATACTGCGTTAAAAAAATATTTGTATTATTTGTATTATTTGTTTTAATTTTTTAATATTTTTTGTTTGGTTTGAATACACAAATTATTGGTTTATAAAATATTGTAAGTATTTTCAGTGAATTAATTATTAATTGAAAAAAACGCGGCAATAAGTTTAATTATGTTACGCACCACTGAGGCGAAACGGCCGCTAGGTTCGTGGCGGGCAGGGGCTAGTTTTCGTGTCGCAGACTATAGTATATTTAATCTATGATGTGAGATACTCTAGATATATTTATATTTTTGTTGATAACAGCATAGTGATAAATGATAACTATTGAGGAGGGTTAATCGACTGCGTTATACTTATATACATATCAGCGATGCCATGGTATTACACTTTTTAAATTTTATGTTAGTTTTCCTTCAAAAAAATACAAATAATCTCACAAAGCTTGGTTTCGAATAAAGGTAATTATTATATTTACTTTATTGACTAATTTCGTTCATAAATATTTAATGTTATAGGAATGCATTTATTTTACTGACCAACATGATTGTAAATTAAATATATCATTCACCTATCTTTAAACATTTGTGTGTTTGCAAAAGTATCGAAGAATATACTACAATACCTAAGTATGATCTCATACTGTACTCTATTTTAATAGTTTTCTCTAGAATTTTTATTGATTAATATTCTCATGAAATATATCGATTATCCTGACCTTGTCCTGAAAATATAATATATTTAAAAATATTTTTAATTTTTACCATGCTTACTGAAAATTAAATGTTTCATATTCTTTTTGATCTTCAATTTAACTTGGCTGTATGAATTGTTTCACACATTGCTTTTATTTTAATTATCTATGTGTAATTATAATTATTATTTTTAAATGAAGTATTAAATTTATTTATTCATTAATTATGAATATTACATTTATTACCTTTTAAAATATTATTTTTTTTTTTTACATTTCTTCGTAAGTAAAATGACTTATTATGTTATGTTAAAGTATAATTAAGACATTTTTTTTTTAAAGCAACTGAGTTTGATCACCCTCTGACAGAGCTGGTCTTAAATAAATTAGAGAACTGAAAAGCAAGGTAACTTATTTAATCATTTCTTGTTTAGGTTAAGTATTATTTACTCTAATGTTATACTTTTAAAACATATTTTTAAATTAACTTATTCTTCTTTTCATGTTTGGTTCTAGGCAATATTATTGTTGATAAGTATCATAGATTATAACTACTTATGAATATAGAGTATCAATATAAAAAAGTAAAAAGACATAGAGGCATACACAATTAGAGTAGACATCTGTTAAATTCCTTGTATGTATGAATATAAACTTAATATTAGATAACATATTTAGTGGTCAAATCTTGTGTGTATACCTAGTAGGTTGCTAAAATTATATAAATATTTTTTATTGGTATTAATTCCTAATTAAACAGTTTTTAGTTTGATTTTATCACTAATTTTTTTAAATTTAAAAAAGAATTATGTAATATTATATTTGTAGTACTTCTAACTATAATGGAAATTAAGATGATTTAAATTACAAATTATTTAACTACCTAATTTATTTAATTATTGTAATGATGAGTATGAGTTGGCTTTGATTCGGTCATTAACAAAATATTTGTTGATTGATTTAATATTTACAATCTGAAAACTTAACGTAAAAGAGTTTGAAGTAAAATTTTGAATTTGCGTTATGATCTACAAAATTAGACATTAATAAATTATTTTTGTCTTATTTAGAAGTATTGCAAATATTAATAAGATAACTTTGATTTCTACTTTTATAGATCCAATATCTACTTGTATAGTATAAATTTGTTAAAATTGTCTAGGTCTTCGATCATTTACTTTTCATATAGATGCTTTTCTCTTCTTTTTATCTTAATATAAGGATAAACAAAGGAATATTCATTTGCTTAGTCATGGAATACTGGTGTGATAATAACAATATAATAATATGTCATAAATACTCCAGTACATTATATCCATATTCATACAATATAATATATATAAATACATATTTATTATTTGGTCAATCCTGAGCCTATGTTTAGGTGACCATATGGGTCAACTTCTATGTTCATAATAATAATAGCAATAAGCTGAAATTCCCGTTAGGCTATAATATTATTAAATACTTTATTCTGTTTATACACTTTTAAATGATAATTTTCTAGAAAATTCTTCCTTAGCACCTATACATAGAATATTTTTTTCAAATGAATCGGTTCAGTCATTTTGACTGTAAAGTTGATCAGTTAAAATTGCGCACATTCTATTTTAATAAAATAATATTAGTCATGACTAAGGCTGAGGAATTCTAGTTTTTTGATATTTTTGTAGAAAGATGGTAAAATAATGTAAGTGATCAACAAATATATTTCATAACACAAGGAAATCATATTTAAAATTGTATTTTGCATATCTTGTCATTATTGAATATAAATATTTATTTGAGTTTATTATTTTAAATTAGGTTTAATTACAATCTGTATAATGGACACAATAAGTAAATTTGGTAGAAAAAACAAGGAATTTAGAACATGAATGGCGTGAGGAGGAAGTTGCCCATTGGCCGCACCTCTAAATTAGAAGAATTAAGAACATATTTGGTAATTTTCAATGTAAGTTTTTAAATAAGCTTAGACAAAAAAGAACAAATTGGACAATTTCTGTTTGAAAATAATATTTTCAACATTGTATAGGTAATTTATTATCTGGCCGATAAAATCTAAATTCGTATACGAAGTGAACTTCAGTCGTCTGTTATATTTTATTGCATACTCATGTTTTATTATATCGTGTGCACTGTGTGAAATATTTTGTTTGAGTGTATTATTTAATTTTTTTCAAATTTTTTTAGTAATATTCATTTTTTAAATCAAATATGCCAAAAGAAAAACAATCATTGGCTTTTTGTTTAAAAAATTATGTGTCGGAATTCAGTTATAGTAGTGGTCCAGTATTTACAACGGGCTGAAAGTCATTATGATGTAAATTGTGTGATACAAAAGTCGGCAGTGATAAAAAATTCAACTTTCAGCAACACATCGACCAAGCTAAACATAATGCCGCTATTGAACGAGAACAAAATCAACATAAATTTGATTCATAAAAAACTGAGCAACAACTCTTAAGTAACACAATAAAGTCTTCTTTTGATAATAATTTATGTTATGATTTGTTATCTTCGAACATTTCATTAAATGAACTAAATAATCATAATTTTAAATCATTTTTAGAAAAATATACATAGAAAAAAATTCCAAATCAAACTACACTTCATAAGGCTATGTAAATGATATTTATGAAGACACTTAACCCTTGCGCACCCAGATTTTTTTTCAAAAAAAATTTTGTTGACACTTATTTTTTTTGAATGATTTTAAAATGAGGTAAATTTGAAGTTCGAAATAATTTTAATAATTTTCAAACAAATGACACTATTAAATATTACATACAAGTAGAGGTATGTAGGGATTCAATAGTATCGGAATACACATTTTTTGTCTAACCATTGGGGTAGTTTGGGACTAGTAGCAGCTGGACTATATTCTAATGAATTGAATTTATATATTTATAATATAATTACTCCCCTTTTTTGTTTTTTAATTTTTACCTAATATTAATTATGATGGAAATAACAATATAAAATTAATACAACATATCTAGTAATTTATAAAACATTTTTCTTTTTAAAATTAAAATTTAATTTAAAATTTGCTGTTCAGGTAAAATATAATTATTTTGGATCATAATATAAAATGTATATACAAATTCTACGCAAAATAACACTTGTATTATTATATAATAGTTATTATTATAAACAAAATAAAATTACAACTACGTGTAGATGTAAATATCCAGATGTAAAATTATTGTTTTATTGCTATTATCAATATGAAATATTTTTATGACAATCACACCGTTAAGTTCTATGCTACCCATACCGGTAGATAAAATAAAATAAACATTGAGTCCCAGACTACTGGATGCGGTAGTTCGATAACAATCAAAATTCTAGCTGTTTGATAAGTGCTATAACAAATTTAGCCGTTTGTATTCACTTAGTCATGTGTTTTTTAATGCTAAAAGAATCACAAATAATTGACGTCTGTTTTTACACTAAAATAAAACAAAAACAAAAATATAAACGTCAATTTAGCAGATTTTTTAAAGTTTTAGTTTATTTCAGTTTCATTGTAAAAAAAGTACCTATCGCTATGCAACCAATCTGTACAGATCTAACATTTGTTTTTTGCTTGTAATTATTTTTTTTTAATTTATTTTTATTTTTTATTCGATATATACAATCTGTTCCTTTGGAACAATAAGAATATGAGATAATAGAAAAATATAATACATGAAAAACTTGATGAGAGGAGTCACCCAGTGGTACACTGCCTCTACTTAATTACTAGATAGTTTTTAGTATATTGCCATACTTAGATTACCCATTGAGAAGATCGCGATAAGATCCTTGTAATTATTAAATAAAATTACCATTATCCTACACCAAGTCATTTTTAAAAAGTTTAGAATATGGCCTATCCGTACAAGTTGGATGGGACCGAAAGGGTTAAGTGAAAATTATAAGTTTTATATATAGTAACACATCTGGGTTTCGATCGATGAAAAATAGATTGAATTTGGTATATATACATATATACATGGGCGCCGACTATTGGGGTGCTGCGGTGCTCCAGCACCCCATGAATCATTCTATGGGGTGCTCTGCACCCCGTGAAATAAAAAAATAGAGCAATACGTAATTTAATACGTTTACAATTTTTTCGTTGTATAATATTTATGACAACAATATATTTTGGATGTTTTGATAACTCGTTCCTAACATACGTATATGAAATGAAAATAATTGTATGTATAATAATTAATATGTATTTAAAAGTTTTAATATATGAAAAAGGTCGTATTAAATAAGGTAACAATTTATGTTGAAAAAAAATTATTATTTATTTAAATTGACATTTATTAATATCTAAGGATTTTAGGCACCCCGTGAAATTTGGGAAACCCGGCGCCCATGCATATATATATATAATCAAATTTTGGATTTTAATGTGATGTGATCACTCGCCTTGAAGAGAAAAATATTCCATTTTTTCGATGGAATTGAGATAAGTAATAAAAATACATATTTAAAATTGTGGCAAGCTTCAAGTTCAATGGGTAATAAGTGCAGTGAAAAATAGACAACATTTTAGTGAAAAACACAGGCTATAAAACAAATACTATTTCGAAAATATTGAATGGAAAGTTTACGTCAGTGGATGGCTTTATATGATGACTTAAAAGCAAAGGAATTGTTATTTTTTAAATATGCACCGCTAACCCCTGTAGATGTAGAACGATTTTTCTTAACATGTAGGTACAACATTGATAGTAGACAACAGACATTCATTTCAATGTGAAAATTGAAGAAAATATCTTGTCGTTTAATGCAATATCAAAGATAAGTAATACAAAATTTCATTTTATATTCGTACATATTCGTAGGCAGGTAAAAATAAATCGCTCTAAATATTTTATATTTTTTTCAACATGAAGAAAAAAACCAAGAAGAATTCGAAAACATTACAATTCTTCAAGTATATAATAACTAATCGAAATATAACTATTTAGATTTTTTTTCATATAATTATAATAATCAGGGGAATTAATAAAATAAAATTCATTTTTAGAACATATTTTAAGTGCATATTACTTGTTTTTTAGTGCATAAGTGCATATATATTTTGAGATTTTCAAGTACCAGAAGTCCTCAGTCCCAGTCATGATTGAAGACAAAAATATTTTATTTCAACTATGCTTTATCAGCGTGTGGGTTTTCTATAAAACATGAATGTTTATTTTTCATTATTCACAATAAAGCGAGTTTAGTTGCTTTAAAGCAATTATGTTTTACTAGTGTGTAGTCAACCTAAGTAAGGACATGATCAATTGTATATTTAAATATATACTATTTTTGAATTTATTAAATCAAAATTAGTGGTTGTCTTTTAAGAAAACTAAAATTCAAAATAATCACACTATTAAAAACACATTCATCGGTCTAAAAGTTTAAAAGGTATAAGAATTTAAAGTTTAGAGAAGAAAGTTGTGGTATCCCGTAAAAACTTACTTAAAATTTACTTGACATTTTTTCAAAATCGTTAGAGAAATGTATGAGTAAGTCATATTAAATTTTCAAAAGTTTTTGTCAAATATTTAAAACTTTATTTGGGATAAACTTTAAAAAATAAGGTATTTTCAATGTTCTATTTTTAATCCAGTTGTCTTAGCAAGTTGTCAAATTTTTTCAAAATTTTTTCAAAGCATAAAGTTATACGTTAATAATATATAGTAAAAGTTTCAAGTTTCTAGCAACATTACTTTTGAAATAATGACTAAATTATTAAAGTCGATTTAATGAAAACGTCGTTTACTGCGAATTTCGCCGTTTTTGGTCCATTTTAGGCTGTTTTTCCGCTTGCCTGGAAAAACTATTGAGATGAGAGCTTAATGAAGTATCATCTACATCGAATTTCCTATATGTAGAGTTGCTGGATGAAACTTTTTGAGACAGTTAAGTTGACCAAGAAGTGTCTTTAGAAAAAAAATCACCATTGTAAAACCATAAGATCGTTCGCTTTACTCAGAATCTAAAATGCAGACACAGGTTCTGTTGAATGGTTCTCCTTCTACCCGCTAGGTAGTAACGAGCCGCTACCCCTACTAAATCGGTTCCGGGGTTTAAGATGCGTGCGACCGGGTTCCAGAACATTCTTTCTGACGTCGCTTCACAAGTTGTCTTGGTCGCCACTTGGGGCCATTTATTTACGATTGTTATTTAATTTTTACGGTTGCCGCAATGTTCGATGTATTGATTAGTATTTTACTCTTTATTCTAGGCATAGAAATAGTATTTTTATTTGTTATATTTTTTGTATTTATTGTTCTAGTATATAACATTAGATATTTTGAGCTGCACACATAATATACGTACGTACTACGGCGACGAAGTGCAGTTTTTGTGCAACGGGCCACCGCATTTTAAAATGTGAGTATAAATCAAATTATTTTTATAGAACTTAAAAAATGTGATGTTCCGTAAAAAATCAAAAATATACATCGCAGAGATGTTAGGCAACATAAAATTTTTAGTGGGTAACTGTGAAATATGCACTTATAAAATGAAAAATGGTCGAATATATAATATATATATAATAATATGTAAAATATGCAACTATAAATTATAAATGTAAACTCGTATTACTATGTAACAAATTTCTATATCACTTAGCTATATTTTTATTGATTATTTAAAAACATTCAGACTCCTAGAAGTCCCGATCCCTAATAATAATCCAATAATTATGAATAAAATTAAATATAACTAAAAAAAAAAAAATTGACGGCTACCTATGATTTTTTACGGTAGGTACTAAGTACATGCAACTAAAATAAGTTTGTTTTAAGAGGACGCCACACTGAAAGTGTGATGTTCCGTAAAAAATCAAAAATATACATCGCAGAGATGTTAGGCAACATAAAATTTTTAGTGGGTAACTGTGAAATATGCACTTATAAAATGAAAAATGGTCGAATATATAATATATATATAATAATATGTAAAATATGCAACTATAAATTATAAATGTAAACTCGTATTACTATGTAACAAATTTCTATATCACTTAGCTATATTTTTATTGATTATTTAAAAACATTCAGACTCCTAGAAGTCCCGATCCCTAATAATAATCCAATAATTATGAATAAAATTAAATATAACTAAAAAAAAAAAAATTGACGGCTACCTATGATTTTTTACGGTAGGTACTAAGTACATGCAACTAAAATAAGTTTGTTTTAACTATAATTTTTCTACCTAAATGTATTTAGTTATTTTTTACGGCCCCAACTACCCGCCAGAATTTGTTTTTTCGATATCTCGGGAAATAATTGTGCACAAACGACGGGGTTTCGTGCACATTCGTGCACAAACGATGCACAAACGATTCGCGAAAACAGAATTCAAAAATTCCAAATCGGGGGGGCCGTAGAAATGGACCCTCGAATTTGATTTAAGGATATTCTCCCCTGTTTTTGTGCACAAACGACGGGGTTTCGTGCACATTCGTGCACAAACGATGCACAAACGATTCGTGAAAGCAGAATTCAAAAATTCCAAATCGGGGGGGCTGCCGTTTCTACGGCCCCCCCCAATTTGATTTAGGGATAATCCCCTCAGTTTTTGTGCACAAACGACGGGGTTTCGTGCACATTCGTGCACAAACGATGCACAAACGATTCGCGAAAACAGAATTCAAAAATTCCAAATCGGGGGGGCCGTCGAAATGGACCCCCGAATTTGATTTAAGGATAACTCCGCCTGTTTTTGTGCACAAACGACGGGGTTTCGTGCACATTCGTGCACAAACGATGCACAAACGATTCGCGAAAACAGAATTCAAAAATTCCAAATCAAAGAGGAGGCCGCCGTTTTTACGGCCCCAACTACCCGCGAGAATTTGTTTTTTCGATATCTCGGGAAATAATTGTGCACAAACGACGGGGTTTCGTGCACATTCGTGCACAAACGAAGCACAAACGATTCGCGAAAACAGAATTCAAAAATTCCAAATCAAAGAGGAGGCCGCCGTTTTTACGGCCCCAACTACCCGCGAGAATTTGTTTTTTCGATATCTCGGGAAATAATTGTGCACAAACGACGGGGTTTCGTGCACATTCATGCACAAACGATTCGTGAAAACAGAATTCAAAAATTCCAAATCGGGGGGCCGTAGAAATGGACCCCCGAATTTGATTTAAGGATAGCCCCCCCCCTGTTTTTGTGCACAAACGACGGGGTTTCGTGCACATTCGTGCACAAACGAAGCACAAACGATTCGCGAAAACAGAATTCAAAAATTCCAAATCGGGGGGGCTGCCGTTTCTACGGCCCCCCAATTTGATTTAGGGATAATCCCCTCAGTTTTTGTGCACAAACGACGGGGTTTCGTGCACATTCGTGCACAAACGATGCACAAACGATCTGTCCAAACAGAATTCAAAAATTCCAAATCGGGGGGGCCGGAGAAATTGACCCAGGTTGGAGCACGCTGCTATACGACCCATACATACGCCGTGTCTAAGTGGTGACTAAGTGAACTAATAGCGCAAGTTGTCACACACCTAATAATTACATGTAGATTGTAGAACGTCTATGCCTTATGGCCATATTATCTTTGTTCTATGTTTACAACGTTTACGTTTACTATTAAAGTGTTTAACTTTTAGCGTTTTAATTATAATAATGAGTAAGTGTATCATAGTTGGTTGTACTTTGGTTTACAAGAGTAATCCCGAATAACCAGTGACAAGAAAACACAATACCGAGAACTTCAAATTCAAGAATTCAACCCACAAACTTAGTCAACAGCATAGAAAGTTACACTAGATGGTGAAAAACCACACAGAGCGAATCCAGGAGCTGGAGAACAAAATACAACAACTTCAGTATACAGTTGACAAACAAATATAAGCTCACAACACTCTGGTCGCAGAACTACATGAAGCAAGTAACACAATTAAACAATTGATCAACGACACGGATACCAACTCTAAAAAATCATTTGAAAAAAAAACAGTTTTTTTAATAATTAAATTAACGTCAGGTCGAAATAACAATGCCGTTTTTCCAAGTTGTTTCATCCGAATTGGAGTAAGTGTGTTAATATACGTCGCTAGGGAGGCATGCTATAGATACAATACGACGGGAAGAACCGTGGACGCCGCCGCCGCTGTGGACGCTGACGTCACAGACGCCGATAGAGTAATAGTCATCGTCTCACGAGTACCCCCTCAGTAGAGCTCTGCTCGGTCCGGTCTAGACCGGTCCGGACCGGACTGAACCGGACCGTGGTCCGGTCTTTTCGGTCTTTGTGCATTGTAATTTAATGTGGTTCGGTCCGACTCGGTCCCTTCGTTTAAAACAAAAAATTGGTCTGGTTCGGTCCGGTCCCGTGATCTTAATTTCATATAATTTTTAAATTTATATGACGTGGTACTTACTTCTACTTCGTTTATCTACTTATATTAGTTATATTTATATATATATATATATATATATATATATATATATATATATATATATATATATATATATATATATGATAGGTACGTCGTACGTGTTATAAAATTAGTAATGAATAATAGTCAGTGGCGCAACCGGAAGGGAGACCCAGAGTTTCAATTTTATTTTATTGGTTCGGTCCGGTCCGGTCCTGGTCTTGGTTAAAATTTATCGGTCCAGTCCGGTCTGGATTTTTTTTTTATTTTATCGGTCCGGTCCGGTCCTGGTCTTTGTTAAAATGTATCGGTCCAGTCCGGTCTAGAAAAAAACGGACCGTGCAGAGCTCTACCCCTCAGGGAGGCATATCATAGATACATGACGGGAGGAGCCGTCGACGCCATGGACACTGCCACCGCCGGCAACGTTGTCTTCACCGCCTTTTACATCTCCGGCGCTGACTTCACCATCGTCTTCGTCGTCTCAGCCGGAGGTATTGGTTTTACAGTTCATAAACTTACCCAGTTGATAAATTTCGTCCGCCACCCCGACGCGCCCGTGAGTACAATATTTCAGGTGTCGATGGAACTGTGGCTTTCTTACATTCGTCGACGAAGAGTTTCCAACAAATAACAAAATACGGTTCAGGTTTTAAATATCATTATTGAGATTGACTTTTAAAATATTTGTTGACTATTATCGTTTTTTCCCGTAACCCTTCAAAAATATGTAAGAATATTGTTCACGCCACGCACTTTGCTTTCGCGCCAAACAGAACGCCCGGTGACATCCGTTTCGCGATTAAACCGCGGTTGTATTGCGACGATTGTAAACAATATTTGTCATTTCAAATTTCTTAGAATTTCTTAGATAAATTTATTAAAGTTCTTTAGGTATAACTTAATTGACTAATAAACAAAATTTGTATTAAGATTATAATGTATTTGATAAGATTTTGAAAGGCATAAGTTCTCGTAGGGAAAAATTGTGGCATGTTATAGATACAATACGACGGGAAGAGCCGTGGACGCCGCCGCCGCTGTGGACGCTGACGTTGTTAATTCAACTTAAAAACCATATGATATCTTTAATTATTTACTCTTTTTCATAATAATAACACTTTTAATTTTTAGATAAAGGGATTAGGCCTGATGAGTAATTTTTGCTCATTGGTGTGCTTATCGTTGGTTACGGGACCGAGATAGAAACACCAAAAGAGATAGAAACACCAAAAAATTCTATTTGATGTAAAAATGTTCAATCTATAATTTAGGTACTTAGCAATTTTTATTTTTTTGTAATCGTTTATGAGTAAAGAATGAAAAACTACAGTTTTTTGTATAATTTATATGTTAATGTCGGGTCGATGACTACTAGCGCTAATAGTTCTCTATAAACGCCACTTCGACAATTTAATGCATGGAATACATATCGTCGTACGCCAACCTGTGTAGATAACCGTGGTCAGTACTAAACCTAATACATTTGTTTGGGCCGAGAGCATAAAACTATATTACGCGCGCTCGGACACCGATATTGTTGTGTTATCACTTATCCCTATCACTACCTACCTGCCGCACCGATTCGGTCGGCACACTATGTGTATGTGTGTAGGTACTGTGTAAATAGCTCAATCAGAAATGGTAGGGAATGCCGAGCAAAACTGACGTGCTACGTAGTGACTAGTGGAGGTGTGATGTGTACAGTGTGTATATTGTTGGTGTGTATGTACTTAAAACTACGGACAAAGGTAGCTAAATTAAATAAATTGGTAAAAACGGTGTGTGGTAACTATATGTTCCTGTATATTAAATTACAATTTCTAATAAATAAACAATATATAAATCACAGCAACAAAAGATACATAAAATAGAATAATAATGATAATAATTGGCCTGTTTGGCTCACCAAAAAAAGTAACAATAAACGAATAATATAAAACTCACAGGATAGTCGGTGAACTGCTGGCCAGCCGCTACCTAAGACCTATATAATACATGTAAATAAATTCAATAATATTATTGGCATTCAGCCGTAATAAAAAGGATAGTAACAATTAATAACAATGCGGTGAAGACAACTGCGATGCCGGTCGATACAACTTCACAAACAAAATAATATGGTGGTAGTATAAACATAAAAACTTGTATAAATTAGCAATATTTGGCGATTAGCACCCACGAAACAATAATAATAATTGGCGATTCGCGCCTTTACAAAAAATAATTATACTTGGCGATTTTCGCCCACGCACAATAATAATATTAATTGAGCACGTAATTCAATGGTTATAGTAATTGACTAACTATTAATTAAGCCAAAATCATTTTTTTGTTTCATGGTCCTTTAAGTATAAAGAAATATATTTTTTAAATGAAAATTTGAGCAGAGGTTCCCAGACACCCGAGGGCCAAGTGATTTAAAGTATTAATGAAATATATCCCAAAAAATTAAAAAATTGAGCAGAAGTACTCCAGCGCTGGAGGGCTAAGTAACTTTAATCATTGCGAAGTATATTTTAAAAATTATAAATTTGAGAAGACGTTCCCCGGGTCTGAGGGCCAAGTGATGTTATTAATATAAAATATATTTGTTTAATAAAAATGTAAGTAGACGTTCCCTGGCACCAAAGGGCTAAGTGATTTCAATTATCAAAAATATATTCCAAAAAATTAAAAATTTGAAGAGAGGTTCCCCAGCGTTGAAGGGCTAATAGGTTATAATTATTATGAAACATTTTTAGATTCTGAGTGAAGCGAAGGATCTTATGGTTTTTTAATGATGTTTATTTATTTTTTTTTTTTTTCTGTACACACTTTTTCGTATAGAAATCCTTGTCCAAAAGTTTTGTTCAGCAACTTTTTAGATTCGAAATTGAACTGAGATGGTACTTTAAAGAGGTCATTTTTCCAAAATCTCCATATTTTTTCCAGTAATCAAGAATAACGATCGAAAAACTGAGTAAAAACGGTAAAATCGGTAAAAATCCGCCGTAAACGAGATTTTCACCGTTCAGATTTTAGGTATTTAGTCATAAATCGAAAAGTATTGAAGTTAGAAACTTGAAAATTTTATCCAATATCAAATACATACTTTTTTGTATTGGACAACATTTTCAGAACAATTATAGCACTTTTGACTTAAATATAGAACTTTTAATTTACCAAATTGTTTGAAAGTTTTTATGTAATATAATTTTAAATATTTGACAAAAAGTTCTGAAAATATAATATGACCTTACTCATATATCTACCTAATTATCCTAACAATAATTCAAAAATCGTGACTCAGGATTTTTTTTTATACACACTTTAATAAATTATCAAACGATTTTTTACGATATTGTCTGATTTCTTTTAAGTTTATTTCTAATGAAATATTGAGTATTTGTTAGAAAGTTCTGAAATTTTAATACAAGTTTACTCTTATACCTAACTACCAATACCGAAAAAATATCAATAATCGTGACTCAAGATTTTTTTCCAAGCATTTAAGTAAATTATTATTACGATTTTTACAGAATAAACTGTTTTTTTAATTTATTTTGATTGTTCGATTGAAAATTTGTATCTTATAACATTTTTAATATTTGTTAAAAAGCTCTGAAATATTAAAATGACCTTACTTAAATAACTATACTTTCTTAAATATTCTAAAAAAAAAATTTGAATATCGTTAGTCAGAATTTATATTAATACATGTTTTAATAAGTTAATATAAATTCGTATACGAAAATATTGGCTGTTTTTACGTTAATTTGCTGCTTAAAATCTGTTTAAAACTTTTTTGGTGTATCTGATCACAATAAAACTTGGAACATAGATATAAAAACATTTTTCGAATCTTTTGGTGACAGAAAATTTCTAATGAGTTATAATTGTTATAACAATTGAAGTTTAAATGAGTTATGTCTAATTGAATATTTTATGAGGGTTTAATTACAAAAAAACTCACCAAAAATTATACAAATAACCGTAAAATACGTAAACAGTATTTAAATAATAATATATTATATTGGACTGAAGCTTTGCTGAGAATCGTTTTATACTAAAGAAATGAGTCATAATTTCTTTAAAACTTAATACATTCATCACCAATATCTTGTCCAAGGACCGAAGGGACGAAGGACGAACTTGTACCACCAGCATCTCACTTACCAGCTTTTTCTTAGGTTATGCGTTTAGTCGTGCGAATTGAAAAACAAAATAGTTTGTTTTTGGTCGTTGCGTCGTGCGGGTTCATATGTATCGTAAATTCTTAATCGTGGAATTATTAATTGAAGAAGTTCAAAAAAGAAAAGTTTTATGGAATAAATGGGACAAAAAATATAAAGAAATTGTTATTTGTATTTTTAAGGTTAAATTCTGGTCTTGTCATTTCTACTAAGTAGTCAAATGTTTCAACGGTCATCCTGGTATACGATCGAGAAAAAAAACGTCATTATTCCGGAGTTGATTATAATATAAACGTAAAACTCGCCAAAAACTAAACAGTCTTTTAAAATGTCTGAATTGGCATGAAACGATCTTTTCATTTTTTTATACCTGAACATATAAATATTTATAATTTCACATTTATTTAATATACATTTTTGTAATTTATTACATACCTTTTGAATAATAAATACTTAAGTTCTGTATTTTCAGTTAGAACCGTTTTATTTAATAAAGTTAATGACAGAGACATATTTAACCAACACTGTAGTCTGTATAATCTATATAATGTATAATGTATATATTAATAATACGACTTTAGAATATTAGAACTTTTTAAGAATGTTAGGACACGACCGTTTACTGCGCTGCTGCATATTCCACTAGTGTCTAGTGCGATCCGCCGCAATATTTTCGTATTTGTCGTGTTTACATTGGACACCATCGCGACAATCCGATCGACGGACGACAACGCTAACCGTATCGGTCGCGTCGTATAACGATTATCGCATTAGTCGGATTCACTTAGGACACGGCCGGCGTAACGAGTGTAAACGCTATTGACACGAAAGTCACGCAAAACACAGTACGTTTTTTTTCCCGCTCCCGAACCTTTTCATTTTAACCGACTCTTTCGATCTAATCGACACCCGTTTCCGCCAAATCGATACGGCCCGTTTCTTCCGCAGTACCGCCAAAGAACGGTTCTACCAAAAAAAATTTACAATCTCCAAGAAAACACGAGTTGGGAAAATCGTAAGAAAATCATTTCTTTTCATATTAAAATCGTCATTTTTAAACGTGTTCGTTTGTAAGTATGTTACATATTATGTTTTTATAAAATTATATATTTTTATTATATGATTATAGTTTTTGAACATAACTCACGTCATGACCACTAATATGTGATAATTATTACACCTACTAAACACATTATAAAAAATCGTTTCTTTTAATCGTTTCAAAAATTATTCATTCGTCGGTACATGACTTTTACGTTAGAAGAAGGTGCCTAGTGCTAACACTACTTTATTTGAGCCTTTTACGTGTATTATGGGGGAAAATGTCAGTTCAAAATTAAGTGATTAGGAAATATGAGTGTCAGTGAAGTAGACTTAAGTGGTTGTTACTTGAGAAAAATTAAAATTAAAAATTAAATAAAAAATAAATAGAAAAATGTAAAAGGTACGTTATTTTGTGTGCAAATTCATTCAGTTTTATTCAAATAAAGCAATTCAGTGAAATTTATTTTTAGAACATGTATTTTATTCACCGTGTGTTATTGATTCTTTATATTATCCCGGCAACGCTGAGTGTTTAATTTATCATTAACCAATGAAAAAAATTGATTACAGTTTTGAGAATTAGTAAACTGTAATTCAATTGTATAATTATTATATTTTCGATCACGCATTTTGCTCTCCAAAATAAAAATGCATCGACTATTGTCGTGCCAAAACTGAACAATCACTGTTTAGAAATGATGAATAAAAATGGAAATGTTCAGTCGAAAATGTCTAGAATACCCATCATACCGGTAAGATCGACCAACAACGTTCCAGTCACATCAAACATCAACGGCAATATCCGGGCGGGACTATCCAAGATTCCTCGGCTAGTCGTAGGATCGACTAACGATATGCCGAAGGTAAAGAACGGTAAGGCTGTCGATCCGATTAGACCGTGTGATATTACTGCCAAGACGAGTTCAATTAAGAATCTTCCGGCACCAGCGACTCGTAAGAATATCCCTTGGGTAAACTCTACCAGAATACCCATACCGGTAAGATCGACCAACAACGTTGCAGTCGCATCAACCATCAACAGGAATATCCGGATGGGACCTCCCGAAGTTCCTCGGCCGGTCGTAGGATCGACTAACAATACGCCTCGAGTAAATAACTGTAAGGCTGTCGACCCGATTAGACTGCACGGAATCACGGCGAAGATGAAGTCGTCGATCAAAGATTTCCCGGCCCCGACGACCCGTAAGAATATCGTTCCGGCAAACTCATCTAGGATACCTATTCCGGTTACACCGACGAAAAACCTCCCGGCTCCAACGACCAACAGGAATATCCCGGTGGTGTCGTCAAAAATTCTTCGGATAGCCTTCGGATCGACTTACAACCTGCCACCGGTAAAAATCCGTGATGCTGTCGATCCGACAAGACCGTGTAGAATGCAGCCCGCAGCGACGAGATCGATTAAAAATGTGCCGACCACAAAGACCGGCATCGACAAACCGACGGTACCGTCCAAGATTCCTCGGTTAGCCGTCAGGTGGAATAAAAATCAGCCACCTGTGGAGACCTGTCGGGCTGTCACTCCGCCTAAACTGGCCGAGCTCCCTGTACCATTAAGGCCGATTAAAGAATGGCCGGACGCGAAGTCCCGTGGGAATACCCCCCCGGTGAAACCGACCAGAATACCCACGGCAGCGAAGACCTCTAACGATGACCGTACACCGGCCGCAAAGTCGACGTGCTGCGATTTGCCAGCGCCGCGGCCGTCCTCTTACTTGTCGTCTGTCTCGGGCTGTAGTAGCGTAGAATGGCCGACATACCCGTTGCTCGAGGACGTAGTATTCGAGGACACGTCGAGCATGTTCTCAAACGACTCGTCATTGTCCGAAAACGGATTGAACGACGCCGGGAGCGGAGAAGGTCGTCCCGAGTGCATAATCGACAGCAAGGCCGTCGAGACGTCGACCGTGGTGGTCGAACGGCCAGACAAAAATCTAATGTACGCCGACGGTTCGATCGACAACGTAAGAAGCCTGTCGTACGACAGAATCCAGGATGTGGTTTTCGAGGACAAGTCGAGCGTTTGGTCGTTTCGCTCGTCGTCGGCAGAGTACGGGACGGGTGACGCCACGGTGACCGGGAACGAAGACGATCGTCTCGAACGGGATAGAATGACCGAGCCTGCCGCAGTGGTCGAACGGCTGGAAATATCGTTCGGACCGGTAGAGCACGCCATCGAGGAGCCTAAACCCAACGAATGCCCCTCCATGGATGACAACGACTACTACAACGACTACTGCGACGGCGTAGAATGGCCGACGTGCCCACTCCTCGAAGACGTAGTTTTCGACGATATGTCGAGCCTTGGGTCGTTCGGCTCGTCATCATCGGTGAAGAACGGTTTGAACGACACTGTAGCTACCGGGAGTAAAGTCGGCCGTCCCGAGCTCGTAGTGGTAAACAACGCGGCCGTCGAGACGTCGACCGAGGCGGAACGGCCAGAAAACCGTCTGACGTACGACGGCATTGGATGCCTGTCGTACGAGCGAATTCAAGATGTCGTTTTCGAAGACAAGTCGAGCCTTTGGTCGTTTCGCTAGTCGTCGGCTGAGAATGGAAAGGATGAGACTCCGAGACGACCGGGAACGAAGACGATCGCCTCGAACGGGATAGCATGACCGAGCCAGCGACGGTGGTCGAACGTCTCACGGCCGCTTCGAGACCGTCCGAACGCAGACCAAAAGAACGTGCTGTGGCGATACACAAGCCGGCCGGACGACCATCGGTCGCGTAAAAACCGGTCAGATGTCCTGTACCGACAGTGACTAAACCAACTGCGAAACCCGTCTTACGGCCGGCAGTCGCCGCTAAACCGATCGGTCGTTCCGCGGCAGTGTCGAAACCGACAAAATGAAAATATATATATATTACAATACGAAACTGACAAAATAACGAAAGGAAGGCCTTTGGTCAATGTGATTAAACCAATCGGTCATTCCGTGGCACGTTCAAAAGATTCAAATTTCAACGCACGTAAAATGCCGGAGTGGAACGCACAGCCGGCAGTGGATATAAAGAAATATCGTCACTGGAATACGCCTTTTGGCCGCTGTCAGCGTTGACGCTAAGAGGTATGGCTACGCTTTTATTTTCACATAATTATCTTAAATTAACTTTTCACTAATTATCTTAAAGAATTTTTCAGCGACATTAAATGTTTCATAGAATTAGAAATTGAACGATCATGCTAAAAAAAAACACCAAATCTTGAATTCGTAATTCGTCTGTCTTGTTGAAGTAACCACACCTCAGGATTTCGGAATGACGTGAGAATTTTTTTATAAATGATTCAACTCAATTTGTTTAGGTGAATTTGATTTTTGGAGTTTCTTTACACCTCATAATTTAATACGTTGAAGTTAACGATGAGAAATATAGATTGATTTTCCAAGCGGACTAGATCATTCGAAGTGTCTTGGGAAATCGTTATGTACATTAATCGGAAAGAGAACATCCATTTTTGCGTTTAAATTTGGTTGAGAATTTGCACATTGATTACTTTATATGAACTTAAGCGAATACTCTTCCATGCGAACTGAATGTTTCTAAAACACTGTAAAAAACTGCACTCAGTTGTTGGACCAATAGCATCGACTGAATTTATCATTAATTTGAGCTCGTATTTAAGTAAAAGATGTTATTGTTGTGCATAAAATCCCTCTATCTCTATATATAAATTTTACCTATTCTTAAATACTTACAAGTTATCACACTTACATAGACCTCGGTCGTCGACCATTCGCATGCGACCGAAATTGTCGACTTAAAAAATCATTTATCTTAAACCCTATTCCATGTTTTGATATGAATAACCATAATGATAATTTAAGAAAACAATAACTGCAATGTTGTAAAAAGTGTTAATTTTTTTTATAAATATTTATTTTTACAATTCATTTAAAATGTTGCATGAAAAAAATCAAATTTCCGTGGGGACACATTGTATAAAGCAGGGACTGGAACCGAACCGAAAAGAACCGGTTCTGGAACCCAAAAACCCCTAAAATATTAAGAACCGGAACCTAACCGGAACCGAATTTTTAAATTTTTAAATAACTGGAATCGAACCGGAACCTATACTTAAGATGAAAAATATCGGGTTTCATAAAAAATAATAAATAAATATTGAAAAAAAAAAATTACGTTTTTAGTTTAACTCTTACTTATGTAATATCTCAAAATAAAAGTAGGGAATACTCATTGATAAGCATCGATCGATCGATATAGGATAATAATTGTTTAAATTATCACAATATTAATTTTTTATACAAGTAGTTTTAATTAATAGAAAAATGTGGAAAATTGTTTTCTTCTTTTTAATATTAGTAAAATTAATGTATGAGTCACGATTTTGAAAATGCTGTCTCAACTTATGTGTCTTTTTTGGCTTGCTTTTAACTTGAGCGAACATTGATTGCGATTATACATTTATTCATTCATTCATGAATTGGTATTTTTGTACCGTATTACCTACTCTGTATATAATTACGGCATATTATTTAATACCTTGACAATTTAAGGATTATTTGAATTGACTTGTAAATGGTTATTGTATAATGTATATATTATATTGTTTTAATTTCTTGCTAATTAATCATCATAGTTTAACGTATCTCTGTCTAACTTATTGTACTTCAACTAACATTTTATATTTTATAACTAAGCCGATATGTCATATGCAAAACAAAAATAAAATAAATTGTATATATTTTCTATACCTAATTCGTAGACAATAAACATGATGATGGAATTATCAATATTGATGATTGGTAACACATGTACTGATGTACAACTGTTTTTTGTATTGGTACCTATCAAAAAATTAAACACGTCATACTATAAAATTTTTTTTTTAATAACATTTGGAACCCTATAAAACGGGAACCCTAACCCTAACCCAAGGGTGTCCAACCCGCGGCCCGCGGTAGATTTTGATACGGCCCTCACTTCAATTTAAAAACCATGAATCAATTATATATAATATATTAATATGACGAGAACAAATTTATTTTAAAAATATAAACCATCAAATACCTAACATCCGTGTTTTTACCGCTGCGGCATCTTATATTACATACGGACGTGTGCATCGGGCCTAAAGATAAATGTTATTAGTGTTCTTTATTGGTTCCGATACCAATATTCTGTGTCATTTATCAACAAATAAAAATAAAATACCTATATAAAATTATTACTAAGCACATGCAATCTAGTACAGACATACAGTTGTGCGCGCGTGATGGTCAGATGTCAACTTCAATCGATCCGGATATTGATTCATTACTTTCACAAAAAAGCAATTTCAAATTTCACATTAAAAAAAACTAATGAATTTTAACTTTTTTAAACTAAAACTTTTTTTGATTATAAATAAATTTATTTTTCTGTGTACTTAATAAATTATTAAATATTAATACTTGTAAACATATTTCTGCTTATTATTCACTATTGTAAAATTATAAAAAAATGTGTTGTTGTATTATAGATTATAATTTAATCATTAAATTTGAATGTATTATTATTTAAAAAAGTATGTGGCCCACAACAACTTCTACCTATATGATGTGGCCCAGTCTTCACTAAAGGTTGGACACCCCTGCCCTAACCTTTATTTTGAATTTTTCAAAAACCGGAACCTTTAAATAAAAAAAATTAGTTCCGGAACCAGAACCATAGCCAAAAAACCAAAAGTAACCAGTCCCTGGTATAAAGTTGACGTAAATATTTGAAAAATAACATTAAAATTTATGCACGTTTTATTTGATACAATATAGTACATAATGTTACCAGTACACATCCCAGAATTTTCTCTCTCTGATCGCTCATATTTTCTTCGCGTAAACGTAATATTTTTTTTGCCACTAAATGAAAAGCTAGCTCTTAGTGTAAGAAAAGTGGATTAGGCCTGATGAGCAAATCTTCCGTGATTACTCAATGGGGACACCACTTACCCCAAAAAAAAAAAAACGCGCCATCTGCAATACCTCATGACTCATAATAACAGATAATACATTCTATTAACAAAGATTGTATTGTCCGTTATTTAATGAACTAAGGTGGTGTGGAAATTTGCAGAGTTATGATATAATATCGATTTCACTTATTAGTATGTATGCCAGCGTCAGGTTTCCCTACAAGCAGAACAAGCAGGTGATTGGGGCGGCAAAATTTTGGGGGCGGCGAATTTGCTACTCATGAAAAAAATATATTATCTAGTAAAACGTTGCAATCAGCGTCAGCTAATTTAGAAGATGTTGTTGATCTGTATAAATCTTTAATTGGTTATGTGAGTTAAATTAGAACAGATGAAATTTTTCAACAGTTCATAGAAGAAGCAAAAAAAAAAAACGAAACAAGAAGAATACGAATGGGACCAGAAACGTCATCGTGTGAGACCACTTGTATGTGACTTATAGAGCAAGATAAATCTAGAGCGAATGAAATGGTTTTGGATGGTAAAAAGAAATTACAAATAATTTATTTTGCCATGTTGGATAAAATAAGGCAGCAACTAAAAATGAAACATTCTGGACATGCATAAATTTATGAAAAATTCAATTTTTTGATTAACATAGATAACGAATCAATTACCTAGTACTGATATAGTATGATGATATTGTTTGAGGGGCCGAAAGACTCCAACAATTTTACGAAATAGACATTGATGAAAACACTTTTACACAAGAATGCATACATTTTAAGATGTATATTCATAATACAATCGAGAAAAAGCAACCTGGCTAAAGTTTATTTACATTTATCGGAAACCAGGAATTGGAAGAAATATTTTCGGATGTGAGTATTGCTCTAAAAATATTTTCCTGTATGGCGGTTACGAACTGTTCGGCAGAGAGGTATTTTTGGTGTCTTAAAAGAATTAAGACATTTTTAAGATCTTTCAGTGGCGAAAATCGTTTAAATTCATTAGCCTTACTAAGTATCGAAACGGAATTATTGTCAAAAATACATTTTAATGATATAACTGAAGAATTTGCAAGCATAAAAAGTCGAAGAAAACTTTTTTAATGATGTACATAGTATAATATTTATATTTTTTATGTTCAGATGTTATTTTTTTAAGTATTTTTAAATAATAAAAAATTATTTTATGAATACATTTTGCTAAATAACGTATTTTGCTGGTTATAAAATAACTTATAAAAATGAACGGGCGGCAAATTTCTTTTTGCTTGTAGGCGGCAAATTGCTTAATCCGCCGCTGATGTATGCATATTTCAAAAAATTTTCGTATAATAAACTTTTTGAGTATTATAGGACAACGTCTGTCGGGTCAGCTAGTTCCTTATAGAAATGAGAAATTTCTGTTTGAAAAACATGATTTTTTAGAATAGTTTTTGTGATAAAGATATGTATTACAAGCTAGGATAACAATATAAATAAATCATACTTTCAGCAAAACAACGGTTGTCGGGACAAAGACTAAATATTATACAAAAGAAATTTGCAAGCATTTCTTTAATGAATCAATCTCTAACGTATACAGTAAACAGTGAAATTTAACTTATGAATAAAAATCAAACGATATTAAATACCAGTTCAAATGACTATTCTAGAATACATTGAAAACTAAAGTACTTGAAAAAAAATTACCGTTTAATCTGAGTCCAAGAGGCGAATAATTTATATACTGTTTGCACGGTTTTTGTTTGGTTTTGTTTTTTTTTTTTTACATTTCATATTTTTTTCAATAATTCGTGTTAGATTAGTCAATAATCATTCGTGAAACACCGTAAAAACACGCAGACTAGTGTGCAATACGTTAGAGAAGTATTTTTTTTAAAGGTACAGGAATTCAATGGACTATATGGACTTGGATGACTACACACAATCTGTATTTGCATAAATAGTAAAAGATAGCGGCGATACAATAATCGAAATTTTAGTGAACTATTACTAAAAAAAAAAAAAAAACCTTATATTAACCACTCTACAACTAAATAAATTAACCATAAATAGCAAATACAAATAAATTATTAGTAACAATTACCATACGTAAACATAATCGTAGAATACAATGGCCTGATACTAACGAGAATATAAATAAACGAGCAAAAAATGTGGATACAACCTGTCTCTCCCAGTTGTGGTCCAAGTCCGTCGTTGGTGGAGCGAACAAAAATCTGACTGTAGGAAACTTGCGACTGCACAAAATCGGATCGGGCTCGATAAATGACGACGGATGAACAAGGGAAACGAGATCGACGGTTAGGTTAAAAGCAAAAAACAACGGAGTGAAATTATTCGAATGTGCACGCATAGAAAAGACGGATAAACGGTCGGACACCACGTCCGCACACCGAGTGGGCGACGACTGGCGAAAAAACGTAATGAAACTAAAGGCGCCGGACGAATAAATCTATCGGTTCAGCGAAGAAAACCGGTCGGATCCCTCGTCGTCGTCATTAATGTCGGTGCCTGACGATAATTTAATCGCGGCGCCACCCGAATCCGTATTAATTAGTACCCGACAAATACATTAACTTTTTAAGCTTATAAAATAAAGTTTCCTATAACGTGTATCTAATGCGAGACTTCCTTCCACGCCAAATATTCATTGTCGCTTTTGTAATTCTATCGTTCGTATTATATTCATCGTACATAATACGTATTGTATGAATTGTTATATTTCATAAATAAAGTTATGTTTCTTACTACAAAATAATAATAATAATGATAAACAGTTCAATCGGTGACAAACGACGGTCGCCGATATCTGCACGATGGAATATACCGACATGCGAATGAAATCAAAACATATTTATTTTAAATTTTTTAATGAGTATTGCTAATTCTGTTCCTCACTAAAGTAAACGTTGTCGAATTCGTTGGCGAAGCATGGATAACTTATGTTTCGCAAAAATACAGAAAAATTTAAACTTTTGGTACTATTACGATCTATTATACAACACCAGGAAATCAATCGATTATATAATATAATATTGCAGTGGGTAAATAATATGTGGCTCAATAATAGTCGGTAGGCTTTGAACACTGTAAAATTTAAGTGTGGCCTATTGTAAAATATTATGTAGTCGATAAAATATTATGTCTAATTAAATGTTTATATATATATAGGTACTATTACAGAGTAAATAGTTTAAATTTTTGTGTGTAGTTTATAAAATTTTTTAAATTAATATACTACAATGTGAACTATGACAATTTATTCGAGACCTACGGATTGATTTATAAATCAGAAAATCAATACACCCGAGTACATTATAAAAGCAAGTTTGTCGGATTCAAAAAATTTTTTTTAATTCACTTTCGTAATGGGAGTCAGAGAATCGTTATGGTTTACATCAGTGTTTCCCAACCTTTTTTTACTCAATGCCCCTTTTAGATTTTAAAAATATCATACCACCTCCTCCCTTCCCCAATAATTTTTTTCAAAAGATTAACATTTTATTTTTTAACAAGCTATTTGATTAAAGAAAAAATATAATTTAATATTTTGATACTACAATTTAGTTAATTTTATATTTACATACCTAATCATAAAATGAATTATATAATTTGATTTCAAAATTGCTAATATAAAATTATAACACAAAATATACTGATGTGACTGCCCTGGGGTTGATGGTTTCTTGCTAACGAAATTATATCTGGCTCAATAGATGTCAGCATCAGTCTTAAATCTCCTTTTTCGCATATTTCTAATTTGTTTCTTGATTTGGTCAAAAGTTGCTGTACCGCACTAAAACCTTTTTCGACCACGTATGTCGACGGAAAAACAATAGTAAGTAATTCCACTTCTTCTATTATAATAACAGGAAACAGAATGATCGTGTCAACAGAATTCAATAATTACTTAATGTATAACTTTATTGTTATTATCCTCGGTTCCGGATTTCAGATTCACCGATGATTATATGAATGCCGTTAAGGGTAGCGAACCTTTTCCGAGTCAAGTGTCAACATTTTCCAAACAAAGTTTTCTAAAACTGTTCGCGTGCCCCCCCCCCCCACACACAAAGGAAGTTTAACGAAGTCAATATTTGTGTAGGTTATTTTACAAATTATATATGATATTCTTGAATCAGATGTCAATATATTGAATAATCGTATAAAAAATGTAAATATGTAATTATATTTTAATGTGAACTATTGTTCCTTTTTTTCATGTAAACAATTTTATAACAGAATATATAAATTTCTGATTTTAGTAAAACATGTAGTTTTTGCGTTGACTTGAAAAAATTCACTACACATTATAAACTTTCAAGGAAAAATGAAAAAAATAAAATAAAAGTAAGCGGATTGCATGACTTCCGACCACGGTTATCTACACAGGTTGGCGTACGGGAGTGTTATCTCTGTTAAAGTGGCATTTGTAGTGAACTATTAGCGCTAGAAGTCATCGACCCGACATTAACATGTAAATTATACAAAAAACTGTAGTTTTTCATTCTTTGCTCATAAACGATTACAAGAACATAAAAATTGTTAAGCACCTAAATTATAGATTGAACATTTTTACATTAGATAGAATTTTTTTGGTGTTTCTATCTTCAAAAGTACATTTTATTTTCAATGAAAACAATTATATTATTTTGGTGCCACAAATCAAAATAACATTACTGATAAAATGCCAATAAATTAATTAATAAATAATAATAATAAAATACAGAAATCAACCTATAATAGTTACATTTTCTTTTTGTAATAATTATTTAAAAACCAAAGGGAGTCTACATTATCACCTTTGTGTCATATTTTTGATCGAACCGGCCGAATGAATAATTATATCTTTATTAGACTTATAACCAGATGTGCATCCAACAATACAACACTTAACCATTTTAACGATACACGAAAATTCAAAATTGACACACTCGGAAACTCAGACACTACGACTACGACAACGAGATAACGAATAAAGATTTAAGATACAATATAACAATTAACAAAAATTATCACTTATCTGAAAACATAATATTTTGTTTTTTGGCGCCAAAATAACATATTTTTTTCATTGAAAATGAGACGTTATTTTAAAGATAGAAACACCAAAAAAATTCTATCTGATGTAAAAATGTTCAATCTATAATTTAGGTACTTAGCAATTTTTATTTTTTTGTAATCGTTTATGAGTAAAGAATGAAAAACTACAGTTTTTTGTATAATTTATATGTTAATGTCGGGTCGATGACTACTAGCGCTAATAGTTCTCTATAAACGCCACTTCGACAATTTAATGCATGGAATACATATCGTCGTACGCCAACCTGTGTAGATAACCGTGGGTATAACTTAATTGACTAATAAACAAAATTTGTATTAAGATTATAATGTATTTGATAAGATTTTGAAAGGCATAAGTTCTCGTAGGGAAAAATTGTGGCATGTTATAGATACAATACGACGGGAAGAGCCGTGGACGCCGCCGCCGCTGTGGACGCTGACGTTGTTAATTCAACTTAAAAACCATATGATATCTTTAATTATTTACTCTTTTTCATAATAATAACACTTTTAATTTTTAGATAAAGGGATTAGGCCTGATGAGTAATTTTTGCTCATTGGTGTGCTTATCGTTGGTTACGGGACCGACGTCTCAGGACAAGACTACTGGATCGTTAAGAGTTCGTGGGGCGATGGTGGTTACGCGTTCATGTCGCGAAACAGAGACAACAACTGTGCTATTGCGACCTTTGCCAGCTATCCCTTTTCATAATATTTAGATGCACAGCAATGATATTAAAACGTATAATCATGCCCTCAATGAAATTATACGATTAGAAATATTCGCGATGGATCAAAATGACGTGATTTTAGAACTCTAAAAGTTCATTCGAAAAAAAAAACATTTTTTTGATAATTAAATTATTGCCTACGTCCGGTTGCAAATAACAATGCCGTTTGTTCAAAGTTTTTTCAGCCAACTGGCAGTAAGTATGGTATTATACGTCGGTAGAGAGGCATGTTATAGATACAATACGACGGGAATAGCGGTGGATGCCGTGGACGCTGCCGACGCTGTGGACGCTGACGTCGTGGACGCCGATAGAGTAATAGTACTCTTCGTCTCACGTGACACCAACTCTCCAATTTTTTTATTAAATATTATTACGGGTGACGAGAGCTGGTGTTTTCCCTATGACCCGGAAACCAAACGGAAAAGTGCTCAGTGGGTTGGGGAAAATTCGCCACGATCAAAAAAACTTCGGTTTCAAAAATCCAAAATCAAGACCATGTTGATTGTCTTTTTTGATTCCCAAGGAATTACACACAAAGAATTTGTGCCTCCGGGAAGTACGGTTGATGCCGAATTCTACAAAAACGTTTTGGATCGCCTCTGTAAAAGAATTGCACGCGTTAGGCCCGCTTTGTGGAAAGATCGGTCTTTTTTCTTGCTGCACGATAACGCTCCAGCACACACTGCGGCGATTGTCACTCAATTTTTGACCAAAAAATGATTCCAGTACTCGACTATCCCCCGTATTCACCAGATTTGAGTCCTCCAGACTATTTCCTGTTCCCAAAGATGAAGATAGAGCTCAAGTGGCACCATTTTGCCACCAATGAAACGATTCTGATTATAATCCTAATTCGCCGATTGAAGTCTCCGAAGTAAAAAATATATCAGATTATTCAGATTATGAAAATGTAATGATCAATCGATCATCAATAACGACTGGCTGTAACAATAGTAATGTGAATACGGAATATGATGAAAATGTACGAGTTATTGAAGATTTACAATTTTATACTAAGAAGTATCATTTTATATTATTCCTATAAAAAATGTGACTGAGATTATGTTTTTGTTTAAGTTTTGTTTTTTAACACATTGTTTTTAAAATTTTATACTAAGAAAGTATTATTTTATACATTATATTTATACCTATAAAATGTGTGACTGAGATTATGATTTTTTTTTAAGTTTTGTTTTTTTAACACATTGTTATTGATTAATAATATTCAGGGCCGTGCCTAGGGGGGTGCAAGAGGTGCGCGTGCACCGGGCGCCATTGACCACCGGGGCGCCAAATGCATTTTTATAATCTAAGTAATATTACTAAAATACTCAATATTAATTCATATTTTTTTTTCTCGTCGAACACCACTATCTCGACATAATTAGCATTGCCTTGATTGCCTACCGTTTGACAAATATAGTGTTTTTATTTTTAGCGTTAATATTTATTTTTTCCCCGAAATCACGACGTCGCTGATCGCCGTCGTCGATAACAACTATATTATTATTATTGTAACTTGATAAAATTAATTTAAGAACATAGATTGCGACATATAACAATGACCGGAACTCGGAAGGAGTTGTACGATTTTAATTTGAACCCATGATATCTAGTGTTCTCACTTCTCAACAGACGTATAGTGTTCACGACTCACGTCATAGTGCATATTTTTCATTAGGAAACAATTATTCATTAAAGCCTCAAAGGTAAGTTACTTTTCGTTTAATTGAACAAATACAAATTTGTTAATAAATGACACCGGTTTAGTATGATACTCAATAGGTGTCCATGATATTGAATTATTTGATATAATTTTACTTATGACTAAAACCAATTTTGCTTTTTAACTGTTATAATTTTTGCAATAAATTTACAATGAAATCACTCAAAACAAATATTACAGATACTCATATTCATATACAGTTATAAATTATAATTGTATAACATATTTATTCAGATAAAAATAATAATCAGATATCTAATAACATGCTGTTTTAGTTATAAGTTTTGTTTATTTTTAGTTCAAAATAGTTTTGAAATTATATTTAGTTTCATATTGAAACAAAGAAAGCAAATGTTTTTAGTTATAACTACAAAATTAAAACTTAAGTATTGTGGTAATTTTTTTTTTTTGGGTGTAGGTATTAATTGAATTATTATAATTTGTAAATTTTGACGCATGTACCTGAACGCCGTCCGCCATAATTAATTTAATTAATATGATATTAGCCTTTTCCGTAACCCGTATAACGAATAAAATTAGCCTATACACAATAATATGCGTTTGTATTTTTTTCGTTTTTCTTTTTTGCTCCGGTGCAAGAGCCTTAAATTGTATTGTTTCACAGTATTTATCTTAAAAGAGAAATTAATTTTTAAGAATATTTTATTGAAAGCAAAATTTAAAATGTGTTAATTTTTATACATACACCCCCTACTCACCCAGATACTAAGTTTTACTATCAATTTTGATGATGTTATTGAAAACTTCGCATCGATCAAATCTCGAAAAATAAGTTTATGAAAATCAAGTCAAGTACTTATTATATTTAAAAAACTTAATTATTATAGGATTTTATTCAGACTTTTTACTATAAATCCATTCAAAAGTTTAGTAATATTAAATTAAGAATTAAGATAATATACATTTTTAATATTTGTAACCTAAATAAAAATAATTAACTCAATGATGCGATTTTTTATTTTGATTAACATATCAACTTAAATACTGTTTACTTCAAACATTATCACCTATTTTAATAACATGTTTATACTATTTCATACTTATAAGTTATAACTATAAATTGTAGTATATACACAGATTTGGTGAATTTCTGAGTTCAAATAAAATGTATAATAATTATTAATACTATTGCATTTGTCAATATTATTCACAAAATATATTCAAAAAAGGCTCTCTCCCTGTTGTCATATCATCTTCAGATTTGTTTGAACAATGTACATGTCGACAAAAATGTTTAATGTGAAAAATAAGGAAAATCTGACGATTCTATCTCCGGCTCTTCCCTAATGTTTTTACAAGTATAAAAATATTTGGTAGAGGGGGTGGGGGCGCTAGAAATGATTCTTCGCACCGGGCGCTGATTATGCTAGGCACGGCACTGATAATATTCACTACCGATGCATTATACACATATCGATATAAACTGTAAATATTCGTTAAAAGATACGCTTTTTCCTTATTCCTTACGGCTTATTCGGAGAGCCCCTGGCATGGCGTATAGCTTGTAAGTTCGTACGAATAAACGATGAATTATGCAAATATTTATTAAATTATTAACTCTTTCCTTATTCTGAGAGTTACTTGACGAGATGTTATAGAATATAGACCGTTGGCTAATAAATATGATAAAAAATCACTAAGGCATCACGGTATGTCAGTATGCTTCGAAGGAATGGGTGTTCGAATGTCATTAAATAGAAAAAATGTACATAAAAAATAATCGTAGAAAAATTTTTTTTAAAAAAGCGTATTTATAAACGTGCACAAACACTGATATCTGTGTGAACTGAAATCCGTTTCATGATTTTATTTGTTGATTGTTCTCTTCACATAATTCATACACAGTGCGTCCCATAAGTTTTGAGACAACCATTCTAAAATTAATTCTATTATCTAGATAGTTATGCAATTCTGGGAAGTTATTACGATAACACTCATAATCATTCGTACAAAGTTTCACGTGTATAAGATAATTTCTGACAGTATAATCGTATCCGTCGTGAATGTATGTATTCATTTTATTTTTCTATCATAGTTGCTTTAAATGAGTAAGTACCTTACGACCTGGTTGGTTAGCAGTTGCAATGTTCGACATGACAACACAATTTTACTCAAAATTAAATGAAGTATCGCGTATAGAAATAAAAATAAAAATGAACGACAGACAACGTCGTCATGCTAAGCTAAGCTAACACAATAATAATTATTACACAATACACAGAATACACTATACACATCAACGGTCGGTCGTCGCCCGTCGGTCGGGCAGCGGCTAGATAAGGACGTAAAAAAAACTGAAAATACCGGAACAATTTTATTTATAGATATTTCCCGAGAACAGAATAGCAACATGGAAATAAATTCTTGGAATTCAAAACAGTCATTATTTTGAATATAAATAATATTTGGTAATAACCCATAATGTAAAGGGATTTAATAGTTATACGTTTTCCAAAAAAAATTCTATAAATCGTCATTTTACCTCATTTGTGTGGTATTTTGGCACTTGGTTTGGGCAACTTGACTTGTGTATGTCATATCGTAGGGAATTGATGAAAATAATAAAAATAATCAAGTCTATATGTGTAATCCGTCTAAAAATAAAAAAAAAATTAAATATCAATAAAAATGAATAATCATTACAAATGTCTACTTCACCGATATATCAAAATAAATAAGAAATCATAAAACATTTTTCATGACAAAATGTACAGCGGGCAACTAAGGGGAAAACACCTAAGTACCTAATAATATTTTTACGGCTAGTGTCGACAGATTTCTCAAGTATACGACTTAAAATCATCTACTCTTGCACATAATTCATTGATGTAAATCGTTGACAACATCATAAATTATACAAGCCATCTTGCCCCACAAACTGTTTTGAAATTAAAATAAATTGAACCTTAATTGAAGACCACAGAGCAACAACAAGACATCTCCATTTTTTGTCAAATTTTTTTTTTCAGCTTTTATTATCACAAAAAAAATATTACGTCGTTTGGTGCAACAATCAGACAAATCCGATCATTAAATACCAATTCAACATTGTTTCAAAAATCCAAAATCAAGACCATGTTGATTGTCTTTTTTGATTCCCAAGGAATTACACACAAAGAATTTGTGCCTCCGGGAAGTACGGTTGATGCCGAATTCTACAAAAACGTTTTGGATCGCCTCTGTAAAAGAATTGCACGCGTTAGGCCCGCTTTGTGGAAAGATCGGTCTTTTTTCTTGCTGCACGATAACGCTCCAGCACACACTGCGGCGATTGTCACTCAATTTTTGACCAAAAAAATGATTCCAGTACTCGACTATCCCCCGTATTCACCAGATTTGAGTCCTCCAGACTATTTCCTGTTCCCAAAGATGAAGATAGAGCTCAAGGGGCACCATTTTGCCACCAATGAAACGATTCTGATTATAATCCTAATTCGCCGATTGAAGTCTCCGAAGTAGAAAATATATCAGATTATTCAGATTATGAAAATGTAATGATCAATCGATCATCAATAACGACTGGCTGTAACAATAGTAATGTGAATACGGAATATGATGAAAATGTACGAGTTATTGAAGATTTACAATTTTATACTAAGAAGTATCATTTTATATTATTCCTATAAAAAATGTGACTGAGATTATGTTTTTGTTTAAGTTTTGTTTTTTAACACATTGTTTTTAAAATTTTATACTAAGAAAGTATTATTTTATACATTATATTATACCTATAAAATGTGTGACTGAGATTATGATTTTTTTTTAAGTTTTGTTTTTTTAACACATTGTTATTGATTAATAATATTCACTACCGATGCATTATACACATATCGATATAAACTGTAAATATTCGTTAAAAGATACGCTTTTTCCTTATTCCTTACGGCTTATTCGGAGAGCCCCTGGCATGGCGTATAGCTGGTAAGTTCGTACGAATAAACGATAAATTATGCAAATATTTATTAAATTATTAACTCTTTCCTTATTCTGAGAGTTACTTGACGAGATGTTATAGAATATAGACCGTTGGCTAATAAATATTGTTGGAGCCGAAATCGCGGTGGTTGCGTAACAATACCAGCCACCGCGATAATAATAATTAAAAGGTTTCACGATCAACGGCCGGCCACACACGCACATACACGCATTACATAACACTATTAGATCTAAGTTTATGTTAATTGTTATCGTGAATTATTATATAAGATTATTTAAATTGTGTCGTGTGTGAATTATTTTTCGTGTCCCGTTCTCTGTCTGTGTTCAGCCGCCGTGTTGTGTATGCGTGTGCGCAAATCTTTGTCCGCGGATTTTTTTGTACCAGCTCTAATAGCTTGGTGAAATATTATTATTGTTGTTATTGTTGTGGGCGCGAATCGCCACCTTTATTATTATTGAATTTTTATTATTATACTTTTAAATCGTGCGCGCGAATCGCCACGAGGATTTTGTGTTTTTTACGCGTGCGCGAATCGCCGCGATCAAATTATAACGTTTTCTTTGTTTATCGTGTATTATTATAATTATTTTAGATTTAGGTACAGGTGTGCAGCTGGCCAGTCTTCACACCGACAAATTGTGAGTTTTTATATATTTATTATTTTTATTTATTGTTGTGCCAACCAGGCAATTCTTTATTATTATTTATTATTATACATATATCACCAAATATTATTTCTTTTCTTTATATTGAATATTAATCCCTGTTAAGTTATATTTAAATTATTATCATTTATAGAATTGTTTACGTGTTGCTGTGATTTTTACTTATTTATTATTATTGTTCATGTCATAGTTATTACCATAATACAGCAACACTAGTTACCACATTTTGTTTTACCATCTTCCTTTTTTTTTTATATATTTAGTTACCCTTTTTTCCATAGTCTTAAGTACACACACACACACGAATACACATCATACACACACCACCACAGTACATAGTCGGACAGTACTTGCGCGGCGATCCCAACCACTGCTGTCCGATCTATTCACAGACCTACACACATACACACAGTGTACCGGCCGCGTGACGATCGTAACGAAAAAAGGTGTTCGGTGTGCGCGTATTAACGCTATACGCTCCCGGCCCAAACAAATATGATAAAAAATCACTAAGGCATCACGGTATGTCAGTATGCTTCGAAGGAATGGGTGTTCGAATGTCGTTAAATAGAAAAAATGTACATAAAAAATAATCGTAGAAAAATTTTTTTTGTAAAAAGCGTATTTATAAACGTGCACAAACATTGATATCTGTGTGAACTGAAATCCGTTTCATGATTTTATTTGTTGATTGTTCTCTTCACATAATTCATACACAGTGCGTCCCATAAGTTTTGAGACAACCATTCTAAAATTAATTCTAGTATCTAGATAGTTATGCAATTCTGGGAAGTTATTACGATAACACTCATAATCATTCGTACAAAGTTTCACGTGTATAAGATAATTTCTGACAGTATAATCGTATCCGTCGTGAATGTATGTTAGTGATCGCGGTTATTATTTCAATATGGAAAAAAATCTTGAACAACGAATTGCAATAAAATGTTGTGTTAAGTTAGAAAAAAGTGCTACAGAAACGTTCCAAATGAGGATCAAAGCTTATGGTGAGTTAGTTGTGTCCCGTGCTACTGTGTTTCGGTCGCATAGTCATAACCCGGAAACCAAACGGAAAAGTGCTCAGTGGGTTGGGGAAAATTCGCCACGACCAAAGAAACCGCTTCTTTTTCGTTATTTGATGACAGGATTGATAATCATGTAAAAAAACAAATGGCTGAAAAACTATTAGAATATAACGAGTTTGAGGACGAAGAATTTAACACGGAAATACAAAAAAAATATGTATTACAAATTGGTTACGTCTCACAATTTCTAAAACAAGACTTACCACTTGAATTATTGACGCCTAAATCGAAAGTTCTTGAATCAATTCTCAACTTGAAAAATTTAGTAGAAAAGAAAATGGCGAGTCAAATAACAAAACAAAAAACATTGGATGAATTTTGGAGTATATAATTATGTAGAATAAAGCGTAAATAAAATGCAATTATAAATATTTAAAATATACGAAATAATTAAATTAATAATAAATAATAAATTACATGTAATAAAGATCTATCGGGAAATTTTTATTTTCTACAACCTGTATTAAATGGAAACCTGTCTAAAATGGAAAAAATATCTGGTCCCAACCGTTTCCATATTACACAGGTTTTACTGTTTATGTAATATATGACGTAATAATGTTGGTTAATTTTATTCATGCATTCTTTTCAAAAACGCAATTTTAATGATATTTTTAAAATATTGGTGTTGGAATGGCAAACGTGTGAACATAAAATTACACTTAGAATTTAAAGCACATAATTTACTTACACTTTTTTCAATTCTTTAAGGCGAAAATTTTTAGTCTTAAAATAAATTTTTTTTATTATTATAACTATATTCTTATAGATATAACACATTTTTTGTCAGCTCAGGTGTGACAAGGTTAAAACAATGTATATATTTTATGTTTTTATGTATGAATTTCTTTCAGTGCGGTAACACACCTCATCGACCAAATAATATAAAATAAATATTATAATACCCAAATTTTCTTTTATATAAAATACGATAACCAAATGTTCTCGTTTAATGTATACATTCCAAATGGTTATCGTTAATGTTCTTCCTTTTTTTTTATTATTACATTTTTCTTTTCTTTTTTTTTTTTTTATTTTGTACTTAGAGCAGAGGACTTATAGCGTTTGCATATTTGTTTTGCACTGTTACAAAAATGGCAGAGTATGAAACAAATACGTTTCATACTTTTACAAAGCTATTTTTGAAATTTTATTGTGCATATAAATGCATATTTTGAGTAATTTTTGTTTTCAGGGCATATTTTACATTTTTACACACTATTTAATACTTTGAGAGACATATTTAAACTTAATTCAATTTATTTCACAATCGACCTTTTTATTTCAAACAATACAGTCAAAATGTTTTAGTATTAATATTTTTACTTTTAATATTTGTTCCAACGCCGTACACCATACTACATCAGCACCAAAATGAACCACATGCCTACATCGTTAACATGGATATTTTTGTTTAGTGCCAGAAGAAGAAAAAAAAAATTAAAAAAATTATTATTCATTGTGGTCACGCCGATACTGACGAAAAAGACCGAGTCGTGGTACGCTGCTCTTTTACGATCCCGACAAAGACGGCCGTGTGCAGAACTTGCACAACTTACACTGTGTTCTCGCTATGATATAATTGTAAATTATAACAGCGCTGTCTTTTTCCCAGCGATCCGCCATTGCGAACAAACGGGACGCGGACGAGTGAATCGATCGTTGTTATTTTTTTCGTTCGCTTTGACTTATACGTAACGAGTCGAATCGTCAGACATTTTTTTATGCCGTGCATACGTAAAAACGATACGTGGTACGTCGTTGCCGACAAAAACGAAAAAGTCGTCTGTGCGTTTTCCGTCGGTCTTTTACAGTCCCGACGACGACGACCGTGTTGTGCACAACTTTTCACAACGGATATTTCACGATAGTAAAAATAAATTGAGTGTACGCTCGAGTTCAACATTTACCCTCAAACTGCCACTTATTCGTTTGATGAACAAATAAAAATAAATATATTATTCATTTTGACTACGACGCGAACGGCCAAAAAATGTTTGCCGTGCGGCGGTCATGGCGATACGTGGTACGTCGTAACCGACGAAAATCAAGTCTTTTGCGTGCTCTTTCTATCGGTTAGGTCTTTTACAGTGCCGACGACGACGACGACGACGACGACCGTGATGCGCAAAACTCGCGTCTACAGTTTTAGCACGACAAAACATCATACGTATGCGGTCGGTATTTACCCGCGAGCCGCCACTGCAAACGAGCAGAACGCGGGCGAACGAATCGCCGAATAATATTACAATTATCATTCACTGTGGCCACAACGTGATCGGACTCGAGTGACCGATCGTTCTCCATAACTAACGAGTCGTTAGCGACAAAAATCGTGTCACGTGTATGCAGTGGCGGCTCGTGTATAATATGTGCACAAGTGCACGTGCGCTACCTACCCAAACTTGAGAAAAATTAAAAACATTAATTATAATAAAACAACTAAGTACCTGTAATGTTATTAAGATTATCCTTTAAAACATAAAAATGGAAATTCAGAATATGATGATAATATGGTATTTGAAATGGTTTATTTCGAAGGCCAGACGGCAAACGGTGGTTGTCCGCACCAGAACGGTATCGGTAGGCAGTATTATAGTAGAACAGTAGTGCACACAAACGCTGTGCACATTTGTATAGTGTAAAAATTAAAACAAGTCAAAACACGCGTTATAATGGAATTGATGCGCACAATCGTTTCTGTGCACATAACCAAATAAATTGTTATCAGTGAACTATTTTGGACGTCGCCGTCGCGCGTTGGCATTATAATTTATTTTTACTCTCACTCGTTTTTTTAGTTTTTTACATTCCGATCATCAGCTGGTAATATTCGTCGATCATTATCATAAATTCAAAACAACAATCGTGTTACATTGCCATATAATATGAAATCATTATCGTGCGGTCGATATTCAACCGCGAGCGGCCACTGCAAACGAATAGGGCATGGCCGCGTGAAACGATAATTAATATATTTTTTTATTACCTAATTTTTCTTTTCTTCGGTTTGACCGCGACGACAACTATATGGGCGATAACCGCGTGAGCACGACTCGCCACTGCGAATTCAATCGCGATCATTATTGTAACGATATCGACGCGTCGAATGTAAAACGCGTACGATCGCAACGATCGACCGACACGAGATCTCGACCAAGTCGCAGCGTCACCAGTAGTGATGGGAATAATCGAGAGAAAATAATCGAGTAACTCGATTGTTGGTATTTATCGAGTAACTCAATTAGGTATTCGGAAAAATAATCGAATGATAACTGTTATTACTAATTAGTAATTACTATTTATTAGTAGTTAGTAGTTAGTAGTTACTAGTTACTAATAAAATACTAGTAATTCGAGTATTATTTTATTCTACTCATCAGTTAACTAAAAATATCTGATCTTACACTAGTTACACTTGAATTCTTAGAACGTTAGAACACAAAAATCATTAATAAATTATTTACCTATCCATCATTGTTCATTTCGAATTATTTAAACATTTTAAATAAATAATCAAATCATTATAGGCGTGAAATATTTTTATATTATAATACGTATTTAAGAGCCTTTTTAGTTAATTTATTTGATCATTTCATTCCATACTTCTAATGGAGAGATTTAATTTTTTAAATTTAAAGTTAGTTAACAATATTACATAAACATAAGTAAATATCAGTACCGACAAGTCCAAGTTGAATATTGGTTGATTTTTAATCAATAATGCTTAATGTGTTGATTATTTTAATCGAGTGAATATCTCGATTACTAATTACTCGATTATCGAAATCATTCGATTATTCCCATCACTAGTCACCAGTCGCCCGGCCGGCCGCCCGGTTCACGTCAACGCGGCGATCGGTCCCCGCGGCACACCTTCCACCCCCTCCCACCCTCTTTCGCTTACTATCGAAAAAAAACTAGTCAGGGACCGTGCCGGTGGACATCGATGATCGGTGGGCCGGTGAACCGAGCGATTCCCAAGACGCTGTACAACGCGCGAAACCCGTACGCCGCACCGCCCGACGTACGACTACTGCTATACCCCCGTCCCCGAAGTCCGCGCTCCGTTTTAAACACGCGTAGAAGAGCCGACGCACGTTCGTTCGACGCACAGTGCCTAAATATAACTCTTGTAACAATGAAAATATTTTTATCATCACAACAGCTAAAGTTGTCAACGGAAAAAGATTTTCATTTATTCTATGATACTCTTCCAAAAGAATAAAATTGTTTTAATATTCACCTATTATAATATAGTATATAATTACTATTTATGATAATTTATTTTTTAAATAATATGATTGCCTATAAAGACTGAAGGTTTGTTTTTTTTTTTTTTATATTCTCCAACTAAATGTATATACATTTTGTTACTATTTTGATGTTTATTATTATAATAAAAAAAGACATTATAGTTTAACTCAACTTGTTTACATTCATTCATAATATAAATTAATATTATTAAGTACCTTTTATGACATCCTTTTCATAATTAATTAGTTAAGTAACTATGTTATAATTATTATAAGTAAAATATAAGATTCAAATATTTGATATCTTCCTTAAAATTCATAGGTATCATGCATAATAATTATTATTTACAATTTAAATTTTTTAGTGTTTTTTAACATAATTTTCAAATTGAAATAAAACAAAAAAGAAATTAACCTAACTCCAAAAAACTGTGGTTTTTCATAAGAAATTGTCCTAACTCCTTTTTTAAGTTTTCTATTTGAGTTATACTTGTAAATTTAAAAAAAAAAGTTGAAAATACTATAAATAATATACATATACATATAATGGTTAACATTGATGTTTTTAAATTAATGAAACGTTTTTTGTTTCTTCTGAAAAGTTGTCATTACAGTGTTAGGACAATTGCGAGTTAGGCTGACGATATAATATGTTGTCCATTTTAACCATATACTACGGTCAATACAAATTAATTGGTTATTCTACACTTGCGTTTTTAGTGTCTTGTAAGTGTTGTATCAACTATCAACACCAAACTCGTCTAAGCTGAAAAATAACGTGCAAATGTGTATAACATTCACACCATTTTGTATTGAATCTACCGCATATTTCTAAAAGTGCGCCTAAAACAGTGATTTGGCTCACTGTGCGTCATAGTCATATTCTAACTCGGGTGTTTCAATTGTGTTTTACCGTTTTTACTCGACGAGTCGGCCAACGTCGAGCATGTACATCGTACGTTTGTCGGTACGACGACTTCGGTTGATAACTAACGTGAGGCGCACACAAAACCACCACTCGGTGTTGACGAATCGGCCGTCGTATGAGACGTGCACCGAAACGTGAAATTTTGCGCGCTACAGTTACAGCCGGATTCCGTGATCACAAGCCAGCTGGCTAAATCGCGAAATATATCGACGGTGTAAAACAGTGGCGACCCAGCCGACGTCGAGCGTCAACATGATTTGTCGGTACGACAACGAGCAACGGCCACATTACGTACGATACACACGAAAACACCACTCGGCGTTCATGTGATCGGTCGTCGTATAAGACGACGGCACCTACACTTCGTGAATGATATGTTTTTTTTTGTATTTCACATCACCGTAGCCGGATTCGTGATCACAAACCGGTCGCTAAATCGCGAAATAGTTTTAACAGACGGTGTAATTCGGTCGTGAAAAATAGCGACCCCGGCCGGCCACGCCGTAAGGCCCGGCAGAACACATTCGCCGCCGAGACCGTCTCGGCGGAAATTTAATCTAGGCGAGGTAGCGCGAGTGCACACACAGTTCGTTCTCGGCTTACCTCAGCTCGAGGTCGCAGCTGCCGCTATACACGGCGTATTGTTTGTGCGTTTGCATATTACGCGCGAGTGGAACGCTCTCGTGCTCGCGTCTCGCGGCCGGGCCTCGTGTTCTCCGAGACTCGGGCACAAAAATCCGCCTTCCGACCGAGCGCCGCCGCCGCCGCCGCCGCCGTCGAGACGAGGCGAAACGAGCGTGTCCAGTTCTTAACTCTCGTGTTCGGCTGTACCGCCGGCACAAACGACGTTAATCGTACGTTAGTGTACGTCAAATATACGTGTGGCACATTGATCAATAAATTGTACTACGACACCACACCGTGGACACGACAACGAGCGAGCGGCGTGTTTTGGAAAACCGACGTTTTCTCGACACGGTGGCCGGTCTCGATATATTTTATCGCCACGTAACGAGACGTGGGGTCGTACGGACGGACCCGACACCACACCGTGACGTGCTTATCGCCGAGAAATCGACGCGTCGTAGCGTTCGTTTCTTTTTCGTCCAAACCGAACGGTTCCGTTCGACGTCACGACACGATTTCGCCGTCGTGACGTTACGCGCGACCGCCGACATATTCTGTGAAATAAAAAAAAAAAAAAAAAAAAAACATAAATAACCACCGAGTCCCGACGACGTGCGGACAAAAGTCGTGCCCACGACGTGGAGCGGAGCTCGGTCGACGGTCAAATGACTTTCGGCATCCGGCGGCCGGCGAGCGGTGCCGCTACCAGGGAAGACTGACGCTCTCCTCCTCCTCCGCATCAACGTACCCCACCACACGGACGCGGTGAACCGGAGCGGGGACTTCGAGCGTCTTGTCGGCGTGGCAGTCTTTGCACGGTTCTTTGCGGTCCGTCGCGCAGTGTGGCCGCTTCGACGGATTTTCTCGCAGCCCGGAGAACTTTGTCTTATTTACACGGCCATGTATATAGAATAAATAAAAACATTTTTTTTTTTTTTTTTTTTTTTTGTTAAACGTACGCAAATCCGGCGTAGTTTTTTCTCACTCGGTTCAAATCGTTTCGTTTATTTTCCAATTATCTTATTACGTTGTACTTTTCCTCTGGAACACCATATTACGTATTCAGATGACATAATATACGAGCCAAAAGTATTTTGGTTTGATCAGATGAACAGTTTTATTCGTCCGTTTGTTCAACAGCGATGTTTCGATAGTGACTAAGTCGCACTCTTGTAAAAGATACTTTTAAAAAGTATTCAAGTACAGATACAGTTACTTATTTTCAAAAGTATTTAAAATACGTATTTGACTGGTCTTCGTTCAATTTTCTACCTATTGGTAACAAGGAGTCAAAAAATTCTTGATGCTGATCTGATTCATCGTTATTAGTCTGAACTTTGTGACTTTGTACTTCTAAATATTCCAAAAACTTCTTTTCGACGTTAGTTTCTTTTTGTTTGTTCTGTTTTTTTTTTTTGTTTGGTCCAAAGTTGTTTAAAGTTGAACATTGTTCTGTTACTGTTTCAGTTGTTTGTACGTCATGGTCAATATTGTCATCAATAATTTTATTCTCAATATTCTCGTTTATAGTATTATTTAAATTAATAGAGCTTGATGTTGTCCGTGGGGTTATTGTTTTTATGAGGAATCTTAATTGATCATGATACAAGTATTGTTTTTTGTATTTTTTTTTTTTTCGCACCATCACCTGATTTCGGCTTATCTTCTTTCAAACTTCTAATAAATGTATCTCTAACATTTCTCCATCTCTTCTCTATATTATTTCAATAATTTCTACAAATGTGAAATGAGATATAGAAATGACATAAAGGATAGTCTAAAAATATAAAATATAACTATTTAATGTTATTTTAAATTACAACTTACAAATTAGATCGCAATTAAAATAAAACAAAAATTAAAGTATTTTTTTTAATAATTATAGGTTAGAATCCTACTGCAGTTAACAGTAATAAATAATAATATACTCGTAATAGATCGTTACGAGCGTCTTATAACGTTATTTCTTTTAAAATTTTCATTAATAATTTACACAAAACATGTTTAAAAACAATTCAATAAAATACTTTTGAAATAGTTTCTATTAATTTTTATTGTATTTTGTTTAAAGTAAGATGATTGATACCGATAAGTAATTATAAAACATAAATTCAATTGTAATTTTTATTTTTATTTTAGATACCTTGGTTCTGGTTGCACATTTAAAGATTTACATTATTCGTACAAATTAGGAATTTCAACAATAGCTATGATAATACGAGAAGTTTGTTCAGTAATATGGGATGAACTTATTGGAGTTTACCTGCCCATTTTTACTGAACAATACTGGAAAGATATTTCAACTGGTTTTGATAAACAAGCAAATTTTCCTCACTGTATTGTATCGGTAAACGGAAAACATATACGTATTATTAAACCAACTGGAACTGGAAGCCACCACTTTAATTATAAACATTTTTTCTCGGTTGTCTTATTAGCAGTCGTAGATTCAGATTATAAATTTATATATGTTGATGTCGGATCTTTCGGAAAGGATTCCGACTCTACTATTTTTTAAAATTCTACACTTTGGACTCTATTAACTAATAATTTATTAAATATTCCTGAGCCTTCTACATTACCTAACAGTGAAACAATTGCACCTTATTTGTATGTCGGTGATGAAGCCTTCGGTTTATCCAAAAATTTACTACGTCCCTATGGAGGACGAAACTTATCAGAAAAAAAAAGAATATTCAATTATCGTTTATCACGTGCACGGAGGTATGTTGAATGCGCATTTGGAATTTTATCAAACAAATGGAGAATTTTTCACAGGCCATTGAACGTCACTACAGATTTAGCTGTAGATATAACAAAAGCTTGTGGTGTTTTACACAATTACGTTCGAGAAAAAAATGGGTACAAATTTCAAGACACATTAACCATTGAAGGATATGATGAACCACTAATTACTACAAATAACGTCAACCATGGAGGAAGAGTGGCAAATGATGTGAGAAATACTTTTGCAGACTACTTTTATACTACAGGAGCTGTACCGTGGCAACACGGTAAATAACTGGGATATTCATAATATTAATAAATTAACTTAAGAAGTTGGTTTCATTATTATATTAATTAATTATAATAGTATGTAGGTAACATACATAAAAATTAATTTGTTGTTGGGTACTGTATTCAATCTCGTAAAAATTATACATTTTAAAATTAGTACATAAAACAATTTAGCATACTTTGCATTTATTCTCAATACCATAATAGTTTGCCTTATTAAAAAAAAATATATTTAAAATAATACCATTACATTACAGTGTAAATTATACAAACTATAATAATGATATTTGTTATTTTTTTATTAAAGTTCACAATGCCTGGGCAATGTATACATTGCATGTAATATATTATAGATTTGTACTTACCAATTAATTTTTGTTGTTCACTTGAAATTTTTTCATAATCAGGGTATAACAAAATAAAAACTTCTTTCCAAGCTGCCCTTTTTAAATACCTATCAGAAAAATTATTTAAACTTTTATCCCAAAGTAAAGCTCTTACTTGGACTAAATATTCACATTTTTCATAATGAATATAAATGTAATTTTAAATGTAATAACAATATTATTTGTGAGTTATTAGTTATTACTTCGTGATGAAAAAATAAAAAACTATAGTTACTCATGAACTTGATTCCACAAAAAAGATAACCGTTTAACAATTTGGACTTCATCGTATATATTTTTCCAAATAGAATTTCTAATTTTTTTTTTATATTTGTATATAATATTAATTAAAGCCTCGTTCTCTGTCGCGGAAAATGAAAATGTTGACATATTGACGCCAGGCGTCACGACGCAACACTGGTCCGGACCGGTACTGATTTATATTTCTTAATATTTCAATGACTTAGCCTTATTAATTGTGTGTGTGTGTGTGTGTGTGTGTGTGTGTGTGTGTGTGTGTGTGTGTGTGTGTGTGTGTGTGTGTGTATGTGTGTGTGCGTATGAAGATGTTATTCGATTATTTGAATCGATCTCTGTATTCCAATCTTTTGTAATAGAGTTTTTCATTTCGATTCTGATCGTTTCGCTACCCACTCAAACCTAGAGTTTTGTATCAATTAATATTTTTTAGTTCAATCAAATTTGCTTTGAAAAAATGTTTTCACATTTTGTTGGCAAATAAAGTTAATCCCCAAAACGACCTCGAACGACATTGAACGGGATTGGCATGTTAGGTCCCCCGTGACCTCTTCACAATAAATTTAGTCCCGGACTGCGGAAGATGGTAGGTGAGTTGAGTTCCGAGAAAACAAAACAATTTTCATAATTGTCTGTTTCACGTTATATCAGTTTTATATAAAAGTTATTGTCGAAATGTACACGACGGGATAAAATATTTACATTTCGTTTATCCATCTCGATCACCATAATCAACAACTGACAATGATTGACATTTATTTTTATTTATAGTGAGCATACCTGCAGTCACGTTTTATCAAGAAATGAAAAAAAAAATTACTCTTCGTCATCGATCAACCAAATCAAACTTATCATCTGTATGGTTTTTCAGTCGTGTTCTTTTGTATGTTTGGATGAACAGATCGTTTAGAGCCAAACTATATATATATATATATATATATATATATATATATATATATATATATATATATATATATATATATATATATATTTATTTATTTATTTATTTTTTATTTTTTTAACGTATATAATTTGTATTATACAATTTATAAATATAATATTTTACAATAAGCATAAGTGTTGTAAAGATAGAAATAGTATAAGAATAAAATAAAATAAAAGGTACTGATGACTTGAGCGAAGAATCCATCCAGTGATGGGACTTCTTGAATTTATATATTATATGTAAAATTAAATTATGTAAATTAGAAAGGAAGGGAGGAGACGTCTCGGACAGGGAAGGCAAAGGCAAACGCTAGTCAGTCCAGGCTTAAGGCTCCCTTCGAATAAGCGTATCTTTTTTGACTATCATCGTTCGAGTAGACATGGTGATATATAATTACTTTTATTTAAAAAGTTGATATTTTATTATTTTATATTTTAAAAATGTAATAAGTTCTATTATTTTGTATTTAAAAGTGAAGTTGGAATGTATTTATTTTCCTTCAATACGTATTAAAATATTTATTTTTCATTCAATTATATATTTATTATTTTTTTGATAGATAAACGTCAAAGTAAATAGTTGAAAGCGAAATTAAATAAGGACACGTTTTCTGTGTATTGAACGTTCATAACGTGAATCGTATTGGCAGGGGAAAAATAGCGTTTAACAAGCGCAGTTCTTAATTTAATTGCATTTTTGAAATAATATAATATTAAGTTATTGCTACGTGAGGCATTAGTCCACGAAGCTTACGACACACGTCGTTCTTCAACATTTTATGAAACCTAAACTCGTGCCGTATTTGAAAATTGCAGTTTTGTTTTTTTCGCTTGTCATAACATCCATTTTTGATTTGTTCACTCTTTAACTATTTCACACCGCTGCTCAGTTAAGCTTACACTACAGTTAGCAGACGAACAAATGCACGGGAAATAGAAACTTCAATATCAAAAGTACAATGATTTTAATGTAATCAGTAATCATTATGTTGTTGTGTTTTCCAAGTTAACAATATGACACCAGACAGATAGCATGCATTTTATCATTTATGTAGCCGAGACTCGACTTACCTACTACCTTTTTATTCTCCTTGACTCAATTTACCGCTTTTAAAATGTGCAAAAAGTATTACGGACCCAATTTACCTAGCCATTTTTCGAATCACCTTGTATGATATTAAAATTTAACTTAAATTATTTTTCCTTCCATGTTGAAGTTATAAGAAATAGTTGCTTGAATTCAAAACATTCAAATTGAACGGGAAAATCAACGTTCGAATTTTAATAGAGAACTGATCAAGAGTAATTGTTCAATAATTGCCGTATACGCCGATTAAATCGAACGTATAGACACAAACACACTGAAATAATTTAAGTTCAACATTTGAATGATAATAAGCTCCCTAAAATGATCGAGTCATACGATCACCATAGGAGTGCCGTTTATTCACTCCTCTTTGCCTTTTTATCTTTAAACTCAACCTTATTAAAGTGGATTATTTTCATTAAATAATAATAAAAGAAAAAGGAAACGGGTCCATGAAGTATCTGTTAAAACGACTACGGAAAGATGAGGGTAAATTTAAAGAATATTTTCGTATGAATATGAAACGATTTGATCGACTTTTATTGATTATTAAAAAGGACATTGAGAAAAAGGAATTTAATCTCAGTGAAAGTTTTACAGCCGAGGAACGGTTAGCTCTTTGTGTAAGGTAAATCAATGAACACTTTATTTAAATAATAATACCTTTTAATCATAATACAATTTATTCGCGTGATAATACTTTATAAGTAACTTAAGTGTATAGTAATAATTATCATGATATTTAAGCTCAATTTTTGATCAATTAAATTAAAACAATTAAAAAATCATTATTCGTTTAATTAAAATCGTTTGTTAATTAAATAGTAACTTTGTCGTTGTGAGTCGTCATAAAAACTCGCGTTTTCACACATCACATTTGATGCATTTTCTTGTACTTGAACACGAGTTGATGGGTAAAACAATGTTTGACTAGGAGCAGGTATTGATACTTGACTGATCGGTGAAGGTGTGTCTAACTTAACCGTTGTGCTACGACCAGGTGTTTCAGAACTGACGATAAACCATGTTGAAGTTGAAGATAGTTGTTTAAAAAACTCAGTTTTAGCATTTTAAAATTATCCTCATAACTCCTCGCTTGATTCGCAGTTGCGAACGTCGAGGAAGTCGTTTTGTACTGTCACATGCAATGACAAAATGAAAAAATCTAGTACTCCTGGCTGTTTTTTTACTCGACAGGTGTTTCCAATAAATGATAATAATGTTATCTTGTCAACGTATCTTTCTTTGGCTTCTTATAAGTAATTATCAACTACTTATAGTGCTATATTATAATACAACTTATGATCAAAGTTATAATAGCCGAGATGGCGTGAACGCGTGAAAAAATAACCGACTGCTCGTCGCTCGAATATCATAATATCATAGGTCGCTCAGTGTTCAATTGCCGATACCGTCACAAGCAGTATAAATAAACATTCCCGTCGGAACCCGAAAACGCGACACATCGTTCAAAAATATAGCCACAAATCAAACACTCGGCGATGCTTCGCAATGTATAGTTAAGAAGGAAACTACTTGATTTTACAAGTTTACTCGTAGAGAAAGAAGTAGCTGCAAAAATAAAGTAAGATGATGTGATAAATACATTTGCAAATGGTAAAGCCAGAAAAATAAACTTTAAAAAATGAAATTGTTAGGTTGTTATACTCAAGTTATAGTTGTTTTTCATTGCTAGTATCTGCCTATAGTATTATTAAGTTTTTTGTATTATTAAATCTTAAATCATTGAACTAGAGTTACATTTAGTATAGTAAAATTATTATTATTATTTTAAATAGCCACTAATTTTATTGAGTTATTGTTTTTTATTTGATAAAACTTTGAAAAAAGTTTTAGTTAGTTTGTTTATTTATTATGTGATACTGTTTTTTAAAAATAAATAATTAGTCAGGGTGACTGTAAAAAAAGATCTAAGAGCAAGTATTTTCTAAAGAACAAAATATGTTTTTTTTAAATAAATTGTATAGGTAATTAAGAACTGTATTAAAGTACATTAGATAAAAAAAAGAAAAAGGTTTTAATCTTAAATGTTTTTATAAATATTTAATATTATATGTTAAAATACCTTAATTGCACATTTTCAAAGATCTCTTTGATATTTTATAATAAATTTACAATGTGTATGTTTGATAAATACACATATATATATATATATATATATATATATATATATAAATATATAGAGATATATATATAAATATATATATATATATATAAGTTTTAGGATTTGTTTTTAATTTTATGAAATAAGTATTGATAGAAAAGGTTTAGGATTGTCTGACGGCAGGGAAATAAGTGTTGTACCTTGAATTGCTAAGGATTATTTACATTTTTAGGTTGGGGCCCCATTTTATATATTTGACTTTAGGCCCCCAAGTGTCTAGTTGCGTCACTAATAGCACGCGTAGCGTTCTGTGTGGTCTTACCATAAATCGCACACTAATTGTCGGTTTCAGGCAATGGCACATATTGTATGAATCCTATACGAAAACGTCGAGGCACGAACTCAGCCGATCTTTGTTCGATTGTTCCAGAAACTATGCCACGAATTCCTAGACGGAAGTTGCGAGTTGTTGAAAAATATTTGAAAAAATAAAAATAAAAAAAATAACAAAGCATACCGTTAGGCTTTTCGTCGTCGTTTGGACAAAGTCCAAAAAGAGGCGCCTACTGTACTTTTAGCGGATGCTGAACATTTCGCACGGTCAAAACCGCACGCCGCGCCGGCCGACCGCTGCGAGTGCGCAACGTTTGTGTGTTTTTTTTTTTTTTTTTTTTTTTTTTTTGGGGGGGTAAAATCCGGTGTGCCGTGGCCCGCGCGTTGGAGAAAAGTCTCTCGAACGCCTCTCCTACTGGCCCTCCCCTCGTCGTGATATCGCCGGCGGACGGCGTCCGTTTCGCAACACAATGGAAATTCGCCGGTGAAGTGTTGACCCCTGGGGAGGGTAAGGGGGGCGTGCACGCGCAGGGTTGGGAGCGGGTGTCGTCCGGTCCCGCGGACTTCGGCACACGTATGGATCGAAAGTTTTGGGCGAAAAAGTTTTCGGACGACGACGGAAAACACGGCTAACGGTCTGTACTGCCGCCGTCGCCGAGTGACCGGAAAACGACTGGCGGACGGGCGACTGATGTCGGGTGGACGTCGGACGGGGAGAAAACCGTGATGAATCGACGAGAGTGTATTACCACGTGTTGTAGGTGACCGTGAATTGGTTTTTTTTTTATTTATTTTGAGTATTTTTTGAGTTTTTTGAGTTTTTTTTTTTTTTATTATTATTATCATCGAAGACCGGTGTCTCAGTAAAATCTTACCCCCGGATAATCTTACCAAGGGGGGGTTCGATTTTCCTAGGATAGTTTTACCCTCCAAGGTTAGTATGATTATCATAGGAGAATCTTACCGGCGGCGGAGGGAGGTACGATTTTCCTAGTAATATTTTGGAATTTCGAAAACATTTAGAGGTATTTGAATTCAGTATTCCACATATTATAATATTTATTAGTACAGAGTTCAGACTATAGTTTCTTGTGTTGCATATTTTATTACTTATATCAATATTATGTTCTTATGTTTTTAATATTGCAAATTAAACCAAATGACGATTACCATTCAGTAGCTAATTGATTAGGACTAGCTTGCTGCTCTTAATATTATTACGTATTTTTGTGTGCATATTAGTTTAATTAATAATTGTTTCAGTGCCTTTATTATTTATTGATCATTTAATAAAGAGCACATTATATATATTTTGAATCTTAATTCATACATGAATCATTTGTAAATCCTTATTAAACTGTTTTGTGCATCATATATTAATATATTGCACAAAACAGTTAAACTTATACTAGTAAATTAAAATTTTTAAATTGTTAGTTTAATTTCAAAAATAAATGTATACAATAAAATATATATGACTTAAATAATGTTCCTTAATTAAATTAAATTTTCTTATACAATTTTTCCAAAGATTAAAGAAAAATATGTAAATTACTAATATTTCAAATTAATTTACTATAATTTATCAAATATTCTCTTAAAAATGGTAGAATTGAGAAGTATGTTTTAAGAACTACAAAGTCACTAAAAATGCCAAAATATGCACATAACAATAAATTCCGATATTTTTATCATAGTGTAATGAAAATAAATTCTAGCTTACTTAACAGTTAACAACAACTCTAATAGCTCAGAATGTTATAGTACCACTTTTGTTAATACAAAATAAGTATAGGGGGTGTCGTAGCAAGAAATTTTCAAATTTCAGTTGTTGATTACCGTATGGCTTACTGTTTGGGAAGAGTTACTACTAACTGGTAGCAACCAATTAATAATAATAATCATAATAATAATAATCTATCTATCTATATGTAATAATAATAAAAAAACACTGTAAATACGAATCAATTATTTAACACACAAGCGAAATCGAGTTATTCAGCAAACAATACACGGACAACGCTAGGTCTAAACGTCTAAATGCAACTTTACCTGTTAATGTTAAAACTGACGAAAAAAAGGTATAGGTAATACAAAATACTGTACGCGGGCGAAGCCGTGACGAGTCGGCTAGTACATTTATAAAAATATTTTTCTATAAAAACAATATAAATTTGCGAATATTTCCTTAGAAACCTATTTTTTAGTTGTTAGGAGAATCTTACCTCCTCCTAGGAGAATATTACCGAGGGGGTATGATTTTCCTAGGAGAACCTTACCTCCTAGGATAATAATACCGTGGGGGTATGATTTTCCTGGGAGAATCTTACCTCCTAGGACTATTTTACCGGGGGGGTATGATTTTCCTAGGAGAATCTTACCTCCTAGGAGAATAATACCGGGAGGTATGATTTTCCTAGGATAATCTTACCTCCTCGGAGAATAATACCGGTGGGTATGATTTTCCTAGGAGAATCTTACCTCCTAGGAGAATAATACCGGGGGGTATGATTTTCCTAGGAGAATCATACCTCCTAGTAAACTGTGTCACTGTGTTTTGATTATGTATATTTTGAAACTTAATTCGTACATGAATCATTTGTAAATCCTTATTCAACTGTTTTGTGCTAACTATATTAATATATTGCACAAAACAGTTAAACATATATACAACAGTCAACTCTCGATATAACGAATGAAACTACGGGTCTCTTGAAAATAGCGCGATATAACGAAAAAATGTAATGTATTAAGGTCCTCTCGATATAGCGAAGCTTTTTTAATCAACACTCGCGTTGTAACGAATTTTTACAAGTATAGAGCTTGCTATAACCCTATGAAAAATATAAAAATAAGTATGTTGCTATAACGAAGTTTTTCTTGTGACCACCGTAACCTCGAAAGAAGCCAAAATTAGGTCTCCGCTCCATCTTAAGTTATTTACAGACACATGATAGTGTGTTTTCTAGTATTTTAAATCTGGGCAATACTATTGCTAAAGTAAGCTCAAGCAGTTACAAACAGTCAAAAATATCTGATTAAAAAAAAAATAAATTCACATGTATAATAATTATTATTATATAAAAAGCAATATTATTATTATAGCATATTTGTATTAGCAATATTATTACATATTTATATTGCTATTAAACAATAAATACTACTTATTTGGCTCATGTATTTTATACAAATGTATGCAACTAAATTCAATTATTATCAAATAAATATGTACGTACCTACGTATTTGTTTTTTATTGATTTAAATTTTGAATTTTCTTGTTATGACGAAATTAATATGTAATTCTCTTGATATAACGAATTTCGATGTACTTAACGAATTTTTTTCTCAGTCTCTTGAAATTCGTTATATCGTGAGTTGACTCTATTTACCTATATAAGTAAATTACAATTTTTAAATTGTTAGTTTAATTTCAAAAATAAATGTATAAAATAAAATATATATATACCTTAAATAATGTTCCAGTTTATTTATTTTTTTTAAAATACCTTATCAGTTAAAAAGCTCTTAAGCTAGGGACACACTATTCACACGCCACGTCTTAACATGTCTTCACACGCCACGCGTAAACACGCCGATAATTTTAAAACGCGTGTTAACGCGTTTATTTTATACATAGCATATTGTTATTATAATATTAAAAGGACCATATTAATTACATTGTTAAATTTTGTATTTGAAGTACAAGTTGATTTAAAACTTTGTTATGACTTATTGTATAAAATGCGTTATAATTTATAATAAAGGAATGCGAGGGTAGAGCTACCATAGGCTGCAGGTTTTATAAAAAAAATTTTTTTTTAAAAAGCCCCCCCCAAAAAAAAAAAAAATAAAATAAAACCTTATTTGCGCCTATGGCCGTAACCTACTGGCGGGCGTTGCGAAGAATTTCGAATCGAACATCTAAAAATATACACCTGTCTGTGATTGATTTAGAACAATTCGGTTAGATAATTAATAATACGTTTCCAAAAATAAAATTAGCTATGTCCGACTAGTGTAAAATATTTTCAATCACATCCTGCGGTTTATGGTATGCGATCTTAGAAACGCGAGGTCGGGGTAAATGTACAGTTAGTCCTCGTTTAACGTCGAGGTTAGGTTCCTGGAAAACACAACGTTAACCGAAAAAACGTCAAGTGAAACACTTTTTACATACACTTTATTATAATGGGTTCCTGCCAATAAATAACAACGTATGTGTGTATTATTACAAATATATTTTATAATTATTACAAATACTATTTATTTATTTTTTTAATTTTTATCATACATTACATTTATAAAAAATTTTACAGTGCACAATAAAAATATCTACCTTCTTTAAGCACATGTTGTGCTAGTGGTAGAGAGTTAAAATACTATATTAACAATTTAATTATATAATATGCAAAACCAATAATAACAATAATAATAATAATTTAAAATTAAAAATAAAATAAAATCTATTACTAATTATTCATAATTATAGAAATATAAAAGTGAAATTATTTAATATATTTATATATTTATTTTATGAAAAAATTTGAAAATTTCGAAATGGGCCGAGCTGGTGCAACGTTGCTAATGGAAAACCTTTCTTGGGACCACGGTTATGACAATGCGACGGTTCTGGGTTTCCACAATCACTACAATTATTCGATTCTCCCTGATCCCCAGCGTGTCCGACGGCCAATGGTTATGCTGTGATCAGGTTTCCGCCACCCGTACAGCAACAAAAACATCGGGCGTTGAGCGCGGTGAATACATTCGGGCATTCCTTAGCTACGGAGGACGGACCGACCGACATTTTAAGTGAAGCGTCGTAAAAGTCGGAACGCATTAAAAAAAAAAAAAAAAAAAAAATCGGAATTTTAACTCATTAAATCCATCAGGTCTCCCCCACACAAACTTGATTTAAAAATTGGTGCGCCTATTATTCTCATGCGAAATTTAAATGCACCCAAATTGTGCAATGGAACGAGATTAAAAATAGTATCTTTGAAAAAAAAACCTTATTGAAGCTGAAATTCTTACCGGCTCAGCGAATGGTCATATTGTATATATCCCAGGAATACCACTGATAACAAACGAGTACCCCTTCGAATTAAAATGTGTCCGATTTCCCGTTAAACTTTTTTTCGGTATGTCAATTAGTAAGACACAAGGACAGACAATGAAAGTTGCAGGAATTGACATCAGCGAGCCCTGCTTCACTCATGGACAATTTTATGTTGCCTGCTCCCGTATAAGCTCAGAAAAAATCGTATACGTATATGCCCCTGGTGAAAAAACTAATAATATTGTTTATAAAGAAATATTGGTTTTTCAAAATAATAAAAATTACTTTTTTTTTTTTAATTTTAGTATAAAACGCGAGGTATTCACCACTTTCTTTCGTCGTATTTGTTATTTTAATGCGCATGCGTTCGCTAAATTTGTTTATGCATCAGACACAGAGAGTTGTCATCTGCACATGCGTATTAGCATTATCAAAATTAAAAATTCGACGAAAGAAAGTGGCTATCACTTACAGTATAAATCACTATTTTTTCTCCGGGCAACGCCAGGTAATTCAGCTATCTATTTATATGTATAAAAATATACTGCTAGCATAATCACAGGTAGGTAACGAATTGAACACACAGTTTGAAACATATAAGAGGTAGGATTTTTAACGGGCTACGAAGTGCACGGGTTCAGCTAGTATATATATATACCTGTATAGTCTTTGAATTATTGACCAAACGATTTTTTTAAATACTCTATTTTGACATCAAAAGCCCTATTTTCTCTTTTAACTATTTTATTTTCCATATTCACGAAGGACTCAACGCTTTTAATTGTATATAAAATATTTTTTTTTATGTGTACACTCAAATGGTAACACACCTAATAACATAAAGTTATATTTAGTTGAACCTAAAACCTACGGAACACTAAAATATTCGTATTTTTACAGACAACACATAAGACAGCAAAAAGTGTCGATGAAAAACTGACGATCAATAAAATGAAAAACGATTACACAAAACAATAGTATTACATAAAGTAAATACAAATTGTACTCTCTTATGATTAGTGTATCAATAAAAACGATTAAATTACGTATTATCTGAAAAAGTTCAACGATATTAAATTACATACTTTTATACGAAATGTATATAAATATCAAAGCTGGGCAATAACTAGTTAGAAAGTTAAAGTTAAGTTATAAAGTTAATTTTTAAGTAACTTTCTAACTTAACTAGTTACTTTTAATTTATAATAACTTTGTAACTTAACTAGTTGAATTTAATGTGTAAAATAATCTAATCTAACACAATAAGTAACTAGTTATTTTTGTATTTTTTTTTTCATTTCAATAATAATAATATTAAACATAAATATTGAGTATTTTAAATTTTATGATAACACTATTTTTATTTTCATATTATTTCTAATCATTAGTTGTAACTTATAATCACGGTTGTAGATAGAACCATGGTTGTAATCATAGAAACCACGACGCATATAAATTGTACACTATTTATTATAATAGCCTAAAGATATAAATAGTATCTAAATCGGTGGTTTAAACCATGTGCTGGTGGAAGTGGTGGAAGTAGTTAATGAGCTAAAAGATAGTTTAAAAGCAAAATTGTCTGAATTAATTATACAGAATACTCAAACTTTTGTAAACAATGATGATACTAATGCAATCACAGATGATGATTTTTTACACTTTGAAAGTATTGAAAATTCAGAAACAGATGAACTTCAAAATATATTTAATGAATATTCAAACTTGTCTCCTAAACTACCAATGACAGAATTTCCAAAAGAAATACAAAAAATTATACTTAAAGAATAATACATGTATTCCTTCCAGTGCTCACGTCGAGAGACTTTTTAGTGCAGGAGGTCAATTATTTGATGAAAGGCGTGGATCTATGTCTGATAAAAATTTTGAAATTACCCTTTTATTAAAATTTAATAAATATTTTGAATAAAATATTAACAATACTATTATTTTAATTTTATAATAAATATAATGTGTTATGAATTTTTATATTAATTATATTGTGTCAATAATCAATATAGACAAATTATAATCAAATAAGAAATATTGGTCGCTGCCACACATAATACTTTATTGGTATTAGTATTACAGTAATAACTAATAATACTGCAATGCATACTACATATTGTGAATCATATTACAATATGTAGTATGTACTATACTAATTCTAAAGTATTTAAGTGCATACGTGTTTTTTTTTTATATGGAATAGAGTATAGTATTCTTATTTAATTAAACTTTCTATGTTCTAATGACTGATATTAAAATTAATTTCCAAGAAATTATTATTAACTATCTACTTGAAATGTATTTTGATCAAATTAAGAGATGTTCAATTTTATTTTTCAATTTTATTATCACCAATAATTTAAGTTGGTTACCTACTTAATAATAAATTTATGTAATTTTTTACATTTGAACAAACGGGTTTTTAATTTAAAAAACTAACTTCTAACTTTTACTCCAACTTAAGTTACTATTTTCACCAAACTAACTTCTAACTAACTAAGTTAGAAATTTTGTACATTTCATTAACTAACTTATATTCTAACTTAGTTAGTTTTTGCACTAAAGTAACTTAACTTTAACTAGTTGAAAAAAATGACTAACTTGCCCAGCCTTGATAAATATAACAATAATTTGATAAACACGTGTATTACAAACGACGTTTGTATACTCAAACCGTTGCAGTGTCAAACGAAACATATTAAGGATTTTAGCTTCTACGACGCAATAGCGAAACAAGGGGCGACGTTAGACGAGGACTTACCGTATGTACAACGAGTTTTATTCGCCAAGACGTAATCTATCTAGGACTTTTCGGCGACGGTTCATTCGGGTGACGCTGGTTCGGCGATGTCGTTTTGGCGACACCGAGGTCGTTTCGACACCATCAAATTCTTTAATAAGTATCAATTATTTATTTTTTTTTTTTTTTTTGAACTATTGCGTAGCTTTTATCGCAGGTCTGGTGTAGTGACTGAAAAAAAATTTTTCGTAACGAAAAAGCGTGACCACTACCTGTAGAATCCCGTAATTCCCCTCTCTGTCTACCGCGCGGCGAACCGTATTGCCATACCAACAAAACCAACTCATTTTATGAGAAAAAAAAAACGTATGTTTCATATTTTAGTTATCATAGGCCTACAGTTTCTATGAAACAAATTCCTGAATTACTCGAATAATAAAAAAATTTTAAATTATATCAACTTCTTATTTATTTAATATGCAATAGCTTTATCGCGGCAGTCCCCGAATGCCACTTGTCTTTTTTTGTTAATATAACGAAAAATCAGGTCAAACTCAAGGATAAAATGAAATAATATTATACAATGATAAAAACTAACATGTAATACAATATATTGTATCTATAGCCTAAATTGCTCGCTTTTTCATTTCAGGAAACAAAAATATTTCGGCTTCAATGTTTGCTGCTTCAGAATCATGGGTGTGTGTGTTTTTTTAGGTAGTTTAATGACTTCGTTATGCGTACTAGTATGCACGCCAGCAGATCAAATGTCTTTTCTTCGACATCGCCAACGTTTTATTTGCCCATTCGCACTTATAGTTTGTCGAATACATACATAAAGCCATCTTGATGTAAAATGTCACTATTTTCTTTTAGAACTAATTTATATCATTATTGACTGAAACGTTGACACAGACACACTGCAGAATAACGGATGTGTTAAACAAATAATAACACATGTTTCAGAATGTTCCGAAAAGTCCCAATCCCTACCGAAGGGCGTTATTGCGATGGCCCTCAAACGAATTCTCGCGTGTCTCTCGGCGCTCACTTAATCGGAATGCTAAAAGGACACAAAGTAATTACAACCAGGCCTGGCTCTAGCAGGGCATTTTTTAAGGAATTTTCACTGGGTGGCTAGAATAAAATTTGCATTTTTAATATATGAAATGCACTTACTTATGTTATTTATAAATTATAAGTATTGAAACTCTCAGCCTATAAAGCCTCGTCATCTTTACAAATCATCATACAAAATAAACAGTATATTATAAATTATAAAAACCTCTTAGATATAATATTTTATTATTATATTACCTTAAAATATTTCGTATAATGATATAAATAAAATTATGAAATTGGTGTTCATGATACACAACACTCAACAGCACGAGAACCCAGCCGACACTTTATCTAATATTATTTATTCTAAAAATACTATGACCATGCAGATAACAGGGAAACACTTTCCTAGAACATTTTGTTATCTTGTGTTATATCTCTGTTATCTTTATAGTCATTGTGTCATATTATGTAAATTTAGCTATAGACGATTAGTCGAATACTGTAACAGACTACCGAGCGTCTGAGAAAGTATACAACAGTATTATTTTTTCTTGTAGTAAATAATAAATGTAAGATTTTTTTTTTGTTATTTAAACAATACAAATGATGAATTTAGACAACTGGTTGAAAAAAAATGAAAAGAAAATTACACCAAGTGATGAAAAAATTAAAAACAATACAAAATCGAATCAAAATGTAAGTAATTGCATTCTTAATAACCTTCTAAATTATTAATGTATTTTAGCTTAGTCAAATATATTTTAATTTTAATGTATATTGTAAACTTAATACATTTATTTCTGTTATTTAGACATTTGATGAAACTGAAAGAATTAAGGATGAAAATATTTCAAAACTTCAAACAAAAGAAAAAGAGAACACTAGTAAGAAATTTAGAAAATTTAATATTTATTTAACCATCAATGCATGGTCGTTTAGTTCAATAATAAATTGTAAGTATACAGTGTGATCACGATCATTGAATTTCTTTTCTAAGTCAAAAAATGACCGAGTTATAGCAATTTAATTTTACGTTATTTGCACGGGTATAACAGATTATAAAATACGTAGTTGATAATAATAAAAAGTTTGAACAATTTGTTAGATAAATAGAACTTTTATGAATAAAAAAATTAATATTTGTAATTTTATTTTTATTATTCACGTATTTATTATTATCAACTACCTACGTATTTTATAATCTGTTATACCCGTGCAAATAACGTAAAATCAAATTGCTATAACTCGGTCATTTTTTGACTTAGAAAAGAAATTCAACCACTATAATTCATTAAAAAATACCAAAAAAAAATTATTTCTTTTTATATTTCTGACTTCTCTTTATATTCTGATAAAGATTTTATTCAGAAGTTTTTCCGAAAAGATGCTGGTTTATAATATTTAAATTAATTATATTTAAGTTATAATAATAATTAAAATTGTATCCTTGGTAAAATATAATTAAAATTTGATAAGTATTCAAATTAATTATAAGTTTTTATTTTTGAATATTTGAAGTATATGTTTACTCTTAATATACCTACCAATTTTTTTTTGTCCTATACCTATGGAAAGTATTAAAAATTTTCTCATGGCCAAATGTTGACGACTGGGTGGCCACAAAAGAACACTGCGTGGTCTTTTGACCATAGTAACAATTACCTTAAAAAATGTCCTGGGCTCAAGCGATTTTACACACCTAGGCAATATACATGTATATACATGTAAATACTAAACTAAATATTTTTTTCACATAAACATTACTAAAATATATTTAATTCTGAGTTCATGATATTTATTTGTATAAAGTTAATAATTGATTAGAATGATATATTTATAGACAAGTAAATTCCTACATTAAAAAAAAAAAAAAAAAAAAAAAAACAATTTAAAAATAGTTGTATTATTCTATAAAAGTTAATAAAACATAATATAAACGTTAACATCGTATTAAAACTTGACTTTTCTTGCTTTTGCATTAGCGAAATCAGATACAACTTCTTTCATGTCCATATTATATTATAGGCCAATTCTTTCTCAATTGAAATCATTGCAAGGCCCACTAAACGATCTTGAACTTGTCCGATCATACAGACCAAATTCTATATTTTTAATTTATTTTTATTTTTCACTACACATGATTTGATATAAGTAAAGAATTAAAAAAAAAAAAATTATCTAATACACAAAAATGTTAAATGCCGCCTTTGAAAAATGCCCCCCTAGGCGTTGGTCTATATCGCCTACCCCTTGAGCCGGGCCTGATTACAACGAACAGATCGCCTAGCCGTCTAGATTTTCGACAAAAACCGTCGAGTTCAATGTAACGTTACAAGTTGTCACAATCGACGATAACTTGTACCTATGTATGTATGGTGTAATAAAAATAATAACATTTATTGGGTATAATATGACGGCGATAGTTTGTCACGCTGTGCATAACAAGGGTCGCTAACCTTTTGTAACTAGTGAGCTACAATTCACATTTAAAGTCTCCGGGGATCGACTTATATTTATTTAGATTTAGGATTATTATCTGTGTTATTGCATACGTTCGAGATAGAAAAAAGCGCTCGTTATGTTATGGTATATTATTATCGTATTATGTTGATGATATACGACCAATGTACGTGACTAACTGACGAATGGTAATAATAAACTATTTTGACGACCATAATCTATCAGATCAACACTACACAACGCGATCGGCCGATATTGGTAAAATCGACATTTACTACGATCGACCGATGATCCTGAAACGATCGACCGGTCGATCGCGATCGACTGGTTGACGACTCCCGCTGTATAATGTACTATTCGTACCGTCGGCAGTTTGCCGAAAGCCTCTTGTGAGTCGCAACAATTTCCGTTCGTTTAGCGAACGAATTTTGAAAAATAAGAAAACGCACTAAAATCGTCAAAAATGCCGTAAAAATGCATTCAAGTTTAATTTTGTCAAAAAACGCGAAAAAAAAATCGCTTACTTTAAAATTATTAGTATCACCCAAAACACATTTTATACTTATGGACCAGCATTTTTAAACACCAGAAAAAAGACGCCTTTGCATCAAAATCCCAGCCCTAATTTAAACACGCAATGGTCACCCACGATGTAAAATCGTACGACGGACAATACAGAAATCATTGTCGTCGTAATTGACCTAGTCGATTTCGCGTTTGCTGTGTATTAGATACCTAAATACGTAATATTGAATCGAGTCCCACAAACATTTTTTGGATGTTCGCGTCAAATCCCTTCAGTCTATTAGCGTTATCCAGGTGACACCGCACGAAGGTTGACCGAGACATCTTTCGATTTTTTTTTTTTTAATTTTAATTTTTTTTTTTTTTACACGTGATCCCGTAATAATCGGTCGTTTTCCGATTTATTTTTACAAGTTTTCGCGCTTCGTAATTTTATGTACGTATCTCTGACTGTATTCCCAAACGAGAGTGCACTATAATATAATAATTAGTATTGAAACAAAATTTCTTCATATATTCAATTCGCGTAGTAGGCATTTTATTAATGTACTCAGTCATACAGTTTTCCAAGTATTTGTTATTTCTTTCTTGTTTGCTAGAAAGTTTTCTTTTATTATGACTTCAAAATTTAATATAATTTAATGTCTGAATACTGTTAAAAGTTTCCATAAAAAACCATAAAACATAAAAGTAAAATTTATATATTATAGGTACGAGTAGTGATGTGCCACTAGGAATATTCCCCAAGGAATTTTCCCGGGAACAGGGAATATTCCCGGAATATTCCCCAGCCTCTCGAAAAATTTCTTGAAAAAAAAAATTGAGTGGGAATAGAATGACAGTCTACTGTACTACTGTACTACTGTATCTTTTGTACTCTGTACTAGAGTAACAGTATTAATTAGTGTGTTTTGTTCACATCAATTGGCTAAACTGCTTTGTTGACCAACATAATATTGATAAGTAATATATTAGATAATAAATGATTATAAAATAATTTACATAGTTGTATAGTTTTAATTTCTATTACCATAGTTCTGTAAGTTAATTTTTTGTTTCACACTTAACAAACTGTAAAAGAACTGTAATTTGGATCATTTACAGGCTTACAGCTATAAGTTTAATTTAAAACTGAAAATTATGATCAATATTTAAAAACTCATTATATTCCCGGGAAATTCCCGGAAATTTCCTCGGGGAAATTCCCAAAAATATATTCCCGGGAATTTTCCCATCAGTAGGCACGAGTATAAATGACGACGTCTTATTTGACACCGTACAGTGCTCAATAACATTATTATCATACGTGCATGGGACAAACACGATTAAGCACGCAGCGATATCAATAGGAACGTATATATCAAATCGCAATCGTTATCTCAACAGCGATAACTATCTAAACTTCCGACGAAACAATCTATATTGCCAATCTAATATACTTTATAAAATCTAATTCATACTTTGTACCAATTATTAAAAGTTAAAATCGAAATTGTTACGATTTTACCTGTACACGAACGGGAACCGATTCGGCCAAATGGGAACCAATTAGACTACTCCCGGTTTTTCGAGTAAATCGATAGGCGAAAAAAAACCACTGCGTAAACATCAAACGGGTTTTCCGCAGCGAACCTGACGTGGGTATACGACTTTGTACCGCGGCGTACTTCCCCGAGGAGTTGCTTTTTTTTTTTTTTTATCACGGTGCGATAGTCGTCGGAGTTTCAATCCATAATCGGCACACCAGTCAGATGCTGCAACCGTCTTCGTATAATCGAATCGCCGACCTCGTCTTTGAATTTTCCTCTCGCCCTTTTGACTCGCGTGAAAATAGATCGTTGTTGTGTGTGACGTATAAACATTTAAAAACGCAAACGATTGTTTTCCTTGTTTTTTGTCACGGCCGAATGAATTTTGGAAAACAAAATTATGAAAAATAAAATAGTTAGGTACCAAAATATTTAGGTATTTCAGTTTTTATAATTTTAAAATTATTACTCATTGCGTGACGATATTGCCCACACGTGACGTCACGCGTTATTAGGTGTTGGCATCAAAATAATCAGCGTCTATTAGTTTTTATGGTTGAAGGCACTGGCGGCCGAAACTCTACATGTTCGTAGATTTAAATCCCAAGTGGACTACGAAGAAGAAGATGCACTTCACCTTAGTGCTATCAACCGACAGGACATTGCGGAAGCCAATGAAGACTGTGAAACGGACGAGACTAGAAAAAGAGAAATCAAAGTGTTTCCGACAAATATAAACACTATCTTTCAGGTATACTAAAGTTTATTATTGTTTTCATGTTCAAGTTGTTTGAACATGTTTCATTGTTAATTTTAAGAATTAATGATGAACAATTTATTGAAATTCAACCGAAATACCGGTGAATTAAAAAACAAAGTTTATTTTAGTTGCCATTCTACACACTTCAAGAACGAACCAGAGTAATGAGTAGCCAATTATTAAAAAATAAAAAATAAAAATAATTATATTATTATGTGTTGTATTAGTTAGGTTTTCCTTACACTAATTAATGTAAAATTAAGGGGGGGGGGTAAGAAAAAGAGTTCAATACGCGTGAACGTCGCATTAGCGAGTGTGTACCGTGAGAATAGATTTTATATGGTTTTATTGTTAATCTGTCATTGTAAGTATTAGAAATCAAACAGTCCAATAATAGTGTTGTTCTATTACTGTCAGTAGACAGGTTTATAACACAAATAAAGGAAATGAAAAAATGAAAAAAAAAAAAAAATTAATTTTTCCACTGGCAGTAAATTTCCTTTCGTTTTGAAACACTGTTCAGCGTTTTGTTTGAAAGTCCCTCTGTTCAGAACGCGATAATTAAAGGATCCGATACAAGAACAGGCTGTCTTCATTTTTTTAAGTCATCCAAGAGAAACAAACAACCAAATAATTTAATATCTAAATGAGGTACCTTTAAATATAGTGTAGACTTAATTGAATTCTTCATATAAAGATCTAACTGTAAATGTATAAATATTTACGTTTCACATAATTGCAAGAGCGTTTTTTAATTAAAACATATCACAAAACATGGAGATACCAGGATATTGAACCGAATGATTATGTAATAATTGTTATTATTTTTTTTTTTTTAATATTTACAGCAAATGACAATTCAAGATGAAAATATAACCAAAAATATGACGAAACCGGTATTTGTAGAGTGTTGTGGTGTAACAATAATGAATTTACCGAAAAAATCGGAGGTAGCCGGTTATTCACTGTATACCAGACACATTTCCGTCATTGTGATATTGGCTCATCTAATGAATACCATCGTCAGCCTACTATTGTTTTGTGTGTGATATTAAATGAGAAACTGACGACGGCACTATAGTGTACGGACGCAAAGTGATTTTAGCATCAGCTACTCCTTATTTCCGCGCAATGTTTTCCGGTTTCAAAGAAAGTAGAAAATACCGTGTTTTAAAACGAGATTAAGATTCTACTGCTTTGAGACAATTAGTGGATTTCATTTATATCGGCCAAATCGTGGTCTTCGGAGACAACGAAAACGTGCGAATAACCACGCTTAGTGACGAAATTACACTAAATGATGTGATTTCAATAAATACCCAGTCGAAAATTATTATAGAAAAACCTTTTATGATATCGGTAATGTCGTTATACCGAAATAAACTAGAGACAACGGCTATTATTTCGGTGTACAATTAATAAAAATTATCTCGAATCAGTCAACGACAGTACGTGTTCAAAATTGGTCATTTCGTATAAAATCGCAATTTTACGATGGACGATATTACGGAGCAACGCTCGTGTATTAAATTTTGTTTCAAAATCGGTAAAAATGCTACGGAAACTTTTGAACTGATTGTAATGGCTTTTCGAGATGATTCACTAAGCCGTTGTGTAATACTTTACTGGTTAAAACGTTTTATAGAATGCCGGATATCCATTGAAGTTGATCATCTTCCTGGATGTCCATCATCTTCTAAAACAAATGATACCGTTTCTCTTGTTTGAAACAAAATCAGAAAAGAACGACGATTAACTGTTAGATAAATAGCCATTGAAGTCAGCATATCAATTGGCACTTGTCGTTCAATTTTATCAGATGAATTGGGTATGAAAAGAGTGTCCGCAAAATTAGTGCCAAAATCGTTAACCGAGGAGAAAATGGAACATCGCATTGAAGTGTGTTTAGAACTAAAAACTCGGGTTTCTAATGAACCCAAATTTTATAAAAACAATTATTACGGTTGATGAAACATGGGTGTATTATAGATATGATCCGGAAACCAAATTACAATCATCGCAATGGAAGACCGCAAAATAACCTCGTCCAAAAAAATGCCGTTAGGTCAAACATTAAATCAATACTCGTTGTTTTTTTTTTTTTTTTTTTGGTTTAGTTGATTATGAGTTTGCTCCTACGGCTAAGACAATAAAAAAAAAAAAAAATTATAAATCAAGTGTTTAAATTTTTGAAAGATTAATAGAGAAATACGCCATATCAAACCAGAAGCGTGGAAATCAAAGTCGTTGTTTTCGCACCATGATAATGCACCAGCGCTTTCACCACATTCCATACGTGAATTTTTGGCTTCTAAAAATATACCAGTAATATGGTGGGTACCTCACCCACTATATTCACCTGACTTAGCTCCATGTGATTTTTTGTTTTTTTTTTCAAGAATAAAAAGTCCCCTCAAAGGCCACCGATTCGAAGGCGTTAACAAAACTATCCATAACGTGACACAAGAGTTTAAGATTATAACAATGGAGAAATTCAAAGGAGTTTCTAGACCTTTTGGAGCATTGTGTTGAAGCTAAAGGACACTATTTCGAAAGTGATCCATTTAAATAGTTTTCATGTTTTAAATATAATTTTTAATACATTGTGTTTACTAAAAGTATTTTTTTTTTTTTTTTATGCATATTTTTCGACTTTTTCACGCAAGTTTAACTATTTTTCAGCGCACAAAAATGCACACACACATGTACAGTTTGCAGTGCATATCAAAATATTCACATCATTATATTAACCGTGCAGTTTTTCCGTTCACCACATTCTTGTGATCATTATAATCGTAACATTTATAGTCAAAGATTAAATAACCGTTTTTAAATAAACATTTTTATGCGTTTATTTTTTGTTCAATCATATAAATAACATATTCCGCATTAATCATGTCGCTACCATTATTACATCATTTTGTATTACTTTGTATTCGAAAACTAAGGGACGCAGTAACGCATTCAAATTGCATATTTAGAGCGCCGGCGTAGAGGTCGACTGTTATTTATAAAACATTTAAACATGTCGTATAATACGAAGTTCCGGGTAAAACGATTCACGGCCACGTATTTAGTCGGTCTGATACCTCGTGTGCATTTTTTTTTTTTTTTTTGGTTCTCCAAAACTATATCGGTCACTGTGATAATCCGGATATAATGGTGTTTCGCGATTAAAATTTGATTTTCATAATCGCCTATAACGATATTATTGCGTATACATAATTGTATTTGTTATATGTCTTTATAAACAGTAAATTTATAAGCATAATATTAAATATAACCTATAATAATAAACCTAACCAAACCTAACCATTTTTTATTATTTACATGGTTATAATTTACAATAAATATGAATCTAAGACTAAACGACGATATTAAATTGGTAATGGACGAATTAAAGGAAAACAGCGGTTCTGAAATGGAATAGTGAAAATTCTGGTTGATAAATTTGCGATGTTTGAAATAATTAAAATAAAAGTTTTAAAAATATTTATGTTGTCAAAATGTACAATTTTTTTTAGAAAATGAAGTAGACGGTAATTCTGAAAATGTTTTTACGAATTGGTTAATGTACCTTTGCATTACGAAAAGAGAATGAAAAAAAATTAATATCTGTTGTTTTTATTCCTATTCGTTACGTCCTATTTGGCTTTTATTTTAAGTGTGGGTATAGTTATTATTACAGCATTAATTATCTATAACGCTAATTAAACAAAAATATGTATTATGTATAAATGTATAGAATGTTCCAAGAAGATATAAAAATTTTAAAAGTATTTCCAATGTGAAATATCATATACTTATGATATACATTATATAAAGCATTATGTACAATTTACATAGATACAATTTTGTTCGAGCGAGTTTTGTTTTTGTTCTTCGATGCATTGTGTTTGGCGATCCACTACATACGTCTGTTTATAGAATTCCCTATTATTGTATATATATATATATATATATATATATATATATATATATATATATATATATATATATATATATATATATATATTTATATAGGTATCTTAATTTGAAATATTGTAAAATTGAAAATTTCACTCATCTTGAAATATTTCAATGAAATTATGAAATATAATTTTTTTTTTTAAATACATGACAAGATGTTGGTAAATAATAATATGATAATATGTATTAGTGAAATGTTATCAATCAGATTCTATCATTCCTAGATTATTGTCTTACAGTTTGACCATAATATAATAAACTAATAATTATTTTGTTACCTACGCACTGAATTTATAAAAATCTATGCGACACGGCTCCATGTTTTATACCAATTACCAGATACCAAATAATAAAACATATTGAGTTGTATAAATGTTAGGTTGTAACCACGGTCTTACAAGATACCTTCTAAGACCGTGGTTGTAACAATTAATGATTTTTGGAGCTAGAAGAATTTTATTTACATGATAATAGTTCGTTATTTCGTAATGATTATTTATTTATTTTTTCTTGTCTCTTGTTGTAAATTGTAATTTGCAAAAGAAATCTTAAGTATCTAGTTACAAATTAGATACCTGTCTAATATTGTATTTTTTGTACTTATTTAGAGATAATATCATTTTATAAATAATTTTGAGAAAAAAAAGTAAAATTTGTAATAGATAAATAATATTGTTTTGTAAAAAATAAATGTATAGATAACATTCACAAATGCAATGGTTAAAAATGAATAGTAAGTATGTTTTATGTATAAGTATAACTGCATAAGTGTATATAATTTGGTTCAGGCTATATTTAGGTATCAGTGATACCGTATCACCTTTACTTATACGTAATAAATTTAGTAAAAATTAAACACTATAGAACTAAAAGTAACATAAAAGAACATAGGCATTGGGCAATTTGTGCTTAAAGATTATTTATGTTTTCAATGTTTTCATAGAATAGAATAGATATACTACCCAGTGCCGCAAAGATGGGGTGTGCAGAGCGTGCAGTGCACGCGGGCCCTGAGGCCTACATATATTTGGAGGGCCCATTCTAAAGACTACACTAGTATATTACAAACGCACAACTCATCACTAACAATAAAAATTGAATTTTTATTTCCTTTTGTGTGATATGATACGTATGGCTTTTTCAAAGTTGAAACATGATTTAATGAATGTGGTAAACCGTAAAAAATTTACAGATTTATATAATAGAATATATATATATACAATTATATGATAAAAAATAGGAAGATATTATAATTTATAAATGTACGTAAGCCATAAGGAATCGATGGTTATCAACGTCTCGGAGCACAACCAATATTTTCATCAAACCTATTTTAACACGTCCAAAAATTAAGCTTGAAAAGCAAAAGGGCCCTAGATAATTATTGCACACGGGCCCTTTACACTGTAGTTGCGGCACTGCACGTGAATGTTTGGATGGAATAGAAGAGGAGCGGTTCATGGTCAACTATCAAGAAGAATGAAGAATAGTTGCTTTGTAAGGAGTCAATGGGCTTCTTTGTTTTATTATTAACAATTTGTAATGATTTTTCTCCTAATTTATTTTTTATATTATAATCGTGTGAAACACTCAATTTCTTTTTTTTTTTTCATTCTTCTTTAATCATTGATGTTATTAAATAACATAATTAAATATTTCAATGTGTTGTGTTGAATAAAAATTATTATCCCTGGCACACCCGATAGTAATTTTTTTTGAACTCATATTGAAATCACTCTTAAATTAATATAATCTCAAAATTTACTATTGTTTTAGATCAATTTTAACATTCAAATATTCCTGTCATTTACAAAGAATTTAAGTGTTATGCAAATATATTTGTTCACACGATTATAATTTTTTTTTTCTGTATGCACAAGATAAAATAGACTTACAATAATCCTAAACAACAAGATATTAACCACCTAGAGCAATTTAAGTTTGTTTCAGGTGAACTTATGGATGGAACAGAAGAGGAGTGGTTCATGGGCAAGTATCAAGAAAGATGAAGAATAGCTGTTTCGTAAGGAGTCAATGTGTTTAATTGTTTAATTATTAATAATATTGATAATGAATTTTCTCATAATTTCTTTTTTATATTATAATCGTGTGAAACACTCAATTTCTTTTGTTATGTTTACATTCTCTTTTAAACATTAGTGTAATTAAACTCAATTTTTATAAACTCAATTTAAATTTTAAGACAATCTTAGTGCAGGATGGTACAGGTAATGTTAATTAAACCTAAACATGAGTGGAGGGCCTGGGTTTCATTTACCTATTTGAGTGCATTTTATTTTAAATCTCTTCTTAGAACATTAATCATTCCTCACATTTTCTAAGGCTGACTTTTTCCACTGGATTTTGCTATCTTTGTAATCGGAACTTTGACAGGGAGTAGGAGAAGAGTGTACTTTGGGATTCTTCTTCTATTATGAAGTATTTAAAAATAATGTTTTCCAATATCTCATCAATTTCAGTTAAATAGACATCAATCACTCAACAGCTCTTATCAGTCATTTAATTTCCTGAAAGAAAAATTAAAATATATAAACAACAGTCTAAAGAGCATTAATAAGAGGTAGGTAGGTTGTGGTTAGGTAGATTTCATTAATAATAATATTATTAAATAACATAATAGCATAATACAAATTTTTAAATAATGTCTAGCCACTTTCATTTTTTTCAAAATTTACTCCTATAGACTTATTGCGCTCAACTGCTTAATTATGTATAGTTTTATAAAAATAAGTCAACCCTTGGGCAAGGAGGAACTTAAACACCAATTTCGAATTCAAAAAAATTGCGTTCATTCTATTTAAAACCAATTCACCATTCGCCAACTATAACCTAACACACTTCCTTTAAATTCAGCTTCTAATTAGGTAGGTCCCCCTCGAGGAGCCCACCTTGACGTGGTGAGGGGGCTCACAGACCATTTAATGTTTTGTGCTAAGAGGTTTCTTCCTTGCCTTAGCCTTCCTAGTTTTTCTAGTCATTTTCAGACTAGAACAGACAACTTGGCAGATTTAATATTTACTCAAAACAAAATTATATTCATTTTAGAATATTCAATTTAATTTATTCATCACCCTGAGGATAGGGGATGAGAATACTTCCTCGGTACGCCATGCCTGTCGTAAGAGGCGACTAAAATGGACAATCTTTAGGCAGGTAGGTAGTGGTTAGGTAAATAATACCTTAGCAAAAGTGTAGGGCCTGGTTTTCAGTTGGCTGTTAGAGTGGCTTTTAAAATTAAATTTCTTCTCAGAATATTAAGCATCCTCACATATCTTCCATTCCTGACTTCTACCACTGGGGTGTGCCACTATTGTAATCGGAACCTTCCGACAGGCAGTGGGAGAAGTTGGTATGAAGAGTTTCCATTTCTCACAAGAGATACAATGAAACAATTTTTGTCCCGTAATCAATTTTAGTTAAACAGAATTCAAGCACCTAACTGTACCTACTTGTAGTGAAAAGTTCTAAAAATATAAAAATAAAAATAGATAAACAACATACATGCTCACATACGTATTAGGCAGGTAGGCAGTGGTTAGGTAGAACAGACTTTAGATAGAGTTAGGCACCTGGGTATCATATGGTGTTTCGAGTGCTTATTGAATTACATTTAATTTTCAACTGTTAGACATCCCTACATACACATACAGAAAATTACTCTTTAATTAATATAATCTCAAAATGTACTATTGTTTTAGATCAATTTTAACATTCCAATATTCCTGTCATTTACAAAGAATTTGAGTGTTATGCAAATATATTTTTATTTGTTCACACGATTATAATTTTTTTTTTCTGTATGCATTAGATAAAATAGACTTACAAGAATCCTAAACAACAAGATATTAACCACCTAGAGCAATTTTAGTTTGTTTCACGTGAACAGTGCCGCAAAGATGGGGTGTGCAGAGCGTGCAGTGCACGCGGGCCCTGAGGCCTACATATATTTGGAGGGCCCATTCTAAAGACTACACTAGTATATTACAAACGCACAACTCATCACTAACAATAAAAATTGAATTTTTATTTCCTTTTGTGTGATATGATACGTATGGCTTTTTCAAAGTTGAAACATGATTTAATGAATGTGGTAAACCGTAAAAAATTTACAGATTTATATAATAGAATATATATATATACAATTATATGATAAAAAATAGGAAGATATTATAATTTATAAATGTACGTAAGCCATAAGGAATCGATGGTTATCAACGTCTCGGAGCACAACCAATATTTTCATCAAACCTATTTTAACACGTCCAAAAATTAAGCTTGAAAAGCAAAAGGGCCCTAGATAATTATTGCACACGGGCCCTTTACACTGTAGTTGCGGCACTGATACTACCTAATTAAAACGTGTTTTCTCATTTTTATTACATAATATAGCTGAATAGCTCTAATATGTATTAATTGGAAAACAACCCTTTTTTTAATTTATTTTAGCACAATTTTTATTTTTCGTGTAAATGAAATATTTCATGGAACTTTCATGAAATTTTAGAACCCTTTATATACATATATATATATATATATATTTAGATCTTCATTTGTAGAATATAATGAAAAACAAAGTTAATCGATTGATTCAATCACGATAAGTGAAAAGAGAAAATTCCCCGGTAAACGCCTAAAACTGCTAAACTGCTAAACGCCCGTCTACACAACAAATAAGTGGCGGGAATGTCGCGTCTTTGTGCATGACATCTTTGTGTCTTCATACATACCAACGATGTAACGCAGTGTAAATAGTTCCGTCTCCCTTATCTAAAAACAGAGACCGTGTCTTACACGGCGTTCGTCTCCAATGTGTTTTAATAAACAAATTGTGTAACACAATGAAATTTGTTTGAATAAACTACGAAAGAGTCCATTTTAAAATCATATATTTGAAAATAAACGTATGATTGTTTAATGATGAAAACGAATTCATGAACATTTCTATAGGAAATCAAATTAAACAGTACAACGTTTTTACCCATTTCTCATCGATGAAAATAACTGTTGTTTTTTCCCTCTATCACAATAATCATGAGATTTCAAACACTTTTGTTGGTATAAACCGCTACTAAAGTCACGCTCATTACCTCGATCAATGGTTATACGTGCAATTTAATGTTATAAATTACTAACTTCGCAAAACCCCGTGTACGATTTAACGAGATCTTATGAATCAGGACTATTTTGTGCGTCCGTTTCTAGAATTGTAATTGAATAGTCATCAATTCGCTGCTCGACGCGATTGTTTGAGGGTGAATTAATATTGTGCTGCTTGTAACAGTTTCAGAAAGTTTATTTACCGTCGATACGGTTGAAAACAGCTTTATTCTTTTTGGCAAAGGGGTCGGACAACTTTGATTTTGTGGTTTACTTTAATAGTAGTACGTTTCTTATTTTGTTCGTTTTGTTTTCAACTTTTTTTCTTTTATTTTTGACTATAGTACTATACATCTTATTCCTTTTGCATTTAAGACCATACGAACGGAGTAACAATTTCAGCGCCCGTTCTCCCACCTGTGACAATAAATCAACTGGCGAGTAAACACTTTTTTTCCATATTGACACACTATACCTACATTATGGGCTCGAAAAGTATGTTCTCTAATTTTTTTTCTTTATCAATATATTCGCTAAAACTAACACAAGAAAATAATTTTATAATATTACGTATAATAACCAACTTAATACCTAAATGTTTCTTATTATTTCATTTCAAGTTGCGAAAAGCGTTAATCTTTATGTTGCTTTGAAATAATGACAAATATATAATATTCAAAAATCATTGAGCATATGTGACAGAATAAAACACGTTTATATCGATAGATACAACATATTAATTGAAAAACCGCGCATTTTTTTTTCTCGCTCGTTGTGTGGCTAATATATGAATCATAAACTATTCATGATGACACAAAACCCTATAACAATTATAACAAACCTAACCCAACTATCATAACCTAACGAAAAAATTGGACAAAATCCGAAAAACGCAAAGGAAGGAATCAAATAGTCGTGGTAGACACACACCTTAAAACGTATTAGCCGATTCAGTTTAACGCAAAAAAAATCTATAATTAATATCTACACGACAAAATAGTTATTTTGTGAAAATAATCTTCACATTTCACAATAAACCTGCATGTATTGGTTTGTTGTCTGTTATCGGCTGTTAAAAAACAAAATTATTACGGGTTTGCGTTTTTTGATACCAAAAGTAACACAATGTAATCACGTATCTTTTCTGTCATCATAAATTGGTCAAAACATTATTGTAATATTGATACTACACATATTTATTTTTTCTTAAATTTTAAATAAATACAAACTTTTCCGAGGTATTTTTTTCTTACACTTAGAATTAAGTAATTTAATATTAAAGTATTATTAAGTAAATGTTAAAACGTATTAACCAAAAGTACTTCACCTATTACCTATCAGGTCAAACTAATGACCTACCTGTTATAATACAATATTAAATATGTATAATATAATATAATATTTTATTTCATTGCTATTATCATCGTGAATCGATTACATTAGGTGCAGACTACGCTCTTTATTAAATATTTATATAGATAAATATTGTTTTCATCTAGATGAACATTAGATGAATTTTTTTCTTTTTATCTAGATAAGATAATAATATAAAGTTTTTATCTAGATAAAATTATCTATAGCACAACATTGACGATAACGGTGACTCAAAGGAACGTAAACGACATCAGGTCACCCGTATGTCATGTCATAAGGTCAATAATTTAATTGAAATCGTCTTTAATTCTTCTCGTTTTATTGACATATTAATTTTTTTCCTATTCAAAACACTCATTCGTTTTATACCACGATTAGTGTTTTCAAAGCGACGAATAATTATCGAGTGTATTTAAAACAATTTTTTTTTTTATTTATTTCACCGTATTAAATTCATTACTAATCGTGAATTTCTTCGTACTGTGGCATGAAAAAGATTCAAATTCTTAAAAACTTAACTTCGTACGATGTGAATAGTTCTTTGCATTCGAATAATTATAATAATACTAATAATAAACGTAAACGAAACTAGGTCGTTCGTATGACACTTCATGTCATAGGGTCACTTATTTTATTGAAGTCATCTCAATGCTTTTCGTTTTATTGAAATATTAATTTTTTCTTAACGAAATATTGGCGTCGCGGAGAACGCCAATATTCTAAATTGGTTTTTGGCACTGTCAATAGAGAGATTTTACGGAAAAAAAAATGACTGTGAATCCCCTAAACTACGTCATTAAGTATAATTACGATCGTACAACAATGTATAAAAAACATTGTTAGGCGTCTTGAAATATCACTAATGATCGTTAAATCTTACGTACACGGCGCGTGTTTGATACTCTTTTGCTCGAGACTCGCATAAATAATTGACATACTATCACCGAGGTGCACTGTAACTCGTCTAACTCATGCGTTTGTTTTTTATATAATTTTTGAAAATTATTTTTTTCTTTGACCACCGGACGTGATCACACTACGGGCACGATCGAGAAAGTTGGAGGACCTATTTGATAATTAGACTCGTTTGTGTTGAATAGTATTACACGGGTACGATTTGTTTTTCACAATATTCGAAGGAATTTAAGTTCTTTTTTTTTTTCATTCGTCGAGTATATCTGACAAATTTTCCTTTCTCTCTCTCTCTCTCTCTCTCTCTCTCTCTCTCTCTCTCTTTCTCTCTGCCTCTCTGCCTCTCTGTACGCCTCACACGTCTAAATAAGCTTTCTATTTCCGTTTTCATTCACATACATCGTTTTTTTTCTTTTTCCTCTATATTATTCGTTAATTTAATAATAATAATAATACGTGAAAAACCGTACACCACGAAAGTTTTGTCATCTCGCCCGACGGCGTTGTATTTTTTTTCCGCTTATTTGTTTTCGACGGAATAATATTGCACCAACAACGAATGTTAGAATTTAGTACCCGGCTGTTGAACTCTTTTCGTTTCAAACGATTGTCGCGTCCGACATTAATACTCGAGCGGTGTAAACAAATATTTAAGAATTCGTAACCAAGCACACTAGTTACACAGCTGACAGCTGCGAACGGTATTCGCCGTGTCTCGTTTGTAAAACAATTCTGTACAGTCACAACCCGTTTTCCCCGCGCGCCATCGTTTTGCCATGTTTGTTGTTCGTTTATCGATCCACACAGACAATAATAATTATTATAATCAGATAAATCCCTTAACGCAACGTTTCCCAACCCATGGGCCGTGGCCCACTGTGTACGCGAGGCTTTGGTATTATATTAAATATTATATATATATATATATATATATATATATATATATATATATATATATATATATTTAAAATGATATTATAATATATTTTTTGGTTCTTATTTTTGAAAAAGACCACCCAGCAATCGCTAAAATTACACTCAGAAACTTGATTGGCCTTTCGTTTTTTAATTTTCTCAATGTTTTCTTCCTTATAAATAATACTTACTTATAATATATTATATACATATTATAAGCGGCTGAGCTCACCCCGAGACGGATTGAAAGGGGTAGAGGGGTCGCAGGGATCATCAGCCCCGTGGGGGCGAGCGATTTAAAAGGTGCCATATTATTCTTCAAGTAGTCAAGATAAAAACCATCAACGCCTATGGTATTTGATATATTTAAAACGAATGAAATCATATTAGTGACAAATCTTAGTGGTTTTCCATATTATAGGAAAACCAGCTGAATTAGCCGACTATTGAACTTTGATTGCGTGCAGACGCACTTAAAACGATACGAATCGAATATTATTTTTAGATAAATCATATTTTCACGTAGATAAGTCGAGTTTTCGGTGAATATTAAATTAACAAATAACAATCTGCACGTTAAAAATGCAAAATTGCTTTTCACGAATTTTCACGCCTAACCTACTGGTGCATTATAATTCTATAACTAATCACGTATATTAAGGTGTATTTAGAGTTAAAATAAATAGTCACATATTTGGTACATTTTATAGAATAAATGGAACCTTATTATCCAATGCCAATCAATAATTCATGGCTTCGATGATATACTTAATAAAGGTAACATGTAACGTTATAACCTCGTGAATTAGTAAGACTATTAGGTATGTACCTATTCAAAATAAATACCGATAGCAAACAAAACGAATTATTTCATTCGAAAATTAATAATTTTACGTATAAGAAAAATTAAGCATAGGCATCTACTTATTTTAATATGACCCATGATTTATCTACCTACTTTAGATATTTATGTATTCATAAATTATTTTTTCTTCGGGCAATATAATTGAATTGTTAAAAATGTGAGTGTTTCACAGTGAAACTGTCACTTCTAACATAAGGAACTTAAACTACACACCTCACGGTAAGAAATAAAACACTTTGTAACATAAACATTTATCTTTTAATTGGTAGAAAAAATATTTTAACATTTTATTAGGATTCTTAAATTATTCATACCTATCTAAGAACATTATCATGTTTCATATTGTATCACTGATAAAAATATATGATAAACAAATATATAATATTTTTCCTTCGAGTTTCAACGTTATTAAATGATTTGTGTTTACATGAACATTTTATGGGGTTATAATTCAAATACACTTATCGCGGATTGCAATGAAACGGATGAAAACAAAATATTGTATACAACGCTTTTATTTTTCAATGAAAAAAAAAAAAGAATAACGTATAAAATGTATAGTTACAACGTACAAATTTCGAGCGGGTCAGCTCCGGCTGACTACGTGGTGTATATCGTAAAGTCATTTAACGTTTTCTTCATTGACGAGACCGACTGCAGAATACCGTTTATCGTAGTTTTCATATACTCACTACTCCGCTGGCACCGCGGGTCCACGTTACCGCCGACTATGCGAACTCCGATTTTTTCGAAGCTCCTGACGATCGCGGCCCCCGGGTCTTCCGAACCGGTGTCGGGGCTTCTCCCGTCGCAGACCTTGTCGAAAACGTGATTCAGATAATGGCCCAGGCGGACTGAAATCGTCTGCAGATAATCGGGAAAATCTGTTTTCCCCAACACGTTTTCGTCGACTATCTGTACACATAGACCGGACTGCCCGAACATACCGCCGTACGCATACCCCTCAAACGTTTTTATTTCGTAATAGATCGCCGCAAGGTAATATTTGAAAAGTACGTCGATGAATTCGTAGAAACTAATCGGTCGCACCAAGGTGGAAATCACGTTGTCGTGAATCTTTTCGACGCTCTCGAATCTTCCGTTCCATTCGACGGTAACGACGTTTTTGTATTTCTCGCGTCCATTGAAATACATCTTGTACAGATCGGCCAAACGCACGACATCTCCACTCTCGGTGGTCTCTAACGTTCCTTGGTTTTTCAAGGTCTCGATGACGCCCGTGAAAGTTCGGATTTTGTTATCTTTAAAGTCAATAATTGTGCTCGCGGTCTCAGCGTTTGATTTGCAAAACATGAGGAAACTGTGCGTCGGCGGGTAACAGTGTTCGAGACAGTAATAGTTCAACGCGTTCACAATCAACGATACGACCCTGACCAGTGTGTCGTCCAGCGTCGATTTCTTCTTGAAATTCTCGCTCAACACTTCGAAATACGGAAACGTTTGGTGGGCGATTTCCCGTAAATAATGATCGGGATAGATTTGCACGATTGCCGCCAGGCCGCTTTGGATCTTCCGCAAGTCGCCGAACGCCGAGGCGAAAGTCTGGCTATCGGTGAGCATTTTCTTCATCGCGGCCGTGTAGTAAACGCGGAAGACGTTAAAACAATATTTTATCAAATCCTGAACGTAGTCACACCCTCGGTTGTTCAGCGTCGATACCGCTGCGTTTATCGACGGGTCGTACTCGGTGATCATATTTCCCTCGTGTCTGTACGTGAAAACAATCATCTCCATCGGAGCGGTGCCGAACAGTGACTGCAATTTCGATATCACGAGCTCCCTCCGGCCTACACGGTCGACAGACGCGTCACTGGGTTCCCATAGACACAGCCCGCTGCCGATCACGAAATCGGTGATTTTCGCGTAGTTCATCGCGCCCGGGGCGTAATACGAGTGATACCGCCTGTGCAATAACACGTAGAGCCGCATGAAATTCGTATAGTCGGAATCGAACCCCTCAATCTCGGCCAGGAGTCGTGCCAGAGAGGCGTCTTGGAGTTCCGCCAATACCTGACCGCGTTCCGCTTGGTTTGTCTTGCCGTACATCCACTCGGCCAATTTCACTGAATTCCGGAGTTTGTTGACGTAGTTTTTGATTTTGCCGGTCACGAAGGCCGCTTCGGCCGCCGTGAATCGCGTTTTCGATTCGAACATGCGGAAACACTCGACGACGTCGCCGGGCACACCGACGGGCTCGGAAAACAGTAGCCGGTTGACGATTCGAAACGATGCTTGGACGTCCTTCGGGACGTCGCCTGTGATGCCGTCCGTTTCGAGAAACCGTACCATTCTGTTGCACATCAGTCTCAGAGTGATGTGCAGAACGAGCGTTTGGTACCAATAGATTGTTTCCAATTCGTACGTTTTCTCGATCGCTTGCACCAAGTCTCCCAGCAAGACGTTTCTACTGCACCCCACCGAAATCTCCACGTACAGCATCCCGTACAAGATTCTGCCGTCTTTGTTGTCCGCCAGAGCATTTTTCATTAGCGTTTGAGACAGCGAGTAAAAATGAGAGCCCGGCGATTCCAGTCCCGGCAGCACCGCGTGCGGTTCTTCGCTCTGCGGACGCTCCGTCATCTGGTCGTCGTAGAACGTAGTGACGTCACAGTTCAGAGACATGTACGTTTCCATTTCGCTTATCGACTTCAAGACCGTTCGGAGGATTCTCAAATCCCAAACGGTTTCACCTGGCCGTTTGTGATCACTATGCTTCATGTGGAAGTAGTATTCTCTGAGCTTTTGCATGTAATCGAATTTGAAACGCAAGGCCAACAGAGCGGTCAGAACGGACCGATCGATCGACGGCGAGTGGATCGCGTCCGTCACGTTCAGCAGCACGTTTATGTAGCGATCGATTTGTTTCGTCTTACCCACAATTTCGTCGCCTATCTCGTTGAAATGGTTGAAGAACACGTGATCGTAGGATGTCGGATGGTGGAAAGTGTCGAAACGGTCGTGCATGAACTTGTACAATTCGGTACGGGTCCACTGTGCGATCTGACAGTTCAGGCACGTGTAATACTTCAGTGTCGTATTTTCGTGGTATATTTTCCCGGTCACATTCGACGTGTCGTAAAAAAATATTTCGCACACCTTATCATTAATGTATACATTACTCTTACGGCTGTCGATTTTCTCGCTTTCAACGTTGTTTTTCTTCAAGATTTCTTGCAGATCTTGTAGACGGAGAGGTCCTTGTGCCGTGGCCGTTTTCAAAAACAACAGAACGATTGAAATTTTCAAAACACACTCCATTTTCATAGAGTTGATTTACGTTTAAGTTCGGGTTTGTGTAAAAAAAAGAAAAACTTATGCGAAACTCGACGTATCGGTTACTTCTGCTTTGGTTTGGATCGATAAAGAAAATCGTCGATCGTACGTAAATCACTGAGTAAATATACGATTCGTCATCGCGATGTTTTAACAAATCGTTGCGTTTGTATAGCTGGGAAAAAACAGTTAAAGATAACAAAGTACCGTCGACGGTTGTTTAAACATTTTCGTCCAATGAAAAAAAATAGTTTCGTTTCAAACCCTTGTGTAAATTCAAAACTTTTTCACGATTATTTTTCGAATAGAAAAAAAAAAAAAATGTAAATGTAATTTAAATTTTAATGGTATACCCACATTTTTAACAATTTGATTTTCGTTAAACTACAGGTTTGTCTTAACGATTTCATGATATTCTTAATTTTATAACTACTTCTTTTCTCTTTTTATCTAATCAATAAAAAAAAAAAAAAAAAATAGAAAACAGCTACGCTCAAATCTTTATGTTAACCGATGTCGAATATATCGAATTTCTACAACGGGCATTAGTGAAATTTACCTATACGCGAAGTTTGAGTGTAACCGATCATGTTTGTAAACATTAATGTTTTTGATTAAACGTGTTTATGTTTTATGGCTCTCGAATATAAAATTTAAAAAAAAAAAAAAAAAAAAACACGAATTGAAAAAAACTACTTTGGGTATTACTTTTGTGATTCTCTGGCTAAATCTAGGTCTTCGCATATTTGAATATCATCAACGAATCATATTCACCCAATACGTTTGGTTTGAAATAAATAATAACCGGCAAAACTGTGAAAACACCGATGGCACCCGCGCGTCTTCGTGTTAAAAACGCCGGATTAGTGGTCGACAATATTACGTACGCGCTTTCAATAATTCTTACAACCGAACTTATCGCGAGCAAACGGTAATTTTTCGATAATTTCAGAGATTTTTCGCTACGTGCCCACTCGTACGTGTGGTCGTTTTCGTTTTGATCATGACCACGAAATCAAAACGCGTGTTCACGCTGTCTGTCAAGTGTATGGCTCTAGTCTCTACGAATCACCGACAAAATATCGCCGGTAAAATATCGCATCTAAAATATCGCGAAACCATTATATCGCATGGAATAAATATCGCCTGCATGAAATATAGCAGTAATTTAATTATAAATAAATAATGTATTTTAACTTTTAAGCATATATAGATAATATCGTTATATTAATATATAAAAAAAAAATATGTATATTAATAAATTAATGGAAGTATATATTCAACGAACAAATTCAATTCCATTTAAAATTTAAAAAAATAAAAAAAAACTCTGTAAAACTCTGTAAAAATATATAAAAGTGTGAAACTCCAGCCACAGTGACAGTACAAACTATTACTAAATAGAAATTATAAAATGATAAACCAGTATACTTGAGTCTTGAATGCATTGCTAGTTAAAAGATACGATGAGATAAGATAAAGTCAAATGCAATATACAGATGCGATAGTAATGTACGGCTGTATTATTTCTTTACGATATAATGGTTTCACGATATTTTACCGGCGATATTTTGTCGGGGTACAAATTTTACGATTTGTTAACAAACTATTTAAATGGCTATATATTGCATGAAATCCAACCGATTTCGTCAGCATAGCAATTAAATTGCTAAACTAATTTGCATAAGTACTCTTGAGTATTTCGAAAGGTATCTCTATCTCGTTGAATAAAACTAAATAAATTTAATTCAAAGCTAACTTTCAATTTTTAGAGTCAAAACACAATACGGTAGATTTGTTTCATTTAAAATTAGATGCTGAAGAATTAAATTCAGGAACTGGCAAAACGTCAAAAACGTGGAATGACTGTTCCAACAAATAGATTAGATTAGATATATACATGTTACGTTACCACGCTGCAGCAGAAGTTGTCATTGGTCATGGAAAACCTATACCATACCTCAAGCGTACAATTTGTCAAAATTTTTCGTAGGTTCCCCCTACGTAACAGAAAAATGGCTATTTTTTATTTATTTATTTTTTTTTTTTGTATATATATGTGTCGATTTGAAGGATTCACACATATCGTGGAAACATCGATGAAGCATTTCCCCTGTCTACAGTGTTGACAATATACCAAGATTCATCTGAGACAAAAAAAACTTTTCCAAAGTAAAAGACAGCGTATCAATTCAATCCGACGTGGCCCGACACCGGAAACGAGAAAATACCCTCTCCGTGTAGAAGAGTTTTATTGATTCTAAAGACCGGACAATTCGAAAGAAAATCATCTTGATAATCCCTGGAAAAGTCGGTCGAAGTCAGTCGTGAATACAATTCAAATTCTTCGACACCAAAACACAGAACGAGGTCCTGGAAAGAACCCGCAACGGCATAAGCTATTTGTGGTGGGGGTCACCCACAAATTATCAGCCCTTTATGCAATGAATCACAACCTAGAGAAAACATTAACCCCGAGTGGTGGACGTGCCCCGAAACCGGACAATCCACTGCTATAATGGTGGTTCCGTATGTTCTGGGGGTTTGTTGCATCCTTGAAGGTCCTGCTCCTGGTGGCGTCACTGCAGTAAGTCGTAACTACTTTTATTGTACCCCAATTACGGTCTACATGCTTAAATTTTGAGTGCATATCTAATGGTTTCTGTATTTCAATTAAGAAAAATACGAGATATGGTTATTGAATTTAATTTTTATATGAAATTTCAATTACGAATCGGCTGAAAAAGAAACTTATTTTGTGATGTGTGTTAAGTTAAAGGGGCATAAGGTTTTCATGCAAGACTCTCTCCTACTTTCATACGAATGTGTTTCAAACATTTGTGAAAAACCACTTCTATTAACCTAACCACATTATTAACTCTATGTTCATCGTCAAAGTAAGTAAGCTAAAAAAGATAAGCAGTATTCACCATTCAACATGACATATGAAATCAATTGGGAATTTATAAATCGATAGATCAACTGATTAAATATTGAATGGTACACAAAAAAATATTGTCAAAATTTTCAACCTTTGAATGAAGGTCAGAATATGTTCGTCGATGTTTATTACTATCGATTTAATCCATTGTCCATAATGCCATCATTCTTTACGGAGCGTTTTTCCTCGGAAATATTTGGCAAACCAATAGCTGTAAAATGCCGATGTGAATAAGTCGTTGACCCATTTTATGACACCAATGATAACGTTCTTTACTTATTGAAAAATCGATCAAAATCATACGTCAATCTTGTACAATTTCGTATTCGGACAATTGACACGCGGCGGTTTTGTCGATATCGGACTTTCTGCGCTCGATATTTTTAGAATACGGAACATTGACACCCTGCGATTACGATTACGATGAACGTGAGCACGTACTTCCATTTTAAAATAGACAATTTACCAATTAGTTCTATTTTATCTAAGCTAATTTAAGAAATTATATGGAAAATTACCACATATGATCTTGATTTTTCTAATATTCTCAAATATGCATTTATATGGAATAATGAAAAAATATGCAAATATATGCAAATTAAAATTTAAAATATGACTACCTGGTATTATTAAACATATTTGTTGATCACTAACATGATTCTACGATCTTTCTAAATAAATATGAAAAAACTAGTAGTCCTCAGCCCTAATTATAAAGTTGCAGTCGCGTAACGCCGGTCGTGCTGTGCACGAGCATATTGCTATCACAGAGTTATGTATAACTTAGTTATTTTAATATCAACGGAATCATACGGGCGCTTCAAGATGTACAGCGGACTTCAATCGTTGTGCTACAATTTCTTGATTGGTCGTTCGTCGTGTTGCCAAATTAGAATTGTAAGTCCGTCGACCAGCCAAAGGATCTACGTCCTTTCGGACCCCAACGATTACTTCTGTACGTATTTACATTAGAAAATAATCGGATAGGTTAGGGTTAGGATCCAGTGCAAGAACAGCCTGTTCTCGTTTTTTGAAGTGGTTCAGAGGAAACAATCAACCAAATAATTTAATATCTAACAGAGGTATAAATATAGTATAAACTTTATTGAATTCTTCATATAAAGAGCAAACTGTAAATGTATAAATATTTACATTTAACATTATTACAAGAGCATTATTTAATTTCAACATATCACGAAACATGGAGATACCAGGTTATTGCACCATATCGTTATATTATAATTGCTTTTTTTAAATTTTTTTAATATTTAAACCCAACGACAAATTAAGGTGAAAATATAAACAATTATATCAGGAAACCAGTGTTTATGGAGTATTGTGTAAGTTATTGCACGGTTCACTGTATACCAGATAGATCTCCGTTAGTGTGATATTGGCTTATCAAACGAATACAAACGCCACGCCTACTATTGTTTTGTGTGATATTAGATGAGACACTGACGACGGCATTAAAGTGATCGGATGCAAAGTGATTTTACCATCAACTACTCCTTATTTCTGCGCAATGTTTTCCGGTTCCAAAGAAAGTAGAAAATACCATGTTTTAAAACAAGAGTTAGATTCTACTGCTTTGCGACTATTAGTGGGTTTCATTTACATCGGCCCAATCGTGGTCTTCGGAGACAACGAAAACGTGCGGATAACCACGCTTATTGTTTATATAAATTCAATTTTTTACATCGTGATTTTCCCCTTCCGATGGAGTCGAGGAACTTTTTCAAACCCAACCGACGAAATTACACTAAACGAGGTGTTTTCAATAAATACCCAGTTTAAAATTATTATAGAAAAACCTTTTATGATATCGGTAATGTCGTTATACCAAAATAAACTAGAGACAACGGCCATTGTTTCGGTAGACAAGAATGAAAATTATCTCGCATCAGTCAACGACAGTACGTGTTCAAAATTGGTCATTTCGTATAAAATCGCGATTTTACGATGGACGATATTACGGAGCAACGCTCGTGTATTAATTTTTGTTTCAAAATCGGTAAACATGCTACGAAAACTTTTGAACTGATTAAATTGGCTTTTCGAGATGTTTCACTAAGCCGTTGCGTAACATTTTACTGGATAAAACGTTTTAAAGAATGCCAGATATCCAATGAAGTTGATCATCGTCTTGGATGTCCATCATCTTCTAAAACAAATGATACAATTTCTCTTGTTTGAAACAAAATTAGAAACGAAAGACGATTAACTGCTAGAGAAATAGCCAATGAAGTCGACATATCAATTGGCACGTGTCGTTCAATTTCATCAGATGAATTAGGTATGAAGAGAGTGTCCGCAAAATTAGTGCCAAAATCGTTAACCGAGGAGAAAATGGAACATCGCATTGAAGTGTGTTTGGAACTAAAAAATCGGATTTCTAATGAACCCGAATTTTATAAAATCAATTATTACAGGTGATGAAACTTGGGTGTATTATGGATATGATCCGGAAACCAAAATACAATCATCATAATGGAAGACCGCAAAATCACCTCGTCCAAAAAAATGTCGTCAGGTCCAATCAAACATTAAAGCAATTACTCATTTTAAATTTTAAATTCTTTAAACTCATTAAAAATACTCATTGGTTTTTTTTTGGTTTAGTTGATTATGAGTTTGTTTCTACGGCTAAGACAATAAAAAAAAAAAAAAAAATTATAAATCAAGTGTTTAAGTCTTTGAAAGATAAAGAGAGAAAATACGCCATATCAAACCAGAAGCGTGGAAATCAAAGTCGTTGTTTTCGCACCATGATAATGCACCAGCGCTTTCAGCATATTCCATACGTGAATTTTTTGCTTCTAAAAATATACCAGTAATATGGTGGGTACCTCACCCTCTATATTCACCTGACTTAGCTCCATGTGATTTTTTGTTTTTTTTTCCAAGAATAAAAAGTCCCCTCAAAGGCCATTCGAAGACGTTAACAAAACTACCAATAACGCGACACAAGAGATAAAGGCTATAACTATGGAGGAAATTTAAAGGAGTTTCTAGACCTTTTGGAGCATTGTGTTGAAGCTAAAGGACACTATTTCGAAGGTGATCCATTTAAATAGTTTTCAAGTTTTAAATATAATATTTAATACATTGTGTTTACTAAAAGTATTTAAGTATTTTTTTTTTTTAATGCATATTTTTCGACTTTTTCACGGACGTTTAACTATTTTTCAGCGCACAAAAATGCACACACACATGTACAGTTTGCAGTGCATATCAAAATATTCACATCATTTTATTAACCGTGCAGTTTTTCCGTTCACCACATTCTTGTGATCATTATAATCGTAACATTTATAGTCAAAGATTAAATAACCGTTTTTAAATAAACATTTTTATGCGTTTATTTCTTGTTCAATCATATAAATAACATATTCCGCATTAATCATGTCGCTACCATTATTACATTATTTTGTATTATTTTGTATTCGAAAACTAAGGGACGCAGTAACGCTTTCAAATTGCCTATTTAGAGCGCCGGCGTAGAGGTCGACTGTTGTTATTTATAAAACATTTAAACATGTCGTATAATACGAAGTTCCGGGTAAAACGATTCACGGCCACGTATTTAGTCGGTCTGATACCTTGTGTGCATTTTTTTTTTTTTTTTTGGTTCTCCAAAACTATATCGGTCACTGTGATAATCCGGATATAATGGTGTTGTTTCGCGATTAAAATTTGATTTTCATAATCGCCTATAACGATATTATTGCGTATGCATAATTGTATTTGTTATATGTCTTTATAAACAGTAAATTTATAAGCATGATATAAAATATAACCTATAATAATAAACCTAACCTAACCTAACCATTTTTTATTATTTACACGGTTGTAATTTACAATAAATATGAATCTAAGACTAAACGACGAAATTAAATTGGTAATGGACGAATTAAAGGAAAACAACGGTTCTGAAATGGAATAGTGAAAATTCTGGTTGATAAATTTGCGATGTTTGAAATAATTAAAATAAAAGTTTTAAGAATATTTATGCTGTCAAAATGCACAATTTTTTTTTAGAAAATGAAGTAAACGGTAATTCTGAAAATGTTTTTACGAATTGGTTAATGTACCTTTGCATTACGAAAAAGAGAATGAAAACAATTAATATCTGTTGTTTTTATTCCTATTCGTTACGTCCTATTTGGCTTTTATTTTAAGTGTGGGTATAGTTATTATTACAGCATTAATTATCTATAACGCAAATTAAACAAAAATATATATTATGTATAAATGTATAGAATGTTCCAAGAAGATATAAAAATTTTAAAAGTATTTCCAATGTGAAATATCATATACTTATGATATACATTATATAAAGCATTATGTACAATGTACATAGATACAATTTTGTTCGAGCGAGTTTTGTTTTTGTTCTTCGATGCATTGTGTTTGGCGATCCACTACATACGTCTGTTTATAGAATTCCCTATTATTGTATATATTATATATATATATATATATATTAGGGTGGTCCCTATCTTATAGATGAAGAAAAATTTTTCAATTTTTGATTGGGCTACCATTGAAAATTGTTCAAAACTCCAAAAAAATGTATTTTGTAAAGTTTCGTCGTAATTGCTCAACCCTAAGGCGTGCCTCAAGAGGGTTAAAGTTCAAAGAAGGGTGGATTTTCCAATTTTTGTGATTTTAGCCATAAATATTTAAGATAGGCCAAAAAGTATAAGAGTAAATTTTTTTTTTAATTAAATGTGCTATAATAAATGATACTTGTACTTTTTTCATATAACTAATCATTCACCCTCAAAATAATAAAAACTCATTTTTAGCATATTTTATATGTTCAGTTCGTATATAATAATATACTTTATAGTTTATACTAAGAAAATTAACATCAAAACTACATAAGCAATTTTCTAGTAGGTATGAAATTCTCCACTGTTGACATTGTTAAAACGCACATTGCAAATTACACACAAATGCAAAGCTGTGCAGTGTGCAGTATTAATTATACATATTCTAGCATGCCTAAACTTGCGCAGACATGATACCTACTTGCGTTATCGCGACGTTGACCACACGTTCTTTGTAATATTTATAGTTAACACGCTGAGTGCTGTGACTATACGTAGTCTTCAAATGTTATGCTTGTCTTTACAGGTTTATTTTTAACTTATTATTAACTTATAAGATCCGACCATTTTCGTCAGGGCTCAGTTTGTAATTGTCAACACACTTATGACAAACACGCGTTTTGATTTTAATTTTAAAAATGCAAAGTAAAACCAACATACGTAGAAGTATTTATTTAATAGGTAATACTTCTCATCAACTTGTTAGATGCAAGTTACCATCAAATAAACAAGTTTTATCGGTTTTATTTTTTACATTCGAGAAGTTAAGTTAAGTTTACGTGAAATATTTATTTTTCGTAACCTTATGTTTGTTCAAAAATTACTAGAGTATGAAAATATAGATCAAAAAGTTGCATTAGTATCATTAAAAAAATTGTTGTGGACATCTTTGGTACCTAAGTCCTGAAACAGCAGCACTTGCTTTTTTGATATTAACGTTCCATAATCAGAAATGAAAAAAATGGTAGAAGCACTAAATACAATTGACACCGGTGAATATACTGTTAATCGTTCACCATTGATATTAAAAACTTGAACCTATTCAAATGTAAATGTATAAGTGATTTTATCAACAGCACATCGATTAAACTATTACATAGGTTTAATATTAAAACAGATTTTTTAAATGAAGATCCTGTATTATGGAAAAACAATCAGCAATACTTACAAGGACTTGATAAATTTACAAATTTAAAAGTTGCTAATGACGCAGCAGAACGTGGAGTACATTAATTAGTGATTACAATAGTTTAATCACTAAGAACGAAGACCAGAAGCAATTTTTAGTACAGACCATTTATGATTACAGGAAGAAATATCCCAAAGCTAAAAAACATACACTCACAAATGATATTTAATCGTGCAATTTATGTATAGTATTATTTGTGTTTAATTTGAATTACACATGTATAAAATGTTATATTATGTTAAGAGAGGACTATTTACTAGCTGCTAGCAAAATGTAGTTATTTTTTTAATTTTCTTAGTAAAAAGTATGATATTATATACAAACCGAACAAATAAAATATTTAAAAATGAGTCTTTATTATTTTGAGGGTGAATGAGTTGTTACATGAAAAAAGTACAAATAACATTTATTATGGTATATTTAATTTAAAAAAAATTTGATTATTATACTTTTTGGTCTATCTTAAATATTTGAGACGAGAATTAAAAAAATCGGAAAATCACCCTTCATTGAACTTCAACCCTTTTGAGGCACGCCTTAGGGTTGAACAATTACCACGAAACTTTACACAATTCACTTTTTTACAGTTTTAAACAAATTCCATGGGTAGCCCGATCAAAATTAAAAAAAAAAAATAAGGACCACCCTAATATATATATATATGATAGATTTCATAATTTGAAATATTGTAAAATTGAAAATTTCACTCATCTTGAAATATTTCAATGAAATTATGAAATATATATTTTTTTTTAAATACATGACAAGATGTTGGTAAATAATAATATGATAATATGTATAAGTGAAATGTTATCAATCAGATTCTATCATTCCTTGATTATAGACTTACAGTTTGACCATAATATAATAAACTAATAATTATTTTGTTACCTACGCACTGAATTTATAAAAATCTATGCGACACGGCTCCATGTTTTATACCAGTCACCAGATACCAAATAATAAAACATATTGAGTTGTATAAATGTTAGATTGTAACCACGGTCTTACAAGATACCTTCTAAGACCGTGGATGTAACTATTAATGATTTTTGGAGCTAGAAGAATTTTATTTACTTGATAATAGTTCGTTATTTCGTAATGATTATTTATTTATTTTTTCTTGTCTCGTGTTGTAAATTGTAATTTGCAAAAGAAATCTTAAGTGTCTAGTTACAAATAATATACCTGTCTAATATTGTATTTTTTGTACTTATTTAGAGATTATATCATTTCATAAATAATTTTGAGAGAAAAAAAGTAAAATTTGTAATAGATAAATAATATTGTTTTGTAAAAAATAAATGTATAGATAACATTCACAAATGCAATGGTTAAAAATGAATAGTAAGTATGTTTTATGTATAAGTATAACTGTATAAGTGTACATAATTTGGTTCAGGCTATATTTAGATATCACCTTTACTTATATGTTATAAATTTAGTAAAAAATAAAAACACTATAGAACTGAAAGTAACATAAAAGAACATAGGCATTGGGCACTTTGTGCTTAAAGATTATTTATGTTTTCAATGTTTTCATAGAATAGAATAGATATACTACCTAATTAAAACGTGTTTTCTCATATAACTGAATAGCTTTAATATGTATTAATTGGAAAACAACCCTTTGATTTTGTGGTTTACTTTTATAGTACTACGTTTCTTATTTTTTTTTCGTTTTTTTTTTCAACTTTTATTCTTTTATTTTCGATTATAGTACTATACATATTATTCCTTTTGCATTTAAGACCATACGAACGGAGTAACAATTTCAGCGCCCGTTCTCCCACCTGTGACAATAAATCAACTGGCGAGTAAACACTTTTATTCCATATTGACACACTATACCTACATTATGGGCTCGAAAAGTATGTACTCTAATTTTTTTTCTTTATCAATATATTCGCTAAAACTAACACAAGAAAATAATTTTATAATATTACGTATAATAACCAACTTAATACCTAAATGTTTCTTATTATTTCATTTCAAGTTGCGAAAAGCGTTAATCTTTATGTTGCTTTGAAATAATGACAAATATATAATATTCAAAAATCATTGAGCATATGTGACAGAATAAAACACGTTTATATCGATAGATACAACATATTAATTGAAAAACCGCGCATTTTTTTTTCTCGCTCGTTGTGTGGCTAATATACGAATCATAAACTATTCATGATGACACAAAACCCTATAACAATTATAACAAACCTAACCAAACTATCATAACCTAACGAAAAAATTGGATAAAATCCGAAAAACGCAAAGGAAGGAATCAAATAGTCGTGGTAGACACACACCTTAAAACGTATTAGCCGATTCAGTTTATACGCAAAAAAAAAATCTATAATTAATATCTACACGACAAAATAGTTATTTTGTGAAAATAATCTTCACATTTCACAATAAACCTGCATGTATTGGTTTGTTGTCTGTTATCGGCTGTTAAAAAACAAAATACTGTACTACCATTATTACGGGTTTGCGTTTTTTGATACCAAAAGTAACACAATGTAATTACGTATCTTTTCTGTCATCATAAATTGGTCAAAACGCTAATGTAATATTGATACTACATATATTAATTTTTTCTTAAATTTTAAATAAATACAAACTTTCCCGAGGTACACTTAGAATAAAGTAATTCAATATTAAAGTGTTATTAAGTTATCTATAGCACAACACTGACGATAACGGTGACTCAAAGGAACGTAAACGACATCAGGTCACCCGTATGTCATGTCATAAGGTCAATAATTTAAATGAAATCGTCTTTAATTCTTCTCGTTTTATTGACATATTAATTTTTTTCCTAATCAAAACACTCATTCGTTTTATACCACGATTAGTGTTTTCAAAGCGACGAATAATTATCGAGTGTATTAAAAAAAAATTTTTTCATTTATTTCACCGCATTAAATTCATTACTAATCGTGAATTTCTTCGTACTGTGGCATGAAAAAGATTCAAATTCTTAAAAACTTAACTTCGTACGATGTGAATAGTTCTTTGCATTCGAATAATTATAATAATACTAATAATAAACGTAAACGAAACTAGGTCGTTTGTATGACACTTCATGTCATAGGGTCACTTATTTTATTCATCTCAATGCTTTTCGTTTTATTGAAATATTAATTTTTTCCTAACGAAACATTGGCGTCGCGGAGAACGCCAATATTCTAAATTGGTTTTTGGCACTGTCAATAGAGAGATTTTACGGAAAAAAAAATGACTGTGAATCCCCTAAACTACGTCATTAAGTATAATTACGATCGTACAACAATGTATAAAAAACATTGTTAGGCGTCTTGAAATATCACTAATGATCGTTAAATCTCACGTACACGGCGCGTGTTTGATACTCTTTTGCTCGAGACTCGCATAAATAATTGACATACTATCACCGAGGTGCACTGTAACTCGTCTAACTCATGCGTTTGTTTTTTATATAATTTTTGAAAATTATTTTTTTCTTTGACCACCGGACGTGATCACACTACGGGCACGATCGAGAAAGTTGGAGGACCTATTTGATAATTAGACGAATGGCTTTCGTCGTTTGTGTTGAATAGTATTACACGGGTACGACTTGTTTTTCACAATATTCGAAGGAATTTAAGTTCTTTTTTTTTTTTCATTCGTCGAGTATATCTGACAAATTTTCCTTTCTCTCTCTCTGTCTCTCTCTCTCTCTCTCTCTCTCTCTCTCTCTCTCTCTCTCTCTCTCTCTCTCTCTCTCTCTCTCTCTCTCTCTCTTTCTCTCTGCCTCTCTGCCTCTCTGTACGCCTCACACGTCTAAATTAGCTTTCTATTTCCGTTTTCATTCAAATAAATCGTTTTTTTTTCTTTTTCCTTCTTTATTATTCGTTAATTTAATAATAATAATAATACGTGAAAAACCGTACGCCACGAAAGTTTTGTCATCTCGCCCGACGGCGTTGTATTTTTTTTTCCGCTTATTTGTTTTCGACGGAATAATATTGCACCAACAACGAATGTTATAATTTAGTACCCGGCTGTTGTACTCGTTTCGTTTCAAACGATTGTCGCGTCCGACATTAATACTCGAGCGGTGTAAACAAATATTTAAGAATTCATAACCAAGCACACTAGTTACACAGCTGACAGCTGCGAACGGTATTCGCCGTGTCTCGTTTGTAAAACAATTCTGTAGAGTCACAACCCGTTTTCCCCGCGCGCCATCGTTTTGCCGTGTTTGTTGTTCGTTTATCGATCCACACAGACAATAAAAATTATTATTATCAGATAAATCCCGTAACGCAATGTTTCCCAACCCATGGGCCGTGGCCCACTGTGTACGCGAGGCTTCGTATTATATTAAATATTATATACATATATATATATATATATATATATTTAAAATGATATAATAATATATTTTTTGGTTCTTATGTTTGAAAAAGACCACCCAGCAATCGCTAAAATTACACTCAGAAACTTGATTGGCCTTTCGTTTTTTAATTTTCTCAATGTTTTCTTCCTTATAAATAATACTTACTTCTCTTAGGGTCACAACCCGAGGGTTGGTTTGCACCTAGAAGAAGGTGTTACTAGGGAAGGGTTTGTACTGTGGTTTCCCGTTGCCTTCTGCACAGGGGAGATGGTGGCCGCTCTCTCTAGACAGTCGCCTGCCCAGAGAGAGAGAGCCGCCCGTGACCGAGATTTGAACCGGCGACTGTGTGCGTCAGCAGTGATGCGTGGTTCCACTCGGCCACTCCGTCTCCCGCTACTTACTTATAATATATTATAAAATATTATAAGCGGCTGAGCTCACCCCGAGACGGATTGAAAGGGGTAGAGGGGGCGCAGGGATCATCAGCCCCGTGGGGGCGAGCGATTTAAAAGGTGCCATACTATTCTTCAAGTAGTCAAGATAAAAACCATCAACGCCTATGGTATTTGATATATTTAGAACGAATGAAATCACATTAGTGACACATCTTAGAGGTTTTGCATTTTATATGAAAACCAGCTGAATTAGCCGACTATTGAACTTTGATTACGTGCAGACGCACTTAAAACGATACGAATCGATTATTATTTATAGATAAATCAAATTTTCACGTAGATAAGTCGAGTTTTGGTGAATATTAAATTAACAAATAACAATCTGCACGTAAAAAATGCAAAATTGCTTTTCACGAATTTAATTATATTTAACGTTTTCGAATAATACGAAAACTTGATATTTGAAAGTTTTTTTATTTGCTACGCGGATGGGCTATCGAAACAGAAATAAAAAATATTCTTCGGTTTGTCGTGAAAAACAACGTCGGGTGGATCCTAGAGAAATAATCTATATTTTTCGCCAAAAAACGTACGTCGGGTATCGAAGAGTTATTATATAACAGTAATGTTATTTCAGGTAAAAAAAAAAAAATTCGGTATCGACACGATTAAAAGCGTGGGGAATCGAACGACAGGCCCGTGCGCAGGATTTTAGAATGGGGGGTGTTTTGAAAAAAAAATGTATAACATAGATACATCAATAATCAGCAATAATATAGTATTATAACATATTTATATTTATAATTAATTTTGTAAGTACCTATGTTAAATGTGTTTTTTAACAATACCTTCTATAAAATACAAATCATTTTTTTAATAAATTAACTCGACGAGGGACAGAAAAGAATTGATTCAGTGATTGATTTATGTCCACGTTTAGATCACGATGTATATTCAATGATGCCAGTCCATTTAAGCGATCTTCGCCTATTGTTGACCGTAGGTAAGTTTTCAGCCGCGTAATGTTGAAAATGACCTTTCATTAGTCGTCGTAGTCACAGGCAAAACTGACATTACACGTAACACTTTATGGACATTTGGAAATGCATCTTAATTACAAATATCGAGGGCGTTTCGAATATTTTTATCAACTAGTCGCCATCGCCAAATTTCTACCTCACTTATCCAAACAACGTTTTACAAGCAACATTGTCTAACGATTTAGTTTCAATAGGAAAAAGACATGAGAAGTTGGACAGAATATTTCGATGTTTGAGGAAGCGATCTTCAAGATGAGTGATAAATAAATCATGATATGGTACGTAAATAATAATTTTATAATAATCTGCTACGGAGTCTGTTATAATGTTAGAACGGTTAGTTTGGCGTGATGCAAGTCTTGGTTTCGTCACAGGTATATTGTACTTCTTACAAATATCTTCTACAGTCACAAAAATTTTGTTGAAGTTATCTGTAGAATATTGTCTTCTTTCTTCAAATTCGTGATTTGCAGCATCTGCTAACTTAACAGCCTCAACCAAATCTTGATTTCCTGTTTGTAAAACTCTACTCAATGATAAAGCCAATGTATGTACTGAATGCAAAACGTGAATTGATACTTGAAACTCTAAGGTTTTTATTCCTAAAAGGAGTTGAAACATTTTCCCATCCTATTTTTAATACGTTAGCAACTACGAAACGACTGTATTCGTATATAATTCGTATATAATCCATTGTTAACCTACGTGGATAAAAATGGAAAAAATAACAGTGGTTTGAGTTTATGTGAGTTCATTTTTTCACGTAGGTAGCATACAACACAAGTATTAATTTTTTGTTAATACCATATGTAGATAGCATACGACACGTGTACCTTATTAAAGTATTGTACTATTATGTTATGCATTATTATTTATTACAAATAAGATCAGAAAATATGACATATAAGTAATAGATCAAAAATGAAAAACACGATTTTTTCGGCCATGGGAGTGGGGGATTCAAAAAAAATACCAACCATTTTAAACCTACCAACACTCAAGAAATAAAAGAATTCATTAGGTATTCATTTAATGATGGGCGCTTTAAAGTTCCCACGTATTCGCATATATTGGGAGTATAATACAATAATAAATATTATTTCAAATACAATGAATAGAAATCGTTTTTTCAGTTTGAGATCACATTTTCATGTAATCAATAATATGGATATTCCAAAAAATAATAGCGACAAATTTATAAAAGTTCGACCTCTCTATAATCGTTCTGAAAAAATATGATTACACCTGCCTATCGAAAATATTTATCTGTGGACGAACAGATCGTTCCATTTAAGCAAGTCGCGTCAATAAACACAATTATTTTTGGACTTTTAATATGACTTTGTGATACAAAAAAAAACTTATGTACGTACAAAACCTACCGTACTCTTCGTAAAACATTTATGAATATCATATAATTTGCTGGCGGCCCATCTCCAACAGATCCATGAACCACCGGTTGGCAGCATCTGATTCGGACGACATTGATATACGAACGACCCTGAGTGCAATATTCAATTTCTGAGATGTCATAGAGTATCCCATTGAGTCCTACATGTACCTATTCAAAATAAATACTAGAGCTCCCTATTTCACGTGTACACGTTTTCACGTGTTCACGTGAAATTAAGGTTCAATTTATAAAACCCGTTGCTTAAAATTTCACGTGTATTTATAATTTTGTTCACGTGAATCCGTGAATTATTATATTCACGTGAATCCGTGAATTTTTATAATCACGTGAACCGGTCTGTGATTGGTTGGCGTTGTTCGGCGACCGACGCGACGGCGCTTGTCGTAGTAGGCAGCTGCCGCCGTGTATACAGAATGTCTATTATATTATACGTTGTATGGTACGCATGGCAGCTACAAATTCAATATGACCCTAACACTGTATTCAGTATATTACTTAACCAAAATACTTACTGTTTATAATATTATAAGTATAACATAAGGTATGCTGTATAGATACGTAAGAAGACAATTACGATTATAATGTACGTAATATAAAATGTTTAATTTTGATTTCATCATATATACAAATAATTACAAAAAAATTTAAAAAATGCTCATAATGCTCACAATACATTTAAAATAGTTAATATTGGGCATAATATTTATCATTCAGTTTTCACGTGAATATACTAATTCACGTATTCACGTGAATATGATTCAAATACGTGTTCACGTGATTAAGCTTTCATTGATTCACGTGTATTAACTTTACGTGATTTATTTTGTTTCATTCACGTGATCACGGATACCGTGAACACGTACATTCATATTCACGTACAAAAACGAGACCCCTAATAAATACCGATAGCAAACAAAACGAATGATTTCATTCGAAAATTAATAATTTTACGTATAAGAAAAATTCAGCATAGGCATCTACTTATTTTAATATGACCCATGATTTATCTACCTACTTTAGATATTCATGTATTCATAAATTATTTTTTCTTCGGGCAATATAATTGAATTGTTAAAAATGTGAGTGTTTCACAGTGAAACTGTCACTTCTAACATAAGGAACTTAAACTACACACCTCACGGTAAGAAATAAAACACTTTGTAACATAAACATTTATCTTTTAATTGGTAGAAAAAATATTTTAACATTTTATTAGGATTCTTAAATTATTCATACCTATCTAAGAACATTATCATGTTTCATATTGTATCACTGATAAAAATATATGATAAACAAATATATAATATTTTTCCTTCGAGTTTCAACGTTATTAAATGATTTGTGTTTACATGAACATTTTATGGGGTTATAATTCAAATACACTTATCGCGGATTGCAATGAAACGGATGAAAACAAAATATTGTATACAACGCTTTTATTTTTCAATGAAAAAAAAAAAAGAATAACGTATAATATGTATAGTTACAACGTACAAATTTCGAGCGGGTCAGCTCCGGCTGACTACGTGGTGTATATCGTAAAGTCATTTAACGTTTTCTTCATTGACGAGACCGACTGCAGAATACCGTTTATCGTAGTTTTCAGATACTCACTACTCCGCTGGCACCGCGGGTCCACGTTACCGTCGACGAACTCTATGCGAACTCCGATTTCTTCGAAGCTCCTGACGATCGCGGCCCCCGGGTCTTCCGAACCGGTGTCGGGGCTTCTCCCGTCGCAGACCTTGTCGAAAACGTGATCCAGATAATGGCCCAGACGGACTGAAATCGTCTGCAGATAATCGGGAAAATCTGTTTTCCCCAACACGTTTTCGTCGACTCTCTGTACACATAGACCGGACTGCCCGAACATACCGCCGTACGCATACCCCTCAAACGTTTTTATTTCGTAATAGATCGCCGCAAGGTAATATTTGAAAAGTACGTCGATGAATTCGTAGAAACTAATCGGTCGCACCAAGGTGGAAATCACGTTGTCGTGAATCTTTTCGACGCTCTCGAATCTTCCGTTCCATTCGACGGTAACGACGTTTTTGTATTTCTCGCGTCCATTGAAATACATCTTGTACAGATCGGCCAAACGCACGACATCTCCACTCTCGGTGGTCTCTAACGTTCCTCGGCGTTTCAAGGACTCGATGACGCCCGTGAAAGTTCGGAGTTTGTTATCTTTAAAGTCAATAATTGTGCTCGCGGTCTCAGCGTTTGATTTGCAAAACATGAGGAAACTGTGCGTCGGCGGGTAACAGTGTTCGAGACCGTAATAGTTCAACGCGTTCACAACCAACGATACGACCCTGACCAGTGTGTCGTCCAGCGTCGATTCCTCCTTGAATTTCTCGCTCAACACTTCGAAATACGGAAACGTTTGGTGGGCGATTTCCCGTAAATAATGATCGGGATAGATTTTCACGATTGCCGCCAGGCCGCTTTGGATCTTTTGCAAGTCGCTGAACGCCGAGGCGAAAGTCTGGCCATCGGTGAGCATTTCCTTCATCGCGGCCGTGTAGTAAACGCGGAAAACGTTAAAACAATATTTTATCAAATCCTGAACGTAGTCACACCCTCGGTTGTTCAGCGTCGATACCGCTGCGTTTATCGTCGGGTCGTACTGGGTGATCATATTTCCCTCGTGTCTGTACTTGAAAACAATCATCTCCATCGGAGCGGTGCCGAACAGTGACTGCAATTTCGATATCACGAGCTTCCTCCGGCCTACACGGTCGACAGACGCGTCACTGGGTTCCCATCGACACAGCCCGCTGCCGATCACGAAATCGGTGATTTTCGCGTAGTTCATCGCGCCCGGGGCGTAATACGAGTGATACCGTCTGTTCAACAACACGTACAGCCGCATGAAAGGCGTATAGTGTGGAACGAACCGCTCAATCTCGGCCAGGAGTTGTTCCAGAGAGGCGTCTTGGAGTTCCTGCAACACCTTGCCTTCTATCACTCGGTTTGTCAAGTCATACGTCGACATGTCCAAATTCACCGATTCCCGGAGTTTGAGGACGTAGGTATTGATTTTGCCGGTCACGAAGGCCGTTTCGGCCGCCGTGAATCGCGTTTTCGATTCGAACATGCGGAAACACTCGACGACGTCGTCGGGCATACCGAAGGGCTCGAAAAACAGTAGCTCGTTGACGATTCGAAACGACGCTCGGACGTCCGTCGGGACGTCGTCCGTGACGCCGTGCGTGTTGAGAAACCGTACCATTCCTTCGCACATCAGTATCAGAGTGATGTGCAGAACGAAGGTTTGGTACCAATAGATCGTTTCCAAATCGTACGTTTTCTCGATCGCGAGCACCAAGTTTTTCAGCAAGACGTTTATACTGCACCCCACCGATATCTCCACGTACAGCATCCCGTACAAGATTATGCCGGCATCCCTGTACCCCAGAGCGTTCATCATAAGCGTGTTATGCAGCGAGTAATAATGACGCTCCGACGATTCCAGTCCCGGCAGCACCGCGTCCGGCAATTTGCTCCACCGCCGAGCCTTCGTCAACTGGCTGTCGTAGAACGTAGTGACGGCACAGTTCAGAGACATGTACGTTTCCATGTCGCTTATCGACGTCAAGACCATTCGAACGATTCTCGAGTCCAAACCGGTTCCACCGTGCCGTCCGTGAGCACGTACCTGCGAGTCGTCCTTGTGTTTACGGAGCGTTCGCATGTAATCAAATTTGAAACGCAAGGTCAACAGAGCGGTCAGAACGGACCGATCGATCGACGGCGAGTGGATCGCGTCCGTCACGTTCAACAGCACGTTTATGTAGCGATCGATTGGTTTCATCATACTCTCAATTTTTTTGATTATAAGGTCGAAACGGTCGAAGAACACGTGATCGTAGGCTGTCGGATCGTGTAAAATGTCGAATTGGTCGAGCAATAACTTGTACAACTTGGAACGGGTCCACTGTGCGATCTGACAGTTCAGGCACGTGTAATACTTCAGTATCGTATTTACGTGGTATATTTTCCCGGTCACATTCGACGTGTCGTAAAAAAATATTTCGCACACCTTATCATTAATGTATACATTACTCTTACGGCTGTCGATTATCTCGCTTTCAACGTTGTTTTTCTTCAAGATTTCTTGCAGATCTTCTAGACGGAGAGGTTCTTGTGCCGTGGCCGTTTTCAAAAACAGCAGAACGATTGAAATTTTCAAAACCCACTCCATTTTCACAGATTTGATTCACGTTTAAGTTCGGATTTGTGTAAAAAAAAAAAAAAAACGTGTACGAAACTCGACGTATCGGTTACTTCTGCTTTGGTTTGGATCTATAAAGAAAATCGTCGATCGTACGTAAATCACTGAGTAAATATATGATTTGTCATCGTGATGTTTTAACAAATCGTCACGTTTGTATAGCTGGGACAAAACAGTTAAAGATAACAAGTACCGTCGACGGTTGTTTAAACATATCCGTCGAATGAAAAAAAAGAATCGTTTCAAGCCGTTGTGTGAATTCAAAACTTTTGCACGATTGTTTAAGCGAATTAAAAAAAAAAAAAAAAAAAAAAAAGCGAATAGAAAAAAACAACTTTGGATATTACTTTTGTGATTCTCTGGTGAAATCCTGGTTTTCGCATATTTCGAATATCATCAACGAATCATATGCACCGAAGACGTTTGGTTTGACATAAATAATATCCGGCACAACTGTGAAAACACCGATGGCGCCCGCGTGTCGTCGTGTGAAAAATGCCGGATTAGGGGTCGACTTTATGACCTACGCAATTTCAACAAATCTTAAAACCGAACTTATCGCGAGCAAACGGTAATTTCTTAAACATTTCAGAGATTTTTCGCTACGCGCCCGTACGTATGTTCGTGTTCGTTTTGACCATGACCACGAAATCAAATCGCGTGTTCACGCTCTTTGTCAAGTTTATGACTCTACTAGGCATAACAACTACGATTTAGTTAAACTAATTTTACGATTTGTTTACAAACTATTTAAATGGCTATATATTGCATGAAATCCAACCGATTTCGTCAGCATAGCAATTAAATTGCTAAACTAATTTGCATAAGTACTCTTGAGTATTTCGAAAGGTATCTCTATCTCGTTGAATAAAACTATTCGACACGTACTTTTGTCGCGGGGAACGCGAAAGCTGCCATTGATGATGTTGTAAATGAAGAAAATAAATTTGAGTGAGTTACTGAAACGATATAAACCATGTGATGTATTTAATGCTGACGAAACTGCATTTTTTTTACAAATGTATGCAAGATAAAACTTTAACATTCCAAAATGAGTAATGCAGTGGTGCCAAGAATATAGCATATATAATATCAAAGAACGACTTACACTATTATTGGCTGTTAACATGACTGGAACAGATAACCTTGAACCTTTAATAATCGGAAAATCGAAATACCCGAGGTGTTTTGCTGGTGTCAAATCTATTCCCGTTGACGTTTTTGAATAATATGTAAACTTGACATTTCAAAGTTTTTTATTGCTACGTGGATGAGCTGTCGGAACTTAAATAAAAAATATCCCTCGATTTGCCGTGAAAAACCACGTCAGGTGAATCATAGTGGAATAATTTCCATTTTTCACCAAAAACGTAAATCGGTTATCGAACAATTATTAATATCGTTATATCAGATAAAAAAAAAAAATTAACGCGATTCAAAGCGTGCGGAATCGAGCGGTGTGTGGTTTTGGAAAGAGTGTTTGGGAAAAAAAAAAAAAAAGTGTGCGGAATAATTAAACGACGACTTTTTTTGTTTCTGAAAGAGTGTGGTTATGGCACGATCGCCGATCGGTCGACTGTCCGATGCACGAGAAGCACATCGCGATTATCCTTTCGGTCAAAAATAGTACGAGCCCTCACGTCATAAACACAATTTTTTTGGACTTTTAATATGACTTTGTGATAGAAAAAAAAACTTACGTACGTACGAAAAACTACCGTACTCTTCGTAGAACATTTATGAATATAATTTATTTTGCTCGCGGACAGTCTCTGAAAGATCCACGGAACACCGGTTGGCAAACGCTGATTCGGACGACATTGTGGTATAGGAACAACCCTGAGTGCAATATTCGATTTCTGGGATTTAACATAGTTATCCCATTTCATGGTGAGAAGTTATGTTTAATGACCAATCGCCCGAAGTTAGTGCGTGTGATATCCCAAAACAACAGTCTACGTCACGTCACATTGTGACTTCCATATGCGATCCGGTTGAGATGAATATTGGACAACCCATTTTTATCGCACTGATTTCGCATAGAATGCACATGGATAGTGAATGGAAACGAAAAAAAAAAAGCAACCGATTTGTATTTGGCCTAATTAAGAGCAAACACCCCGCTATTGAGAATTGATCGAGCTATGCCGCACCTATTGGACATACGCCTAACCTACTGGTACATTATAATTCTATAACTAATCACGTGTATTAAGGTGTATTTAGAGTTAAAATAAGTATTCACATATTTGGTACATTTTTTAGAATAAATGGAACCTTATTATCCAATGTCAATCAATAACTCATGGCATCGATGATATACTTGATAAGGGTAACATGTAACGTTATAACCTCGTAAATTAGTGAGATATAGGTAGGTGTGTACCTAGTCATAATAGATACCGATAGGAAACAAAACGAATTATTTCATTCGAAAAATTAATAATTTTACGTATAAGAAAAATTAAGCATATGTATCTACTTATTTTAATATGACCCATGATTTATCTACCCACATTAGATATTTATGTATTCATAAATTATTTTTTCTTCAAGTAATATCATTGAATTGTTAAAAAATATGAATGTTTCACAGTGAATCTGTCACTTCTAACATAAGGAACTTAAACTACACATCTCAGGGTATGAAATAAAACACTTTGTAACATAAACATTTATATTTTAATCGGTAGAAGGAATATTTTAACATTTTATTAGGATTCATAAATTATACATACCTATCTAAGAACATTACAATTTTTTATATTTTATCTCTGATTGAATATATATATATGAAATACAAATATATAATATTCGTCAGTCGAGTTTCGACGTTATTAAATGTTTTGTGTTTACATGAACATTTCATAGGGTTATAATTCAAATACACTTATCACGGGTTGCAATGAAACGGATGAAAACAAAATATTGTATACAACACTTACATTATGCATACAAACTAACAAAATATATAAATAGCCACGCTGTAATTTATGGAAAACATGATTCCAATGGATTATCGGTTTTATATAATGTTTATGCGACTTCTCTGAGATAATGTATTAGTAATAATTCAAATGCAACAACTGTATTAAGTCACATAGGGTAATAAAGAAAATCCGAATTTGGTTTATTTTATGATTTATTTTTCAATGAAAAAAAAAAGAATTACGTATAAAATTTATAATTACAGTGTACGAATTTCGAGTGGGTCAGCTTCGGCTGACTACGTGGCGTATATCGTAAATTCATTTAACGTTTTCTTCATAAACGCGACTGACAGCTGAATACCGTTTATTGTAGTCTCCTGATCCTCACTACTCCGCTGGCACCGCTGGCTGCTGTTACTGTCGTCTATGCGAACTCCGATTTCTTCGAAGCTCCTGTCGATCGCGACTTTCGGGTCTTCCGAACCGGTTTCGCGGCTTCTCCCGTCACAGACCTCGGCGTAAACGATCTTCAGATAATCGCCCAGACGGACTGAAATCGTCTGCAGACAATCGGGAAAATCTGATTTCCCCGACACATTTTTGACGACTCTCTGTAAACATGGACAGGACAGCCCGGTCGTACGGAGATCCGTGCATCTGTACAACATGTTTATTTCGTCATAGATCGCCGCCAGGTAATATTTGAAAAGTACGTCGAAGAACTCGTAGAAACTAATCGGTCGCACCAAGGTGGAAATCACGTTGTCGTGAATCTTTTCGACGGTCTCGAAACTTCCGTTCCATTCGACGGTAACGAAGTTTTTGTATTTCTCACGTTCATCGTAATACATCTTATAAAGATCAGCCAAACGCATGACGTCTTCGCTCTCCGTGGTCTCCGACGTTCGTTGTCTTTTCGATTTCGAGGTCTCACCGTCGACAGATTGGGTATTGATATCGTCCAAGTCAATGCGGTTTGCGATCTTGGCGTTTAATTTGCAAAACATGACGAAACTGTGCGTCGGCGGGTAACAGTGTTCGAGACCGTAATAGTTCAACGTGTTCACAAACAACGATACGACCCTGACCAGTGTGTCGTCCAGCGTCGATTCCTCCTTGAATTTAGTGCTCAAAACGTCGAAATACGGAAACGTTTGGTGGGCGATTTCCCGTAAATAATGATCGGGATGGATTTTCACGATTTCCGCCAGGGCGCTTTGGATCTTCTGCAACTTGTCGAACGCCACGGCGAAATTCGCGAGTTTTTGGACCATCCAAGCGTGGAACATGTATAAACAATATTTGATCATAGCCTTCACGTATTCGCAGCCGCGGTCGTTCAGCTTCGATACCGTTTCGCTTACCGACGCGTCGTACTTAATGATCGAATTGCCCTCGTGTCTGTACGAGAAAACAGTCATATGCGCCGAAACGGCGTCGAACAATGTCTGCAATTTCGATATCACGCGCTCTCTCCGGAGCTTACGGACGTCGAGCGCGTCATGGGGTTTCCATTGACACAACCCGTTGACGATCACGAAATCGGTGATTTTCGCGTAGTTCATCGCGCCCGGGGCGTAATACGAGTGATACCGTCTGTGCAACAACACGTAGAGCCGCATGAAAGTCGTATAGTCGGAATCGAACCGCACAACCTCGGCCAGAAATCGTTCCAGAGAGGCGTCTAGGAGTTCTTTCAACACCTCGCCTTCTATCACTCGGTTTAGCGCGTCATACGTCGACATGTTCAAATTCACCGAACCCTGGAGTTTGAGGACGTAGGTATTGATTGTGCTGCTCATGAAGATCACTTCGGCCGGCGTGAATCGCGTTTTCGACTCGAACATGCGGAAACACTCGACGACGTCGTCGGGCATACCGAAGGGCTCGGAAAACAGTAGCTCGTTGACGATTCGAAACGACGCTTGGACGTCCGTCGGGACGTCGTCCGTGACGCCGTGCGTGTCGAGAAACCGTACCATTCCGTCGCACATCAGTCTCAGAGTGATGTGCAGAACGAGCGTTTGGTACCAATAGATTGTTTCCAAATCGTACGTTTTCTCGATCGCGCGCACCATGTCTTTCAGCAAGACGTTACGACGGCACCCCACCGAAATCTCCACGTACAGCATCCCGTACAAGATTCCGTCGTCTTCCCTGTACACCAGAGCATTCCTCATTAGCGTTTTAGACAGCGAGTAAAAATGAGAGCCCGGCGATTCCAGTCCCGGCAGCACCGCGTCCGGCGTTTTGCTCCGCGGCTGAGCCCTCGTCATCTGGTCGTCGTAGAACGTAGTGACGGCACAGTTCAGAGACATGTACGTTTCCATGTCGCTTACCGACTTCAAGACCGTTCGAACGATTCTCGAATCCAAACCGGTTTTACCTTGCTGTTCGTCATAACTAAGCTCCGCGTGCAAGTAGTATTCTCTGAGCGTTTGCATGTAATCGAATTTGAAACGCAAGGCCAACAGAGCGGTCAGAACGGACCGATCGATCGACGGCGAGTGGATCGCGTCCGTCACGTTCAACAGCACGTTTATGTAGCGATCGATTGGTTTCTTCATACTCTCAATTTCGTCGATTATCTCGTTGAAATGGTTGAAGAACACGTGATCGTAGGATTTCGGATCGTGTAAAATGCCGAAATGGTCGTGCAAGAACTTGTACAAATCGGAACGGGTCCACTGTGCGATCTGACAGTTCAGGCACGTGTAAAACTTCAGTATCGTATTTACGTTGTATATTTTCCCGGTCACATTCGACGTGTCGTAAAAAAATATTTCGCACACCTCATCATTAATGTATACATTACTCTTACGGCTGTCGGTTTTCTCGCTTAGCACGTTGTTTTTCTTCAAGATTTCTTGCAGATCTTCTAGACGGAGAGGCCCTTGTGCCGTGGTCGTTTTCAAAAACAGCAGAACGATTGAAATTTTCAAAACCCACTCCATTTTCACAGAGTTGATTCACGTTTAAGTTCGGGTTTGTGTAAAAAAAAAAAAAACTTATACGAAACTCGACGTATCGGTAACTTTTTCTTTGGTTTGGATCGATAAAGAAAATCGTCGATCGTACGTGAATCACTGAGTAAATATACGATTCGTCATCGCGATGTTTTAACAAATCGTCGCGTTTGTATAGCTGGGACAAAACAGTTGAAGATAACAAAGTACCGTCGACGGTTGTTTAAACATTTCCGTCGAATGAAAAAAAAAGAATCGTTTCAAACCGTTGTGTGAATTCAAAACTTTTGCACAATTGTTTATACGAAAAAAAAAACATAAACGTAATTAAAATTTTAGTAATATATCCCTTTTTATTAATTTGATTTTCATTTAACTACAGATTTGTCTTTGCGATTTTACGACATTCTTAATTTTATAGCTACTTCTTTTCTATTTTTATCTTATAAATCAAAAAAATAAAATAGAAAACAGCTACACTCAAATATCTAAGTCGATCTATGTCGAATGTATCGAATTTGTACAACAGGCTTTAGTGAAATTTACTTTTACGCGACATTTGAGTGTAGAGTAACCGTTCGTGTTTGTAACTTTATGTTCGTGTTTATGTTTTATGGCTCTCGGAAATCAAATTAAAAAAAAAAAAAAAGCGAATAGAAAAAACAACTTTGGGTATTACTTTTGTGATTCTCTGGCGAAATCTAGGTCTTCGCATATTTCGAATATCATCAACGAATCATATTCACCTAATTTGTTTGGTTTGAAATAAATAATATCCAGTACAACTGTGAAAACACCGATGGCGCCCGCGTGTCGTCGTGTTAAAAACGCCGGATTAGGGGTCGACAAAACCGAACTTATCGCGAGCAAACGGTAATTTCTAAAAAATTTCAGAGATTTTTCGCTACGCGCCCGTACGTATGTTTGTGTTCGTTTTGACCATGACCACGAAATCAAATCGCGTGTTCACGCTCTCTGTCAAGTTTATGACTCTACTAGGCATAACAACTACGATTTAGTTAAACTAATTTTACGATTTGTTTACAAACTATTTAAATGGCTATATATTGCATGAAATCCAACCGATTTTGTCAGCATAGCAATTAAATTGCTAAACTAATTTGCATAAGTACTCTTGAGTATTTCAAAAGGTATCTCTATCTCGTTGAATAAAACTATTCGACACGTACTTTTTTCGCGGGGAACGCGAAAGCTGCCATTGATGATGTTGTAAATGAAGAAAATGAATTTGAGTGAGTTACTAAAACGATATAAATCATGTGATGTATTTAATGCTGACGAAACTGCATTTTTTTTTACAAATGTATGCAAGATAAAACTTTATCATTCCAAAATGAGTAATGCAGTGGTGCCAAACATAGCAAAGAACGACTTACACTATTATTGGCTGTTAACATGACTGGTAGAGATAACCTTGAACCTTTAATAATCGGAAAATCGAAAAACCCGAGGTGTTTTTCTAGTGTCAATTCTTTTCCCGTTGACAACGCAGCAAATAAGAAAGCACGGATGACTAGTGAATTATTTTCTGAATGGCCATTACGAATAGACAAACAGATAAAAATACAAAAACGTAAAATTTTATTCTTTATAGACAATTGCCTGGCTCACAATATTGTACCGAATTGTCAAGCTGTAAAAGTAAAATGTTTACCGCCAAATACCACACCAAAATCGCAACCTTTGGACCAAGTCAAAGTAAAATACCAAATTATCTATTAAAAAGTTGCAACATATATGTTTTATTATATTTTTGTGTAGTTTAACGGTTATGTCATATTTTAAAAGAAAAAGCCGAACATTTCGCAAATTCGTTAGGCCGAGAACAATTTAAGGCCAGTCGCGGTTAGGATCAGTTTTGTGATTGATAAAAAAGTTCGCAAAACTGTAGACTTGTGGGGTGCTTCATTTCTTCCGAAAATCGCCCGAAGTCGCCTTACCGTCTCAGCCCCACTTCCATGATTTTGATAATAAGTTTTCACGATCTGAATACGTTGTTTATTTGTAAACCGCTCCATGACGGCTGAACCAATCTACAAAAAACAATAGCTGATAATTAAATCGGAGTATTAATAGATACTAGAAACGACGAAAACAGTGCTGCAAACATAATATTTAAAAAACGGCGACGGATTCAAAAGTTGCGCACTTAATGGGTCACCCTATAGTTGTCATTGGAGTCCGAGCTGGTCTCCTCCTTGTCACCGTATTCGGCTTGGCGGTACTTTAGCGCCTCTCTCGGTTCTCGAGCGTAGCCTTTGCGAAACGGGCGGGCGCCCTAAGGGCCCCGGGGCAGACCACCAGATCGGCGGCGCTCCAAGGACCCCGGACTCCCGCCCGGTACCAGAGGCCTCTGCCGTTAATTGCGATCTGTGCTCGGCGTGCATTTCGCAGTGCAACAGTGTGTGCGACGAGTGTTCCGTGGAGACCCCGTCGCAGTCGCATACACTGACGTCACTTAACTCGAACCGGTGCAGATACGCCTGGAACGCGCCGTGCCCGGTGAGGAACTGCGCGGAGAAATGGTCCACGTGGAACCGACGCTGCGCGAGTCTCCACCGGACATCGGGGACCAAGGCGTAGGTAACTCGACCCTCGGGGGCGGAATCCCACCGATTCTGCCACACTTCCGAAACGTCCTCGAGGACCTCGTCGTGAGTCCGGTAAGGTTGAAGCATAACCTAACCGCGTAACGGCGAGCGTAGTTCTCGGGTCGTATGCGGACTTCTAGATCAAGCGGTCTTTTACCAGCGGGTATCTGTGGTGCGTTCGATGGTGCCGTTCGGTAGGCGCCGGTAATTGCACTCATGAGGGACCTTTGAGCCCGGTTAAGGGTTCTCGCCAGCCCCGCGTTATCTCTCAGGCGGTGTGCCCATACGCTTGAAGCATAAGTTACCGTTGGCACAACCGCCCCATTCATAAAGCATAGTCAACGCGGACCTCCTGAGGTAGGGTGACCATAATAAACAAAATAAAAAACAAGAGTAAAATAATTTTCATAGTTTTTTAAATAATTTTAATCAAATTTTTTTTCACAATTTATAATCTTATAAAAATACAACGTGATATACCTAAATTATTTTATGATATGCATTTAATATTATTTCTATTCTTATAAAGCAGTTATAAAAGTTACACATCATTTTTAATAAACACATAAAAAAAATAAATAAATAAACAAAAATAGTAGTTACTTAATAAGTTTAAACTTTTTATAACGTTTTGAAATACTTTATTCCTATACCTACTCAATTTTCTTAAAACTTTTGTATTCATAATGATGACAATTTTTCGGATTGCATGCCTACATACCTATTTTAATTTGTCATCTTTTTCCAAAAAACCTACCAAATCTAATAATGTTGGGTATTTTGTATATATTGGACCTTTATGATACAAACATATTTGTAGCTTTATAAGAGTGACTAAAAAACAGGACAAAAAGAGTCCTGAGAGACATTCGTCGGGACAACAGGACACAACTCTAAAATAAAGGACAATCCTGTGAAAAACAGGACGTCTGGTCACCCTAACCTAACCTAAGGCCCCAGCGAGTGACGGCGACAGATACCCGTCAGTGTGACATTGTCGTAACCAATGAATACAAACGCCACGTGTACTACTGTTTTGTGAGATATTTAATGAGAAACCGACGACGGCACTATAGTGTAAGGACGCAAAGTGATTTTCGCATCAGATACTCCTTATTTCCGCGCAATGTTTTCCAGTTTCAAAGAGAGTAGAAAACACCGTGTTTTAAAACAAGAATTAGATTCTACTGTTTTACAACTTTAACACGCTTATTGTTTTTATAAATTCAATTATTTGGATCGTGATTTCCTATTCCGATGGTTTCAAGGATCTTTTTGAAACCCAATGGACGAAATTACACTATATACCAGTGGTCGCAAACATTATTATGTACGCGAGCCACGTGTATTAAAAGGATTATAATATCAAGAGCCAAATTATCTAATCTAAAATACTTGTAACATTTTACCGATACTTATTGCGAAAGTTTGATACGATATCAATTTCTATAAAAGTGGTTAAACGTCAATACGGAGAAGAAAAATGGGAATTTAAATTAGAATTGGAAAATCTAAACTTTTTCATACTTAAAAACGGTAAATCATTGTGTCGCGTATATCCGCTTACATTATCACAGTTTAAGGTTAATAATTTAAAACGTCATAACGAAACCAATCACAGGGCATTTAGTCGAGAATTTCCTATCGGTTCTGATTCAAGGCGAAATAAGGTACCTATGTTCGATGAAATTGAAATTTGCTAAACAAACTAATGTTATGACAATGTTAACGAACGAGGCTCAAGAGTGCGTAGTTTTGTAAATGCCTATTAAATTTCTCCGGCAAAACGTTGTATACGGACGGCGAGTATTACAGTTTTCAGTACCTATCGAAACATTTACATCGTTGTATTAACCGTGCCGGTGTTCCGTTCGCCAAATTCTTGTGATCATTATAATCGTAACATGTATAGTTAAAGATTAAAAACCGTTTTTAAATCAACGATTTTTCGCGTTTATTTTTTGTTCTATTAGACGTTTACGTAAAAAGTGGGGAAGATGGTGGTAGCTTGCTCGTAGTCCTCCCTGCATAAGTTAGTCCGCTGAATTCCACGCGATCGAGCAAAAACTAACGTATCAATACCACCAATAGGCGCTGATACCCAGCAACAAATCAACGTCAATGTCAGTCGTGACAAACCAAAACGGTCCTTTTAAGAAACACCTAAACTACAATTATTTTTAAAAATTCAATTTATCAATCGGCTAAAAAATAAACTTATTTTATGATGTTTGTTAAATTTAAAAATCATTTGTTTTTCATGCAAGTCTCTTCTACTTTCATAGTACGTATGAGTTCCAAAAATTTGTGAAAAATCGATTCTAATCACATTATTAACTGCATGTTGATCTTCAAAGTAAGGAAGCTAAAAAAGAACAAAAAATAGCATAACTATTAATTTGAATAATTGTTTTGATACGGCACGTGGATTCTGAGAGTGGCCCTCCATGTTTCAATGTCCCGAGTTAACTTGCTACAGCATTACATCATTCTGAAGAAGTAATATCCAGTCCACATGAGCTATGAAATCAACTAGGAAATTATAAATCGATAGATCAATCGATTAAATATCAAATTGTACAAGAAAGCATTTTTACGAAATGTTCAATTTTTCAATGAAAATCAGATGTTTTTCCATGTTAATTTCTGTTGATTTAAACCGTTGTCCACAATCCTGATATTTTTTACAGAGCGTTTTTACTCGGTACGTCCAGAAATATTTGGCAAACCAATAACTGAGAAATGCCGATGTGAAAAAGTCATGGACCCCTTTTATGAAACCGATTATAACGTTTTTTATTTATCAAAAAATCGATCACAATCTTTCGTCACTCTTGTCAAATTTTGAATTCGGATGATTGAAAACTGAGAAATTTGACACCCGGTGGTTATATCGATACTGCACCCGATATTTTTTGAACACTGACGATATACACCGAGCGATTACGATTACGATATCCACGAGTAGGTACTTCCTATATAATTATTAATCGTTATTCAGTGCCGATATTCTTTGGTCTGTTCGTTATCCAACCATTTTAACAATTTAGTTTAAAAGTTATTCAATACGAAGTCAGATGAAATTGATAAAATTGATAAAAAAATTATTTTATTTTTTTATTTAATATCTTACAAGATTACGGGGCCTCACTGAGTAAACTCGTGTGGAGGCCAAATGATTAATTATAAACGATTACTTTTTTGTTTTTCAAACAGAAAGCTTAAACTAAATGTTTTTCAAACGAAATTGGCTGATGGATTTGTGCTTAAATTAATGAAAAAATGAGAATTAGTTATTGCATTTAATCTTTATATAAAATTTCGATTTACCAATCGACTGAAAACTAAACTTTTTTTGTGATGTGTGTTAGATTCAATACATTTGTATTTCATGTGTATTTCATTTTCAGTACCTATCGAAACATTTACATCGTAGTATTAACCGTGCCGGTTTTCCGTTCGCCAAATTCTTGTGATCTTTATAATCGTAACATGTATAGTTAAAGATTAAAAACCGTTTTAAATCAAATATTTTTTGTGTTTATTTTTTGTTCTTTTAGACGTTTACGTAAAAAGTGGGGAAGATGGTGGTAGCTTGCTCGTAGTCCTCCCTGCATAAGTTAGTCCGCTGAATTCCACGCGATCGAGCAATAACTAACGTATCAATACCACCAATAGGCGCTGATACTCAGCAACAAATCAACGTCAATGTCAGTCGTGACAAACCAAAACGGTCCTTTTAAGAAACACCTAAACAACAATTATTTTTAAAAATTCAATTTATCAATCGGCTAAAAAATAAACTTATTTTATGATGTTTGTTAAATTTAAAAATCATTTGTTTTTCATGCAAGTCTCTTCTACTTTCCTAGTACGTATGAGTTCCAAAAATTTGTGAAAAATCGATTCTAATCACATTATTAACTGCATGTTGATCTTCAAAGTAAGGAAGCTAAAAAAGAACAAAAAATAGCATAACTATTAATTTGAATAATTGTTTTAATACGGCACGTGGATTCTGAGAGTGGCCCTCAATGTTTCAATGTCCCGAGTTTACTTGCTACAGCATTACATCATTCTGAAGAAGTAATATCCAGTCCACATGAGCTATGAAATCAACTAGGAAATTATAAATCGATAGATCAATCGATTAAATATCAAATTGTACAAGAAAGCATTTTTACGAAATGTTCAATTTTTCAATGAAAATCAGATGTTTTTCCATGTTTATTTCTGTTGATTTAAACCGTTGTCCACAATTCTGATATTTTTTACAGAGCGTTTTTACTCGGTACGTCCGGAAATATTTGGCAAACCAATAACTGAGAAATGCCGATGTGAAAAAGTCATGGACCCCTTTTATGAAACCGATTATAACGTTTTTTATTTAGCAAAAAATCGATCACAATCTTTCGTCACTCTTGTCAAATTTTGAATTCGGATGATTGACAACTGAGAAATTTGACACCCGGTGGTTATATCGATACTGCACCCGATATTTTTTGAACACTGACGATATACACCGAGCGATTACGATTACGATATCCACGAGTAGGTACTTCCTATATAATTATTAATCTTTATTCAGTGCCGATATTCTTTGGTCTGTTCGTTATCCAACCATTTTAACAATTTAGTAAAATTATTTTATTTTTTTATTTAATATCTTACAAGATTACGGGGCCTCACTGAGTAAACTCGTGTGGAGGCCAAATGATTAATTATAAACGATTACTTTTTTGTTTTTCAAACAGAAAGCTTAAACTAAATGTTTTTCAAACGAAATTGGCTGATGGATTTGTGCTTAAATTAATGAAAAAATGAGAATTAGTTATTGCATTTAATCTTTATATAAAATTTCGATTTACCAATCGACTGAAAACTAAACTTTTTTTGTGATGTGTGTTAGATTCAATACATTTGTATTTCATGTGTATTTCATTTTCAGTACCTATCGAAACATTTACATCGTTGTATTAACCGTGCCGGTTTTCCGTTCGCCAAATTCTTGTGATCTTTATAATCGTAACATGTATAGTTAAAGATTAAAAACCGTTTTAAATCAAATATTTTTTGTGTTTATTTTTTGTTCTTTTAGACGTTTACGTAAAAAGTGGGGAAGATGGTGGTAGCTTGCTCGTAGCCGTCCCTACCGTCAATACCAATAATAGGCGCTGATACCCAGGAAAAAAACAACGTCAATGTCAGTCGTGACAAACCAAAACGGTCCTTTTAAGAAACACCTGTCATTAAGTATCAATGGCAACCTAAGGGTGTGCCACCTCAACATAGAAGTTATTTCAAAAACCAAAGTGTGAAGTTGTTTAAAAAATTTTGGATAGTGAGAGGGTTGATGTGATTGCATTACAAGAAACCCACACAAAAAAAAAAAAAAAACTAGGTTATAAGTAAAAGGGGATTTATAAAGGGTTATCTACTTCTGGGAGTGATACATCATAAGCAGTATGTAACGGTGTATACTTCTCCATAGAAAACGGTTCTTTTCAGGACCACCACCAATCACTATACATCATATAAAAACAATACCATCGGAGGGATTTAGCGGCGAATTCAAAGCACTTAGATTCATCGTAAATCCCCACCAAGTACGGCAATGGATAGGGGAGGTAATGACGAAGACAATAACACCTTACACATATCTGTAAGTCCAAAAGTGACCCATGAAATGATAACATAACCCGTACCGACAGTAAGCACAGGCACGCACGGCGGCACACTGGTGGTTTACTAGTCGGTACGGAGCATAGTATATATACCGGGCACTTATCCAAGTCGCCACCAACTTTCAAGACTTCAACACCTGTTTATCGAGACAATCAAAAAGCCCAATTGGATTCCATAATCAATCAAAGAATATTCGAAATCTTCGAACGCAAGCAAACAAAATAACTTTAGCTCAAAGCTCATTTTCAACCATAATTTATACGAGGGGGAAAACCCCGGAAGATTCATTACACTTAAAATTAGATCCTGAAGAATTAAATTCGGGAACTGGCAAAACGTTAAAAACGCGGCATGACTGTTCCAATTAATAGCATAGATTAAATGAACACGTTACTATACCGATTTTGTAATAAATGGCTATTACAGATAGAAAGTTATCTTCTGTAATGAAATTTTTTCCAGATATTTCCAAAAATCCCACAAAATCCTATAACAATTATCAACAAACGAAAAAAATTCTGTTGATCGAGAGTCTTGAATTCAAAGAAATAAATCAAATACTCGAGGTAGGCACAAACCTTAACACTTATGAGTCGATTAAATTTCTATGGGAACAAATAGAATGAGTTCTTTAAGTAATCTCGAAGTTCCCACGCAAAAAGATCATATCATGATTATCTTACGGATTATTGGGAATTGATGTTATAATCTAACGGATTATTGGGAATTTATAAATGGCTCGCAAGAAAATGATACGATCGTGACAGAAAATGAAAACCCAGAGCAGAATCCATCAAACGAATACGAATGGCGAATGGAGAAATCAAATCAAAACGTACTATTTCCCGTGTTTAATTTTTAAAGTTAGTTATTTCATTTATAATTTATAAATCGATAGATCAATTGATAAAATATTGAATTGTAAACGAAAAAATATTTTCAAAATGTTCTACTTTTCAATGAAGGTCAGATGTTGGTCCATGTTTATTACTATCGATTTAAACCATTGTCCATAATGCCGACATTCTTTACAAAGCACATTTACTCGGTATGTCCGGAATAATTTGGCAGACCAATAGCTGTTAAGCGCCGATGTGAAAAAGTCATCGACCCGTTTTATGAAGACCATGATAACGTTCTTTATTAAGTAAAAAATTGATTAAAATCTTTCGTCACTCTTTTAAAATTTCGTATTCGGACAAAAGTTATTCAATCTGAACTCAGAAGAAATGGAAATAATTAGTATAAAATCAATTATAAATGATTACATTTATGTTTTTCAAAGAGACCTGGGCGATTGACTATGGTCTACTTGTTTTCAATGATGAAATGACTCAAATGTCTGTATTTAGCAATATCGAGATTTCCCATTGTAATCCTCATTGATTATTTATTCGACGTATACTTTTTACACGAAAGTTACGGACGGATCAGAAAGAGTCTAATGGAATTTAATACGTGAGTTTGTGCATATTTGTTATTTATTACTTAATCACGAACGTGTAATAGACACACGCGTGCTCCCATCGCAAAATACTGTAACCTCCGCATTGATTCAGCTATCATTCAGAATCCGACTATTTTTGATGCCGTGTTAAATGCATTGATCGACATGAACTGAACATCCGGAAGACGTCCAAAACGTGGTAGCCGAAATGGCATACTGCAGCTATCAAGAACAATCACATCCATAGATGTACCGGCCGTTGAAAGTTACCATTTTTCCCACTGTGGCAATTAGGTGAGCACGGTGTATTTTTTACCGAATACATTGTCCAGACACCTCATTTTCACACGGCGTTTTTGCCATAGTGTACGGACGCAAAGTGATTTTAGAATCAGCAAACCTTATTTTTGCGCAATGTTTTCCAGTTTCAAAGAAAATGGAAAATTTTATCGATCATTCGTACAACCGAACTTATCGCGAGCAAACGGTATTTTCTCGATAATTACTGAGATTTTTTACTACACGTCCACTCGTACGTATGTTCGTTTTCGTTTTTGACCATGACCACGAAATCAAATCGCGTGTTTACGCTCGCGGCCAAGTTTATGACTCTACTAGGCAAAACAACTACGATTTAGTTAAACTAATTTTATAGTTTGTTCACAAACTATTTAAATTACTATATATTATAACGTGAAATCCGACTGATTTTTATCAGTTTAGTAATTAAATAGCTTAACTAATTTGCAATAGTACTCTTGAGTATTATGATAGGTACATTTGACAATGATTGAATCACGTTAACTATATCTCGTTGAATAAAACTATTCGATACGTACTTACATCGCGGGGTTAAAAAAAAAACAAACTTAAAAAAGTTGTTGAAAAAGTGAAACGACAAAATATACTCGGAAATTAATTGCAAAACACATGTAATCGAATTTGAAACGCAAGGCCAACAGAGCGGTCAGAACAGACCGATCGATCGACGGCGAGTGGATCGCGTCCGTCACGTTCAACAGCACGTTTATGTAGCGATCGATTTGTTTCGTCATACTCTCAATTTCGCCGATTATCAGGTTGAAATGGTCGAAGAACACGTCAATCGTAGGATTTACTTAATATTTTCTTAATCACGAACGTGTAATAGACACACGCGTGCTCTCAGCGCACTACTATACTATAACCTCCGCACCGATTCGGCTATCGTTCAGAATCCGACTATTTTTGATGTCGTGTTAAATGCATTGATCGACATTCTTTACAAAGCGTTTTTACTCGGTATGTCCGGAAATATTTGGCCTACCCATAACTGAGAAATGCCGATGTGAAAAAGTCATGGACCCGTTTTATGAAGCCGATTATAACTTTCGTTATTTAGCAAAAGATCGATCAAAATCTTTCGTCACTCTTGTCAAATTTTGAATTCAGATAATTGACAACTGAGACATTTGACACCCGGTGGTTATGTCGACACTGCACCCGATATTTTTAGAACACTGACAATTGACACCGAGCGATTACGATTACGATATCCACGAGTAGGTACTACCTATATAATTATTAGTCGTTATTCAGTGCCGATATTCTGTGGTCTGTTGGTTATCCAACCATTTTAACAATTTAGTTTAAAAGTTATTCAATATGAAGTCAGATGAAATTGATAAAATTAATACAAAACTAATTATAAAAGATTACTTTTTTGTTTTTCAAACATAAATATATATGCAATACTGCATATTGCTATATGTGAAATTCCTATAAATTAAAAATTAGATTTACAAATATTTAATACTCTTTTAAATCTATTCTGAAAATAATTTTCATACCTTTTTATGGTGAGACAGTAGGTGTGGTGCACAGAAACGTTTATTGCATACTGTATACTTGTATGGTTTTATTCCAAAACGACTATTTTCATAGTATCTTAGAAAATTCCGCACATCAAATAAAACCCATAGAGAAATACGGCCTTCTCATTGGTCTAAAATATTTAGCACTGTACTCAAATTTAAATTATGATTGATTACTATATAATATTTAATAATAATTTTTTTTTATAATATACATATTAATTTTATATTATTTTGAATGATGTATATATTAATGGAATAATGATTGTATACATTTAGCAAACGTCAATACATAAATGGGTTACCATTACGATATTTTAATAGTTAATGTAGTTAATAGCAAAATAGTAATGTTTATTTCAAACTTAAATTTTAAACTTAAAGTAAATAAACTGGCCAAATGTTAAAAACGCAGAATTTCTGTTTCAACTAATGGCATAGATGATATTATGTACATGTTATTAAACCCGTGATTTCAATAACTATAAACGGTTTTAAAGATAGGAAGTAGTTTTCTGTAGCGACATTTTTTCCAGAAATGGCTCAAAAGACACTAAAGATGGTTATGAATACAAACGCCTAGCTTTCACTGTTTTGTGTGATATTAAATGAGAAACTGACGACAGCACAGTAGTGTACGGACGCAAAGTGATTTTAGAATCAGCTACACCTTATTTTTGCACAATGTTTTCCAGTTTCAAAGAAAATAGAAAATTCTGTGTTTTAAAACAAGCGTAAAATTCTACTGCTTTACGACTTTTAGCGGATTTCATTTATATCGCCCAAATCGTGATCATCGGAATCAACACGTTGACTTTTTGTACAAATTCAATATTATTTTATTATATCGTGTCTTCCTCTTCCAGTGATTTTAAGGAGCTTTTCAATTTAAACCCACCGGATGATATAACACTGAGTAACATGGGTGGCCAACATGATTATGTACGCGAGCCAAATGTATTGATAAGATTACATCCAGAGCCAAATTGTCTTATTTGTACTTTTACACCACAAAAGTAATAACGATAGATAACAGCCGATTAACATATCAATTTACGAAGTATGACATTATATCGTCGTTAAAATAGTCTGTGTTGAAGAGCCCTTTTGTTATCATCACAATAATTGTTTTTGTAAAATATTTGTAACATTATACCGATACTTACTGCGAAAGTTTGTTACGATATTGATTTCTAAAAAAGCGGTTTAACTGTTCATAAAAATATGAAGAAGAAAAACTGGAATTTATTTTTTGAAATGGAAGAACTATACTTTTCCATACTGAAAAAAGATAAACCATTTTGTCACATATGTCATCTTACATGATCACAGTTTAAGGTTCGCAATTTAAAACGTCATTACGAAACCAATGAAAGCACATTTAGTCGAGATTTTTCTATCGGTTCTCATTCGAGGCGAAAGAGATTTTATAAGATAAAATCGCAAAATAAGATTAAATAACCGTTTTTAAATCAACGTTTTTTTGCGTTTATTTTTCTTCTATAAGACGTCTTGTTTGTTATTCGAAGAACATAAATAACGTATTCCGCATAAAACATGTCACTACCATTATTAATAATTACATTATTATATATTATATTATTAATAACAGCTGAAACAAGTTAAAATATTAATTTTTTTTTTTAAATTATTATTTTAGAATGATTATTGATTAACAATCAGAAGCATAAAAAAGCTAAACAAGTAACAACGTATAATTGACAAAAAAATTACATTACTGTAGTACAATTAAAAATTTATTTTCCAATTTTTAAACTATAATAAATATAACTTAAACGCATTTTTTTAGTGCATTTTTTGAGTTTTTTAAGTCATTTTCGCATTTTTTTTAAGGGCATTTTTTGAAATTTTTTAGAGCATTAAAATCCCAGGCCTAATTATTATACTATTTTGTATTATTTCGTGTTCGAAAACAGCTAAGGAACGCAGTAACGCAGTCGAATTGCCTATTCAGAGCGCCGGCCTATATGTCGACTGTGTTTATTTATAAAACATTTAAACTTTTATCTGCTTATTGCGATGTCACATATAACGATATTCCGAGTTAATCGATTCCCGGCTACGTATTTGGTCAGTTTGATTCATCGTGTGCAGTAATTTTGGTCGTGTAAAATGATATCGGTCACAGCGATAATCCGGATATAAAGATATTTTTTCGCATTTAAAACATTTATATATTATTGATTCCTGTGATTACGTCGTGATTTCCCTTCGGCGATCATGGCTCTCCCAGAACGAATGAGAAAAGATAGACTATGGTTCCGAAACGTGCGAAGACATCTTCGATATCGTGTTTAAAAATAGAATATTCAACTCACAGAAATCGAGCAATTATGCGGCACTCACTGATTGGCGATAACACGAAACCACGTGAAGATAACAATATTTTAATAAAGTGGCGATTTTGAACCTTATTACTTAATAATGTTTAAATGAAAATCAACGACTTATCAAAAATAATTTTGGGCACAATCAACGAAAAATACCAATTTGTCCAGCCTTAAAAAGGTACTTTTCAAAGTGTCGACAACCAATTATCAGGAGTATACCGTGCACGTTTTACAAATATTTAGTTTTCTTACATAGGTTAGAAGTTTTTGAATAAAAAAAAATTTTTCCACGGTAATCGAAATGACGTGAGGCTTCATCCGCCATCATTAGGCAAATAATTATAATTATCAACAAAACCCAATCGGCAAGTGGCGAATTTGGTTAGGGGATGGGGTGTAACGAACACGCTCGTGCTCCCAGCGCCCAACGAGCTAACCGCCCAGCCTGTCATTTTTTTGCGGTCAATAGATGGCGCTCTCATCAGACTCCGGTTTCGCCTGCAAAACTTGGGTAGCACAGGGGTGAATCCGTCCGTTTGCGGCCGGCAGACTTCCACAGACCAGAATGAACCCCAATCGAGGTAGTAAACCCGGTAGCCGCCGTAGTATACTACCACTCTCGCGTGCACCCAAGCACCAAGATATACCGGCCGTACCGAACGCACAATCAAATTCACCGAAGCTCCACTGTCCCGTTGTGACCGTTAGGTGACCACGGTATATCCTTCCACGGATACAAAGTCCAGGCACCTAAGTTCAGGGGCGTGCCTAGAATTTTTTTTCGGGGTGGGGGTTCAATATTTTTACTAACACGTACCTATTTTAAGTGTATAAGTGTATTTATTTTACTAGATAATAGATATTAATTGGCCATATATACAATATTCAAACAACATACATAATATGTCAGATCGAGTCATATTATTCAATAGTAATAATAAAAAAAAAAAAACCAAAAGAATAAAACCTAATTAAATTCCACATATAATATATATATATATATATATATATATATATATATATATATATATATATATATATATATATATATATATTATACATTATAATATTATAATGTAAGTATATTGCATATATATTGAGCACCCAAGCACCAAGATATACCGGCCGTACCGAAGGCACAATCAAATTCACCGAAGCTCCACTGTCCCGTTGTGACCGTTAGGTGACCACGGTATATCCTTCCACGGATACAAAGTCCAGGCACCTAAGTTCAGGGGCGTGCCTAGAATTTTTTTTCGGGGTGGGGGTTCAATATTTTTACTAACACGTACCTATTTTAAGTGTATAAGTGTATTTATTTTACTAGATAATAGATATTAATTGGCCATATATACAATATTCAAACAACATACATAATATGTCAGATCGAGTCATATTATTCAATAGTAATAATAAAAAAAAAAAAACCAAAAGAATCAAACCTAATCAAATTCCACATATAATATATATATATATATATATATATATATATATATATATTATACATTATAATATTATAATGTAAGTATATTGCATATATATTGAGCACCCAAGCACCAAGATATACCGGCCGTACCGAACGCACAATCAAGTTCAACCGAAGCTCCACTGTCCCGTTGGGACCGTTAGGTAACCACGGTATATCCTTCCACGGATACAAAGTCCAGGCACCTAAATTCAGGGGCGTGCCTAGAATTTTTTTTTGGGGTGGGGGTTCAATATTTTTACTAACACGTACCTATTTTAAGTGTATAAGTGTATTTATTTTACTAGATAATAGATATTAATTAGCCATATATACAATATTCAAACAACATACATAATATGTCAGATCGAGTCATATTATTCAATAGTAATAATAAAAAAAAAAACCAAAAGAATCAAACCTAATCAAATTCCACATATAATATATATATATATATATATATTATACATTATAATATTATAATGTAAGTATATTGCATATATATTGAGCACCCAAGCACCAAGATATACCGGCCGTACCGAACGCACAATCAAGTTCAACCGAAGCATCTGTCTATTTATGACACTGCAGTATATGTCATGTCTATTTAAGTTAAACCACTATTTTATGTTTTATGTACCAAAAAGTCAATAATAATATCATGTGTAATTTTATGAATTATTATGATATTGCTTAAAAAGTTGATTAGTGTAAATCCATGCGAAATAAATGAAACGTGAAAATTCTGTTTTTTTATTCAAAGAACATTAATAACGTATTCTGCATTGAACATGTCACTACCATGATCATAATATTTTTTATTATTTCATATTCGAAAACTAAGGAAACGCAGTCACGCAGTCAAATTGCCTATTTAGAGCGTTAAATTTAAAACATTTGTTTTTCATGCCAGTCTCTTCTAATTTCCTAGTACCAGTGGCGGACTGGAATAAAAAAGCCCGGGGTGCAAAAACATTTTTAGGGCCCTATCAACATTCTATAAAATAAAAAAAACATATTATGCACTTTCTATTTTATTCTCAGTAAATTTTTTTAATGTATTCATTATAGTACATACTTATTTTCTTAAATAAGAAGAATTTCAGTTTTTAAACAATAGAACTGTATAAACTTAATCTTAATAGTGTAAAATAAATTTAATTTTTTTTTATAATAGTTACATTTTTATCTTTTGAAAACAATTTAAATAATTAAATATTAATTAATATTTTTAAATATTAATTAATATTCTTCTTCTCTATTGGCTTCGGCCTTTAAGACCATGCCGCTATACACAAATCTTGCCATCTGTCCCTGTCCTCTGCAACTTCTCTCCATCTGATTCCTGGTCCTATCGATTTTATGTCCTTCTTTACACTGTCTTCCCACCTCAACCTGGGTCTTCCTAAAGGTCTTTTCCCTATAGGCTCTTCCTCTATTACCAGCCTAACAAGAGATCCTTGCTTACGCCATGCATGACCTCCCCACATGAGTCTTCTTTTTGTTATCTCTTTAATTATATCAGGCCTCTGAAACTGCATTTGAATTTCATAATTATGCAATTTCCTCCATTCATTTGTTTGATTATCAAAGACCGGTCCATATATTTTTCTTAAAACCTTTCTTTCGAATACTCCTAGTCTCTGTTCTTCGGCTTTTCTCAGTGCCCACGTCTCAGATCCGTACATGACAATAGGTCGTAATAATGTCATGTACATTCTTATTTTTAAATTTTTAGAGAGGGTCCTAGATTTCAGTACTTTTTCTAACCCATAGTATCCCTTATTAGCTAGTTTTATTCTCGACGACACCTCTGTTTTAAGTTCATTGTCTTGAGTAATAAGAGATCCGAGATACTTAAATTGTGAGACTTTCTTAAAAATATGTCCTTCTAATTCAATATGTTGTCCTAGTCTGTAATTTCTGCTATTTCGGCTAACAGTTAAGTATTCTGTCTTATCATCGTTAACGGTTAATCCCACTTTCTCTGCAGCCTTTATAAGTTTTTTTCCCAGCCTTTTTATCGTCTCAATATCATCTCTTAAGAGAGCTATATCGTCCGCGTATGCTAAAAGTCCTATTGTTATTTGTCCCAGCGCAATTCCTTCTGAAACGTTCATTTCTCGTACTATTTTTTCCAGTACCAGGTTAAACAACACTGGGGAGAGCGCATCCCCTTGCCGGAGACCTGTCGTCACCCTCACAGGCTGAGATGTTGTGTTCGCTATCTTAACCTTTATATCCGTATGGTTGATGCTGGCTCCAATGAGGCTTACAATTTTACTTGGGAATCTAAATTCTTTGAGTATATTTATAAGGCTTTCTCTATGAATAGAATCATAAGCTTTTTTAAAATCTACAAACAATATGTTACATCCTTATTATACTCCCAACTTTTTTGGAGGATCTGTCTTATTACGAAAATCTGATCCGTTGTAGATCTATACGGCCTAAAACCTCCCTGATAGTCTCCTAGTAAAGTCTCTGCTATTGGCTTTACTCTATCCAGTATACAATATGCTAGGACTTTATACGTTGTATCTAGTAATGCTATACCCCTATAATTACTACATTCTTGTGGATCATTTTTTTTGTGAATAGGACACACTAATGCGGTGCCCCAATCCTCCGGAAGTCTTTCTTCATGCCAGATACTCTCTATAATACTATGTATTCTATTTATTGTTCCGTCGTCCAGGTTCTTTAGTACTTCTCCTTGGATCCCGTCCTCCCCAGGAGTTTTGTGGTTTTTTAGTCTATTAAGTTGTTGTAATATTTCCTCTTTGCTTGGAGGCGGACAATCAGTATCATTAGGTTCCGTTGGCATCCATGCAAATGTATTGACTGGGTTTTCGCAATTAAGTAATAATCCAAAATATTGTCTCCATTTTTCCAACACCTTGTCTTGTTCTGTCACAAGGGAACCATCGTCATTTTTAAGGAACTTTTCATGTTTTTTCTACCCTCCTCTAATTGAATTTATCTTCTGGTATAATTGTTGAGTTCTATTTACTTTGTGATCAATTTCGGCTTCCTCTAATACATCTTTTGTATATTTCCGTTTTTCATATCTAAATATATTATTTGCTTCCTTTTGACATTCTTTGTATGCCATCACTTTCTCTCTATTATAGGGATTGTTGAGCATTTGGGTCCTGGCTTCTTTCCTTCTATTAAATGCTTCCTTGCAGGAGTTGTTGAACCATGGTTTCCTTGTCCTGTCTTGTTTGCCTATTACTGTGACTGTGGCCGTTTTTATAGCATCCTTAACCGCTTTCCATTTAGCATCAATTGTCTCTTCTTGATTTATGTTTAAACTGTTCATTGTTTCATGTAATTTTTGCTTGAAATTTCTACATATATTGGTATCTTTTAGCTTATTCACGTCATATTTGTCCACTAACGTTCCTTTTTTAGATGTCAGTTTCTTGAGTTTCACCTTCAGTTTTCCTTTAACTAGGTAGTGGTTGGTTGGGGGGGGGGGGTTGAACACCCAAGCACCAAGATATACCGGCCGTACCGAACGCAAAATCAAGTTCAACCGAAGCTCCACTGTCCCGTTGTGACCGTTAGGTGACCACGGTATATCCTTCCATGGATACAAAGTCCAGGCACCTAAGTTCAGGGGCGTGCCTAGAATTTTTTTTCGGGGTGGGGGTTCAATATTTTTACTAACACGTACCTATTTTAAGTGTATAAGTGTATTTATTTTACTAGATAATAGATATTAATTGGCCATATATACAATATTCAAACAACATACATAATATGTCAGATCGAGTCATACTATTATTCAATAGTAATAATAAAAAAAAAAACCAAAAGAATCAAACCTAATCAAATTCCACATATAATATATATATACATTATAATATTATAATGTAAGTATATTGCATATATATTGAGCACCCAAGCACCAAGATATACCGGCCGTACCGAACGCACAATCAAGTTCAACCGAAGCTCCACTGTCCCGTTGTGACCGTTAGGTGACCACGGTATATCCTTCCACGGATACAAAGTCCAGGCACCTAAGTTCAGGGGCGTGCCTAGAATTTTTTTTCGGGGTGGGGGTTCAATATTTTTACTAACACGTACCTATTTTAAGTGTATAAGTGTATTTATTTTACTAGATAATAGATATTAATTGGCCATATATACAATATTCAAACAACATACATAATATGTCAGATCGAGTCATACTATTATTCAATAGTAATAATAAAAAAAAAAACCAAAAGAATCAAACCTAATCAAATTCCACATATAATATATATATATACATTATAATATTATAATGTAAGTATATTGCATATATATTGAGCACCCAAGCACCAAGATATACCGGCCGTACCGAACGCACAATCAAGTTCAACCGAAGCTCCACTGTCCCGTTGTGACCGTTAGGTGACCACGGTATATCCTTCCACGGATACAAAGTCCAGGCACTAGTTGGTGAAATATTATTATTGTTGTTATTGTTGTGGGCGCGAATCGCCACCTTTATTATTATTGAATTTTTATTATTATACTTTTAAATCGTGCGCGCGAATCGCCACGAGGATTTTGTGTTTTTTACGCGTGCGCGAATCGCCGCGATCAAATTATAACGTTTTCTTTGTTTATCGTGTATTATTATAATTATTTAGATTTAGGTACAGGTGTGCAGCTGGCCAGTCTTCACACCGACAAATTGTGAGTTTTTATATATTTATTATTTTTATTTATTGTTGTGCCAACCAGGCAATTCCTTATTATTATTTATTATTATACATATATCACCAAATATTATTTCTTTTCTTTATATTGAATATTAATCCCTGTTAAGTTATATTTAAATTATTATCATTTATAGAATTTTTTACGTGTTGCTGTGATTTTTACTTATTTATTATTATTGTTCATGTCATAGTTATTACCATAATACAGCAACACTAGTTACCACATTTTGTTTTACCATCTTCCTTTTTTTTTATATATTTAGTTACCCTTTTTTCCATAGTCTTAAGTACACACACACACGTATACACACTTACAGACACCACCACAGTACATAGTCGGACAGTACTTGCGCGGCGATCCCAACCACTGCTGTCCGATCTATTCACAGACCTACACACATACACACAGTGTACCGGCCGCGTGACGATCGTAACGAAAAAAGGTGTTCGGTGTGCGCGTATTAACGCTATACGCTCCCGGCCCAAACAATATTAGTTGGCCATATATACAATATTCAAACAACATACATAATATGTCAGATCGAGTCATATTATTCAATAGTAATAATAAAAGAAAAAACCAAAAGAATCAAACCTAATCAAATTCCACATATAATATATATAAATATATATATTATACATTATAATATTATAATGTAAGTATATTGCATATATATTGAGCACCCAAGCACCAAGATATACCGGCCGTACCGAACGCACAATCAAGAACAACCGAAGCTCCACTGTCCCGTTGGGACCGCTAGGTGACCACGGTATATCCTTCCACGGATACAAAGTCCAGGCACCTAAGTTCAGGGGCGTGCCTAGAATTTTTTTTCGGGGTGGGGGTTCAATATTTTTACTAACACGTACCTATTTTAAGTGTATAAGTGTATTTATTTTACTAGATAATAGATATTAATTGGCCATATATACAATATTCAAACAACATACATAATATGTCAGATCGAGTCATATTATTCAATAGTAATAATAAAAAAAAAAACCAAAAGAATCAAACCTAATCAAATTCCACATATAATATATATAAATATATATATTATACATTATAATATTATAATGTAAGTATATTGCATATATTTATATTATAATATTAAGTAAAACTTTTATTAACAATTATTTTTATTTTTCGGGGGGGGGCCCTTAGGCACTCCCCTGCCTAAGTGTCACCCGGTACCGTCGCCGCCGCTATATTCGCCGCCGCTGTTTAGCCACCGCCTCTGTTTAATAGCCACCGCCGCGGTTCTACGTTTCACTTCCCGTCGTGACAGTTTGGTGACCACGGTGTATCCGTCCACGGATACAAAGTCCAGGCACCTAATTGTCACCCGGTATTGGGTATATGTCAATTGCGCCAGAAATTACAGGTAAGGAAAAAAAAATTATGGGATTCAAAAAGGTTATACATCAACTGCGCCGGACGATATTTAGGTCCAAAAAAGATAATACATTAATTGCGCCGGCAATACTGAAGTTGAAAAATAAGCTGATTACACACTAGGCGATTTGAACGTACTCGCCTGCGTTTATATTACACACGGACGATTTGAAATCGCGACGTTTTAAACTGTACATACTATACGTTATCTATCTACATGCGATAAATTGGTCAAATCGGAATATCCGCTAATAAAAATGAGATAACGTAATAATATTGTATTATGGAAGTAATAACTAACAAGTTATTTTTCTTTTTTCCAAATGATCAGTATCGTGTCGTCGTTCGTATAAATTCGTTTACATGAAATAGTCTATAGCAATAGCAATTTCGTATAATAATATTATTATAATAATGGAAGTAATTTTGAGTGAACGTGGGAAAGAACTAATTCTTTATACAAATTATAAATCAAATCAAAACGTTTGTCTTCACAAAGATCATATTTTATGCACATCTGTTTCCAAACTATTTAAATCACTATATATCACGTGAGATCCTACCGATTTTTGTCAGCATAGCACTTGAATAGCTAAAATAATTTGCATAAGTACTCTTAAGTATTAAGATCGGTACATTTAACGAAAAATTCAATCGCATTAACTACAACTCGATAAATAAAGCTATTAGATACGTATTTTTTTTCGCGGGGAACGCAGGCAAACAAAATAACTTTAACTCAAGGCTCATTTTCAACCATAATTTATACGAGGGGGTAAACCCAGGAAGATTCATTACATTTAAAATTAGATCCTGAAGAATTAAATTCGGGAACTGGCAAAACGTTAAAAACTCGGCATGACTATTCCAATCAATAGCATAGATTAAATGGACACGTTATTATACCGATTTTGTAATATATGGCTATTAAAGATAGAAAGTTATCTTCTGTAATGCAATTTTTTCCGGTTATTACCGAAAATCCCACAAAATCCTATAACAATTATCAAAAAACGAAAAAAATTGTCTGTTGATCAAGAGGCTTGAATTCAAAGAAAGGAATCAAATACTCGAGGAAGGCTCTCGAGGTAAACGTATGAACCGATTAAATTGCAATGAGAACAAATAAAAGGAATTCAGAAGTTACCTCGAAGTTCCCACACGAAAAGATAATATCATAATTCTCTTACAGATTACTGAGAAAAGTACCATAAATAGATCGCAAGAAAATGATACGATCGTAACAGAAAATGAAAACCCAGAGCAGAATCCATCAAACGAATACGAATGGCGAATGGAGAAATCAAATCAAAACGTACTATGTCCCGTGTTTAATTTTTAAATGCCGATGTGAAAAAGTCATTGACCCGTTTCATGAAGCCGATTATAACTTTCTTTATTTAGCAAAAAATCGATCAATATCTTTCGTCACTCTTGTCAAATTTTGAATTCGGATAATTGACAACTGAAACATTTGACACCCGGTGGCGTATTTTGCAAATGTAGGTACACTCAGAACCGGGTTGCTCTGATTGGTCCAATTTGAATTGCCGCTCTTTTTTTATTATAATTATAATTATTTGAGATAATATATAATATTACTTTTATCTTCACCATTAATGATAACTGATTAATGATAAGAACGAATTATGATAAAATAAAATTATTAATTTAACATTTACAAGTAGGTTAAAGTATATTATATTACACTGAAGCTTTGCTCAGAATCATTTTATACTGAAGATATGAGTCATTTCTTTAAAACTTTTGTGTTGGCCACAGCTACTGCAGCGTATACGTATTTTATTGTATTGGTAATATTTTATTAATTATTGATAAGGAGGTTTTTTTAAAATCACTAATTAAGTACTTCGAAGACTTATATTACGAGTTGATTTTAGATCAATCAACATAGCATGTATTTACACTTCGAACTTCTATGGAAAGTAAAGATGATGTTTAACAATTTATTAAACAATTTGGAAAGTTTTATGACAGTAACTGGATTGTTGGTAATAGAATGCTCAAGGGAAATATTTTTCAGTCAGTATATTTTTGTTAATTAATCAAGTTTAAGCTGTGATGTTTCGATGGCCTCAGTTGCTGTAATTTTAACTGCAACTAAAGGTGGTGCTGTTCAAATTGGTGTTTTGGTGCACAGGAAACAAACAAGTTTATCATATGAAAAAGGATTTAAAATGCTTAATGAATTTTTTCCTAATTGCTTTGGAGGATTAGAGGTAATGATAAAAATAATAAAAAATGAACTGATAAGGGTTTTAAAATTATAGGTATTAAAATTATTTTTGTTATTATTATTTTTTTTAGTTATAAAATTTAATTTTTTATGTATTAGTGTGAATAAAGATTAATTATGTTTAACAATAATTTACTATAATTTATATTTTTATTCACAATCTAATAACTTATAAAACAATAAAACAAAATATGGTTTAAATTATAAGTTAAAATATTATCTAGTAAGAAATTACTAATTAACTTTGTTTTCATGACACTATGGCCTACAGAACAGATAATACATTAATCTGTAATACTTTTAGCTGTAAAAAAGTGCAATGTATACCAATGTAACACAAAATTAGTGTGTAACAATAAGTTATCAATTATATGTTGGAACACTTTGTATTACAAGATTTAATCTTTTAAATTAATACTTTTTAATATCATACCTACAATACAAATATCTCCCAATTTCCATAACTTGATAGTTTATACTTTTCAAATAATAATAATAACAATAATAACATGTGTCATCTATTGTTTTTATTATTTAAAATTTGAATTTAAAAATAAAAATAATTTTTAAATTTATTCTGATTTTAAAAATTTAAAATATTAGGTATATGATTTATGAATATTAAATATTTTTTCTTAACAAAGTATCAAAACTTTATAGGAACACCAACCAATTCTGATTTTGATTATTTTTAAGTTTTAATTAATTAAGATTATTGTTTTTAATAAACCCTTTGTAATTTTAATTTAGTACCCAAAGATAATTATTATGACTGATGATTCCGTTTTTAGTGAGATTTAGCATTATTTATATTTAAATTTAAACATTGGGTTAAATTATGAAGACGCTTAGGCTGCTTGAATTTTTTTTTTGTGATTGTATGTTTTCCAGCTGTGGAACAAGTTGTTGCAGGAAGTCTTCCTGCATTAATTCTATGCGTACCCTTGTAGTTTCCACGTCTCCTAGCCACCGAAGTAGGTTGAACACGTATACGTCTTCCCCGTTTAGAACTGTAGTTAAAAATATAAAATAAATGAAGCAGCATAATACAATTTCATATTTGTTTATATATTAATGAAACAGTAATACTAAATAAACATTTACCTAGAAGCACTATTAATAACAAATTCTACCGCTTGAGTTGGAGTAACTTTTATAGTATGCATTACTTCAAAAAATGGTTTTGGTGGACACTCATCACCAAGAGCAAGCAAAGCTAGATTATAGCGATCATTGCAATTAACTACTGGACAATTTGGAAATTCTTTTGAGTTTGGAAAATGTTTTTTCAGAAAAGCTTGGTGTTTGCAAAATCCCCCCTGTTGACCACTATAGCAACTACACCAACCCACAATAGTATTAACCTCGTACATTTTTTTACTGTCTTTAGTACTAGGCACTTTATATACATAATCATCTACTTTCACCACAGTGCATATATCTACTGTTGACATTCGTGAAAGCTGCATTTCAAAATGGCTTTTTGATCTTCTGTTATAAGCAAAATCTAACAAGCGGTTGACAAAATATTTATCCCAAATTATAGCAATAAATTCAATAAGTGCAACTATATTATAAGCTTTTGTACGTTCCAGAACAATTTCTTTTAAAATACGAATAGAAGCTTCAGAATAATTATTTGTTTGATTATTCCGTGTTATTAGACTATTACTACTTCTATAAAGCATTGACCACTGATTGCTTCTTTTTAAATTTTCGTGCAAACGATTTTTAAATTTTTGATTATTTTCTAATTGGTTAATGTTATTTATAGAATCTTGAAATTCTTCATCAGTTTTAGAATATACTACCTGGCAAATACAATAGCATTTATTTTATCATAAGCTCAGCATAAGTCATCTAAAGTAGATACCTGTTTAAAAAGCTTCATCAAATGTTGCCTCTGAGTAGATAATACATTACTTTCAGTTGACATTAGCCATCTCCATTCTGCTTGCATGAAATGAAATAGACAAAGTAATTGAGTTGTTAAGGGCCAAACTTCTTTAATAGCATTTTTTTCAGCAACAGAATCATCAGTCATAATTATCTTTGGGTACTAATGCAAATTAAAATTACAAAGGGTTTATTAAAATCAATAATCCTGCTTTCAAAACTTAAAAATAATCAAAATCAAAATTGGTTGGTGTAACTATAAAGTGTTGATACTTGTTAAGAAAAAATATTTAATATTCATAAATCATATGCCTATTATTTTTACTTCTTAAAATCGGAATAAATAAAAATTATGTTTATTTTTAAATTCAAATTTTAAATAATAAAAACAATAGATGACACATGTTATTATTGTTATTATTATTATTTAAAAAGTATAAACTATCAAGTAATGGAAATTGGGAGATATTTGTATTGTAGGTATGGTATTAAAAAGTATTAATTTATAAAGATTAAATCTTGTAATACAAAGTGTTACAACATATAAGTGACAACTTATTGTTAGACACTAATTTTATGTTACATTGGTATAGGTACATAGCACTTTTTTACAGCTAATAGCATAACAGATTAATTATTATCTGTTCTATAGGCCATAGTGTCATGAAAACAAAGTTAATTAGTAATTACTTACTAGATAATATTTTAACTTATAATTTAAACCATATTTTGTTTATTGTTTAATAAGTTATTAGATTGTGAATAAAAATATGAATTATAGTAAATTGTTAAACATAATTAATCTTCGTTCACACTAATACATAAAAAAATAAATTATATAACTAAATAAAAATAATAATAACTAAAAATAATTTTAATACCTATAATTTTAAAACCATTATCAGTTCTTTTTTTATTATTTTTATCATTACCTCTAATCCTCCAAAGCAATTAGGAAAAAACTCATTAAGCATTTTAAATCCTTTTTCATATGATAAACTTGTTTGTTGCCTGTGCACCAAAATACCAATTGGAACAGCACCACCTTTAGTTGCAGTTAAAATTACAGTAACTGATGCCATCGAAACATCACAGCTTGAACTTGAATCAAGAAAAATTATTTCAGAGCTGCTTTGTAATTGTTGGGCTCTTTGGTTTAAAGATGTAACAATTAGAACTACCCAAGGAGTGGCTTTATTTATTTTAACAATTATACCTGCAAATACAATTTAAAATTTTATAATTTTAATATATAAATTCTATGGTTATTAGGTTGACATATATATATTTATAAATTAATAAAAACCTTGTTTAAGATATTCTGGGATTTTTTCTTCCAGTCGATCAAAGGGATCTTTTATAGTACCATAATTTTCTGTTAAATATTTATGCCACAGCCTATACACTGTCCAAGGTCTAGGATTTAGTGTACCATTTGCTAATTTAACAATGTAATTTGGTAGTGTTTGAAGTCTGGATATATTTTGTTTTATTGCTTGGCAAGGGGAAAGTCCATCAGCAAAGTACTGCCAAAAAATAGCTTTTACTTCTGGGTCAATAAATAGACGTTTTAGTGCATCGGCACTAGCACAGTTATGCATATGAAAAGGATTTATTTTGATGATTGTATTAAGCGGATGGTCTCTTTTTAAATATTCATCATTTTTTTTTGAGCCCTTAGTAACCTTTTTTATTAATATATCAATGAATCCTTCACAGTTCTGATTTTTTTTGCTATTTGAGCTCTTTCTGTGTGAGCTATAACTGCATAACCATTTTTGGTGCATTATAAACCTTAATCAGAACAAATAATTAATAACTTTAAATATATCCAAAAAGTATGAGTATAATTTATAATTTAAAGGTAGTATTTAAATATTATAAATTCATGTTAAGCAAAAATAAAAAGAATGGATTTCAATGCAAGTTTAGTTGAATTGTTGTTATACCTACCTACTACATATTTGTATAAATATAAACCTTGCTTAAGACATATTTAGACATATTTGCATAAATTATTTTATGATCAGTATTTTATAGGTAACTATAATAGTAACTATACTAGGTACTTATGTATTTTGAGAGTTTAAATTAATTTTTTGTTTAAGTCCAACTGTGATTGCAAATTATAATTTATTCTTGAGAATTAGGTAATAGTATGTAATATAAAATAAAAATTTAAAACTTAATAAAAATTATTTTATATATTTAAATTACAAGAGTTTAGCTTATTTACTATAGCATGCTTGAGACTTTAAGGATCAATTAATTAACAAAAATATACAGACCGACAATTATTTCCCTTGTTCATCCTATTGCGTTCAAAAACCAACAAACAAGATATTTGACAAACCAATAACTGAGAAATGCCGATGTGAAAAAGTCATGGACAGGTTTTATGAAGCCGATGATAACTTTCTCTATTTAGCAAAAAATCGATCAAAATCTTTCGTCACTTTTGTCAAATTTTGAATTCGGATAATTGACAACTGAGACATTTGACACCCGGTGGTTATATATATATAAAAATATTTATGCTATATATAAAAGCAAAAAATCGATTATATCCTTCGTCACTCTTTATAAATATCGTATTTGGACAAAAGTTATCCAATATGAAGTCAGATGAAATGAAAATAATTAGTACAAAATCAATTATAAATTATTACATTCATGTTTGAGGAGTCTCTGCTACTATCCCAGTAACACACTCCAACTAACACATTCGTTGTTCATGTTCAACTTTTAAATGAAGGTCAGATGTTTTTCCATGTTTATTTTTGACCCCTGTGAAGTTAGCCCCCCCACCACCTCAGAATCGATCCGGACAAATTGTAAGTTAAAGCCCTTTATTTATAAGTAATTGTAAGTTCATTGTCGCAATTTGTAAGTTGATCGCTTTGGATATATGGGGGCCCCTAGATATGCACCTTCAGCCCCCCCACCACCTCCAAATCGATCCGGACAAATTGTAAGTTAAAGCCCTTTATTTATAAGTAATTGTAAGTTCATTGTCGCAATTTGTAAGTTGACCGTTCATTAAGGGGGGGCTTTTGAAATTTGGGCGGCAGCCTTACTATACCACGGCTAAATCGATCCGGGCAAATTGTAAGTTGAATCCCTTTATTTTAAAGTACTTGTAAGTTCACTCCTGAAATTTGTAATTAATATCTAAGACTAACCATTCATATAGTCTAATTAGCCAGTAGGTATGCTAAATCAGTCAGTAACTTTAAAGTAATGGATCCATACTCATTTATCATTAATTGTTTATATTTAAACAAATAAAATAATACACATATGAATATAATAACAAATAAAATAATAAACTTCAAGTTTCATTAAAATTAGAGGTGTTAATAGAAAGTGTTTTCTAGTCATATTGTGACAAAATAATAATCTAAAACTTTTAGCAGAATATATATATATTTTTTTTTTTTTTTTATTAAGCCGCAACAACAAAGGTTATTGGCATTTAAACATTATTACATTAAAATTGTTCAACAAAAGTGTGAGACATTAAAAATAATATGTACATGGTAATAGGGTAAGAAAATTACAATAAAAATATATAGATACAAAGATAAATAGATAGGTGGATACATGATGATAAGAGGTATGTTTGAAATCAGAATATATTATACCTAGTAATTATGAAATATATCAATCAAATTTACCAACTACTTCATTATGCGGAAATTTTTAGTAGTAATAATGATGCGAAGTTTTTCAGTTGATATTGAATTATAGAATTATTATGTATACATTTATACATACATTTCAATATAGGTATTAATATGTCAACTGTTTTCTAAATATTATTTATTCTCAGATAGACAATAAGAAGAGTTTTATGTATAATAATCAGGGTTCGGATTTTATAGCATTTGCTACTTATTATAGGATAGAGATAAAAATAGCAGAGTGGGCTATAAATTTGTTTTATGCACCAGGGACTCTAAATATGAAATTTAATTTTCCTATTTTTTGCATATTTGAAGAATTTTAGAGTTTTAGTGCTATTTTTAAAGTTTTGGTGCTATGTTTTGCTAATATTCTTAATTCAACGCTTTATTTCAGCGGTTCTCAAACGTTTTTGTTCGCGGAGCCCTTATTTTCCTAAAAAAAAATTACGGAGCCCCAAAAATCAGAAATGTCTATTTTAGACAACAATAATTCATAAAAAATGATGTCAATTATAAATGATTTGCTTCTTATTTTTTATTTTTTCTGTAGAATACGAATATACCTAAAAAAATTATTTAATTTATTTAATAGGACAAAAATTTCAAAATATTTTAGTAATTTATCAATTTTAATATTAATGTGATCCATGATGTTGGCTTTTTTTACTGGCCAGTATTTTAATATTTGACTTGATGGACAAGAGTTGAATGCGCATGTCTGCTTCAGCATCTAATTTATTATACGATATTTGGTTTTTGAATATAAGTATAAAAATTAAAAACGTAACTAAGAAGTATAGTAATAATTTAATAATTTGAATTCAATTAATACAAATATGCCCAGGGAGCCGCGGAGCCCCTAGACTACTCTCGCGGAGCCCCAGGGCTCCGCGGAGCACAGTTTGAGAACCGCTGATTTAAACCTTTGTCCACAATTCTAATATTTTTTAGAGAGCGTTTTTACTCGGTATGTCCGGAAATATTTGGCCTACCCATAACTGAGAAATGCCGATGTGAAAAAGTCATGGACCCGTTTTATGAAGCCGATTATAACTTTCGTTATTTAGCAAAAGATCGATCAAAATCTTTCGTCACTCTTGTCAAATTTTGAATTCAGATAATTGACAACTGAGACATTTGACACCCGGTGGTTATGTCGATACTGCACCCGATATTTTTAGAACACTGCCAATTGACACCGAGCGATTACGATTACGATATCCACGAGTAGGTACTACCTATATAATTATTAGTCGTTATTCAGTGCCGATATTCTGTGTTCTGTTCGTTATCCAACCATTTTAACAATTTAGTCTAAAAGTTATTCAATATGAAGTCAGATGAAATTGATAAAATTAATACAACATTAATTATAAATGATCTAGGAGTCCACCTGTTGAAACTGCCAGGAAACTGATCGATTCAAGATATAAAAGTGCTAAAGATTGGCGTAAAGAGTGGGCTAACTTCTTTGCACCAAATCGCCAAAGTAAAAGGGAAGAAAATACAACCAACGGTTTAAAGGCATACATGAGATAACTCCGGAAGCAATTAGTTGGATATCAAATCTCGATATAAGACTATAAATATCTTAAGGACTCTTATATCCTATCTTTGTGATTATCTTAATTACACTATTTTTGATTTTGATTATGATTCTATTTAAGTTAAACCACTATTTTATGTTTTATGTACCAATAAGTCAATAATAATATCATGTGTAATTTTATGAATTATTATGATATTGCTTAAAAAGTTGATTAGTGTAAATCCATGCGAAATAAATGAAACGTGAAAATTCTGTTTTTTTATTCAAAGAACATTAATAACGTATTCTGCATTGAACATGTCACTACCATGATTATAATATTTTTTATTATTTCATATTCGAAAACTAAGGAAACGCAGTCACGCAGTCAAATTGCCTATTTAGAGCGTTAAATTTAAAACATTTGTTTTTCATGCCAGTCTCTTCTAATTTCCTAGTACCAGTGGCGGACTGGAATAAAAAAGCCCGGGGTGCAAAAATATTTTTAGGGCCCTGTCAACATTCTATAAAATAAAAAAAACATATTATGCACTTTCTATTTTATTCTCAGTACATTTTTTTAATGTATTCATTATAGTACATACTTATTTTCTTAAATAAGAAGAATTTCAGTTTTTAAACAATAGAACTGTATAAACTTAATCTTAATAGTGTAAAATAAATTTAATTTTTTTTTATAATAGTTACATTTTTATCTTTTGAAAACAATTTAAATAATTAAATATTAATTACTATTTTTAAATATTAATTAATATTAAATATAAATATAATTATTAATATTTATATTTGTGTATATAAAATGTATAATTTTTAAAAATTTAATAATTTTGAAAATGTTGTAGAACTTTCTGAAATTTTATCAATTATACTTTCTGTATCAGGCAAATAATCGTTTTCTACACTTAGAAGAAGTTGCGCGTTTAATTAATCTTGTTCCATTGTTGAACGTAATCTGTTTTTTATAATTTTCAACTTGGAAAAAGCCCTTTCACAATTTGTTTGTGTGCATGCCAGAGTTAATATATATTTATATAATAATGCATTTGAATATGCCACTGAATGCAAATTATATTTTTGTAAAAATTTAAAAACGCATAGTATGCATTCTTCGCAATCATTTTTTTTAAATTTTAGATTTAGAAAAGTCGAAAGATTTATCATCGCCATTGTTGTCATCACTACTTTCATCTTCGATTTGTTCACTATTTACTGGTTCATTTGTTACGAGTATCATATCTATTTTTACCGCGTCGTTGATATTGATTGTGGTCGGAAGAATAACAACAACGATGACGACCGTTCATTTTATTGTGATTTTATTATACACTTATTTCATAGAATAATAATTTATTATAGAAATATCAGTGATCACCATTTTGCGTTTACTGTTTATGGCAAATTTTAGATTCTGAGTGAAGCGAAGGATCTTATGGTTTTACAATGGTGTTTATTTTTTTTTTTTTTTTTTATGTCAACACGTTTTCGTATAGAAATCCTTGTCCAAAAGTTTCGTCCAGCAACTCTTTAGATTCGAAATTGAACTGATATGGTACTTTAGAGAGGTCATTTTGCCAAACCATCATAGTTTTTCCAGTAATCAAGAATAACGATCGAAAAACTGAGTAAAAACAGTAAAATCGGTAAGAATCCGCCGTAAACGAGATTTTCACGTGGCTCACGTGCAACAGGTACTGGAACTCCCAGTCGAGCAGCGTAGGGCTGTTCGATTATTTCGATTAATCGATTATTACGATTTTTATTTTTTTTCATCGATTATTTTCTAGGTTTTAAAAAATGCGATTAATCGCAGATAATCGAATTTCCGATTAATCAATTAATCGAATTTCCGATTAATCAATTAATCGAATTTCCGATTAATCAAATAATCGGAATAATCAATTAATCGAAATTCCGATTAATCGACATTTTGATATACTGATACCGGTTATTTGTCGTTCAATATCAATCGCGGTTTGAATGTAATTCTATTTTTAGCATCGATCGTTCATTATTTGTTTTCCATATTCATTGTGTGTTTTTGTTGTTTACACATCTTTAAAGCAAGGTCTAAGGCATTTATAAATATAAAATTATATGATTTATATAATTATATTAATATAATAATCATATTATAATTATTTTATATTTTTATATACCAGTTATGAAGTAAAGAAGTTATGTATTCAGTTATGAAGTCATTGTAATTTATTTTAAAAAAATATAAATTATAAATTACTTCTGAATCCCCTGAAATGAAGATTGAAGCCTATGTACGCCTATGCTAACTCTCTACTCAAATAAATAACCTATCACTATGTCTACAAAATAATAGATAAATCAATTTTGAATGATTTTTCAATAGAATTTAAATATCATAAAAAAATCGATTAATCGATCATCAAAAAATCGATTAATCGATCATCAAAAAATCGATTAATCGATCATCAAAAAGATCGATTTTCAATTAATCGTTCTGAATTTTATTTTCGATTAATCGAAATAATCGAGTAAAACATGAAATTAATAATCGACTGGTAAAATAAATAATCGAACAGCCCTAGAGCAGCGCGCCCCGCAGCGCCCGCTTGTTCCAGTCCGCATCGGCCCGCCGCTCCCTCTTGGCCTTCAGACACGACGGTAAAAGTAAGTTTTCCAGAAGAAGATACTAGGGTAGAAGTTCGTCGACATGAACACGACTGTTGGTTCATCCCGGTGCGCCTGGTGCGGCTGGTCCGAGTACTGGAACCATCGTCGGAAAACATCTCTTTTGATTTTCAAAGTGGAACTGTAAGTAAAATCGACTACTTAAGTTGGTTGGTCAAAGTTTTCGTTATGATGAAACTGACGTGTGCTATGGACGGTTCTAACGGAATCACTGAACGACTGTGATGAATACGACAGAAACAATAGGAAATTATTGTCCATTATTTACGAGTCAGATAGCTCGTTTCTATAGAAAATTTATTATGCTGTTTTCTGATTATAAATCAAATTATTTTGATGAAAAAAACTGAACGTCGTTTAATGTGTATGAATAATACAAAAATCGTTATTAGTTTAAGTCATTTTTTTTCAAAAGTGAATGTTATAGGTTAATTATTTATAATACAGCATTATTAAACACAAATAACCATTCATATATTTAAATAGTATTAATTAAATGACGATTCAATCGTTTATAATATAAATTAATAATATTTACTTTGATTATAAAATATAAACAATATATAATTAAATGTATTAACTTATATATAAATATATGTATATATTATTTTGACAATTGTGAGCTATTTAGGAGAGTGTTTTCGACGCAATAACAAGAGAACTTTCATTCGTTCTCACAATATTACATCCTAATAAAATAAAATCGAATATTTAAAATCAAATAATGATTATAATTTTCTAGAAGGAGATACTCGTTCGCGAGATACTAATTTCTGATATGGCTAGTACGTATGAGTTCCGAAAATTTGTGAAAAATCGTTTCTAATCACATCATTAACTGCATGTTGATCGTCAAAGTAAGGAAGCTAAAAAAGAACAAAAAATAGCATAACTATGAATTTTAATAGTTGTTTTGATACGGCACGTGGATTCTGAGAGTGGCCCTCCATGTTTCAATGTCCCGAGTTGACTTGCTACAGCATTACATCATTCTGAAGAAGTAATATCCAGTCCACATGAGCTATGAAATCAACTAGGAAATTATAAATCGATAGATCAATTGATTAGATATCGAATTGTACAAGAAAGCATTTTTACGAAATGTTCAATTTTTCAATGAAAATCAGATGTTTTTCCGTGTTTATTTCTGTTGATTTAAACCGTTCAGTATTGCAATTTTAAGGTTCCAGAACTCAAAAACCCATGCCGTCATGGTAATATTTAAACCTGTATTATATCATTGACCGTGATCTTTTTTCCCCAACTCGAGTCACATCAAATTGCGTTCAAAAACCAACAAACAAGATATTTGACAAACCAATAACTGAGAAATGCCGATGTGAAAAAGTCATGGACAGGTTTTATGAAGCCGATGATAACTTTCTCTATTTAGCAAAAAATCGATCAAAATCTTTCGTCACTTTTGTCAAATTTTGAATTCGGATAATTGACAACTGAGACATTTGACACCCGGTGGTTATATATATATAAAAATATTTATGCTATATATAAAAGCAAAAAATCGATTATATCCTTCGTCACTCTTTATAAATATCGTATTTGGACAAAAGTTATCCAATATGAAGTCAGATGAAATGAAAATAATTAGTACAAAATCAATTATAAATTATTACATTCATGTTTGAGGAGTCTCTGCTACTATCCCAGTAACACACTCCAACTAACACATTCGTTGTTCATGTTCAACTTTTAAATGAAGGTCAGATGTTTTTCCATGTTTATTTTTGACCCCTGTGAAGTTAGCCCCCCCACCACCTCAGAATCGATCCGGACAAATTGTAAGTTAAAGCCCTTTATTTGTAAGTAATTGTAAGTTTATTCTCGAAATTTGTAAGTTGATCGCTTTGGATATATGGGGGCCCCTAGATATGCACCTTCAGCCCCCCCACCACCTCCAAATCGATCCGGACAAATTGTAAGTTAAAGCCCTTTATTTATAAGTAATTGTAAGTTCATTGTCGCAATTTGTAAGTTGACCGTTCATTAAGGGGGGGCTTTTGAAATTTGGGCGGCAGCCTTACTATACCACGGCTAAATCGATCCGGGCAAATTGTAAGTTGAATCCCTTTATTTTAAAGTACTTGTAAGTTCACTCCTGAAATTTGTAATTAATATCTAAGACTAACCATTCATATAGTCTAATTAGCCAGTAGGTATGCTAAATCAGTCAGTAACTTTAAAGTAATGGATCCATACTCATTTATCATTAATTGTTTATATTTAAACAAATAAAATAATACACATATGAATATAATAACAAATAAAATAATAAACTTCAAGTTTCATTAAAATTAGAGGTGTTAATAGAAAGTGTTTTCTAGTCATATTGTGACAAAATAATAATCTAAAACTTTTAGCAGAATATATATATATTTTTTTTTTTTTTTATTAAGCCGCAACAACAAAGGTTATTGGCATTTAAACATTATTACATTAAAATTGTTCAACAAAAGTGTGAGACATTAAAAATAATATGTACATGGTAATAGGGTAAGAAAATTACAATAAAAATATATAGATACAAAGATAAATAGATAGGTGGATACATGATGATAAGAGGTATGTTTGAAATCAGAATATATTATACCTAGTAATTATGAAATATATCAATCAAATTTACCAACTACTTCATTATGCGGAAATTTTTAGTAGTAATAATGATGCGAAGTTTTTCAGTTGATATTGAATTATAGAATTATTATGTATACATTTATACATACATTTCAATATAGGTATTAATATGTCAACTGTTTTCTAAATATTATTTATTCTCAGATAGACAATAAGAAGAGTTTTATGTATAATAATCAGGGTTCGGATTTTATAGCATTTGCTACTTATTATAGGATAGAGATAAAAATAGCAGAGTGGGCTATAAATTTGTTTTATGCACCAGGGACTCTAAATATGAAATTTAATTTTCCTATTTTTTGCATATTTGAAGAATTTTAGAGTTTTAGTGCTATTTTTAAAGTTTTGGTGCTATGTTTTGCTAATATTCTTAATTCAACGCTTTATTTCAGCGGTTCTCAAACGTTTTTGTTCGCGGAGCCCTTATTTTCCTAAAAAAAAATTACGGAGCCCCAAAAATCAGAAATGTCTATTTTAGACAACAATAATTCATAAAAAATGATGTCAATTATAAATGATTTGCTTCTTATTTTTTATTTTTTCTGTAGAATACGAATATACCTAAAAAAATTATTTAATTTATTTAATAGGACAAAAATTTCAAAATATTTTAGTAATTTATCAATTTTAATATTAATGTGATCCATGATGTTGGCTTTTTTTACTGGCCAGTATTTTAATATTTGACTTGATGGACAAGAGTTGAATGCGCATGTCTGCTTCAGCATCTAATTTATTATACGATATTTGGTTTTTGAATATAAGTATAAAAATTAAAAACGTAACTAAGAAGTATAGTAATAATTTAATAATTTGAATTCAATTAATACAAATATGCCCAGGGAGCCGCGGAGCCCCTAGACTACTCTCGCGGAGCCCCAGGGCTCCGCGGAGCACAGTTTGAGAACCGCTGATTTAAACCTTTGTCCACAATTCTAATATTTTTTAGAGAGCGTTTTTACTCGGTATGTCCGGAAATATTTGGCCTACCCATAACTGAGAAATGCCGATGTGAAAAAGTCATGGTCCCGTTTTATGAAGCCGATTATAACTTTCGTTATTTAGCAAAAGATCGATCAAAATCTTTCGTCACTCTTGTCAAATTTTGAATTCAGATAATTGACAACTGAGACATTTGACACCCGGTGGTTATGTCGACACTGCACCCGATATTTTTAGAACACTGACAATTGACACCGAGCGATTACGATTACGATATCCACGAGTAGGTACTACCTATAGAATTATTAGTCGTTATTCAGTGCCGATATTCTGTGTTCTGTTCGTTATCCAACCATTTTAACAATTTAGTTTAAAAGTTATTCAATATGAAGTTATATGAAATCGATAAAATTAATACAAAATTAATTAAAAATGATTACTTTAATGTTATTCAAACATAATGCTTAAACTAAAAGTTTTTCAAACGAAAGTGGCTGATGGATTCGAGCTTAAATTAATAAAAATATGAGAATTAGTTATTGCGTTTAATTTTTATATAAAATTTCGATTTACCAATCGACTGAAAACTAAACTTTTTTTGTGATGTGTGTTAGATTCAATACATTTGGATTTCATGTGAATATCTCCTCTACACTAATACGGATGTGTTCCATACATTTATGAAAAACCGTTTCGAATCACATTATTAACTTTATTTTCAGCGTCAAAGTAAGTAAGCTAAAAAAGTTAAAAAAATGAACGTAATACAAAATTAATTATTAATGATTACATTTTTGTTTTTCAAAGAGAACTGGGTGATTAACTAAGGTCTACTTGTTTTCAATGAACGGAAGAGCATTGTAAAAGTTTTGTTACGACATATTTATCTAAAACCAAAATATGATAGTATCAATCAGAATCAGAATATTTAGGATGTCGTGAAAACTGCATTGACTACATGGTTAAGTGGGCTGGATCTCATGGGCTTCGATCGTATAATCAGCTGTATGCAGTGGCTCAGTTCAACACGGTCCGGAGAAATCGACCTACAATATCTGTATTTAGCAATCTTGGGATTTCCCATTGTAATCTCTATTGAATATTTATTTGATATATACGTTTTTACTCGAAAGTTACATACGGATCAGAAAGAGCCAATTGGAATTTAATAAGTGAGTTTATGCATGTTTGTTATTACTTAATCACGAACGTGTAATAGACACACGCGTGCTCCCAGTGCACAATACTATAACCTCCGTACCGATTCAGCTATCGTTCAGAATCCGACTATTTTTGATGTCGTGTTAAATGCATTGATCGACATGCATTGAACATCAGGAAGACGTCCAAAACCTGGTTGCCGAAATGGCATACTGCAGCCGTCAAGAACACTCACATCCAGTGCCGCAACTAGAGATAAAAGGGCCTAGGTGCGAGTCATATTTTGGGGCCACCTATTTAAAACTTTTTTCTTACAAAATTGATTTAGTAATTGGGGCAAAAGCGTAATTAATGATGGGCTTAAAACCCCCCGGTAACAAAAAAACTCCCGAAAATAATCGACAACAATCGAAAAAATTAGATATCAAGTAGCTAATAATCGCATCTGGGTGAGTATCGATGAAACAACGGACGTTGAAGGACGCTTTATTGCTAATGTTATCATTGGTACTCTTGAGATTGAACATTCTGGATCCATTTTTTTACTCCACTCGGAACAATTAGAAAAAACCAATTTTTCTACCATAAGTAAAGTTTTCGACAAATCTATGAGCAAATTATGGCCAAATGGAATACAGCACGACAATGTACTATTATTTTTATCAGACGCGGCACCATATATGAAAAAAGCTGGAAAATCATTAAAAGTGTTCTACTCAAAAATGATTCATGTCACATGTACAGCACATGGCTTACATAGAATTGCCGAACAGGTTCGTGACCACTTTAGCACTGTTGACAAAGTAATCGCAAATTGTAAAAAATTATTTAAGAAAGCACCTACTAGAGTCGAAATATTTAAAATAGAGGCTCCAGGTATATGTTTACCACCAGACCCCATAATTACAAGATGGGGATCATGGATTAACGCTGCCATTTATTACTGTGAAAATTTGAGCACTGTCCGCCGTGTTATTGAAAAGCTCGATGAAGATGATGCAGTGAGTATAAAAAAAACTAAAAAATACATAGTTAAACCCGGTCTTGAGAGCAACCTAGCGTATATAAAATCTAACTTCACAATTCTCGTAGAAGGAATAAATAAACTACAAACAAAAGGCCTTTCTTTAATAACGGTGTTAAAAATAATTGAGGATATCGAAGAATCGTTCAAATCATTACAGGGTGAAGCAGGTGCAATTGTAAATAATAAATTTAAAACTGTATTTGAAAATAATAATTTTTTGTCAACATTAAAACGCATTTCTAAAATATTGTCGGGTGAAGAGGAAAATAGCGAATTAGATGGAGATCTTGAAGAATTGACTAGTGACGATATAGTATTTTTTAAGTATTCACCTATTACATCGGTTGATGTTGAACGTTCCTTTTCGACCTACATTTCATTATTGACTGATAACCGCCGGCACCTCAAATTTGAAAATTTGGCAAAACACTTAATCATACAGTGTAACTCAGGTAAAATAAATAAAATATTATTTAATTAATAAATATTAAATAATAATTACTTGAATTTTATTCTTATTTACTCAGATAATTTTGAATAGTTGCGTACAAACGATGTCATAATTCAAGGTATCAAGTTAATCAATACATACAAATTTTTTCAAACTGTAAACGGAGAGTTTATATTTTTTTATAAATAAATGATTTAATAAAGTTATATGATAAATTGAATTATTTTTTTTATTTTTTTTATTTTTTTTTATTTGTTGCTATTTTTGATGTTTTTAGGGCATATTTATAGAGCATATTTTACGGTTTTTTTGGTCATATTATAGCGCATATTTTAGGATTTTTGGTGCTATAAAATCCGAACCCTGATAATAATGCATCAAAAATGAAACGTTAGACTCTGTATACTGCAACGATTAAAATAATATAACATGAATGTATTTAGATAATGTTATTAAATATATAAATTGTAACTAATTTTATTTTGATAACTTTATGAATATGAATATTATTTTTATTTATTGCTTTAATAATGACGAGGCTTATGGTATGATTAAATAATGATCAAACCCAACTTATAAATGAAATGTTGCAAATTCGCAAAACTATTTCACGCCATTATTTACCAAGGAATTTTCATGACAAATGTGCATTAAACTGCGTTTTGAATATAAACTTGTTACATTCACTAATATAATTATACTTGTACTCTTATCTTTCTTTTGATCGTGGTTTTTTTGGATTTCGAGAGACTCTTATCTAAAAATACTTGAAAATTTCCATTTAAGCCATATCCCTGCATATTTTTCATTATAAAGTCATACTTTATTTTTGTTGATTTAAACCATTGTCCACAATTCTAATATTTTTTAGAGAGCGTTTTTACTCGGTATGTCCGGAAATATGTGGCCTACCCATAACTGAGAAATGCCGATGTGAAAAAGTCATGGACCCGTTTTATGAAGCCGATTATAACTTTCGTTATTTAGCAAAAGATCGATCAAAATCTTTCGTCACTCTTGTCAAATTTTGAATTCAGATAATTGACAAATGAGACATTTGACACCCGGTGGTTATGTCGACACTGCACCCGATATTTTTAGAACACTGACAATTGACACCGAGCGATTACGATTACGATATCCACGAGTAGGTACTACCCATATAATTATTAGTCGTTATTCAGCGCCGATATTCTGTGGTCTGTTGGTTATCCAACCATTTTAACAATTTAGTTTGAAAGTTATTCAATATGAAGTCAGATGAAATTGATAAAATTAATACAAAATTAATTAAAAATGATTACTTTAATGTTATTCAAACATAATGCTTAAACTAAAAGTTTTTCAAACGAAAGTGGCTGATGGATTCGTGCTTAAATTAATAAAAATATGAGAATTAGTTATTGCGTTTAATTTTTATGTAAAATTTCGATTTACCAATCGACTGAAAACTAAACTTTTTTTGTGATGTGTGTTAGATTCAATACATTTGGATTTCATGTGAATATCTCCTCTACACTAATACGGATGTGTTCCATTCATTTATGAAAAACCGTTTCTAATCACATTATTAACTTTATTTTCAGCGTCAAAGTAAGTAAGCTAAAAAAGTAAAAAAAATGAACGTAATACAAAATTAATTATTAATGATTACATTTATGTTTTTCAAAGAGAACTGGGTGATTAACTAAGGTCTACTTGTTTTCAATGAACGGAAGAGCATTGTAAAAGTTTTGTTACGACATATTTATCTAAAACCAAAATATGATAATATCAATCAGAATCAGAATATTTAGGATGTCGTGAAAACTGCATTGACTACATGGTTAAGTGGTCTGGATCTCACTTCGATCGTATAATCAGCTGTGGCTCAGACGCTCAGTTCAACACGGTCCGGAGAAATCGACCTACAATATCTGTATTTAGCAATCTTGGGATTTCCCATTGTAATCTCTATTGAATATTTATTCGATATATACGTTTTTACTCGAAAGTTACATACGGATCAGAAAGAGCCAATTGGAATTTAATAAGTGAGTTTATGCATGTTTGTTATTACTTAATCACGAACGTGTAATAGACACACGCGTGCTCCCAGCGCACAATACTATAACCTCCGTACCGATTCAGCTATCGTTCAGAATCCGACTATTTTTGATGTCGTGTTAAATGCATTGATCGACATGCATTGAACATCAGGAAGACGTCCAAAACCTGGTTGCCGAAATGGCATACTGCAGCCGTCAAGAACACTCACATCCAGTGCCGCAACTAGAGATAAAAGGGCCTAGGTGCGAGTCATATTTTGGGGCCACCTATTTAAAACTTTTGTCTTACAAAATTGATTTAGTAATTGGGGCAAAAGCGTAATTAATGATGGGCTTAAAACCCCCCGGTAACAAAAAAACTCCCGAAAATAATAGACACTTGGTTTCCCATCTCAGGGGGCTAAACATTTTTATTTTGGCTCTCCCAATAATGCCTATACATAGTGCGTACCAAGTACAAATTTAAAAAAGCAAAACGATTTTCATCAATTTATTTTAAATAATTTTACTTACAAAAATAGAACAAATAATTTATGCATAGGCTTCCATTCAAAATGTAAACCTAAAACCATGTATGTTTTTCATTTATTTTTTTCCCCAATGCTTTTTGTTCTTTCTTCTGTTTTTTGACTGGTCAAGGAAATGTTAGTTGATGATTTTAAAACATCAATGTGTCTATCTTTTAATGCATAAACTGAATCATGTCTTGCCTCTCATCTAGCGACACACACTTTTTTTCAAACTTTATTGTTTTTTTTTTTTTTGTTCGCTACATTATCACGAAACGTTAAGGAAGCCCATCGTTTACACGGTATGTCCGGAAATATGTGGCCTACCCATAACTGAGAAATGCCGATGTGAAAAAGTCATGGACCCGTTTTATGAAGCCGATTATAACTTTCGTTATTCAGCAAAAGATCGATCAAAATCTTTCGTCACTCTTGTCAAATTTTGAATTCGGATAATTGACAACTGAGACATTTGACACCCGGTGGTTATGTCGATTCTGCACCCGATATTTTTAGAACACTGAAAATTGACACCGAGTGATTACGATTACGATATCCACGAGTAGGTGCTACCTATATAATTATTAGTCGTTATTCAGTGCCGATATTCTGTGTTCTGTTCGTTATCCAACCATTTTAACAATTTAGTCTAAAAGTTATTCAATACGAAGTCAGATGAAATTGATAAAATTAATACAAAATTAATTATAAATGATCTAGGAATCCACCTGTTGAAACTGCCAGGAAACTGATCGATTCAAGATATAAAAGTGCTAAAGATTGGCGTAAAGAGTGGGCTAACTTCTTTGCACCAAATCGCCAGAGTAAAAGGGAAGAAAATACAACCAACGGTTTAAAGGCATACATGAGATAACTCCGGAAGCAATTAGTTGGATATCAAATCTCGATATAAGACTATAAATATCTTAAGGACTCTTATATCCTATCTTTGTGATTATCTTAATTACACTATTTTTGATTTTGATTATGATTCTATTTAAGTTAAACCAGTGGTAGCCGAAATGGCATACTGCAGCTATCAAGAACAATCACATCCATAAATGTACCGGGCGTTCCGGCCGTTGAAAGTTACCATTTTTCCCACTGTGGCAATTAGGTGAGCACGGTGTATTTTTTACCGAATACATAGTCCAGACACCTCATTTTCACACGGCGTTTTCGCCATAGTGTACGGACGCAAAGTGATTTTAGAATCAGCAAACCTTATTTTTGCGCAATGTTTTCCAGTTTCAAAGAAAACGGAAAATTTTATCGATCATTCGTACAAACGAACTTATCGCGAGCAAACGGTATTTTCTCGATAATTACTGAGATTTTTTACTACACGTCCACTCGTACGTATGTTCGTTTTCGTTTTTGACCATGACCACGAAATCAAATCGCGTGTTTACGCTCGCGGCCAAGTTTATGACTCTACTAGGCAAAACAACTACGATTTAGTTAAACTAATTTTATAGTTTGTTCACAAACTATTTAAATTACTATATATTATAACGTGAAATCCGACTGATTTTTTTCAGTTTAGTAATTAAATAGCTTAACTAATTTGCAATAGTACTCTTGAGTATTATGATAGGTACATTTAACAATGATTGAATCACGTTAACTATATCTCGTTGAATAAAACTATTCGATACGTACTTACATCGCGGGGTTAAAAAAAAAAACAAACTTAAAAAAGTTGTTGAAAAAGTGAAACGACAAAAAATACTCGGAAATTAATTGCAAAACACATGTAATCGAATTTGAAACGCAAGGCCAACAGAGCGGTCAGAACGGACCGATCGATCGACGGCGAGTGAATCGCGTCCGTCACGTTCAACAGCACGTTTATGTAGCGATCGATTTGTTTCGTCATACTCTCAATTTCGCCGATTATCAGGTTGAAATGGTCGAAGAACACGTCAATCGTAGGATTTACTTAATATTTACTTAATCACGAAGGTGTAATAGACACACGCGTGCTCTCAGCGCACTATACTATAACCTCCGCACCGATTCGGCTATAGTTCAGAATCCGACTATTTTTGATGTCGTGTTAAATGCATTGATCGACATTCTTTACAAAGCGCTTTCACTCGGTATTTCCGGAAATTATTCCAAATTATTGGCAGACTAATTGCTGTAAAGCGCCGATGTGAAAAAGTCATGGACCCGTTTTATGAAGCCGATTATAACTTTCGTTATTTAGCAAAAAATCGATCAAAATCTTTCGTCACTCTTGTCAAATTTTGAATTCGGATAATTGACAACAGAGACATTTGACACCCGGTGGTTATGTCGATACTGCACCCGATATTTTTAGAACACTGACAATTGACACCGAGCGATTACGATTACGATATCCACGAGTAGGTACTACCTATATAATTATTAGTCGTTATTCAGTGCCGATATTCTGTGGTCTGTTCGTTATCCAACCATTTTAACAATTTAGTTTAAAAGTCATTCAATATGAAGTCAGACAAAATTGATAAAATTAATACAAAATTAATTATAAAATATTACTTTTTTGTTTTTCAAACATAAATATATATGCAATACTGCATATTGCTATATGTGAAATTCCTATAAATTAAAAATTAGATTTACAAATATTTAATACTCTTTTAAATCTATTCTTAAAATAATTTGCATACCTTTTTATGATGAGACAGTAGGTGTGGTGCACAGAAACGTTTATTGCATACTGTATACTTGTATGATTTTATTCCAAAATGACTATTTTCATGGTATCTTAGAAAATTCCGCACATCAAATAAAACCCATAGAGAAATACGGCCTTCTCATTGGTCTAAAATATTTAGCGCTGTATTCAAATTGAAATTATGATTGATTACTATATAATATTTAATTTTTTTTTTTATAATATACATATAAATTTTATATAATTTTGAATTATGTATACATTAATGAAATAATGATTGTATACATTTAGCAAACGTCAATACATAAATGGGTTACCATTACGATATTTTAATAGTTTATGTAGTTAATAGCAAAATAGTTATGTTTATTTCAAACTTAAAGTTTAAACTTAAAGTAAATAAACTGGCCAAATGTCTAAAACGCGGAATTTCTGTTCCAACTAATGGCATAGATGATATTATGTACATGTTATTAAACCCGTGATTTCAATAACTATAAACGGTTTTAAAGATAGGAAGTAGTTTTCTGTAGCGAAATTTTTTCCAGAAATGGCTCAAAAGACACTAAAGACGGTTATGAATACAAACGCCTAGCTTTCACTGTTTTGTGTGATATTAAATGAGAAACTGACGACAGCACAGTAGTGTACGGACGCAAAGTGATTTTAGAATCAGCTACACCTTATTTTTGCACTATGTTTTCCAGTTTCAAAGAAAATAGAAAATTCCGTGTTTTAAAACAAGCGTAAAATTCTACTGCTTTACGACTTTTAGCGGATTTCATTTATATCGCCCAAATCGTGATCATCGGAATCAACACGTTGACTTTTTGTACAAATTCAATAATATTTTATTATATCGTGGCTTCCTCTTCCAGTGAATTTAAGGAGCTTTTCAATTTAAACCCACCGGATGATATAACACTGAGTAACATGGGTGGCCAACATGATTATGTACGCGAGCCATATGTATTGATAAGATTACATCCAGAGCCAAATTGTCTTATTTGTACTTTTACACCACAAAAGTAATAACGATAGATAACAGCCGATTAACATATCAATTTACGAAGTATGACATTATATCGTCGTTAAAATAGTCTGTGTTGAAGAGCCCTTTTGTTATCATCTCAATAATTGTTTTTGTAAAATATTTGTAACATTATACCGATACTTACTGCGAAAGTTTGTTACGATATTCATTTCTAAAAAAGCGGTTTAACTGTTCATAAAAATATGAAGAAGAAAAACTGGAATTTATTTTTTGAAATGGAAGAACTGTACTTTTCCATACTGAAAAAAGATAAACCATTTTGTCTCATATGTCATCTTACATGATCACAGTTTAAGGTTCGTAATTTAAAACGTCATTACGAAACCAATCAAAGCACATTTAGTCGAGATTTTTCTATCGGTTCTCATTCGAGGCGAAAGAGATTTTATTAGATAAAATCGCAAAATAAGATTAAATAACCGTTTTTAAATCAACGTTTTTTTGCGTTTATTTTTCTTCTATAAGACGTCTTGTTTGTTATTCGAATAACATAAATAACGTATTCCGCATAAAACATGTCACTACCATTATTAATAATTACATTATTATATATTATATTATTAATAACAGCTAAAACAAGTTAAAATATTATTTTTTTTTTAAAATTATTATTTTAGAATGATTATTGATTAAAAATCAGAAGCATAAAAAAGCTAAACAAGTAACAACGTATAATAGACAAAAAAATTACATTACTGTAGTATAATTAAAAATTTATTTTCCAATTTTTAAACTATAATAAATATAACTTAAACGCATTTTTTTAGTGCATTTTTTGAGTTTTTTAAGTCTCATTTTTGCATTTTTTTTAATGGCATTTTTTGAAATTTTTTAGAGCATTAAAATCCCAGGCCTATTTATTATACTATTTTGTATTATTTCGTGTTCGAAAACAGCTAAGGAACGCAGTAACGCAGTCGAATTGCCTATTCAGAGCGCCGGCCTATATGTCGACTGTGTTTATTTATAAAACATTTAAACTTTTATCTGCTTATTGCGATGTCACATATAACGATATTCCGAGTTAATCGATTCCCGGCTACGTATTTGGTCAGTTTGATTCATCGTGTGCAGTAATTTTGGTCGTGTAAAACGATATCGGTCGCAGCGATAATCCGGATATAAAGATATTTTTTCGCATTCAAAACATTTATATATTATTGATTCCTGTGATTACGTCGTGATTTCCCTTCGCCGATCATGGCTCTCCCAGAACGAATGAGAAAAGATAGACTATGGTTCCGAAACGTGCGAAGACATCTTCGATATCGTGTTTAAAAATAGAATATTCAACTCACAGAAATCGAGCAATTATGCGGCACTCACTGATTGGCGATAACACGAAACCACGTGAAGATAACAATATTTTAATAAAGTGGCGATTTTGAACCTTATTACTTAATAATGTTTAAATGAAAATCAACGACTTATCGAAAATAATTTTGGGCACAATCAACGAAAAATACCAATTTGTCCAGCCTTAAAAAGGTACTTTTCAAAGTGTCGACAACCAATTATCAGGAGTATACCGTGCACGTTTTACAAATATTTAGTTTTCTTACATAGGTTAGAAGTTTTTGAATAAAAAAAAATTTTTCCACGGTTATCGAAATGACGTGAGGCTTCATACGCCATCATTAGGCAAATAATTATAATTATCAACAAAACCCAATCGGCAAGTGGCGAATTTGGTTAGGGGATGGGGTGTAACGAACACGCTCGTGCTCCCAGCGCCCAACGAGCTAACCGCCGACCCTGTCATTTTTTTGCGGTCAATAGATGGCGCTCTCATCAGACTCCGGTTTCGCCTGCAAAACTTGGGTAGCACAGGGGTGAATCCGTCCGTTTGCGGCCGGTAGACTTCCACAGACCAGAATGAACCCCAATCGAGGTAGTAAACCCGGTAGCCGCCGTAGTATACTACCACTCTCGCGTGTGAGAGTTTGTATTCCACGGATACAAAGTCCAGGCACCTAAGTTCAGGGGCGTGCCTAGGATTTTTTTTCGGGGTGGGGGTTCAATATTTTTACTAACACGTACCTATTTTAAGTGTATAAGTGTATTTATTTTACTAGATAATAGATATTAATTGGCCATATATACAATATTCAAACAACATACATAATATGTCAGATCGAGTCATATTATTCAATAGTAATAATAAAAAAAAAAACCAAAAGAATCAAACCTAATCAAATTCCACATATAATATATATATATATATATATATATATATATATATATATATATATATATATATATATATTATACATTATAATGTAAGTATATTGCATATATATTGAGCATCCAAGCACCAAGATATACCGGCCGTACCGAACGCACAATCAAGTTCAACCGAAGCATCTGTCTATTTATGACACTGCAGTATATGTCATGTCTATTTAAGTTAAACCACTATTTTATGTTTTATGTACCAAAAAGTCAATAATAATATCATGTGTAATTTTATGAATTATTATGATATTGCTTAAAAAGTTGATTAGTGTAAATCCATGCGAAATAAATGAAACGTGAAAATTCTGTTTTTTTATTCAAAGAACATTAATAACGTATTCTGCATTGAACATGTCACTACCATGATCATAATATTTTTTATTATTTCATATTCGAAAACTAAGGAAACGCAGTCACGCAGTCAAATTGCCTATTTAGAGCGTTAAATTTAAAACATTTGTTTTTCATGCCAGTCTCTTCTAATTTCCTAGTACCAGTGGCGGACTGGAATAAAAAAGCCCGGGGTGCAAAAACATTTTTAGGGCCCTATCAACATTCTATAAAATAAAAAAAACATATTATGCACTTTCTATTTTATTCTCAGTAAATTTTTTTAATGTATTCATTATAGTACATACTTATTTTCTTAAATAAGAAGAATTTCAGTTTTTAAACAATAGAACTGTATAAACTTAATCTTAATAGTGTAAAATAAATTTAATTTTTTTTTATAATAGTTACATTTTTATCTTTTGAAAACAATTTAAATAATTAAATATTAATTAATATTTTTAAATATTAATTAATATTCTTCTTCTCTATTGGCTTCGGCCTTTAAGACCATGCCGCTATACACAAATCTTGCCATCTGTCCCTGTCCTCTGCAACTTCTCTTCATCTGATTCCTGGTCCTATCGATTTTATGTCCTTCTTTACACTGTCTTCCCACCTCAACCTGGGTCTTCCTAAAGGTCTTTTCCCTATAGGCTCTTCCTCTATTACCAGCCTAACAAGAGATCCTTGCTTACGCCATGCATGACCTCCCCACATGAGTCTTCTTTTTGTTATCTCTTTAATTATATCAGGCCTCTGAAACTGCATTTGAATTTCATAATTATGCAATTTCCTCCATTCATTTGTTTGGTTATCAAAGACCGGTCCATATATTTTTCTTAAAACCTTTCTTTCGAATACTCCTAGTCTCTGTTCTTCGGCTTTTCTCAGTGCCCACGTCTCAGATCCGTACATGACAATAGGTCGTAATAATGTCATGTACATTCTTATTTTTAAATTTTTAGAGAGGGTCCTAGATTTCAGTACTTTTTCTAACCCATAGTATCCCTTATTAGCTAGTTTTATTCTCGACGACACATCTGTTTTAAGTTCATTGTCTTGAGTAATAATATATCCGAGATACTTAAATTGTGAGACTTTCTTAAAAATATGTCCTTCTAATTCAATATGTTGTCCTAGTCTGTAATTTCTGCTATTTCGGCTAACAGTTAAGTATTCTGTCTTATCATCGTTAACGGTTAATCCCACTTTCTTTGCAGCCTTTATAAGTTTTTTTCCCAGCCTTTTTATCGTCTCAATATCATCTCCTAAGAGAGCTATATCGTCCGCGTATGCTAAAAGTCCTATTGTTATTTGTCCCAGCGCAATTCCTTCTGAAACGTTCATTTCTCGTACTATTTTTTCCAGTACCAGGTTAAACAACACTGGGGAGAGCGCATCCCCTTGCCGGAGACCTGTCGTCACCCTCACAGGCTGAGATGTTGTGTTCGCTATCTTAACCTTTATATCCGTCTGGTTGATGCTGGCTCCAATGAGGCTTACAATTTTACTTGGGAATCTAAATTCTTTGAGTATATTTATAAGGCTTTCTCTATGAATAGAATCATAAGCTTTTTTAAAATCTACAAACAATATGTGTACATCCTAATTATACTCCCAACTTTTTTGGAGGATCTGTCTTATTACGAAAATCTGATCCGTTGTAGATCTATACGGCCTAAAACCTCCCTGATAGTCTCCTAGTAAAGTCTCTGCTATTGGCTTTACTCTATCCAGTATACAATATGCTAGGACTTTATACGTTGTATCTAGTAATGCTATACCCCTATAATTACTACATTCTTGTGGATCATTTTTTTTGTGAATAGGACACACTAATGCGGTGCCCCAATCCTCCGGAAGTCTTTCTTCATGCCAGATACTCTCTATAATACTATGTATTCTATTTATTGTTCCGTCGTCCAGGTTCTTTAGTACTTCTCCTTGGATCCCGTCCTCCCCAGGAGTTTTGTGGTTTTTTAGTCTATTAAGTTGTTGTAATATTTCCTCTTTGCTTGGAGGCGGACAATCAGTATCATTAGGTTCCGTTGGCATCCATGCAAATGTATTGACTGGGTTTTCGCAATTAAGTAATAATCCAAAATATGTCTCCATTTTTCCAACACCTTGTCTTGTTCTGTCACAAGGGAACCATCGTCATTTTTAAGGAACTTTTCATGTTTTTTCTACCCTCCTCTAATTGAATTTATCTTCTGGTATAATTGTTGAGTTCTATTTACTTTGTGATCAATTTCGGCTTCCTCTAATACATCTTTTGTATATTTCCGTTTTTCATATCTAAATATATTATTTGCTTCCTTTTGACATTCTTTGTATGCCATCACTTTCTCTCTATTATAGGGATTGTTGAGCATTTGGGTCCTGGCTTCTTTCCTTCTATTAAATGCTTCCTTGCAGGAGTTGTTGAACCATGGTTTCCTTGTCCTGTCTTGTTTGCCTATTACTGTGACTGTGGCCGTTTTTATAGCATCCTTAACCGCTTTCCATTTAGCATCAATTGTCTCTTCTTGATTTATGTTTAAACTGTTCATTGTTTCATGTAATTTTTGCTTGAAATTTCTACATATATTGGTATCTTTTAGCTTATTCACGTCATATTTGTCCACTAACGTTCCTTTTTTAGATGTCAGTTTCTTGAGTTTAACCTTCAGTTTTCCTTTAACTAGGTAGTGGTTGGGGGGGGTTTGAACACCCAAGCACCAAGATATACCGGCCGTACCGAACGCACAATCAAATTCACCGAAGCTCCACTGTCCCGTTGTGACCGTTAGGTGACCACGGTATATCCTTCCACGGATACAAAGTCCAGGCACCTAAGTTCAGGGGCGTGCCTCGAATTTTTTTTCGGGGTGGGGGTTCAATATTTTTACTAACACGTACCTATTTTAAGTGTATAAGTGTATTTATTTTACTAGATAATAGATATTAATTGGCCATATATACAATATTCAAACAACATACATAATATGTCAGATCGAGTCATACTATTATTCAATAGTAATAATAAAAAAAAAACCAAAAGAATCAAACCTAATCAAATTCCACATATAATATATATATACATTATAATATTATAATGTAAGTATATTGCATATATATTGAGCACCCAAGCACCAAGATATACCGGCCGTACCGAACGCACAATCAAGTTCAACCGAAGCTCCACTGTCCCGTTGTGACCGTTAGGTGACCACGGTATATCCTTCCACGGATACAAAGTCCAGGCACCTAAGTTCAGGGGCGTGCCTAGAATTTTTTTTCGGGGTGGGGGCTCAATATTTTTACTAACACGTACCTATTTTAAGTGTATAAGTGTATTTATTTTACTAGATAATAGATATTAATTGGCCATATATACAATATTCAAACAACATACATAATATGTCAGATCGAGTCATATTATTCAATAGTAATAATAAAAAAAAAAACCAAAAGAATCAAACCTAATCAAATTCCACATATAATATATATAAATATATATATTATACATTATAATATTAAAATGTAAGTATATTGCATATATATATTATAATATTAAGTAAAACTTTTATTAACAATTATTTTTATTTTTCGGGGGGGGGCCCTTAGGCACGCCCCTGCCTAAGTGTCACCCGGTACCGTCGCCGCCGCTATATTCGCCGCCGCTGTTTAGCCACCGCCTCTTTTTAATAGCCACCGCCGCGGTTCTACGTTTCACTTCCCGTCGTGAAAGTTAGGTGACCACGGTGTATCCGTCCACGGATACAAAGTCCAGGCACCTAATTGTCACCCGGTATTGGGTATATGTCAATTGCGCCAGAAATTACAGGTAAGGAAAAAAAATTATGGGATTCAAAAAGGTTATACATCAACTGCGCCGGACGATATTTAGGTCCAAAAAAGATAATACATTAATTGCGCCGGCAATACTGAAGTTGAAAAATAAGCTGATTACACACTAGGCGATTTGAACGTACTCGCCTGCGTTTATATTACACACGGACGATTTGAAATCGCGACGTTTTAAACTGTACATACTATACGTTATCTATCTACATGCGATAAATTTGTAAAAAATCGGAATATCCGCTAATAAAAATGAGATAACGAAATAATATTATATTATGGAAGTAATAACTAACAAGTTATTTTTCTTTTTTCCAAATGATCAGTATCGTGTCGTCGTTCGTATAAATTCGTTTACGTGAAATAGTCTATAGCATGGGTCGGCAATAGGCGGCCCGCGGGCCAAATCCGGCCCTCGGAGAGGAAATAACTGGACCGCCGAAAATATTTTTCTTAGACGTCGGTTTTCCGCACACTTTAGAATTCCGTATAGAATTTAGATATTTGATCCGTTTGTTATGACGTAGGTAATTGGAGATTACGATAGCGAATACATTAATTATCTTAAACTATGATTTAATACGAAAATAAATACATTGATTATTATCTAACTAATATTTAAGTTTTTCTGGCCCTCAAAAATTTGTTTTCAAATTATCTGGACCGTTATAGAAATCAATTGCCGACCCCTGGTCTATAGCAATAGCAATTTCGTATAATAATATTATTATAATAATGGAAGTAATTTTGAGTGAACGTGGGAAAGAACTAATTCTTTATAAAAATTATAAATCAAATCAAAACGTTTGTCTTCATAAAGATCATATTTTATGCACATCTGTTTCCAAACTATTTAAATCACTATATATCACGTGAGATCCTACCGATTTTTGTCAGCATAGCACTTGAATAGCTAAAATAATTTGCATAAGTACTCTTAAGTATTAAGATCGGTACATTTAACAAAAAATTCAATCGCATTAACTACAACTCGGTAAATAAAGCTATTAGATACGTATTTTTTTTCGCGGGGAACGCAGGCAAACAAAATAACTTTAACTCAAGGCTCATTTTCAACCATAATTTATACGAGGGGGTAAACCCAGGAAGATTCATTACATTTAAAATTAGATCCTGAAGAATTAAATTCGGGAACTGGCAAAACGTTAAAAACTCGGCATGACTATTCCAATCAATAGCATAGATTAAATGGACACGTTATTATACCGATTTTGTAATATATGGCTATTAAAGATAGAAAGTTATCTTCTGTAATTAAATTTTTTCCGGTTATTACCGAAAATCCCACAAAATCCTATAACAATTATCAAAAAACGAAAAAAATTGTCTGTTGATCAAGAGGCTTGAATTCAAAGAAAGGAATCAAATACTCGAGGTAGGCTCTTGAGGTAAACGTATGAACCGATTAAATTGCAATGAGAACAAATAAAAGGAATTCAGAAGTTACCTCGAAGTTCCCACACGAAAAGATCTTATCATAATTCTCTTACAGATTACTGAGAAAAGTACCATAAATAGATCGCAAGAAAATGATACGATCGTAACAGAAAATGAAAACCCAGAGCAGAATCCATCAAACGAATACGAATGGCGAATGGAGAAATCAAATCAAAACGTACTATTTCCCGTGTTTAATTTTTAAATGCCGATGTGAAAAAGTCATGGACCCGTTTCATGAAGCCGATTATAACTTTCTTTATTTAGCAAAAAATCGATCAAAATCTTTCGTCACTCTTGTCAAATTTTGAATTCGGATAATTGACAACTGAGACATTTGACACCCGGTGGTTATGTCGATTCTGCACCCGATATTTTTAGAACACTGACAATTGACACCGAGTGATTACGATTACGATATCCACGAGTAGGTGCTACCTATATAATTATTAGTCGTTATTCAGTGCCGATATTCTGTGTTCTGTTCGTTTTCCAACCATTTTAACAATTTAGTCTAAAAGTTATTCAATACGAAGTCAGATGAAATTGATAAAATTAATACAAAATTAATTATAAATGATCTAGGAGTCCACCTGTTGAAACTGCCAGGAAACTGATCGATTCAAGATATAAAAGTGCTAAAGATTGGCGTAAAGAGTGGGCTAACTTCTTTGCACCAAATCGCCAGAGTAAAAGGGAAGAAAATACAACCAACGGTTTAAAGGCATACATGAGATAACTCCGGAAGCAATTAGTTGGATATCAAATCTCGATATAAGACTATAAATATCTTAAGGACTCTTATATCCTACCTTTGTGATTATCTTAATTACACTATTTTTGATTTTGATTATGATTCTATTTAAGTTAAACCAGTGGTAGCCGAAATGGCATACTGCAGCTATCAAGAACAATCACATCCATAGATGTACCGGCCGTTCCGGCCGTTGAAAGTTACCATTTTTCCCACTGTGGCAATTAGGTGAGCACGGTGTATTTTTTACCAATACATAGTCCAGACACCTCATTTTCACACGGCGTTTTCGCCATAGTGTACGGACGCAAAGTGATTTTAGAATCAGCAAACCTTATTTTGGCGCAATGTTTTCCAGTTTCAAAGAAAACGGAAAATTTTATCGATCATTCGTACAACCGAACTTATCGCGAGCAAACGGTATTTTCTCGATAATTACTGAGATTTTTTACTACACGTCCACTCGTACGTATGTTCGTTTTCGTTTTTGGCCATGACCACGAAATCAAATCGCGTGTTTACGCTCGCGGCCAAGTTTATGACTCTACTAGGCAAAACAACTACGATTTAGTTAAACTAATTTTATAGTTTGTTCACAAACTATTTAAATTACTATATATTATAACGTGAAATCCGACTGATTTTTTTCAGTTTAGTAATTAAATAGCTTAACTAATTTGCATTAGTACTCTTGAATATTATGATAGGTACATTTAACAATGATTGAATCACGTTAACTATATCTCGTTAAATAAAACTATTCGATACGTACTTACATCGCGGGGTTAAAAGAAAAACAAACTTAAAAAAGTTGTTGAAAAAGTGAAACGATAAAATATACTCGGAAATTAATTGCAAAACACATGTAATCGAATTTGAAACGCAAGGCCAACAGAGCGGTCAGAACAGACCGATCGATCGACGGCGAGTGGATCGCGTCCGTCACGTTCAACAGCACGTACGCGTGCTCTCAGCGCACTATACTATAACCTCCGCACCGATTCGGCTATCGTTCAGAATCCGACTATTTTTGATGTCGTGTTAAATGCATTGATCGACATTCTTTACAAAGCGCTTTTACTCGGTATTTCCGGAAATTATTCCAAATTATTGGCAGACTAATTGCTGTAAAGCGCCGATGTGAAAAAATCATGGACCCGTTTTATGAAGCCGATTATAACTTTCGTTATTTAGCAAAAAATCGATCAATATCTTTCGTCACTCTTGTCAAATTTTGAATTCGGATAATTGACAACTGAAACATTTGACACCCGGTGGCGTATTTTGCAAATGTAGGTACACTCAGAACCGGGTTGCTCTGATTGGTCCAATTTGAATTGCCGCTCTTTTTTTATTATAATTATAATTATTTGAGATAATATATAATATTACTTTTATCTTCACCATTAATGATAACTGATTAATGATAAGAACGAATTATGATAAAATAAAATTATTAATTTAACATTTACAAGTAGGTTAAAGTATATTATATTACACTGAAGTTTTGCTCAGAATCATTTTATACTGAAGATATGAGTCATTTCTTTAAAACTTTTGTGTTGGCCACAGCTACTGCAGCGTATACGTATTTTATTGTATTGGTAATATTTTATTAATTATTGATAAGGAGGTTTTTTAAAATCACTAATTAAGTACTTCGAAGACTTATATTACGAGTTGATTTTAGATCAATCAACATAGCATGTATTTACACTTCGAACTTCTATGGAAAGTAAAGATGATGTTTAACAATTTATTAAACAATTTGGAAAGTTTTATGACAGTAACTGGATTGTTGGTAATAGAATGCTCAAGGGAAATATTTTTCAGTCAGTATATTTTTGTTAATTAATCAAGTTTAAGCTGTGATGTTTCGATGGCCTCAGTTGCTGTAATTTTAACTGCAACTAAAGGTGGTGCTGTTCAAATTGGTGTTTTGGTGCACAGGAAACAAACAAGTTTATCATATGAAAAAGGATTTAAAATGCTTAATGAATTTTTTCCTAATTGCTTTGGAGGATTAGAGGTAATGATAAAAATAATAAAAAATGAACTGATAAGGGTTTTAAAATTATAGGTATTAAAATTATTTTTGTTATTATTATTTTTTTTAGTTATAAAATTTAATTTTTTATGTATTAGTGTGAATAAAGATTAATTATGTTTAACAATAATTTACTATAATTTATATTTTTATTCACAATCTAATAACTTATAAAACAATAAAACAAAATATGGTTTAAATTATAAGTTAAAATATTATCTAGTAAGAAATTACTAATTAACTTTGTTTTCATGACACTATGGCCTACAGAACAGATAATACATTAATCTGTAATACTTTTAGCTGTAAAAAAGTGCAATGTATACCAATGTAACACAAAATTAGTGTGTAACAATAAGTTATCAATTATATGTTGGAACACTTTGTATTACAAGATTTAACCTTTTAAATTAATACTTTTTAATATCATACCTACAATACAAATATCTCCCAATTTCCATAACTTGATAGTTTATACTTTTCAAATAATAATAATAACAATTATAACATGTGTCATCTATTGTTTTTATTATTTAAAATTTGAATTTAAAAATAAAAATAATTTTTAAATTTATTCTGATTTTAAAAATTTAAAATATTAGGTATATGATTTATGAATATTAAATATTTTTTCTTAACAAAGTATCAAAACTTTATAGGAACACCAACCAATTCTGATTTTGATTATTTTTAAGTTTTAATTAATTAAGATTATTGTTTTTAATAAACCCTTTGTAATTTTAATTTAGTACCCAAAGATAATTATTATGACTGATGATTCCGTTTTTAGTGAGATTTAGCATTATTTATATTTAAATTTAAACATTGGGTTAAATTATGAAGACGCTTAGGCTGCTTGAATTTTTTTTTTGTGATTGTATGTTTTCCAGCTGTGGAACAAGTTGTTGCAGGAAGTCTTCCTGCATTAATTCTATGCGTACCCTTGTAGTTTCCACGTCTCCTAGCCACCGAAGTAGGTTGAACACGTATACGTCTTCCCCGTTTAGAACTGTAGTTAAAAATATAAAATAAATGAAGCAGCATAATACAATTTCATATTTGTTTATATATTAATGAAACAGTAATACTAAATAAACATTTACCTAGAAGCACTATTAATAACAAATTCTACCGCTTGAGTTGGAGTAACTTTTATAGTATGCATTACTTCAAAAAATGGTTTTGGTGGACACTCATCACCAAGAGCAAGCAAAGCTAGATTATAGCGATCATTGCAATTAACTACTGGACAATTTGGAAATTCTTTTGAGTTTGGAAAATGTTTTTTCAGAAAAGCTTGGTGTTTGCAAAATCCCCCCTGTTGACCACTATAGCAACTACACCAACCCACAATAGTATTAACCTCGTACATTTTTTTACTGTCTTTAGTACTAGGCACTTTATATACATAATCATCTACTTTCACCACAGTGCATATATCTACTGTTGACATTCGTGAAAGCTGCATTTCAAAATGGCTTTTTGATCTTCTGTTATAAGCAAAATCTAACAAGCGGTTGACAAAATATTTATCCCAAATTATAGCAATAAATTCAATAAGTGCAACTATATTATAAGCTTTTGTACGTTCCAGAACAATTTCTTTTAAAATACGAATAGAAGCTTCAGAATAATTATTTGTTTGATTATTCCGTGTTATTAGACTATTACTACTTCTATAAAGCATTGACCACTGATTGCTTCTTTTTAAATTTTCGTGCAAACGATTTTTAAATTTTTGATTATTTTCTAATTGGTTAATGTTATTTATAGAATCTTGAAATTCTTCATCAGTTTTAGAATATACTACCTGGCAAATACAATAGCATTTATTTTATCATAAGCTCAGCATAAGTCATCTAAAGTAGATACCTGTTTAAAAAGCTTCATCAAATGTTGCCTCTGAGTAGATAATACATTACTTTCAGTTGACATTAGCCATCTCCATTCTGCTTGCATGAAATGAAATAGACAAAGTAATTGAGTTGTTAAGGGCCAAACTTCTTTAATAGCATTTTTTTCAGCAACAGAATCATCAGTCATAATTATCTTTGGGTACTAATGCAAATTAAAATTACAAAGGGTTTATTAAAATCAATAATCCTGCTTTCAAAACTTAAAAATAATCAAAATCAAAATTGGTTGGTGTAACTATAAAGTGTTGATACTTGTTAAGAAAAAATATTTAATATTCATAAATCATATGCCTATTATTTTTACTTCTTAAAATCGGAATAAATAAAAATTATGTTTATTTTTAAATTCAAATTTTAAATAATAAAAACAATAGATGACACATGTTATTATTGTTATTATTATTATTTAAAAAGTATAAACTATCAAGTAATGGAAATTGGGAGATATTTGTATTGTAGGTATGGTATTAAAAAGTATTAATTTATAAAGATTAAATCTTGTAATACAAAGTGTTACAACATATAAGTGACAACTTATTGTTAGACACTAATTTTATGTTACATTGGTATAGGTACATAGCACTTTTTTACAGCTAATAGCATAACAGATTAATTATTATCTGTTCTATAGGCCATAGTGTCATGAAAACAAAGTTAATTAGTAATTACTTACTAGATAATATTTTAACTTATAATTTAAACCATATTTTGTTTATTGTTTAATAAGTTATTAGATTGTGAATAAAAATATGAATTATAGTAAATTGTTAAACATAATTAATCTTCGTTCACACTAATACATAAAAAAATAAATTATATAACTAAATAAAAATAATAATAACTAAAAATAATTTTAATACCTATAATTTTAAAACCATTATCAGTTCTTTTTTTATTATTTTTATCATTACCTCTAATCCTCCAAAGCAATTAGGAAAAAACTCATTAAGCATTTTAAATCCTTTTTCATATGATAAACTTGTTTGTTGCCTGTGCACCAAAATACCAATTGGAACAGCACCACCTTTAGTTGCAGTTAAAATTACAGTAACTGATGCCATCGAAACATCACAGCTTGAACTTGAATCAAGAAAAATTATTTCAGAGCTGCTTTGTAATTGTTGGGCTCTTTGGTTTAAAGATGTAACAATTAGAACTACCCAAGGAGTGGCTTTATTTATTTTAACAATTATACCTGCAAATACAATTTAAAATTTTATAATTTTAATATATAAATTCTATGGTTATTAGGTTGACATATATATATTTATAAATTAATAAAAACCTTGTTTAAGATATTCTGGGATTTTTTCTTCCAGTCGATCAAAGGGATCTTTTATAGTACCATAATTTTCTGTTAAATATTTATGCCACAGCCTATACACTGTCCAAGGTCTAGGATTTAGTGTACCATTTGCTAATTTAACAATGTAATTTGGTAGTGTTTGAAGTCTGGATATATTTTGTTTTATTGCTTGGCAAGGGGAAAGTCCATCAGCAAAGTACTGCCAAAAAATAGCTTTTACTTCTGGGTCAATAAATAGACGTTTTAGTGCATCGGCACTAGCACAGTTATGCATATGAAAAGGATTTATTTTGATGATTGTATTAAGCGGATGGTCTCTTTTTAAATATTCATCATTTTTTTTTGAGCCCTTAGTAACCTTTTTTATTAATATATCAATGAATCCTTCACAGTTCTGATTTTTTTTGCTATTTGAGCTCTTTCTGTGTGAGCTATAACTGCATAACCATTTTTGGTGCATTATAAACCTTAATCAGAACAAATAATTAATAACTTTAAATATATCCAAAAAGTATGAGTATAATTTATAATTTAAAGGTAGTATTTAAATATTATAAATTCATGTTAAGCAAAAATAAAAAGAATGGATTTCAATGCAAGTTTAGTTGAATTGTTGTTATACCTACCTACTACATATTTGTATAAATATAAACCTTGCTTAAGACATATTTAGACATATTTGCATAAATTATTTTATGATCAGTATTTTATAGGTAACTATAATAGTAACTATACTAGGTACTTATGTATTTTGAGAGTTTAAATTAATTTTTTGTTTAAGTCCAACTGTGATTGCAAATTATAATTTATTCTTGAGAATTAGGTAATAGTATGTAATATAAAATAAAAATTTAAAACTTAATAAAAATTATTTTATATATTTAAATTACAAGAGTTTAGCTTATTTACTATAGCATGCTTGAGACTTTAAGGATCAATTAATTAACAAAAATATACAGACCGACAATTATTTCCCTTGTTCATCCTATTGCGTTCAAAAACCAACAAACAAGATATTTGACAAACCAATAACTGAGAAATGCCGATGTGAAAAAGTCATGGACAGGTTTTATGAAGCCGATGATAACTTTCTCTATTTAGCAAAAAATCGATCAAAATCTTTCGTCACTTTTGTCAAATTTTGAATTCGGATAATTGACAACTGAGACATTTGACACCCGGTGGTTATATATATATAAAAATATTTATGCTATATATAAAAGCAAAAAATCGATTATATCCTTCGTCACTCTTTATAAATTTCGTATTTGGACAAAAGTTATCCAATATGAAGTCAGATGAAATGAAAATAATTAGTACAAAATCAATTATAAATTATTACATTCATGTTTGAGGAGTCTCTGCTACTATCCCAGTAACACACTCCAACTAACACATTCGTTGTTCATGTTCAACTTTTAAATGAAGGTCAGATGTTTTTCCATGTTTATTTTTGACCCCTGTGAAGTTAGCCCCCCCACCACCTCAGAATCGATCCGGACAAATTGTAAGTTAAAGCCCTTTATTTGTAAGTAATTGTAAGTTTATTCTCGAAATTTGTAAGTTGATCGCTTTGGATATATGGGGGCCCCTAGATATGCACCTTCAGCCCCCCCACCACCTCCAAATCGATCCGGACAAATTGTAAGTTAAAGCCCTTTATTTATAAGTAATTGTAAGTTCATTGTCGCAATTTGTAAGTTGACCGTTCATTAAGGGGGGGCTTTTGAAATTTGGGCGGCAGCCTTACTATACCACGGCTAAATCGATCCGGGCAAATTGTAAGTTGAATCCCTTTATTTTAAAGTACTTGTAAGTTCACTCCTGAAATTTGTAATTAATATCTAAGACTAACCATTCATATAGTCTAATTAGCCAGTAGGTATGCTAAATCAGTCAGTAACTTTAAAGTAATGGATCCATACTCATTTATCATTAATTGTTTATATTTAAACAAATAAAATAATACACATATGAATATAATAACAAATAAAATAATAAACTTCAAGTTTCATTAAAATTAGAGGTGTTAATAGAAAGTGTTTTCTAGTCATATTGTGACAAAATAATAATCTAAAACTTTTAGCAGAATATATATATATTTTTTTTTTTTTTTATTAAGCCGCAACAACAAAGGTTATTGGCATTTAAACATTATTACATTAAAATTGTTCAACAAAAGTGTGAGACATTAAAAATAATATGTACATGGTAATAGGGTAAGAAAATTACAATAAAAATATATAGATACAAAGATAAATAGATAGGTGGATACATGATGATAAGAGGTATGTTTGAAATCAGAATATATTATACCTAGTAATTATGAAATATATCAATCAAATTTACCAACTACTTCATTATGCGGAAATTTTTAGTAGTAATAATGATGCGAAGTTTTTCAGTTGATATTGAATTATAGAATTATTATGTATACATTTATACATACATTTCAATATAGGTATTAATATGTCAACTGTTTTCTAAATATTATTTATTCTCAGATAGACAATAAGAAGAGTTTTATGTATAATAATCAGGGTTCGGATTTTATAGCATTTGCTACTTATTATAGGATAGAGATAAAAATAGCAGAGTGGGCTATAAATTTGTTTTATGCACCAGGGACTCTAAATATGAAATTTAATTTTCCTATTTTTTGCATATTTGAAGAATTTTAGAGTTTTAGTGCTATTTTTAAAGTTTTGGTGCTATGTTTTGCTAATATTCTTAATTCAACGCTTTATTTCAGCGGTTCTCAAACGTTTTTGTTCGCGGAGCCCTTATTTTCCTAAAAAAAAATTACGGAGCCCCAAAAATCAGAAATGTCTATTTTAGACAACAATAATTCATAAAAAATGATGTCAATTATAAATGATTTGCTTCTTATTTTTTATTTTTTCTGTAGAATACGAATATACCTAAAAAAATTATTTAATTTATTTAATAGGAAAAAAATTTCAAAATATTTTAGTAATTTATCAATTTTAATATTAATGTGATCCATGATGTTGGCTTTTTTTACTGGCCAGTATTTTAATATTTGACTTGATGGACAAGAGTTGAATGCGCATGTCTGCTTCAGCATCTAATTTATTATACGATATTTGGTTTTTGAATATAAGTATAAAAATTAAAAACGTAACTAAGAAGTATAATAATAATTTAATAATTTGAATTCAATTAATACAAATATGCCCAGGGAGCCGCGGAGCCCCAGGGCTCCGCGGAGCACAGTTTGAGAACCGCTGATTTAAACCTTTGTCCACAATTCTAATATTTTTTAGAGAGCGTTTTTACTCGGTATGTCCGGAAATATTTGGCCTACCCATAACTGAGAAATGCCGATGTGAAAAAGTCATGGACCCGTTTTATGAAGCCGATTATAACTTTCGTTATTTAGCAAAAGATCGATCAAAATCTTTCGTCACTCTTGTCAAATTTTGAATTCAGATAATTGACAACTGAGACATTTGACACCCGGTGGTTATGTCGATACTGCACCCGATATTTTTAGAACACTGCCAATTGACACCGAGCGATTACGATTACGATATCCACGAGTAGGTACTACCTATAGAATTATTAGTCGTTATTCAGTGCCGATATTCTGTGTTCTGTTCGTTATCCAACCATTTTAACAATTTAGTTTAAAAGTTATTCAATATGAAGTTATATGAAATCGATAAAATTAATACAAAATTAATTAAAAATGATTACTTTAATGTTATTCAAACATAATGCTTAAACTAAAAGTTTTTCAAACGAAAGTGGCTGATGGATTCGTGCTTAAATTAATAAAAATATGAGAATTAGTTATTGCGTTTAATTTTTATATAAAATTTCGATTTACCAATCGACTGAAAACTAAACTTTTTTTGTGATGTGTGTTAGATTCAATACATTTGGATTTCATGTGAATATCTCCTCTACACTAATACGGATGTGTTCCATACATTTATGAAAAACCGTTTCGAATCACATTATTAAGTTTATTTTCAGCGTCAAAGTAAGTAAGCTAAAAAAGTTAAAAAAATGAACGTAATACAAAATTAATTATTAATGATTACATTTATGTTTTTCAAAGATAACTGGGTGATTAACTAAGGTCTACTTGTTTTCAATGAACGGAAGAGCATTGTAAAAGTTTTGTTACGACATATTTATCTAAAACCAAAATATGATAATATCAATCAGAATCAGAATATTTAGGATGTCGTGAAAACTGCATTGACTACATGGTTAAGTGGTCTGGATTTCACTTCGATCGTATAATCAGCTGTGGCTCAGACGCTCAGTTCAACACGGTCCGGAGAAATCGACCTACAATATCTGTATTTAGCAATCTTGGGATTTCCCATTGTAATCTCTATTGAATATTTATTCGATATATACGTTTTTACTCGAAAGTTACATACGGATCAGAAAGAGCCAATTGGAATTTAATAAGTGAGTTTATGCATGTTTGTTATTACTTAATCACGAACGTGTAATAGACACACGCGTGCTCCCAGCGCACAATACTATAACCTCCGTACCGATTCAGCTATCGTTCAGAATCCGACTATTTTTGATGTCATGTTAAATGCATTGATCGACATGCATTGAACATCAGGAAGACGTCCAAAACCTGGTTGCCGAAATGGCATACTGCAGCCGTCAAGAACACTCACATCCAGTGCCGCAACTAGAGATAAAAGGGCCTAGGTGCGAGTCATATTTTGGGGCCACCTATTTAAAACTTTTTTCTTACAAAATTGATTTAGTAATTGGGGCAAAAGCGTAATTAATGATGGGCTTAAAACCCCCCGGTAACAAAAAAACTCCCGAAAATAATCGACAACAATCGAAAAAATTAGATATCAAGTAGCTAATAATCGCATCTGGGTGAGTATCGATGAAACAACGGACGTTGAAGGACGCTTTATTGCTAATGTTATCATTGGTACTCTTGAGATTGAACATTCTGGATCCATTTTTTTACTCCACTCGGAACAATTAGAAAAAACCAATTTTTCTACCATAAGTAAAGTTTTCGACAAATCTATGAGCAAATTATGGCCAAATGGAATACAGCACGACAATGTACTATTATTTTTATCAGACGCGGCACCATATATGAAAAAAGCTGGAAAATCATTAAAAGTGTTCTACTCAAAAATGATTCATGTCACATGTACAGCACATGGCTTACATAGAATTGCCGAACAGGTTCGTGACCACTTTAGCACTGTTGACAAAGTAATCGCAAATTGTAAAAAATTATTTAAGAAAGCACCTACTAGAGTCGAAATATTTAAAATAGAGGCTCCAGGTATATGTTTACCACCAGACCCCATAATTACAAGATGGGGATCATGGATTAACGCTGCCATTTATTACTGTGAAAATTTGAGCACTGTCCGCCGTGTTATTGAAAAGCTCGATGAAGATGATGCAGTGAGTATAAAAAAAACTAAAAAATACATAGTTAAACCCGGTCTTGAGAGCAACCTAGCGTATATAAAATCTAACTTCACAATTCTCGTAGAAGGAATAAATAAACTACAAACAAAAGGCCTTTCTTTAATAACGGTGTTAAAAATAATTGAGGATATCGAAGAATCGTTCAAATCATTACAGGGTGAAGCAGGTGCAATTGTAAATAATAAATTTAAAACTGTATTTGAAAATAATAATGGTTTGTCAACATTAAAACGCATTTCTAAAATATTGTCGGGTGAAGAGGAAAATAGCGAATTAGATGGAGATCTTGAAGAATTGACTAGTGACGATATAGTAATTTTTAAGTATTCACCTATTACATCGGTTGATGTTGAACGTTCCTTTTCGACCTACATTTCATTATTGACTGATAACCGCCGGCACCTCAAATTTGAAAATTTGGCAAAACACTTAATCATACAGTGTAACTCAGGTAAAATAAATAAAATATTATTTAATTAATAAATATTAAATAATAATTACTTGAATTTTATTCTTATTTACTCAGATAATTTTGAATAGTTGCGTACAAACGATGTCATAATTCAAGGTATCAAGTTAATCAATACATACAAATTTTTTCAAACTGTAAACGGAGAGTTTATATTTTTTTATAAATAAATGATTTAATAAAGTTATATGATAAATTGAATAATTTTTTTTATTTTTTTTATTTTTTTTTATTTGTTGCTATTTTTGATGTTTTTAGGGCATATTTATAGAGCATATTTTACGGTTTTTTTGGTCATATTATAGCGCATATTTTAGGATTTTTGGTGCTATAAAATCCGAACCCTGATAATAATGCATCAAAAATGAAACGTTAGACTCTGTATACTGCAACGATTAAAATAATATAACATGAATGTATTTAGATAATGTTATTAAATATATAAATTGTAACTAATTTTATTTTGATAACTTTATGAATATGAATATTATTTTTATTTATTGCTTTAATAATGACGAGGCTTATGGTATGATTAAATAATGATCAAACCCAACTTATAAATGAAATGTTGCAAATTCGCAAAACTATTTCACGCCATTATTTACCAAGGAATTTTCATGACAAATGTGCATTAAGCTGCGTTTTGAATATAAACTTGTTACATTCACTAATATAATTATACTTGTACTCTTATCTTTCTTTTGATCGTGGTTTTTTGGATTTCGAGAGACTCTTATCTAAAAATACTTGAAAATTTCCATTTAAGCCATATCCCTGCATATTTTTCATTATAAAGTCATACTTTATTTTTGTTGATTTAAACCATTGTCCACAATTCTAATATTTTTTAGAGAGCGTTTTTACTCGGTATGTCCGGAAATATGTGGCCTACCCATAACTGAGAAATGCCGATGTGAAAAAGTCATGGACCCGTTTTATGAAGCCGATTATAACTTTCGTTATTTAGCAAAAGATCGATCAAAATCTTTCGTCACTCTTGTCAAATTTTGAATTCAGATAATTGACAAATGAGACATTTGACACCCGGTGGTTATGTCGACACTGCACCCGATATTTTTAGAACACTGACAATTGACACCGAGCGATTACGATTACGATATCCACGAGTAGGTACTACCTATATAATTATTAGTCGTTATTCAGCGCCGATATTCTGTGGTCTGTTGGTTATCCAACCATTTTAACAATTTAGTTTGAAAGTTATTCAATATGAAGTCAGATGAAATTGATAAAATTAATACAAAATTAATTAAAAATGATTACTTTAATGTTATTCAAACATAATGCTTAAACTAAAAGTTTTTCAAATGAAAGTGGCTGATGGATTCGAGCTTAAATTAATAAAAATATGAGAATTAGTTATTGCGTTTAATTTTTATATAAAATTTCGATTTACCAATCGACTGAAAACTAAACTTTTTTTGTGATGTGTGTTAGATTCAATACATTTGGATTTCATGTGAATATCTCCTCTACACTAATACGGATGTGTTCCATACATTTATGAAAAACCGTTTCTAATCACATTATTAACTTTATTTTCAGCGTCAAAGTAAGTAAGCTAAAAAAGTAAAAAAAATGAACGTAATACAAAATTAATTATTAATGATTACATTTATGTTTTTCAAAGAGAACTGGGTGATTAACTAAGGTCTACTTGTTTTCAATGAACGGAAGAGCATTGTAAAAGTTTTGTTACGACATATTTATCTAAAACCAAAATATGATAATATCAATCAGAATCAGAATATTTAGGATGTCGTGAAAACTGCATTGACTACATGGTTAAGTGGGCTGGATCTCATGGGCTTCGATCGTATAATCAGCTGTATGCAGTGGCTCAGTTCAACACGGTCCGGAGAAATCGACCTACAATATCTGTATTTAGCAATCTTGGGATTTCCCATTGTAATCTCTATTGAATATTTATTCGATATATACGTTTTTACTCGAAAGTTACATACGGATCAGAAAGAGCCAATTGGAATTTAATAAGTGAGTTTATGCATGTTTGTTATTACTTAATCACGAACGTGTAATAGACACACGCGTGCTCCCAGCGCACAATACTATAACCTCCGTACCGATTCAGCTATCGTTCAGAATCCGACTATTTTTGATGTCGTGTTAAATGCATTGATCGACATGCATTGAACATCAGGAAGACGTCCAAAACCTGGTTGCCGAAATGGCATACTGCAGCCATCAAGAACATTCACATCCATAAATGTACCGGCCGTTCCGGTCGTTGAAAGGTACCATTTGTTCCGTTGTGACAATTAGGTGACCACAGCGTATTCTTTACCGAATACATAGTCCAGGCACATTTAAAATTAGATCATGACTGGGAAAATCACAACTGGCAAAACGTTAAAAACGCGGCATGACTGTTCCAATCAATAGCATAGATTAAATAGACACGTTATTATACCCATTTTATAATAAATGGCTATTAAAGATAGAAAGTTATCTTCTGTAATGAAATTTTTTCCAGATATTTCCAAAAATCCCACAAAATCCTATAATAATTATCAACAAACGAAAAAAATTCTGTTGATCGAGAGTCTTGAATTCAAAGAAAGAAATCAAATACTCGAGGTAGGCACAAACCTTAACACGTATGAGTCGATTAAATTTCTATGAGAACAAATAGAATGAGTTCTTTAAGTAACCTAGAAGTTCCCACGCAAAAAGATCATATCATGATTATCTAACGGATTATTGGGAATTTATAAATGGCTCGCAAGAAAATGATACGATCGTGACAGAAAATGAAAACCCCGAGCAGAATCCATCAAACGAATACGAATGGCGAATGGAGAAATCAAATCAAAACTTACTATTTCTCGTGTTTAATTTTTAAAGTTAGTTATTTCATTTATAATTTATAAATCGATAGATCAATTGATTACATATTGAATTGTAAACGAAAAAATATTTTCAAAATGTTTTACTTTTCAATGAAGGTCAGATGTTGGTCCATGTTTATTACTATCGATTTAAACCCTTGTCCATAATGCCGACATTCTTTACATTAGGGAGCATTCAAGTATAACGTAAGGGAGGGGGGGTCTTGTAAAACGTTACAATGCGTTACAAGGGGTGGGAGGGGGAGTATTTAAACAATGCGTTACGTAACATTTTTTTATTTTAATAAAAAAGCTAGGGCTTTGTTCAACATAATTGTGACTTTAATGGTCACTTAAATATTACGTAACGTTTAGGGAGGGGGAGGGGGGGTACAGAAAAACGATACGGTGCGTTACATGGGGGGGGAGGGAGGGTCTAAAATCTTCAAAAATTGCGTTACGTAATACTTGAACGCTCCCCAAAGCGCTTTTACTCGGTACGTCCGGAATAATTTGGCAGACCAATAGCTGTTAAGTGCCGATGTGAAAAAGTCATCGACCCGTTTTATGAACGTTTCATGTCCAAACTAACAATACTAAAACTTCAAACCTATCCATATAATATATTATCCTCATTTATCACACATCGCCCTTTTACAGTGCGAATAGATACCGGTATCTCTGAAGAACACCCAATGAAAACAGGAGTCCCACAGGGATCAGTTCTTGGCCCCACTTTGTTTAATATTTTCCGCTATGACATCCCAGTTCCCCAAAAACGGCAATTAGCAATGTATTCTGACGACACTGTTATCATAACACAACATAAAAATCTTGAAAACTCAATAACAGATCTACAAATTTCTTTGGACCTGATTTCAGACTGGTGTACAAAATGGAAGCTCGCTATTAACCGAACTAAGAGCGAAGTGAAAATATTTACCCTAAAGAGAACTACAAATCCAACTCAATGAAAATTCAAAAAATAAGCCCGTATTATGGAATAATAAAGACCAATCAAATAAATGTGTCGGAGTTCACCTTGACGTAAAATTAACATGAAAAATGCATAAAAATTAAAAATTAAACCAAGCCTACACATGATTCAAAATCGTATACCCCTCGTGGACTACAGCTCAACACTTCAGATTAAATGCTCACTTCTAATACACACATCAACAATAAGACCATTAACAACATATGCATGCCCAATACGGGCAGTCGCATCCGAAACAAAAATTACAAAATTCCAAACGATACAAAACAAATTTTTTAGAAAAGCTCTTTAAGCCCTTCTTAAAGTGAAGCATGTGATACATGCGAAACACACAACTCCACAACGACACTGGAACTCCACACCTAACTATATGGATTAATGAACAATTTAAAAAATTTCATTTGAAACTCAACACAACAGAAGGAGCCATTCACTTTGAAATTGAAAAAAGAACCATAAACCGCAGACTAAACCGCGTCTTCCACAAATATCTTGTTACCTCCAGAATTATCATCATCAAAATTCAGCATTGGTATCATCAGAACATTGACCTAACAAAACAACTTATCATCTAGTACATTTTGTTAAAATAAAACAATTTATAAATGATCATACTCTATTGTCATTCTCTTATACTCTATAGGTATTATTAAAAACAAAACAATATTGTAAAAACAAAGATTATGTTGAATCGATAAAATTTAATAAATATTAAAAAAAAAAATAAGTAAAATAACTTTGTGAAATTTATGTAATTATTTTTTTTTTCTTTGATAAAAAATTAAAACTATTTTTTATATAAAATTTTAAACTCATTATGTTACAAATTTAAAATACTAAAACTTACTATTTCAACAATTAATTTCTTATATTATTGACTATAAATATATCTATATATCTATCAATATATTTATCTATCTATTTATACAATAAATTATATTTATACAATGTTTAATAACATGTATTTAACTTAGTTATTTCTTCTAGTATTTAAGTTTTAACTTACTACACATTTTTGAATTTTGTTATGAACAACTCATAACTCATACTCACCCCGAGCCCTAAGATAAAAAATTATTCTCTGTTTAAAAAAGCTGTTTACAGTTTAAACTATATAACGAATAAAACATTATAAACAAAAAGAAACGTTTAAAATACATTTTTAAACACATTAAAAAATCATTTAAAAAAAAAAAAAACATAGTTTTAAACGTTTTATTCGCTTTAATCTTTTTTTAACTGTTTTTTTTTTTTTTTTTTTTTGCAACCCTTGTAAACAAAGTACACACGTCTTTTGTATGGACTACAACTATCAAAGTCGTAGCTCAGATGTTATAATTTTTAATCGATCATTCTGAGGCGATCTTTTCGCTTTAGTTTTTCTCTTGATTCGGATTGAACTCGGACGAAGTCGACAACGGGAGAAGAAAATTTAAACCACAAACTACCTCTACCTATCATCATCATACCGTCACATCTAAGCACCCGATTAGATGACGAACAAATTACTACACACGTTTTGGTCGAAAAACAAAAACGAAACACGTGTTATTTATTACAATCGTGTACACAGTTCGCGACTATTATACACGGGAATTAAATCATCCCGCGCGAACGGATCGGTCGGACCGTCCGGATTTATCCTCCGCTTTCGACTGGCCGCCGGACGCTTCGATCAAGCTCAACCGTTCCTCGTAATGGGCCCGGTTGACCGCCACTTCTTCGGTCAGCTTGTTGATCGTCGCGAGCAGCACGCCGTTCTCTTTCGTCCCCTTGGCTTGCTTGGGCTGCCGCCGCAACAACGTGGCGTAACGTTTTTCCAGTCGGGCGCGGCACCTCTCCAACAACTGCATCTGTTTTAGTATGTGGTGCTCGGTTTTCCGGGTGCTGCCGAAGCTCCGAGACAGGCTCTGCGCGAACGAAAGTGACAATGTCACGTGAATAGGATATCCGGCCTGCAGAATCGGTCACGGCCGCTGCGACCCACCGTGTCACGGTTTGGGACCAAAAATCGATTTTTTTTTTTTTTTTTTTTACAGGAATTGAGATTATTATTACGATTGTTATTGAAACGTCATTATTAGGGCTGGGATTTATATGTAATAAAAAACGAAAAATATGTAAATACATATGTAATTAAAATTGCCAAAATATGTAGTATAAAATAAAAAATATGTAGTATAAGAAAAAAAAATGTAGTATAAAATAAAAATGATGTACAAAGAAAAATTCAAAAAATACCTATGTTAAACTTTTAAATAAAAATACAATTCTAAATAAAAAATAATTTTAGTTGAAATAGATCGAGCTGCTTTAGGCATTATATTTACTAATTTATTATTAAGTCTTTAGTTTTAAATTGTAATTTATAACTCGAAATGCAAAGATGTTTTCACAACCACGCGAACACAAGAACTGATAGTCTGTTAGGTAGGTACTGTTGTAAATTCGTAAATATGTTTTGTCAAATAATTGTATAACATAAAGTATAATCTAACATCATAAAGGTATGGTTATCGAACAGAAACAGATAAGATAAACTAAAATCAAGTTATTAATATTTATTTTAACCTACTTATTTCCTATATGCATTATACACTTACAATTTTCCGAATACCGTTATCGAAATAAAAATGTAAAATATTACTAAACCAATGAAATTGTCAAAATTTACGAAATATGTAAATAAAAACGAAAATTTTACAAAGTATGTAAAAATATGTAAAATAAAATATGTCTTATTTTATTGCGAATCACGTGAAACGAATTTATCATTTGCAATAATTAATTTATCGTGTTTCACTAAAAATATGTATTTACATACAAATTCCAGCCCTAGTCATTATTGTTCAAAATAATTTTATTCGTTATTTGATTTTTTTTTTTTTTTTCTAAATTGAGGTGTGTTTTATTTGATGTTTTTTCGACAATGTGTTTGTCGCGAATCGTGGTCTGTCAATGGTCCGAGTCCTTAGGCTGAAACTAGTCTGTGCTAATTATTATACGCATAATTCTCCGGACCAGACGTCTCGCACCGTTCTCACTCGAGGCATACTCATGAAATATTTCCTAAACTTCCGGACGGGCCCTGTAGTACCTAAGCACGTTTTATGATTTTTTTACGCGATGCAATATTGAGTATGATTAAACATTCATTGTTGCATTTATACCAGGGCCGACATTGGGGGGGGGGAATCAGGGTGTGCGGCTGCATCTCTTGCTATTTTTTTTTGCTTGCATTCCATTTCAGATTTATTATGCAGCTAAACGAAAGATTTTCAGAAGAAACCTTATTTAAGATAACTTATTTAGATATTTAGATAACTTATTTAAGTCGTTTAAAATTTTTAACTGTTCTAGTCCAATTTTTTTTCAATCATGAATGTCTTGAAATTTTCATAAACCATTACAGTTATTTTAATTTCAATGATATTCAAATTGTTTCTGAATTTCCTTCAGCAAAAGCCCTATTTGATGACAAGCATGATGATAGTTAAGACACTATAGCAATATATGCTTGAAAAATGTTCTTATCGCTTTTACCGAAACATTAAAAATAATTTCATTAGTAAAATTTTTACCGATTACAACAGCATCAAACGAAACGTTTTTTTCATCTCTCAAAAATTTTGAGTCATATTTGCCCTTAATATCTATGGTACTTGAAAGACTAAACGACCTCATGGCATATAATGTGGAAAAAGCAGAAGTTAATAATATAAATCTAGAAAAAGCTGTGAATGTATTCGCTACGCTTAAAAATCGCCGGTATCCGCTTCTTTAAAACGTGATATTTTTTTTTTTTGTTCTCAACCCTGCTTGTATAAAAGTTATGAGTACCTATGTAAGTTATCACAATCAATAAATATAATTTCCGGTGCTTTTTTTCTTTTCTTTTTTTTTTTTTTTTTTTTTTTTTTTTTGTTGCATTTACCATCTTTAAGATTTTATGCATTACTCTTTTGTTTCCACAGGCTATTCAATTACCTATCTTTCAAATTGTTTTTTACAATTTATGTTGATTTCAATTCATAATCAAAGGAAAAAATATAGAGTGATACAATTATGTAGGTAAGAATATTTATTGTTATATAGCCCGATGAAATTTCCAAATGGCCTGCTGAAAACTTCGCACACCAAAAAAAAAAAAAAAAACTGAAATGATGCCCTGGATTTATACACTATGCAGTATGCGAAAAAATCAAATGCGAGTTAAAGAAGAAAACAAACAATTGTACATATTCCATAGAAGATACATTTCATTGAAACTTTTCAAACCTGCCAAATAGTATCGACGATATTCGGTGAATATTTCACGTTTCCATTAGTATCGGTAATGTTATGATATGGAATCGATATGAGACGGTTGAATAACTGAAATCTGTCGAAGAAAAATCTCGTTGAATTTTTCCGTTTTTACGACAGGCAGTTTTTTTTTTTTTCGAAGTATGCGAAAGAAATTTTAAGAATACAAAAAAAAAAATTGATCTTTTCGATGTAAGTAGCAACGTTCTGTTCTCTGTTGGGTTAGCTAAACGTGGCGTAACGTGACTAATGCGTTCCTAAGTATCTGTTACCAAACGATTGTCCAACTCGAGGAGCCGGGGCTCGGTGACAAAAATAACCCTCTCCTTTTACGTACACCGTGACACGGCTGCGCGCAGTGCGCAGGTTTGTTTTTCTCAATTCATATTTACGACGAGGTAGCTGTGCAATTGCGACAAGTTGTTGTTCACGACTTTGTGCTGATAGATGAGGTCGGCTTTGGTTTTTTCCACCATCGCGACGTTCTCGCGGATCGCTTTGTTAACCCTCTCTATTTCCCCATTGGTCGCCTCTATCTTCAGCTTAGTTTTGTTGCATTGCGACTTCAACGAATCCAGATTCTGACGCATCAATTCCAGCATGTTGATCATCTGCGCAATCATAAACACACACACACACACACACACACAAAGTAGTATTATTTTAACCGATACCATGCTCAACGCTCTTATTGACGGCACCGCTCGTCTGGACGCAAGCTACTCACGCCTGCGGAGGTCGGCGCCAAGTTGTATTTGATCTTCGACAGCGATCGTATTGTTTGAATTTGTTTTTTTTCTTCGAGCTGCAACTCCGACACCTCCGATTTCAATTCGTTAATTTTCAACTTCTTCGCGTGTATAGTAGCGTCTTTTTGCCGCAAGGCCTCGTCGAACTCCTGTATTTGCTTTTCTTTTTCGGCTATCGCCGTGTCCCACGCGTCTTCCACAGCTCCCGAGTTCTTGACGTCCTCTTCGTATTTTTTGATCAGTTTCTCAAAGTCCTCCTCGGATTTTTGAACGCTGAAAAATCGAGAAACCCCGTCATCATTCGTCATCGACGTCCGGCCCGAATGCTACGCACGCTCTCATCCGCTTTTTGTACGAGCAGATCTCCTTGTGAACTTGTTTGTACTCTTTAGAACACTCGATAATCCTGGGAATGAAAGACGCTCGGAGCTTCGACACGTCCAAGTCGCGTTGCTCGTCGAACTCGTCGACCTCTCGGTATATGCTTTTCTCGTCTTCGTAAAACCCCACTTTGAACTGTCGACACGTTATTTACAATATTATAATATTGTCGCGACACAGACCGTACACAATGCTCGATGCACGGACTCGAGATACGCACTTCTTCAAAATCGTCTTCACGTTCTTTCACGGCCTTGTCGAAGTTATCAGCTAACGCGTCCATCCGCTCCTTGTGCGCCTTCAACATGGTTTCTTTATTCCTGAAACACGATACGTCGACGTTAACAACATCACGTTCAGAGCACGGTGACAGGCGAACGATGTAACTTTTTCATGTCCTCGTCCGTGTCGCGCATGTATCGTTCGAGTGTCGCGTATTTAACGTCTTCGTGAGCGAGCCTCTTCTCGTAATCTTCCTTCGCCGTTTTCATGTACGCCTCGTGATTTATCTTCATGGCGAGAATTTCGTTTTCCAAACTCGTCTTGCACGCGTCGTGCATCGCGATCGCTTCCTAGAACAGTCATCGTTTACATATATAACCACCATTATACGCGCGTGATTTACGGATGACGAGTGTTAAAGATCACGGCGCACAGTGGGAGGAAATAGACTTCTACCACGAAAAAATTTAATTTGATTATATTTTAGTAAAAATATATTTTTTTTCACTTTGGGTTTCAATTGACAAATTATAATGAAAGTATATAATGTACAAAACATATAAAAACTTAACTATAGTTTCACATATTAATATTATATTGATCTTAATATTATGTATTATGTAACTACATGTTATAGAAATCAAAAAAAGTTTTACTACAATTTTAAAATAATACAAATTCCTAATCAAATATTTGTCATGCGACAATTAACCATGTGAGCCAAAGCTTCATCTACGGTATACGGTATTAAATCGGTTTTTTCTTGCGATTTGCGAAAAGTTAACCTAATTTTTACTGGACGATCGGAAGAATATTTGGTGGACTGTTTTAACAAATCTGCTGCTGCGTGTTTACCTTGTTTAAAAAGTGATACCCTCGTTGCCCGTAATAATCTTTCTGGAGAAGTTGTCTCTACTAATGATTTTACTTTTCGAGTTTTAGATCTTTCAGATAAATCTGAAAATGACTTTGACGGACGACCACGACAATCAACCGGTTCATTCTCATTTTGTGACAAAACAAATTTTGTATTTAACCATTCTTCGTTTTTAGTCATAAATATAGTTGCAGTACGGTTTACTGCTACCCATTTACGATTTAGCGTAGTTACAAATCCTAGAATTTTATTGTTCAAAATAATTTCATATTTTTCATCAATTGAGAAATTTATTTTTTGTCCGATATAACTGTATAAAAATAAACGAGCATCCGAAGAACAAGGTTTTAAATGTGGTTGGAAATTTCTTAGCGCGTCGAATAAATCACGGTACGTAATGTTATCTATGAAAAAAAATTGTACAAATAAAATAGGCGAATTTAGGCAGACCATATTTTAAGATTTGCTAAATAATATGTTTACTAAAATATTACAATGAAAATCAAAGTGCTAATTTGTGCTACTTTTTTTTAAATTCATTTCAATTATTATATATTACGATTTTCTACATTATTTCGTAATTAAAATTTTAAGAAATTTTGATAATTAAAGGTTTTATTAACTATATCTAACTGCAACATACCTTGGCTAGTAGTTTCCATTGTATTGAATAAATAAATACAACAAATTTAACAAAATTACAGATTTTATTACCGAAAACAATTATTTATTATGCACGTGCGTACCGCTAAGAAAACCGCTGCATAATGATAATTATTCTAATAGCGTATTGTTTAGGCTTAAAATAATATTAATATTAACGTAATTAGAGTATGATTATAACTTAATTTATGATAAATAGCTAATAATAAATTAGTATTTATTGCATAATTATCATAATTTTAATATTGTTATTTTTATTTTTGTCGCGATAATAGTCTATTTCCTCCCACTGTGCGGCGGAAACAATTAACGCAGTAGTGAGATTAGGAAATTAGGGTGGTATATACGCCCGCGGCAATACTCGATTTCCTTACGACATGGAAAAATATTTTTATTTTTGAAAATAATCGTATCTCCCCTCACCCGCGATTGAAAAACGTATAATACAATGGATATAAAACCTACGTCTACGCCATGAGTATGAGAGAAATTCCGAGGGAAAAATCGTTTGAATTATTTAATTATTTTAGCTTTCATTTCGTATATATATTATCCGTATTTATACGGATTCGTGATTTTTTAGTTGGAGAACGAGAGAGAATAAGCACGTTCATAAGCGAGAATGACTCGAACCACCGAAATATTCATTACGCCTGTTCACTGTGCGACGATAATAACGCGTCGTTCAAATCACGGAAATCCTCGATTTACGCTGCGTGCTCACGAATAGTCGACTCGTGACATCAAATTTGGTGTGTTATAATACACATTTAATATACTGGCGCGTCATACGTACGCCAACGCGTTTTGTGCGAAAAACGAGCGCGTGTTCGAATCCAATAAAAGTCATTATTTCCGGTGCGCGATAATTCGCGCGGTAACGCCCAGCAATAACGCGTGTCCGTCCCGTCCGCACTCGGGTACGTTTTCTTTTCACGACTCAATAATCCGTTTTGTAATTAAACGACGTGAAAACGCATTATAAGGTCCGGCCAAAACAGTGTTTTTCGACCCCAAGAACTTTGCCAATACTGCCCCGACACGTATTGACGACGTTTCGACGCCGTCGTCACGGCCAAACGTTTTGAGTGCCGTCGTTACGGCCCAGTGTGCATTACCGTCGTCGGGTCGTGCGGTTTTTATTAAATCGCCGTTTTATAACCGTTTATATCCACCGCTTTGAAATTCGTACACACAGTAGAACGGCCCTCTTCTAGTCCACACTCGGCTGGTCCGCCACTCGGGTCGATCCGACGACCGTAGTAATTAAGGCGCATGGAACCAGAACAGCCTAACCCACAAAAATATAATTGTGCTGGACGAGCATTTTAAGTTTTGACTATTTTTCAACGTTTTATTTTTCTGATAAAATCCACTATAAATAAAATATTAATAACTATTTAGTTTGTATAAATCCGTGCCTTCTAAGCATCTATAAAACACTAGTCAATATTTAAAGTTGGTTAAGTTTTAAGGTGGGTTAGGTCACTATAAATTTTGAAATTTTTTTAATAAATACAAAATTTTGTTGTTAAAGTCAACTTAACTGGAAATGTGATATTCACTCAAATTCGCATAACATGAAAACACTATGTAACTATATTTTGTATTAGTTTATTTGTCACTTTTTTAAATAATATTATTGAAATAAATTTTTAGTACAGAATGATTATTAAAAATGAGATTTTTCTAAGCTTAACAGAAAGAAACAAAAACAAAATCACTTTTAATAGCACAACAATAGTTCAGATAAAATTCATTCACTATTAACAAATTTGAAAAACTAGAACACATTTAAGTTAGAAGTTTTAACAATGTTATCACTGAATATAGAATATTATTATTGAGAATAAGGTTGTTATTAAACTTAACCAAAAAAAAATAAAAAATAAATCACTTTTAATAATATAACAATAGTTCTATTATATATAGGCCTAATCAACTAGAATATGGTTAGGGCCACTCTGGTTCTAAAATTATATTTTATAATCATAACGCCAAAAACAATATTATGTATTGCAGGCCCGTATACAGGGGGGGGGGGGGGTAGGGGTTAATAATATAGTATGATATAACAAAAACTAACTACACACGTCTTAATGTTTAAATGTATAATTGTACAACTACAGTTTATTTTAAATATTTGTAAATTCCCCTCTAGTCATAACACGTTATCTGTTTTAGAAAATGACAAATGTATACTTATATATTATATATATTATGTTATCGCAATTTATAGCTATTTAACTGTCCCGTGTTCGCCAGTATTATTGTTCAGTCTGTTATTCAAAAGTATTCACTGTTCAGTAGGTAATGATATAAAATATAACGTGTATTTAATTTGATTCTATTCCTTAATAAGTGTGTGTATGTGTATCTGTTTACTGTTACATTATATTTTATACATTTTTTGAAAAATGAAACGAAGTTTACCATCTCAGTCGTCAATATTTAATTTTTTTCATAAGAAAACCAATCAAACAGAATTGGATTCAGAATTAATTACTACAGAAGAAGTTCCGTGTGCGTCTACTACTGAAAACGGTGCAATAGAAAGTACTGTAGATTTACCAGAACTTCGAGATATTGGACGGTATGTAGATGTAAGAATAACTGAAGATAAATTTAAGTACGATTTATTAAAAAATCCGTGGCTTCCTTCTTCAAATTATAATTTTCCGATAGTGTCAAAAAGAAAATTAAAATTCCAAATGTCTTGGTTAACACGGTTTTTCCTGGTTAATTTATTCAAAACAATTAGAAGGAGCATTATGTAAAGTATGTGTTTTATTTTCTAATGAGTGCACCGGAAAAGGTTCAAATCAAAAAGTGGGTGCTTTAGTAAGTAAACCTTTTATTAAATGGAAAGATGCATTGGAATGTTTTAAATTACATTCAAATGCAGAATACCATAAATTGTCTATTATACGCGCAGATTAATTTTTAAAAATAATGGATAATAAAAAATCCTACATCTCTATTGCTATCAATTCAGCACATAAAAACATAGTTTTGGAAAATCGTGCTAAACTAGTTCCAATTATTGAAACAATTATTTTTTGTGGTCGTCAGGAAATGGCATTAAGAGGAGATAATGACAGTGGACTTATTTTTAGTTGCAGTGCTGATAACAATGAAGGAAATTTCAGATCATTGTTGAGATTTAGAGCGCAATCTGGAGATTTAATATTGAAAGACCATTTAGAACCCCCCCCCCCCCCCCCCCCCGAAAATTGATCCTGGATACGTGCTTGATGTATTGTCATCTAGCAAATAATTTTTTTTTTTGTTGGATAGGCCATAGTGGATTTCAGATATTATATAAATCTGAAACGTTTTATCACATAAAACAGAATTTGATTTTTTGTGGGTTAGGCCTTTCTGGTTCTATGCGCCTCGTATGTATTGTTATCGATATGAATAAGAATATATTTTAATTTCCCAATTTATAGTGGATTTAGAAAATAAATCGTCAGTTTAATATTTCCCATGTAGCTCGTCCGCATTTCTGCGTCGTCCTCTCTCTCGTAAGGTTTCTGTCATAGTGCTTATGTTTTTCGTTACGTCAGTTTTCCGCTTCAAAACTCTACAACTGATTTTTTTTCGAAGTAATTTAAATACGCGTGTATGTGAATATTTTTATATTTTTTTCAAACATTTTTTTTTTTTATTAATTAGCTTTAAGTTAACAACTATGACAGCTCAACAAAATATTTACATATAAATACGAATTTTCTGTATATTCTGATAATGCGACCTTTTTTGCGTTCCGACCATACCTCCCAATCCCAGACGGATTAGACGGGTTCTACTGTACTTGAACGTTTGCATTGGACACACGTGTGTATATTATATAAGGGTCACTCTACTTAACATCGACTGCGGTGGTCGATAAACGGTAGACACATTTTTTCACACGGCAAAAAAAAATCGAAATCCTATAACTATCGGTGATCACGCGTAACAGATCGCGAAACCTCCTTCGGACAAATCATACGAACGAATTCGATCGAAAAAAAAAGTTAACGTTTTAACCAACAATAAAAATTATATTAAACGTTTTACCCCGTACAGCAGTTGTGATTTCCAAAACGTTTGGACAGTAAATCAAATCGTGCAAATAATGTACTTTAATGAGAGGTGCGTCGGCATAACAAAATATTTGGTCACACTTCGGTTCGTCGCACGTCAGAGGACGTCAAAAATTGCTCAGCACCCCCAAGTCTTAAATTAACCCACTCGTTTTAACATAATATGGTATATTTAATGTTTACAATTGTTTGATTATTTGTTTTGTATGAAAACAATCGTGAAAATATGCTAATTTATATTTGTGTATTTTTATAGCGCCAATCGAGTTCTACAGGGTCGAAACAATACACAGACAATAAATGATAATAACATATTGTATCATTTTCTTCTAATACCCTGACTCTAATCCCAAATCTTACGCTCATGACTTATCTGGTTCCGAAAACAACAATAACAATATGTCCGTAATCGAAACGTTGTTGTCAAAGTTCTTTTTGGATTTCACTTCAATCATTAATCCACTTATATCACTTCTTTCCACTGTCCTAAACACAATTAATTCGCCTTAATCACATCGGCGTCATGTCATACTCCTACATCATTTTATTTTTCATTCCGTACAATACATTAATTAATAATTATTATCTATTCTATACAAATATTTTTCTTTAATGCCTTTTCATATTGTTCAATGTTATCTTCTAATTCAATTTATTGTTATCGAGAATCTGTTATTATCTAACCCACCTACTAGGTAATATTAATATCATCTATATTTCTCATATCATTGTATTTTCCTAATTATTCGCCACTTATTGTATTTATTTAACTTGACTATTTAATTGTAAAAATTGTAAATTTCCGTTTATGACTTTAATTGCCGAGCTGAAAAGTTTCTACTACAGTTCTAATAAAAAAAAAATAAATAAATAAAAAAGCATATTGTACTTTGGCCGTATCGTGTAACTAGAGACCGATTATGATAGTAATAACGCAATGGCAATAAAAACTGTTATCGTTATTAAAATAATAAAAAAACTAAAACTGCACGGACGTAAAACGGACGAGAGAGAATCGTGTATCGATGCAATAGTCGAGGAAAGAGACCAACGTGTATCATTGAATTAAATTAAATTATTGAGACACTAAAAATATTTACCTACATATGACCTATTTAGTAGAACCGTCGTTAGTACAATAAACTGATGAGAATACTGCATAAATATGAGCGTCAAATGAAAAAACACATTTTTCGTCTTAAACGTAAATACTGTATCGTAGGGTCGCATATATTATATTTACACATTTTTAGAACAAAAAAAAAATACTTACAAAATAACAAATATACATTTTCGTTTACGCTCAAAAATTACTGTTTCATTTAGTCAACAATACAATCGTCCCAGATCGAAATAATTTTTTTCGAACAAGTACTAACAGTTTTCAGTCTGGCCGTGTACTTGAATATCAGAACAGGCCACCGGGAAATCACGCGGCGTCCCGCCGGGCCAACCCAACCGATGGCGGGGGCTGGTGCTCCCTCGTCGAGAACTCTCTGTCTCCGAGAAAAGTCTATGTAACCCGAGGGCCACTCAACATCGAGAAATTAAATTTATTTCCATACGGACATGTTTGCGAGTCCCGTAGTATTATATATTGCGTTTAACGGAAAATCAATACGTATACCGTTTATGTCTATACTGACTTCTGTCTACTGTCTATATTTTTATAGAATAGATACGGTTAAAAATGTTGATTTTATTTTTTAATCGAGCCGAGGTCGGACTCGAGTAAATTAAATTAAACTGAATGATATGAAAATCTTTGATAGTAAATGTCGTGGGTACAAATTTGAAAGAAATCAATTTTACGAATTCGAATCGATTGATTTCGATTTTTCATCTTCACCAAGTACCGAATTCATCGTGCCGGAACATTTTGTTTCTCTTACGAAATCACTTTAATACGAATATTACGTGTACGGTTAATTCTTGAATAATTATTATTTTAGACTTCATTTATCGCTTCGAAAAATACATAGATATTTGGGTGAGCATCTAGGATGCAGTACAGTGGCGTGCTCAGCATTTTCAAATGAGAGAGGATGGATATTTTCCAAAGAATCGATAAATTGTTACCTAACAAAACGGCCACATCCGTATGAATAAAATATTGCGCTTGTTTATTTGAAGTAACTTCATTTATTTATATAGAACATCGGTTTGTATGAGCTTTGAAAAAAATAAAAAAATAATTTCAATTTAAACCTTTTGTAAGTTTAATAACTCAGTTTTACTAATCGTGTAATAATATATCTGTAACACGAGGAGTGAATTCAGTGCAACGATCGATTCAAACATTAGAATTATTGTTAATTGTCGTCGAGTCGTAAATTGGTTTTTATCGCACTTAGATTTTGGAAACGGACTGGCAGGCCCGTGCGCAGGATTTTAGAATGGGGGTGTTTTGAAAAAAAAAATGTATAACATAAATACATCAATAATCAGCAATAATATAGTATCATAACATATTTATATTTATTATTAATTTTGTAAGTACCTATGTTAAATGTGTTTTTTAACAATACCTACTATTTATACCTAACCTATTTTTATTATATTTTTACCAATAACTACGAAACGATTGTATTCGTATATAATTCGTATATAATCCATTGTTGACCTACGTGGATAAAAATGGAAAAAATAAAAGTGGTTTTAGTTTATGTGAGTACATTTTTTCACGTAGGTAGCATACGACACGTGTACCTTATTATAGTATTGTACTATTATGTTATGCATTATTATTTATTACAAATAAGATTAGAAAATATGGCATATAGGTAATAGATTAAAAATGAAAAACACGATTTTTTCGGCCATGGGGCGGGTTTGAACCCCCCCCCCCCTTGCGCACGAGCCTGCGGACTGGTAGTATTTTACTGAACGTTTTACGTTTGAACTCTGATCAAAATAAAAACAAATATAATTACCGAGTGCTGACGTTTGGTGTATCTCTTATTGAATTACATCGTCATAACTGCCAGTCGTTTAGTACGGGGTAAATCTAAAATTACATTTTGTCGATTCTCGCGAACGCTCGGGGCAAACGTAATAAAACCGCCACGAACTCCACGAAGTCTACCGACTCGTGGTCTGCACGAAAATTTATTTGGTCGTTCGTTTCATTTTTTTTTTCTCTCACATTTTACAGTTTAAAATTCCAATAGAATTTTTTTGAAAACTATATTTCTACAGCCGAATTCGTTCGTATAATGTTTGTATTCGATTTTTACAGGTTTTCAACGCGATTCGATCGTTCGACTCGAACCGCCTACCGGGGCGGAACACGAGACATAGTGACTACGTTTATATGATAGCGTTGAAACGGTTTAAAATTGAATCGTTTTGAAATTATTTAAAAAAGTTTAACCTAATGCGTTTTACCTGTTGATATAAATACATTTATTAAGTCGGTTTAGCAAATATTTTATAAACCACTCTAAAGTTAATATTTTTACTCCTTGAATTTAGTCGTTTGTTTTTTTTTAATTTATAATAAATAAATAATAATATTGAGTTTTCATATTAAATATGATTTATTGATTTTTTAATTAATTGTTTTATTTTATTATTAAGGTACAAATATACTCGTAATTCACTTATTTATTTTTTTACTGTGAAAATCGTTTCAAAATTAAAAGGAATTATTTCTATTCTTGCGGAACTAAAACGCGGAAAATTGAGAGCTGAAATAAGGAGAAAAAAATGATTAAAAATGATGTTTTTTAAAAGGAAATTATTAAAACATAAAATATTATTATTATGTGCCACTTCCGTGCCATCAACTATTACTTCATAAAAATTTATTTTTAATAAAAAATAGAATTAACTATATAAAATAATTTTACGAATAATACAAAATAAAATTAAAAACTGATAACTGATCACTTATCAAATGATAACACTAGTCATAAATGGAAAGCCTAACGCGTTTATGATATGTTTATTATATAAACAGTTTTAAGCACAAAATCGGTTGTAATTTCTCAATCTACACAGAACGGGCGTTTAAACTTTTAAAACGTTTTAAAAACCGGTTTAAAGTGTTTACGAAGACACGAATGCGTTTTCAAATGTCAAAACGATTTAATTTTGAACCGTTTTAACGCCATCATATAAAAATGACTCGCAGAGTAAAACCGGGCAGAGGAAGGCGCATATTATTATTAATGATAAAATCTCACTTTCAAATGCTTATGTTCTCGGTCCGCCTTCGACCGGCGCATCGCGTCCAGCTCCCGCGACCGTTTGCCGAACGTCTGCGTCAGCTTGGCCGCCTCGGCCGCGCCCTGCACCGTCAACTGGTCCAGTCTAGACTCGAGCGCCGCGGTCGTGTCCAGTTTCTGGAGCACGTCCCCCCTGGAAACGATCACGTCGTCCGGGAACGTTGGCGGTTTCCACCCGTCCGCGTCCTTCACGTGCCACAGGCATATGCTGCCGTCCACCGAGCACGTGATCAACGTGGAGTCGCCGGCCGTCAGAATCATCTGGGACGGACAAAACGCGATCGAATCGTTTCAAATCGACACGACAATCGTTATCGAGAAGATCGTAGAGCGTTTCGTGCTTTGGCGGCGATTATCAATATTAAATACCGCTTGATCCAACTTGATAGGAGCGAAAAATTTCGCCGAAATATTATGATCTTTACGATTCGGTCGTTCTCCCGTCGGAAGAAGTGATCGACGTATTGTCCACACCTATCTGATTTATTTACTCGGTTTTTTATCATGGTCGTTGTTTAAATTTTTGGTTGTTTTTGTTTTCTATGCTAAAGTTTTCGTGAAGACCACTGCTACTACTAACCACTACTTTAAACTTAAAATAGTGTTATCTTTATACATCCAGAATTATTGGTTCATAACAATTCAAATTTCAATATCGTGTTGTCTAAAAAAAGGTTTTTTTTTTTTGCAATATCATTATGTTCTAAACGACAGTAACCATTTGAATAAACTAAAAACTTAAAAAAATCTTGTACCCGAATAAAAAATTATTAGTATTCTAATAATAATGCAAAAATGTCATATTTCATATAATGTGTATATGACATTGTAATAATAGTCGAGTAAAATTGTTTTGACAACTGTTTTTAAATATAAAAAAAAAAATGCATACGAAAAAAAATTAAAACGTATTCATTGCTTCGTGTTCAAAATGAAATTAATAATAAAACAGAAGGAATAAATGTATTATTTATAGTCATAACTGGTATTAAATATCCGTGTTGATGAATATAATAGAATATAATATAATATTGATAATAATATCTGTCAAGTTATAATGTAAAACGAATTCAGGTGGCCAATCCCGAGTATTTTCTTAAGACAAAACAATAAAATATATAATACCATATAAAACCCAGTGAAATTCGTTTTAAAATTTTTAACTGTGCCTGTTTAGGTTATGAAGTAATAAATAGCAAATAAAACAATGTTAATTTATTAAAATTAAATGTCTGAATATTTTCGTTGAGTACGAAAAAAAAAAGTTGAACTTTATTTATCATATGTGTATAGGACCATAGGTATATACAGTAATTAATGTCTGTGTGAACAATTAAATTTTTTAGTAAATTTATTCAAATCATTTTTATACATATGATATGCTATCACATGGGATGAAATTTTGCGATAATACAGAAATACATTTTTAATTCATCAGCCTTTATTATCATTAAACCAATGAGATATTAACTAAAATGAATATGTGTTTATGATTCATGGACTTTTATATTATTAGCCGTGTGATATACGCCACCACTGAAGATTAGATAACGCTACCAAATCAATGTAAATCTCAAATACTTGAGATCGGGCGTCGGACAAGACAATGTAGCTTCATCAGCTTATTGAACGAATTCGTGAAAAAGCTGCACCTAATCCTACGGGAAGGAAAAATGTTTTGAATATCGGTTTTCTAGCCCTCTTGGCATTTCGGTTTTGGTCCGAAAATTGTGTATTTCATTCATCTCTTTTTTGCTCAGTGACAGCGACTTTAGTGAAAAAGCTCTACAGCTATTATCCCTTCATTCAGATCAATCAAAGAACATTATGTTTATTATTTACTGAAAAAAAAAACTGACAGGCGTCTACAAACGTACATTGTTTCACCGCGGTCAACTGAAAATATATTTCGTAATTATTATTGCAATAGAAAACAAGTCGTCATGTAGCGAATCGCTTATGTAAAGAAAATTTATTAACGCGATAATTGTAATTATTAGTGCTCGGATGTTTATGAAAAAACGAATTATGATCTATTAATCTAATTTAATGCTGACCTGGACATAAATTTGATTCATGTTCTACAGAATCAAATAATACTATTTTAATTTTGCATATTTTTGCATATTTAACGGTTTTGTATTTTAAATGTATATTTTGGGATTTTAAGAATTGAAATGCATATATCAGTGCAGTTTTGAACTTTTTAAAAAACAATTTGAATTAACAAACTATTTAAAGCAATTATAAAATTAATTTCTCAATGTTTATATTTACATTAGTAGTAAATACAATCTACCACGAATTAACATAAAATATAAATGTTAATATATTTTATTACTTATATTTACATACGATTTATTTATCAGTAAATTACCAATCTGTATTTATAAATTATACTGTGTTTGAGAAACCCTCAACATGGCTAATGGAAAAGTAGGTAAAGAAATTTACGACAAATTGCAGAACGCAATTGAAAAGAACACTGGATTAAAAACATTTCAACAGATGTCTAAAATACATTCCAGTGAAGTAAATACTATGAAAAGAATTGAAGAAGATTTAAAGATTGAGGATATTGCATTTTTCAAATATGCTCCAATTACATCGGTAGATGTAGAACGAAGTTTTTCTCGTTATAAAAATTTACTTATGGATAACAGGCGCAGCTATAAATTTGAAAATATTTTTAAAAAAACATTGTTTCACAGTATAACGCTAGTAATTGAATAATTTAATAAAAATTCCATGTGATATTGCAAAAATAATAAATAAAAATAATTATTAATAAAAGTTGCGCATATTTTGGAGTTTTTTTTTTTAGTTGAAAATGCATATTTTAAGATTTTTAGTGTATATTTTGATTATATATTTGATAATTTTTTAACGCATAAATGCATACATATTATAGTAAGTTTAAGTACATAAACATCCGATCCCTAGACTAATTATTATTGTTTTAAATGTTTCAAAATGTTTGCATTGGCTAACTGATGTATCAACGTTTAAGAAATATTCTGATGTTTCTGGCACAAAAGTTATATTTTATGAATACACCAGAGGGAACCGGAAGATGCCGTGTTGTATGATCATGAAATTTGCATTACAACACTCGATTTCAAACTAATTTTAATATAAATCACATATTTTCATGTGTCATACTGAAGATTATTATGGAAAAAACGTATTCAAATTTGGTCTGCGCTTCTGACGTGGTCGTATATCACTGATGAGTTACATCAAATGTAATATTATCTCTCTCTCTCTCTCTCTCTCTCTCTCTATCTATCTATTTATCTATCTATCTATCTCTCTCATTCAAATGTGTGTTTGTTTTTTGTTTTTTTTTTTTTTGTTACGTCTAATTATGATTAAGATAAAGTACCTTATACATCAAATCATGTTTCAGAGCGGCCCGGACGTACGAGGAAATATGCAGTAGTTTCCGCGCTACGATTACTTTCCCCTCGCGTCTCGGAGAATTTCGCGCACGTCCGACGTTCGTGCCCGGGCCCAGGCGTGTATTATTCTCTTCTGTCGTACACGCGTCGTCGAGACGTTTTAGATTTCAAAGAACGTTTCCGTTGCCCTTTTCGAATTTTCCGATCGGATTCGTTAGGTTATCGCGCGCTCGGTGCACACGATATTTTTTATCGAATTACCGACACGTATATTATGCATAATACTTTCGCGCGTGGCACTCGACACGATCACACACGTCTGGTTAGCTCGTAGAGAGAGTCTCTAGAATTTTAAACGCACAACAACGTTACTGAACGAAACTCGGGGACTACGTCGTTAAATCCGATTCGATAGAAAACACAGAGAACGCGTACGACCGAATTGGTAAAGAAAAATTAAAAAAAAAAAAAACAAAAATAGTTCAGCGAGAGTTGTCGAGAACGATATTGTCGACGATACGTATTACCGTCAATGATTAGGTTACCATCAGTGACGTTTTTCGAATAACGTTTTAAAGAGGGGGGAGGGGGGGTAAATTATTTACATTTCATTTATTTTGTTCGTACTTTTTATTTTTCTCTCTAACGATCCACTCACTCCCATCAATCAACACTAACCACAAACAATTTATATGTGGTAGGTTAGGTTAGTTAAATTTGTATAGTTGACACTTTTATATAAATTTAAATTGATCACGCCATATCAAAATCGAATTCTACGACTATGAAATTGAATCAAATTCACATTTCTCATCAAACATAATTACAAACATCATAACGGTTGTTACGAAAAAAAAATTAAGCGTTATGTAAAATAGGCTACGCGAAATCGGTCGTGAAAAAATATCGTGTGCCTAGTCTAAAAACATATTCAAATATATTTTTAAAAAAACCGTGCACTTTGTCTAAAATTAAATCGAGATAATTCATTGTTTTTTTTTTTTTTTTTTTAACGTAAGTATTAATTTCTTTAATATATTATTGAAAACTAAGATCCTCGGGGGTTTGTGAGATGGATATTATTATTTTTTCAAATACATTAAACTATCCGGCGACTTAGTTTACGTTATAAATAACACTTTAATTTAAACTGAAATTATAATATATGAATTAAAAAAAAATGTTGAACGTAGTTCGTTTTTATTTTTATGTACTTAGCGAGATTAAGCATAGCGATTATAAATATATATATATATATATATATATATATATATATATATATATATATATATATATATATATATATATTATTTTTATTTTTTTTTTTAATTAATTAATATTTAGTATTACTTATAGTATACTTATAGAAAACAGGAATAGTTTTTATTTGGAACTCCGATTAAAAAAAGTGGTCCATGATACGAACTTTTTGAGAAACTTGAAAGTAAACAGATCGATTATTCAAACTAGCTCATTCTATTTTTAATTCTATATAATTCACAAATTCGAGTAAACTTTTACGTATTATTCAAACACTAACGAAACTAAATTATTACAAAGTAGGTTAGTTGCAGCAGAGGTCCTGTCACTACTCTACTGCTCTGAACTTAATACGTCATTAAACGTATTGAGAAATCGTTTAAAACGGTTGATCCGTAAATACAAAATATTTTAACAACGAAATGTCTAAAAAAAAATAATTCCATTTTTCGTGTTATAAATAGTGAGTTTTTTTTTTATTAAAATAGAAAATTTTCTATCTGCAACTCGTACAATACGCAAATAGGATAATTAAATATGTTATTTTGACCCCCGCCTTGGAAAAATCCTAAATATGCGACTGAACTCTTACAGTCTTACACACTTAAGGAGAACGGGGAAAAAAACTCATGGGTACAACCATTAAACTTAAAACTATCACTCACAACGTTATTGGATCATTTATATGTGAATTACGATCTGATGAGAAAAAATTTAAAAACCATACTAGTGTTAGTATTACAACTTTTGATTTTATCATATGGCAGATAGGAGAAGAAATAAGAAAAGAAGTCACTTATATAATATTATAGCCATTATATTTTATACGAATAAACGCGTGAGGCACAACAAAAAAACAACATTCGTTGTCTAATTATGACTGAAGAAAAATGTAGACACTTCAATCAAAAAGGAAAATTTTACTGACTTTTATGTTATTGTATTTATTGACAAGTTATTTACAATGACGAAACGTGCATCAATTTTTTAAAACAACGTGGTGTTTTACCCCCCACTGTTTAATGTATGCCAGACACCTGCAGTGTAAATATTGCGAAGTAGAAAATTGTAGATAACATAGATATACAACGCCAACAAACAATATTGAGGCAGATAAATTTTTTCTTGTAGATAACATACAACGCGAGTTCCCTTAAAAGTGCTAAAACCGCCAAACGGCTCTCTTTTTCTTTTTCTATTTTCATATTTCTTTTTTTTTGGAGGGGTGGGGAGTGGTACAAACCTTGGATATGCTCTGGTTGTGCATGATGAGTTCTTCGCACTCGACTTCGGGCGACTCCATCGGCAGAGGCACTGTCAGTAAAACGCCTTGCTGGGTCGTGACGAACAGCATCGAGTTCGACGCGGAAAGCAACACGCCGTTCAGCGGGCCGTGTTTCAGGTTGTGGCTGCGTGTCACCTGCACGAGCGGAGAGAACGACGTGAATATTAATTTTATCTCGTCGACGAACGCCGCGACGTTTCGCTGACGTCGAAGACATAAAACAACAAGATCGTATAGTGGCGGTCATAAAGGGGAGATAGGTGGATCACTCCCTTTGGGGTTTTCGTTACTTCATATTTGTACCATCGACCGATGAAACATTGACGTATATAATGTCATTGAAATGTTTTCGAAAAAAAAAAACCCCGATATAACTTTTATTCCATAATTATTATTATTAGTTTTGTTTTTAATATTAATGCAATTTATTTAAATACGCATGTTTAATACCATAGTATGTCATATGGTTTGATGTAAAATTATATCTAATTTTTCGTAAATATCTACTTAAAATCCACTCGTGATAATTGCAATCGAATCTCAACTTTATATCCATCACATTGGATTTAATGGTTTACCATAAAGGTTAGAAGAGCTAAAATGATAGGACATCAGCTACTACGTCATGAGAGCCTATCGAAAAACGTCATAGAAGGCGATGTTGAAGGCCATATAGGAAGAGGAAGGCCATGGATGGGTGACATAAAGCAAATCATAATTGACATGGGGAAGAATAGTTATAAGGAATTGAGTAACGATATGGACGCACGGAGAACTGCAGCAAACCAATCGAAGGATTGAAGACTGGAGAAGATCCATCGCATTGATTTCATATACAAGTTTTGATGATTGTTTATTTTTAATAAATACTTGAAGTGACCAAATTTAGTTATAGTTATATTGGTACTGTATTACGATAGTGTAAACAATTATTTGTAAAATGAAATACCTTTTACTTAACTATCAAAGCAGTTGAGGAAATTGTTTTGGAGTATGCTCGGGAATTTTCAATGAAAAAATTAAGAACAATTTTCTCATTAAAACCAACAAAATTTTCATATTTTCCGTACTTATGACTGTTATAATTTTCCAGTATGAATAACAACAGGGAGTTTAAAAACCAAAAACGCTTATTAATTCAATATTCACCAACCCCATTGAAACTTGGATACAACCACCACCGTAACCGCATTGATCACGTTTAAATAACCGAAACGGATCGACGTTCCACAATATGTGTTGGGGAATGATTATCAAATCAAATATTATAATCACTGAAATAATGTATGATTTTTTTTTATGCGTGTAAACACAAAAACGGGTGGGTGGACCGAAAAAAAAATTAACTAGCACAGTTTAATCAGAAATAAATAAATAATACGTGCAATTTAAAGTCCCTAATTAGTATTCAACAATAAATTAATGTAACCCGTAAAGTTTAAAACGGGAACAAATATTTACTTGTTCTTTTTTTTTCGTTTTTTATACGTCACTAATAATTGGCCCGAGTTACCGAAATAATGATTTTGTTATAACTAAAAGTAATTAATCGGGCTACACTGGTTTTACCGATTTGTTTGATTTTGTTAAAACACAGAGATTATACACGAAGTTATTATTTAATATTATCGAATACGATATAATGAATACTTCTTTCGTCATTTGTTTAAACGTCGTTAGCTTGATGTAAAATTCATTTTCTTCATTAGGAAATTCACGATAATTATCATACTTCAGATATGGTTTTTAATTTTCATCAAAATTCACAAGATTGATAAAAACGTAGTGGTTGGGTTCGGAAAAAAAAAGAGAGAAAACTGTATTCTTATGTTATACTGACTTAATTAGACGATTACCAAAACCAGCTCGAAAAAGTTAATTAATTTAATGGAAATTTAAATCAGTCGAGTTCGTCGCGGGAATAATTCGCTGGTTAATGACAACATTTGCATAAATAAGGAAATAAGTACAAAAATGTTGAAAACGGTTAATTTCCTTCGTCTATTTCCGACATCGTATTATAAAGTTGCACTCGAATGTAAATATATTATATGATGTCACTTGCACATTAACATTTTTTTTTTTTAGTAGTAATATAATATGTATATACTGCTATGTGAGTAACGGAATCGTAATCATTAGTAAATTAAGGGCACGCCAAATCATAAAACGTAATTTTGTGTGCTCGTTATTAGTAAACGTTACAAAAATTGGCAACGACTTAACAATCAAAACTAAAATTTCGTTTTTGGAATTTTTTTCATTGAATTCCGATGATACCTCACACAAAAAAATTCGTTAACGAGAGCAAAACACTTACGAGATGCGAATATATTAGTTCCGTCGTCTTCAGATTGTTTGCGAGTTGCAACGCACGGTGGCGATACAATATCACCCGCATACTAACGTTTTCTCGCCGTACTAGCGTGAGTAGACAAAGCGAGTACCTACACTGTTCGCCGGCTTTTGGCGTGTAATAAAGACAGATCAACGACGACGATTCGTTTACCGAATTAAATATTTATTTAATACGTAATTTACAATATTTACATAATTATTTACTTTGGCCGCCCCGAAGTGTTTTTCGTTTGCCAAACGAGTTTTACACATTGAACTCATTGAGAACGCGTTTAATGTTTTAAAAAAATTTGTTCGTTTTTTTTTTTTTCGCGCGCACGGGCGGACGAACGGCCTATGCTTACAACATCACTAGAGCATTTTTCAGCGTCACAAACGACAGTGCAATCAAACACGAAAACTAAAGAGTCATTCTAAATAAACCCTTTATTACTTGAATGTTAAGTCTGATATTTTTCACGAATAAAAATACAAATAATGTATGAAAAAATACAAGTATCTACAGTCGAAATCATCGATAACAAAACAAAAACATGCTTACATTTACATATTTCGTGATTTTTAAGTTGCATCATATAATTCAAAAATTATAAACCGATGACAACATTTAGGTCTATCTATAGTCAAAAATCAAAAATTTGAATGTGATTCGTAAAATTAAATAGAGACACGCTGTATAACATTATATAGGTACTATAATAGGTATGCATTATTTTTTTTGATACAAAATTATATATCTAAGTACTATGATTTTCGTCGATATCCACGAACACGCCCAAAAGTGACTATCAAACGAAATCGAAACAATTTTCAAATTACCCGCAATCATACCCGGACTGTGTCATTAAGTGTCGACTTTTATTCGGGTATATGTCAATTGCGCCAGAAATTACAGGTAAGGAAAAAAAAATTATGGGATTCAAAAAGGTTATACATCAACTGCGCCGGACGATATTTAGGTCCAAAAAAGATAATACATTAATTGCGCCGGCAATACTGAAGTTGAAAAATAAGCTGATTACACACTATAAAAATATAATATATATAGGCGATTTGAACGTACTCGTCTGCGTTTATATTACACACAAACAATTTAAAATCGCGACGTTTTAAACTGTACATACTATACGTTATCTATCTACATGCGATAAATTGGTAAAAAATCGGAATATCCGCTAATAAAAATGAGATAACGAAATAATATTATATTATGGAAGTAATAACTAACAAGTTATTTTTCTTTTTTCCAAATGATCAGTATCGTGTCGTCGTTCGTATAAATTCGTTTACGTGAAATAGTCTATAGCATGGGTCGGCAATAGGCGGCCCGCGGGCCAAATCCGGCCCTCGGAGAGGAAATAACTGGACCGCCGAAAATATTTTTCTTAGACGTCGGTTTTCCGCACACTTTAGAATTCCGTATAGAATTTAGATATTTGATCCGTTTGTTATGACGTAGGTAATTGGAGATTACGATAGCGAATACATTAATTATCTTAAACTATGATTTAATACGAAAATAAATACATTGATTATTATCTAACTAATATTTAAGTTTTTCTGGCCCTCAAAAATTTGTTTTCAAATTATCTGGACCGTTATAGAAATCAATTGCCGACCCCTGGTCTATAGCAATAGCAATTTCGTATAATAATATTATTATAATAATGGAAGTAATTTTGAGTGAACGTGGGAAAGAACTAATTCTTTATAAAAATTATAAATTTTCATGTAAAAATCTTACTAAAAATGGACGTAAGTGGCGGTGTACAGAAAAAACTTGTAACGCTAAATTGTATGTTGTCGAGGTTAAAACTACAATATTAAAAGAAGAAACTGAACACAATCATCTCCCTCCTGAAAACGTTCAACGACAAATTATATCAAATCTAGTTAAAAGAAAAGCTATGGATGATTTAATAGAAAAGCCGTAGATATATATTATGTATACCAAATTAATTTGTGATAAATTTATTGGCGCAAAAGACGTATACCTTTTTCGTTTGGGATAAATCCACCGGCGCAAAAGATGCGTAAATTTCAGGTAGTCTAGAAAAATCGGCGCAATTGACAAACACCGTTTTATTCTGTATACGGACAACTACAATCACTCCACCGTTACGTTATACTCGTTTAATTGAACATATTAATTGAACATCAAGTGTATATTTCACATTCGATCGGTGTCACTCTATACCTTTCGCGAACACCCACCTCGAAATAAAATAGCACGGTCTAAAGGCGGCTATATATCAATATATCCAATTATATTTTTAAAGTGTAATATACGTCCGAACCATCAACACGAGGGAGGGCACGGGGTGGGGGTGGTGTTCCTTGTAAATACGCTCTTGATGAGGTTAATTACGATTATTAACGTCGCCTCCGCCGCCGCCCCTGCCGATAATTAAGGAAGGGGCCAGGGAAGATTAATTTGGATATTTTACATAGCGACGGAGCACGGGCACTGTTTGCGAGTACGGAAGCGTGATGTCGAGGGAACGGCAGTGTTTCATCCCAGTGTTGTGCACGTCGAGCGGCGTCGGAATACACTGTGATACACACGAAAAGTGAGACGCTTTCGGTCATGAGTTTTCACCTCGTTGACGAGATATGTCCTTTTAGTTTACATGTAAAGCATGTGGGTGTATCATCTGATAGATATATACGGAAGGTAGTATTTTCTTGTGTAACTGTAATCGAACTGGGTAGGTGTGGGAAGTCTTCTGGGTTTATATATAGTTGTCTACGGAAGCTGGTAATGTGAGAAAATTGGTCTGTAGATAGATTGGATTTTAGGTGTGTAATTTGAGATGTGGTTCTTATTTTAATTTCATGTAGGGCTTTGAAAATGACTTGGTCCGGAATAATTGGGTAAACATTAGATAATATGATTTTTTTGGATGGGTTAATGAGTTTTCTTATAGGAATGGTGTTATCATTTATTATAATATTTGGGTGGTTTTTCACTAGTTCGTCGGCGGTGTTTTGGCTGTTTAAGAATACGCAAAAACGGTCGTTTGATATTCTAGAAGCGGCGATGATGTTTAATGGTGATGTAAATTTACTAATTGCTGTAAGGTATTCTAATTGTTTTATGTCGTTAATTATTGGTAGAACAATAGCTTGGTTCATTTTTGGGGAGTTTTGGTGTGCAGTCGTTTCTGCAAAGCTTTTGGGTTTCGAGCTGTCTGAATTGTTGGCTTGGCTGTTATGCGACGAGTTGGTGAGTTGATTTGTGTTTGTTTTGATCATAGTATTATTGGATGGTTTTAAAGATGATGCAAGCAGTTTATCTTTAAGATTGATTGTTTGTTGTGCATTTTGATTTTTGGATTGTTCGAAAGTGTTTTGGGTGTGTGATTTCATTAATGTATTGGGCGGCGTATCGCCCATTGTGTGTGTTGTGTGATGCTCGATTTGGTTTCTTAATTAGCTATGTATGAGTAACTATGTATAAATATATTCATATTACCCAAATGCTGATTGCGCTAATGAACTTAACTGTGCTATCGGGAGCTAAGAAACGATAAGCGAGGACGGTTTATGCGTGTTGCTCGGACGGTTGGCGAACACGAACTGAAAAAAAAAAAAAAAAAAAAAAAAAAAATATGCCTTTTAATTGCAATAGTGCATGTCGATATAAAGGAGTAAGTGTACGCGATAATTTAGCTATCGTTAGCAGGCAAAGGTGGAGGAGTCCAACTTCTTCGGCTTTAGGTACTCTGGTTAGCACAACAATAAACTTTGTTTTAGAATGCGTACTTAAGAGTGTAAATTCATATGCCTCTCTAGTTAGTCGTGTAAGGTGTGGGATACCCAATGAGTTAGCCAGTTCGTTGAATCACAATTCAGGGGACTTTAAGATAAAATCAAATTTATTCTTCTCATTCATGGCGTCTATTGGAAACGTGGAAATTAATCCAAGTTATAGTGACAGGCTTGATACCACAGTTGAACAAAACTTACAAAGATTTAATGAGTTGGCAGTTGATATTAACAGAGCCTTAATGCTAAGTAGAATAGTGATACGGTCAGTGAAACCAAGTACTACAGGAGTAATCGAGTATACTTCTAGGATAGTTCAAATGGTAGATGAAATATGGAAAAATGAGAAATGTATCTCTGACACTCTCCTCGCCTTGTTAACTATTTCAGCTCAGTCTGGTAAAGATGGATATAAACATTTCCTAATGCAGTTGTACCATAATGCAACACTTGAAAGTCCAAATGAGCCTATTTATAATATCTCTAGCCGAATAGTTGAAATTTTTAGACAAAAAAGCATTTTTATCAAGACGTAAAGTTAAAACTCTAGACGAGTAAGCGAAGTCTCCGATCGACCCAGAGGTGGTCGGTGGTCCCGTGGTCCCGCGCGATACGCTGGCGCGCCACCACGACGACGTCGTTGTTCCCGAGTAATACGGTGAATAACGAGATCCCGCGACGCAGCGATTTATACTAAGTAATCTACGCGGTGAAAACGGGTCTCGGTCGGACCGTTCCCCCGGCAACGGGGTCCCGTTCGAAAAGAATATTCCGTCAGCGGGGTACGACGACGGGGGCGGCGGGGGGATCCGCCGCAAGGGGATGTCTTAATTTTCGAAATAAAAAATAAAAACAAACACATAATAAATATAAGCGTGTGAAAACACATTTTCATTTCGATCGTTCGTGCGAGACGCCGCGCCGTCGAAAGACCACGTCACTTCTCGGAGATCGTATCCTATTCGCACGTGACCCGTTCCGTCTTTTGCGTCGGTGCGTTTACATCGCAAATTATAATAATATACATTTCGTATATATATATTTAGGTGGCCCTTATATTTTAAACTTGATTTTTCGATTACAGTTCTCCTTAGATTTGTCACATGAGTCGTATGAGAAAGTAAGTTGAGTAAAATTTGGAATGTAGCACTCAACCCCTTCTGGTGCCGCTTTAGGATTTGAAATATGGCAAAAAAAGGGTAGTATCAACATTTATCAAATTGTTTTCGAAAACCATATTGATTTAAGCGTAAAAATGTATAGAAAACTAAATTATAGATATTTTTACTGTCTAAAAAAGGTTATCATAAAATTTTTAATAAATTAATAATGTTTTAATAAAAATAGTAAAATACGAAATATTTCTATTAAAATATAATATATAAAAATAAGCGTAAACAAAAAGACGTTTTATATACGTCGATTACACCGTGAAACGTGTACGCGGAACATAAACTTTATCGATTTAAAAACGGGTTAGGCACATATCGTGTTCAAATTATCGAGTACGTTTGGATAAAAAAAAACTTTAACTTAAAAGGTTGTTTTCATTTGATTCGGAACTAATGAGTTATATGGAAATAAAACGAGTAGGTTTACTGTAAAAAAATGAAGTTGTATGGAAAAAAAAAGTTTTTCAGTTTTATACGCGTCCGGTGAAAATCGTTAATGTAATTTAACCTCGTCGGACAAACACACGCACACACACACATATTACATACAGGGTGATTTTTCAAACTTTCTCTGCCGATTCTCAACCCTGTGTTATGAGTCTGCTCACATGCATAGAAATCCGTGTTAAATTTAAAAGGATTTTTACGGAAAAAATAATTGTTACTATATTTTATATTACACGATTCGTTCGAGTTTTTAAGGGTTTCCCCTCCCCATTATTTTACAACAACAAAGTATTATAAAACGTAATACATTTTTTTTTTATTATTATTATTATTCATTATCAACCAACGGTTTCAGAGTAGTATTTGTTTAAAACAGTGGATTATTGACGAAAGCCATTATTTTTTTTACCACTTGATCTGGTAATATAAAACTAAATATCAAGCCGACTGAAAAAACATCTTTTATGTGATATAATTATATAAATATAATATTATAAATATCAATCGTGATTTGAGAGAACCGTACAAATAAAAAAAAAAAAAAAAAACAAAATCAAAAAAAACAAAAGCTCAAAAGATGTATAGCCGTGTGGCGTGTATTATACGTTCTCGGTTTACAACTCTGACAAGGTGATAAATACTCGTCGACGGAATCAATGGACATCAGATGTAAACGTAAATAGGAATCCTTTTTCATTTCATCCCGGTTTTCAACTGTTTTTTTCTTTTTTCAATTACAATTTTCGACGCTTCCGATACTTATATCCCAGCGTACGTCTCGATGTCGTCAAACGGTGCAGCGACGACGGTTTTCAGCTGTCTCGCTCAGATTATACGGTTTTCTCGAAAACCGCATCAGACAAGAACGTGAAACGTGACGCGGTATATACATAATAATTTATAGCGCGCACAAACTCGTATTTCGTCTTTTTATTTATTTATTTTTTATTTTTTTCATTTAACGTGTTGGCATGAACGTGTAAGCGTCGCGAGTGAAACGCGTCTGATGTAGTAAGGTAAATTCGTTTTTTGATATACATATGTGTATTATATTTTCTCATATATGTGTATTTGACGAGTGGAGAAAAACGAAAAGTTAGCGCACGTGAGGAAAAAGCATGTGTCGCGTCGAGATGTTCGTGCGAAAAAATAGGTTTATTTTTTTTTTATTTTTTTTTTTCAAGTACGCGCATTCATTCACATGCATTTTTAACACGGGCTCGGGAAAAATGATTTTATTTTTCATTCGAGAGGCTCTGCAGTCGCGAGTAAACGAATGGAAATAATACGAAATATGTATACGAATACTTTTCAACGAACTTCTCCGAAACTTATTTCATATTATATGAATTCCCACTCGATGTAGTAGAAAATAGCAAAACGAAAAACGAAAAAAATTCTACACAACGTACAATTGTACCTACGGACGGTCCATGCCGGTGAGTTAATCACATCTCTTATTTTCCAAAACGTACTGAAATTATTTTACTACTAAAAATATAATGGATGAAAAACAGAACTTAAGTTTTAAAAAAAACCCCAGAGAAAATGCACGAAATTTCATTCAAAAATGCATGAAAAAAAACAACGGGAGAAAAATTATTCTCTTGTGTTCGTTTTCATGAACTCGATGATCGCCAGACGAAAACGGAGCGTCACTCATTCTTAAACAAAATAGAGAGTTTTTGAACCACGTCGGTTAAGCACTACGGTAAAAATAGCGTTCGGTTAAATCATACGTTAAACAATATTAACGTTGTCGTTGAAACATCAGTTTTTTCAATACCCGATGGATTTTATTCCGTTAAAATATTTTATCACATCGTAACCTTTTTTGGTATCATTAAATATAAAATGTTATTATTTTAGTTTCGTAAAGTTGAATTTTCAGTTTTTCAATCGAGGTACATAAATATAATTTTTTTTATATATTATGGAAGAATTTTTAGAATCAGTGTGTTTGAAGGAAGTTACGACGGATGTTATAGAATGCATTTTAGTAAATGAATTATAATCATTCCGATGTGATGTACGAATTAGATAGCATTCATTTGGAAATTTCAATTTAGACGAAATAATAAATGAAGAATGCACACAAATGTTTGGGTTTGAAAAAACAGATATAGAACGTCTAAGAATAATGTTGGATATACCAGATATAACAATTTTTATGTGATGTAGAAGCAAGTGCATTTTTAATATTGTGCCACTAGTTCGCATCATTATATGAATTTAAACTTATCACTTGACATAATAAACACAAATCTCTATGGTTGAAAACCTCAAACGTTCTTTTTTATTTGTCATTTTTAAAATAAAAACAATTTAACTCAAGTCTGAAATGACTTAAAAGACTTTCAACATCAATAACAATTGATAAGATTAATTTACCGATATTTCGCCCGTTAAAATAATTTAATATAACCGATTACGATAATTAATTCATATTTTTTACGCATGCGCACAAACTTGGTTTGGCAAACAACGTTAACGCAGTTCAACGTTATTTTTAACCGGCGGCGTGGTGCAAAAACTCTCTAATAAATATATAAACTATTTTATATTTCCCTGGCTTTTCCGCGGCTCGGTCTGCCGCTAAAACCAATAATCAAATATTTACACTAATAAGAAATCGAAAAAAAAAATTGTGCACTTTATATAAAACATATTTTATGCTAATTAATTTGTTTGACACCGCGAGTAAATATTATAAACACAATATTATTATTAAAGCTCAACCGACAATTCCGAACAATAATAATAATAATACGATAGCACTGTGTTACATAACTGCTGCAACACAATCGATCGCTCGGCGTAGAAGCCGTTCGCCGAACAGAATAAATAATTTTACTCGACCGTTATAGCGAAGCACTGACGCTGGAGCTGTACGCACAATTTGCTATCATTTGAAATCATGAAATCAACACCGGTCATATAAAAAAAAAAAAAAAATGATGGAGATCCTAGAAGTAATAACAAATAGGTACTCAAGTTTCGTTTTTCGTGTATTCGAGATTTTCATCTCTCCGTTATATTCTGTTGATTTCTGGGGACACCCTCGACTGATATACGTCAAGACAGTTGTATACAGAAAGGTCCAAACGACAATCTTACACACATAGTGTTCGCGTAGTGCACACAAATAGAGAGCACTTGAAATATGGACGATCATTTCGAAATATTAAAATAGCAACGGATGTACTATACATTTACCTAATCGAATGGATGACAGTCGTATGTAGGTGCCTTCCGAAATGTTATAAACACAAGAAAACGCGGAAATTCGAGAACACGAACAAAGGAACAGACAAAGAGAGTTAACAATAGCTGAACACCGGTACTCGAGAAAATGCAACCGATCAATACCTTTTTACATTCACGAAAGAAGAATTCACTGGAAATGATAAAAAGACAAAGAAGATTGCGGAAAAGAGAGTTTATATATTCAATGAAAATACCCAATCACAGACCGGTAATGATGTTTCGAACGAAACAAGTACAGTAAGTCCTCGTTTAACGTTGCCTCATTTAGCGTTGTTTCGCTATTGCGTCGTAGAAGTCCTTATGTGTCGTTTAACACTGCAACGGTTTGAGTATAACGTCGTTTGTTATACATGTGTTTATCAAATTATTGTTATGTTTATGTAAATTTCACATAAAATTATGTGATTTAATATCGTTTCACTTAAATTAAACGTTTTTTCAGTTAACGTTGTGTTTTCCAGGAACCTAACCTCGACGTTAAACGTGGACTTACTGTACCTGGTAGGTTATTAGAAAAAAAACCAAGACGTGTTTCAGAAGTTAGATCTAACGAAGACGTTTCTTTTTCATTTATATGTTTCATAATATATGACTTAATTGAAATTCCATTTTCATCAGTTTTTTTTTTTTATTTTTTATATTTATCTTTAAATATTTACGGTGTATTTGATATTTAAATTTTACTTCGAAAATCTGACACTCGAAATATTTATATCGTTATAATATTTACGTTTGTAATTCTTGCGTTTTAGAGCAATAATATTTTTTTGTGAAATTATATTACATGTTATTTTATTATAAGTTGTTTTTTTTTTTTTTTTTTTTTTTTTTTTTAATTATTGATTGTACAGATAAACTAAAACCTATGTATTTCATTTAAACTCTGATCTGACTTGAAATTTTATAAAGACGAGATGTAAGATAGTCGTCAATTTCCACGGTCCAAAAATATCAAAATACGCAGTATTACGAATGTACGAAAAATTATGAATATGTACAACAGATCGAAAAAACCCAATACGAGCATTCGCATTTGGGCCGTTACAAAATAATCGAGTAGTTCCCTGCGTCATTTGAGAGTATACTTTCCTATCGATTTTGTGTAAGTTTATTATATTTATATAATTGTTTTTTCATGCATTGAATAATGTTCGAATACCTACAATTTGTATTTGTATTTTTAAATAATAAGTATTGCTCATTGAGACGATTTTCTTGAATCGAGTACTTTCTAAATGAATAATTTCTATTACACATATACGTAAGACTAAAATTCGCACGTGAACAGGAAAATATCAATTAACACGTTCACCTCCGCACGTATGTTTCTAGTCCAGTGTATTTGTCCATAGTCATTCAAAGGCTAGTAAAATGTAAATAAATAACAGAAATAGATTATAACTATAACTTATTAGACGAATATTATCATAAAAATAGCTGCTATCAATAATAACGCGCCGGTTTTGTCGTCACCACAGAATCTGTTCCCTGTAGCCAGTTCCAGCCCATTGTTTGCATCTAAATATTAAGTTAAAAAAAAAAAGTTTATGTAAAATCAAAAACATGAATTTTTAATTCAAATTGAGTAAAACATAAACTTTACATGATGTCACCCGGCTGTGTTTATTGTTAGTTTTTCAGAATAACAAAATAATTGCTCACAAAATATAAAAAACCATAAAAGTTAAGTTACCTTACAGGGTTTTTTTTTTCTTTTTACTGATCGGAAATGCAGTAACTAAATAAGAAACACAGTAAGATCATTTACTGTGTTGTTAATTTTTTTTTTTTTGATGGTTCGAAAATGTAAAAGCCGTATTATATAACACATTTTTCAAGTTTACACAAGGAGTATTATTAGATGAGACAAAATTATTAATAAATTAAATATTCAATACTTCTTTGGTATCTGAAAATAATAATTTCATTAAAATAAACGACATCTATGTGAAATGCAGAGCAACTTCGTTAAAATGTCTCTCCTGGACAATTTTGTGAAATACACTTACTGTGTTTTAGGAATAGACAGCCGAGATGTATAATATTCATTTATTATGATATTAATAATATGTGTGTTTTTATGCTTTTGAGGGGCCTTCGAGAGCGATCAACTCTTGATGGACCGGCAGGAAGGTTCATATTATTAATAATATAAAATAAATAGATAGTAAATTATAGAATACGAATTATAAAATGAATAATATGTCAAGAAAAACAACAGTGTGCAAATCGTCGCAAGAGTACTATAGTTGTTTTCAATAAGAATTAACAAAAATACACGGGAATCGCAAAACAACTGCAAAGCATTGATTATAAACTTCTGAATGGCAGCGATAAATATTGAAGCAGTGTCTCTGTCATGGCCGAATGACTTATAAACGTATCTAAATATAAAAGCTAGTGACGATCACGGATCGGCGGCGCGGCGGCGACACGGGGCGTAATCGTTGTCGACAAAAACGGACAAGTCACGTGTGCGTTTTCCATCTGTCTGTTAAGAAATCAATGGCCTCAGGGACAAACTTATCCAGGCCTCCTACCAATATCGGTACGCAGTGGTAACGTTATCTCATGATCAACGGATCACGGTTTTTCCTTTTTTAAATTATTTTATCTACGTTTCTCACTAATTTTGAAGAAATTCAACGGACTTTATCCTAATATGGCCGGTGGTTTTGTGCGGTGGTGATCTAGCGGGTGGCGGGTTTCATAAATACACAGCATAGTGATTATATAATTATGATACACGTTCAATATTATTGATAAAATATTTAACATAACAGTGCTTATTTAAACGTGCGTTTTAAAACACATTTTTAACACGTTTTTAACACATTTTGCATAAGGCCGGGAGCACACTGAAAGAGCAAAACTGCTCCGAGCTGTTCGGAAAATTTTGTTCTAAACAGCTCGGTACAAATTCCATTCACACTGACAAAACAGAACGGAACAAGACAATAATATTATTCTGGATTGATTTTTGTTACACCAGTTGTAGGGACGTTGCGATACTACCGATACCAGTAAAGTATCGATACTTTTCTTTCGATACAAGTACTTTTTGTATCGATACCGTGGGTTCGATACTTTACTCATATCGATAAAAAAGTACTGGTATCGAATGAATGGTATCGAATCATTTTACCGCCATATCAGTTCAAAAGTACTTGAATAGTCGAATGTTATCGAAAAATTCTTTTCGAGTACAATGGTTTGCGCGTGGTAGCCGGTGGGGTTTTTCACACAATATGACTATAATCACAATATTTATAAGATTTTTTTTATTTGTATTTTTTCTATAGGTACCTACTTTATAGTAATATAACTACTATATAATAATATGACTACAATACCTACCAATAATAAATATGAGTTTTGCTTGTATTAAATGTTTTTTTATTTTACTCAAATGTAGAATACATTTGAACAAGGTATAATCAGAAGTGTGTTTAACACCAGGCTTGTAAAAAATACTTTTAAATAAATATATAAATACCAATACTAGTAGGTAGGTATTCAAATAAGATAGTATTAATAATACTATTATAAAAATGTATTTTACGTATACTCACAAAGTATAAATTCAATCTCATTAATAAAATAATTATTTTAAGCAATTGTATAGCCTTGAAAATAAGGTAAAAATGTATCTTTGTCCTTTGATACTTCATACAATCATACTCATGAAATTATTTAACACTGCCTAGGAAAAAGTAAGTTGTCCTTAGCGGAAAAATTTAAAATTGTTTATAGACATCATTCATATTTCAGTATTTTGGATAGAAAAATGTCATGTTCAAGATTTAGAATTCTTTCATATATTGAAAAAGAAAGTATTAAGTATAAACAAATTATTTCATTCGAGTATTCAATACATAGTCCTATAAAGTCATATCGGTCCTTTTGTTTAGGTATTTTACCCTTTTCAGTATTCGATTCGATACTTTTTTTTCGATACTTACTCATATCGGTCCTTTTATTTCGATATTTTACTCATATGAGTATTTTCATTCGATTCGATACCAAGTAAAAGAATCGATACTTTTCTTTCGATATCACGTCCCTAACCAGTTGTGACTAGTGATGGGAATAATCGAGAGAAAATAATCGAGTAACTCGATTGTTGGTATTTATCGAGTAACTCGATTAGGTATTCGGAAAAATAATCGAATGATAACAGTAATTACTAATTAGTAATTACTATTTATTAGTAGTTAGTAGTTAGTAGTTACTAGTTACTAATAAAATACTAGTAATTCGAGTATTATTTTATTCTACTCATCAGTTAACTAAAAATATCTGATCTTACACTAGTTACACTTGAATTCTTAGAACGTTAGAACACAAAAATCATTAATAAATTATTTACCTATCCATCATTGTTCATTTCGAATTATTTAAACATTTTAAATAAATAATCAAATCATTATAGGCGTGAAATATTTTCATATTATAATACGTATTTAAGAGCCTTTTTAGTTAATTTATTTGATCATTTCATTCCATACTTCTAATGGAGAGATTTAATTTTTTAAATTTAAAGTTAGTTAACAATATTACATAAACATAAGTAAATATCAGTACCGACAAGTCCAAGTTGAATATTGGTTGATTTTTAATCAATAATGTTTAATGTGTTGATTATTTTAATCGAGTGAATATCTCGACTATAATAATATTTCGATTATTTTAATCGAGTGAATATCTCGATTATAGTAATATCTCGATTACTAATTACTCGATTATCGAAATCATTCGATTATTCCCATCACTAGTATAAATGCATAATATTATAACTCAAAGTCACAGATATAGATAATAAACTAGATTGCTAACTAGTGATATCAGCTGACGCCAAAAATCGCCATGTTTGTTGTGGACTATGAAGTGTTTAAAATGCCACAAACTTGCTGTGTACTTGGATGTGCTAATCGTTCTGGTCGGGATAAAGTAGTTTTTTTCAAGTATGTACCTATCAGTAATTTTAACATGGACATCTAAACATTCAATTTTACAGCTTAACAACTATTTTACCAAATCATTTATGTATAGATTTCCAAGAAATAACATACTTAAAGAAAAGTGGATAGTTGCTATAAAAAGGCATAATTTTATACTAACATACCACAGGATATGTCATATTCATTTCACTGAAAATGACTTAGTAGAACGGTCAGATATAAAACGTCTTAAAGAAACAGCAGTCCCTACTTTATTTATTGGCCAAGAAAAAATTAATGTAGACGTAGTTCAACAGGAACATGCTTAGGTATTCCAAATTTACTAAACCCAATGTTGAAAGTGATAAGAATCGTAATGACTAAAAATTAGCACTAACATAATTGAAGACCACGGAGCAACAACAAGACATCTCCATTTTTTGGCAAAATTTTTTTTTCAGCTTTTATTATCACAAAAAAAATTTTACGTCGTTTGGTGCAACAATCAGACAAATCCGATCATTAAATACAGAGTTATAATACTTATGGAGATGTCTGGTTTTTATTACGGTGCAACAACCAGACATATCCGGAGATATCTTGTTGTTGCACCGTACAATGGTACCACTGTATAAAAACGTGTTTATCAATTTTTTCCATACCACACTTGTCTTATATGATATAGGAATATTATCACAAAATAATAAATAATTAATATTTAGATTTTGTTACTTTTAAGTTTTATTATTTTATTAGTTATTTATAATTTATAATATATATTTTATTTGATTGTTGACTTTTAGTTTTATTTTATTTGTTATAAAATACATATTAGTTTAGTCATGAGTGATATAAGTTTAAATGGTTCGAGCATTGATGATTGGTTTAACGATTCTGATTATAATCCTAATTCGCCGATTGAAGTCTCCGAATTTGAAAATATATCAGATTTTGAAAATGTAATGATCAATCGATCATCAATAACGACTGGCTGTAACAATAGTAATGTGAATACGGAATATGATGAAAATGTACGAGTTATTGAAGATTCCAACGAAGAACAAAGTGACAGTGAGGTACGTAAAAGTAAAAAAAAAATTACGACAAGTAAATACATGGAGACGCAATGTATCAAAAAATTCAAAGGCCCAAGGGCTTTCACACATTAGTTTACGTGGAAAACATGTTAGGGCTCGAGTTACAGGTCCACCTTGTAAATGTAATAAAAAATGTTTTACTAAAGTTATTAATTCAACATTCGTCATGATGGCCCACTTGATTTTAAAAATCAAGGAAATTTTAAAGAACTGCTAAAGAATAGAATTCATGCTGGAGATACAGATTTAGAAAAACATTTACAAAATTCGTCTTCAAGGGCGACGTATATTAGTAAGACTACCCAAAATGGTTTAATTAAATGTTGTGGTGAAGAAATAATGAATATTATTATTGAAAGAGTGAAAAAATCTAAAATATATAGTATTATGTTCGATGAAACAACTGATATATCGCATGAATCGCAACTTACTCTTATTTTACGATATATTCATAATGGTGTAATTCGTGAAGACTTTTTTCAATTTATAGATTTAAGGAAGGAAGTAGCATATGAAAATGAAGATAATATTGAAACTATTGAGCCAATTGTAACTGGTGTAAAAATTGGAGAAGTAGTACTAAATATATTAAAAAACAGTTCATTTGATTTAAATTACTGTGTAGGTATTGCAACCGATGGCTGTATTGTCACGACCTCTGAACAACGTGGAGCTGTTATTGAAGTTCAAAAAGAAGCTGTAAATGCTGTGTATACACTATGTCATAATCATGCACTTAATCTTTCTATATCTAAATCGTCATATGTTCAGAGTGTAAGAAACTCAATAGGTGTAATGAAGGAAATTATAGCTTTTTTTACTGAATCTTCTAAGCGTAATTTTGTTCTAAAAATTTTCTTGGGCACCAACTTAAAGAACTTTGTGAAACTCGGTGGATTGAACGGTATGAAGGTGTTCTACAGTTTCGTGAATCATTTCATAAAATATTCCAAACATTAGAGTCCATTTCACTTTGGAAAGACGCGCTCAGTTCTTCTTAAGCAAGTATGTTACTTAAAACACTCTGTGATACAGAATTTATCATAACTATTGTTTGTTTATCAGATATACTTAACTGTACTCTACCTCTTAGTCGACTATATCAAAAAATTAATATTGATTTGAAAACTGCTCAAAATATTTTAAATGATACTCTAACTGTGATTAATGAAAAACGACAAAACTGTGAAAATGAATTTAACCATTTTAACCCTCCAATGCATAGTGTTGCTCCTCGGCAACAACCGATTAAAAAGGTCATAATCAGATATTTATCTATGTTAGTTAGTGTATATTAGCTTTAATCAAAACCAAATATGATGATATATTACGTTATTTACATTCAAACCGATAGATAGCAGTATGTGATTGGAAAAATCAAACTATTTATCGACAGACTGGTACCTACATATGAATGTGACAAAATTCTGGTTTTTTTTTCAATAATTTTAAATCATAAGATATGTCTATGGAAGACAAGAAAAATATACCCGTGTTCATATATATCTAAAGTTTAGATAATTGCCAATCTCATACAGATAAGTCAAATATTTTATTTTTAAATCAATAATGAACGGTTGTTGCTCATACGCAACAGTATGCATTTAGCACTACACGGGACGTACATGTTTTCCGACGTTTTTTAGTTCCGTATTTTTGCGCGTTTTATTATTTTACTTTTTGCATTATAAATTCGTACATTTTTTCATTATGTGTAGAAGACATTTGTGCGATAGAGAAATTGTACAATTGCTGGAAAATGAACCTCCATCTGATTCTGAAGACGACTTGGAATCTGGCGACGAACAAGGTATATATATAGATGATGATATAGTTGGTTTAGAGGAACTCGATAAATTTTTGGAAAATATTGATGACGGTGAATTAGATCCGTTCCTTAATTCTATAAACTTATTAGATAGTAATTTGGATATAAATATTGACATGGGAGATGTTGTATGTGAACCTGACGACCAATCGATATCTCTTCCAAACTTTATTTCTGTACAGCCGCATACAAAAAATAAAACTCCAGACCTCAAAATTAAAAATTTAAGAAAAAAATCCAAATTAGATATAACCACACCTCCTTTTGTTGCTAAGCCTCAGTCTAAAATAAAAAACAAAAAAAAACAGAAGTTGGATATTTCATGGAAACACGAAAAATTGTCTACCCAACATGTAGAATTTACTGGTAACTTTGAACTTTCAGATAAAATTTTAAATTTAAGTACTCCGTATCAAATATTTGACTACTTTTTCCAAGACGATTTAATTGAACATATTGTGTATGAAACTTTGATATATAGTGTACAAATAAATCCAAATAAAAATGAGATAAACATGTAGATAAACAAATAATATAAACTACAAACTATGATAAAAATTTTGAATGATTATCAAATTGAATACCGAAGTACCTACGCCCAGTAAGTCAAGAGAGACACCTACCGACATGTCGTAGTTGGCATACTTTAAAAAAAAAAAAAACGCCGGGTACGCGAAGTATGCCGTAAGGTAAGTTTTTACAGTTACTACAATACATAATACCTACCTATTTATATTTCATAAAGTGATTATTATTTTATGTGGGAACTACTTTCCGTTTACTTGTATAATGAAAATATTCTCCTAAAATGTACTTTTTTTGCATGAAAAGTGATTAACACCAAGACAATAATTAGGTAGGTAGGTTAACCTAACCCTAACCAAATGGTGCACAATGGACATATATACAGGTATTATACACTACAGTATACAGCTTGAACTAGAAAAAATATTTTTTTTTCGTAAACATCTTGCTCAAAAACTCATGTAGGTACTTACTTCTTACTGAATGTTATACATTACTTAACAACAATATGGTTGGTACTTGAGTAAACGTTTTAAATAATTTTTCATAGTGGTTAAAATGTTTTTTAATAAATGTGTTTTTTAAACCATAATATATTAGATAGGTACCTACTCTAGATTTTTTAGTATCACCTACTTCATTGAAATTACATTTTTAATGTGCAACAAAATATCTTAACATTTTATTAGAATAAATAATTTTATAGGTAGATACTTATCAAAGTAAATTATTTATTTAATTATATGTAAAGATTATAAACTTATAAAGTTAATTAAAAAATAATATTATTTTACCTACCTACCTTCCTATATTGTTTCAGTACAACGTATACATAGGTATAGCATTTTATTCACTGATGTGTAATAATTATCCAATTCTGACTAGTGTCTGTTGATAATCTATTTTATAATACCTAAACCTATAGTAGGTACTTCATTTAATAAGTACCTATCGAGTTTGTTCTTACAATGTATTAAATTATTTTTTTGAATATTTTATACTTAGGGTAAACGATGGGTAGTTGTCGTTTTCACTGATGCGAAATATTTTAGTGTTGTACCTGTTAATAGGCTGTACTTGGATTTAAATCAGGAAACTTTAACGGAGTATAATTTATCATCAGTTCAATGTTGCAGATGGCCACTTTGGAGGGTGACTAGTGGTGACTTGATAAAAGCTGATAATCCAGACAAAACATTGGCATTGTACAAAATAAAAATTATTAATAATAAAATATATGGTAATTATTTTGTATTAATATTAATAACTATAGTCTAATTTTAATGTATGATTACTTCTATTTTAGCAACTTTTAAGCAGGCATGGTATTCGCAAGTAGAGTTGGAGACCTCTACTGCTGAAAACGAAGAAGTCCCGAAAAAAAAAAAAAAAGAAACGTCTTCCAAGTTCATCTTCAGATGATAGCAGTATTGAAGGTATTTTGATTTACATATTATCAGGTATAAGATTTTTGTAGAAAATTTATTTATGCGTTTTTGAGTACTATAAAAAAACCTGATCCAATGAATATTCTTTATGTAAGAATTATACCTAATTTTTTTTTTTTTTTGTTATTTATAGATAGTAGTTTGTCTATAATGTCTGTCAACAGTAACAGTTACTTACTTCCGAATACAGATGTACCTAAACAGTTCACAGAGTTGCAAGTAAATGTTACATCTAATCATCAACTACAAATTCCTATTTATCAGCCGAATCAAATGAATTAACTGCATTACCATCTGGCTCTAATGAAGACCATACATTTTCACCAGGCAGATACAATTAGGTACTTAATAATTTTTTTATTTAATTTTAGCATCAACTAAAACTTATAAATTGTTATTTCTTTTTTTACTTAATTTATTTATAAACCACAGATTTTAATTTTTATACTTTCATAGGATGTGAAAAATCGTTTTTATTGTAGATTGGATTACTATTTAAAAAAAATATTATATTTCTAATGTAATTGTTACTAATTAAATAATAATATAATTAGTTACTTAATTTTGCTAATTATTTTGTAATTAAAAGTTTTGATAAAGAATATTCAATTGTGAATAAGTATAGAATATTTTCATGTTTATTTCATGTTATGTTTTAAATAAACAAATAATTTAGTTTGTAATACTTGCATCTTGTTTTTAACTTTTACACATTAAACATTTAAATTATGCAATTTAGAATTTTTTACTATATAAATTAAATAGGTAATCAAAGTAATAAAATCATTCAAATCATTAAAAAAAAAAAAAAAATCAGTCAACTTGCAAAACAATGTAACACAGTAATAACAATATAAAAATTACAATATTTATACTAAATAAGTAGGTAAAATCTACCTAGTAGATACATAGTTAACATTGTATATGTAATATTGTTATAAATTTATAAAAATAAGAAATTCAATAATAACAATTTATTGAATACCACTCTTTTCTTGTATATATTTTGAGGTTTTAGTAAACTCTTATGTTAGGTTTTTTGTTCGTTATTTATCAGTTGTGATAACTTACAATAAAATTTTGAGTAAAAAAATAATGTTTTTTATAATATTATACTTTAATTACTTGATGATGTACAAAAAGTAGATGAATAAAATGTAATATTTCAAATATGTAATATAAACTTATCAAACATTCAAAAACAAAAAGCAACGCCAGTTTGGTTCTAAAAATGGCTAAATTGGGCGCTTTACTTCTGCGCCAAGTAAGTAAGCCAATTACCAATTTTGTCAAAGAATGTGCGATCAAGTCTCCAGTGTTTCGATTTTATGTATGTATGCCACCTGCTCAATTTTACAACTGGTGTGGAGTTAAAACGAGGATGTATTACATGAACCTCGACACAGCTGGTAAGGTCAAACCTCTAAGTGAAACTTAGAGGCACTAAAAACAACATAACAAGAGTTTTACAAAAATTATTTATTGAAGAATTTGCTGTAATAGCCACTTTTACTGGTCGTGGGAAAAATATATCCGTAGCTTTACGCTCTTCAGAAATAATTAAACTGGTTTAAAGTAAATGGTTTCTATCATATTCATGTATATATAAATTTATATCATGATCATGCAAATCACAATTTTTATATAATATGTGAAAATTTTATTTTTATATAGATAATTAAACAAAATTCAAAACATGTAATGACAGATTCTGAGTACGAAAGTGTAGTTGCTAATTGGTTAAGGCATGGAAATACTCGATTGAGTAGAATCAAATGATTCAATTATGTTTATTTATGCAGATATTTTTTTTTAAAAGATGAACTTAAGTACTGTATTAGAAAATTTTAATTAAATGTATTAATCCAAAATCATTACAAATTATACATTAGGTAACTAATGTATTAAATTTATTATATTATACATATTTATACTAATACATTTGCATACATTTTCAGAAAAAAAAACACTTATTTATTTATCTCTGAAATTTTATTTGTTTGTTTGATTTTATGATTGTAATGTAAAGAAAAGGAAATATATATCAGCCGTATCATCAAAATATTTTCAACAACTATTAAAAGCAGAACAAGACAAGTTTGTTATTTCAGCACAAAGAGCAAATTTGAGCAGTATGAATATTGTACCAAATGTGAGTAGTAATTATGATGTAATGTGTAGTGTTAAAAGTGTTATACCACAATTATCAATATCAGATAGTGATATTCTGACTCCAGAAGTTAAATGTTGGAATATGTTGCATAAGCTACATGATTCAAATAATTGTACCCCTTGTATTAATATTTCTAGTGAATTCCAAACAACTAATGACATACCATATATCCTATAGCCTAAAGTTCTAAAAGCCAACTGTAGCCCTTATTGATTTCAGTCATTAATTTTAAAGAACTATCAAATAATGTGGTTCCCATAGGAATTTTCCATGGATTTCATAAGCCCCAGTCAATAGAAGAATTTCTTAATCCATTTATTGTTGTTTTATTAGAGGTTATAGATAATGGTTTAACTATAAATGATACATTATTTACCCTAGAAATATCCAATATATCTTGTGATGCTCCTGCGAAGGCCTTTTTACTTAATGTCAAAAGCCATAATGCTTATTTCGAATGTTCATCTTGCACTCAATAGGGTACATACCTTGAACACCATATGACCTACCCTGGTTTAGATTCACCGTTGAGGACCAATGAGACTTTCCGAAATAAAACTGATGAAGATTACCATAAAAGTGATAGTCCATTGATTTGTCTACCAATTAATATAGTTAACACAGTTGTGTTGATTACATGCATAATGTATGCTTGGGTGTAGTAAAACGATTAATAGAAATGTGGGTTAAAGGCAATAAACAAGTTAGATTAGAAATAGTAAAAAATAAAAAATAAATATTGAATTAAAAAATTAAGACCTTACGTACCAGCAGAGCTTGGTCGCCTACCTAGACCAATAGATGATATTGAATACTATAAGGCTACAGAGCTGAGGACATTTTTATTATACTCTGGTCAAATAGTCATAAGAAGCAACTTAAATAAAAAATTTTATTCTCATTTTTTAATATTAGTGTATGCAATTAAAATTTTAATGTGTACTGAAACTTGTTGTTCATTTAATGATTTAGCATCTCAACTTCTCAAACTATTTGTTAAAGATTATTCAAATCTATGTGTCTCTCATTTAATAACATATAATGTACACAGTTTGATTCACTTGCCAATGTTTGTACTCATCCATGGTCCATTGGATAATTTTAGCTGTTTTCGCTTTGAAAATTATTTATATGACATTCAAAAATCTATAAAATCTATTAAAAACCCATTAAAAGAAGTCTACAACAGAATAATAGAAAAACAAAATATATTATACAATGAGCTTCCTTCTCAATTATTATCTCAAAGCCCTACTTTAAAAAATGAAATAAAATATAACACTTCTTCTCTACTTTTTAAAACTACTGACATACTTTTTGAAAAAAATAATTTACCAATTTCTAATATTTTAATAGATATTCTTAAAGAAAAAGATAGGAATATAATGTTATAAGATGAAAGAATAGTATCTGTATATCATATTGTTCAACCCTATAAAAAACCCTATAATAAACCTATAATAAAAGTTAATTTATTTGATCATTTCATTCCATACTTCTAATGGAGAGATTTAATTTTTTAAATTTAAAGTTGGTTAACAATATTACATAAACATAAGTAAATATCAGTACCGACAAGTCCAAGTTGAATATTGGTTGATTTTTAATCAATAATGTTTAATGTGTTGATTATTTTAATCGAGTGAATATCTCGACTATAATAATATTTCGATTATTTTAATCGAGTGAATATCTCGATTATAGTAATATCTCGATTACTAATTACTCGATTATCGAAATCATTCGATTATTCCCATCACTAGTTGTGACCTAACACCAGTTGTCAAGATGAGTGCTGACCAAGACAACTTCGTTGTACTTATACCACTTACGTGACAATTTTTATTAAACAGCGAAAGTACTAATGATAAAAAACGCAAAATTTGGATGCATGAAACAAACAAAAAAAATTTTGCTAATTATTTTGTAATTAAAAGTTTTGATAAAGAATATTCAATTGTGAATAAGTATAGAATATTTTCATGTTTATTTCATGTTATGTTTTAAATAAACAAATAATTTAGTTTGTAATACTTGCATCTTGTTTTTAACTTTTACACATTAAACATTTAAATTATGCAATTTAGAATTTTTTACTATATAAATTAAATAGGTAATCAAAGTAATAAAATCATTCAAATCATTAAAAAAAAAAAAAAAATCAGTCAACTTGCAAAACAATGTAACACAGTAATAACAATATAAAAATTACAATATTTATACTAAATAAGTAGGTAAAATCTACCTAGTAGATACATAGTTAACATTGTATATGTAATATTGTTATAAATTTATAAAAATAAGAAATTCAATAATAACAATTTATTGAATACCACTCTTTTCTTGTATATATTTTGAGGTTTTAGTAAACTCTTATGTTAGGTTTTTTGTTCGTTATTTATCAGTTGTGATAACTTACAATAAAATTTTGAGTAAAAAAATAATGTTTTTTATAATATTATACTTTAATTACTTGATGATGTACAAAAAGTAGATGAATAAAATGTAATATTTCAAATATGTAATATAAACTTATCAAACATTCAAAAACAAAAAGCAACGCCAGTTTGGTTCTAAAAATGGCTAAATTGGGCGCTTTACTTCTGCGCCAAGTAAGTAAGCCAATTACCAATTTTGTCAAAGAATGTGCGATCAAGTCTCCAGTGTTTCGATTTTATGTATGTATGCCACCTGCTCAATTTTACAACTGGTGTGGAGTTAAAACGAGGATGTATTACATGAACCTCGACACAGCTGGTAAGGTCAAACCTCTAAGTGAAACTTAGAGGCACTAAAAACAACATAACAAGAGTTTTACAAAAATTATTTATTGAAGAATTTGCTGTAATAGCCACTTTTACTGGTCGTGGGAAAAATATATCCGTAGCTTTACGCTCTTCAGAAATAATTAAACTGGTTTAAAGTAAATGGTTTCTATCATATTCATGTATATATAAATTTATATCATGATCATGCAAATCACAATTTTTATATAATATGTGAAAATTTTATTTTTATATAGATAATTAAACAAAATTCAAAACATGTAATGACAGATTCTGAGTACGAAAGTGTAGTTGCTAATTGGTTAAGGCATGGAAATACTCGATTGAGTAGAATCAAATGATTCAATTATGTTTATTTATGCAGATATTTTTTTTTAAAAGATGAACTTAAGTACTGTATTAGAAAATTTTAATTAAATGTATTAATCCAAAATCATTACAAATTATACATTAGGTAACTAATGTATTAAATTTATTATATTATACATATTTATACTAATACATTTGCATACATTTTCAGAAAAAAAAACACTTATTTATTTATCTCTGAAATTTTATTTGTTTGTTTGATTTTATGATTGTAATGTAAAGAAAAGGAAATATATATCAGCCGTATCATCAAAATATTTTCAACAACTATTAAAAGCAGAACAAGACAAGTTTGTTATTTCAGCACAAAGAGCAAATTTGAGCAGTATGAATATTGTACCAAATGTGAGTAGTAATTATGATGTAATGTGTAGTGTTAAAAGTGTTATACCACAATTATCAATATCAGATAGTGATATTCTGACTCCAGAAGTTAAATGTTGGAATATGTTGCATAAGCTACATGATTCAAATAATTGTACCCCTTGTATTAATATTTCTAGTGAATTCCAAACAACTAATGACATACCATATATCCTATAGCCTAAAGTTCTAAAAGCCAACTGTAGCCCTTATTGATTTCAGTCATTAATTTTAAAGAACTATCAAATAATGTGGTTCCCATAGGAATTTTCCATGGATTTCATAAGCCCCAGTCAATAGAAGAATTTCTTAATCCATTTATTGTTGTTTTATTAGAGGTTATAGATAATGGTTTAACTATAAATGATACATTATTTACCCTAGAAATATCCAATATATCTTGTGATGCTCCTGCGAAGGCCTTTTTACTTAATGTCAAAAGCCATAATGCTTATTTCGAATGTTCATCTTGCACTCAATAGGGTACATACCTTGAACACCATATGACCTACCCTGGTTTAGATTCACCGTTGAGGACCAATGAGACTTTCCGAAATAAAACTGATGAAGATTACCATAAAAGTGATAGTCCATTGATTTGTCTACCAATTAATATAGTTAACACAGTTGTGTTGATTACATGCATAATGTATGCTTGGGTGTAGTAAAACGATTAATAGAAATGTGGGTTAAAGGCAATAAACAAGTTAGATTAGAAATAGTAAAAAATAAAAAATAAATATTGAATTAAAAAATTAAGACCTTACGTACCAGCAGAGCTTGGTCGCCTACCTAGACCAATAGATGATATTGAATACTATAAGGCTACAGAGCTGAGGACATTTTTATTATACTCTGGTCAAATAGTCATAAGAAGCAACTTAAATAAAAAATTTTATTCTCATTTTTTAATATTAGTGTATGCAATTAAAATTTTAATGTGTACTGAAACTTGTTGTTCATTTAATGATTTAGCATCTCAACTTCTCAAACTATTTGTTAAAGATTATTCAAATCTATGTGTCTCTCATTTAATAACATATAATGTACACAGTTTGATTCACTTGCCAATGTTTGTACTCATCCATGGTCCATTGGATAATTTTAGCTGTTTTCGCTTTGAAAATTATTTATATGACATTCAAAAATCTATAAAATCTATTAAAAACCCATTAAAAGAAGTCTACAACAGAATAATAGAAAAACAAAATATATTATACAATGAGCTTCCTTCTCAATTATTATCTCAAAGCCCTACTTTAAAAAATGAAATAAAATATAACACTTCTTCTCTACTTTTTAAAACTACTGACATACTTTTTGAAAAAAATAATTTACCAATTTCTAATATTTTAATAGATATTCTTAAAGAAAAAGATAGGAATATAATGTTATAAGATGAAAGAATAGTATCTGTATATCATATTGTTCAACCCTATAAAAAACCCTATAATAAACCTATAATAAAAGTTAATTTATTTGATCATTTCATTCCATACTTCTAATGGAGAGATTTAATTTTTTAAATTTAAAGTTAGTTAACAATATTACATAAACATAAGTAAATATCAGTACCGACAAGTCCAAGTTGAATATTGGTTGATTTTTAATCAATAATGTTTAATGTGTTGATTATTTTAATCGAGTGAATATCTCGACTATAATAATATTTCGATTATTTTAATCGAGTGAATATCTCGATTATAGTAATATCTCGATTACTAATTACTCGATTATCGAAATCATTCGATTATTCCCATCACTAGTTGTGACCTAACACCAGTTGTCAAGATGAGTGCTGACCAAGACAACTTCGTTGTACTTATACCACTTACGTGACAATTTTTATTAAACAGCGAAAGTACTAATGATAAAAAACGCAAAATTTGGATGCATGAAACAAACAAAAAAAGGTTAGGAAATAACACGATTTTAAATTAATATAATATAATTTTTTATCGAAATTAAAAAGATTAAAATAAAATAGTGATGTAATAATGTGTAGAATTAAGAATAAAATAACGTGTTCACACGGTGTTTGGTGATGTAATCATCATGAACTTAAATTCGTAAAATAAACCAGTGACTTTGATTTTCGTATTTTGATCGGAGCAAAAACAGAACCAGACCGATCACGAGCGATCATGTTTTGTTATGTCTTACCGTGTTTCGATGTTGACTGATTAGTGTGCGCGTGTTAGTTGTTTTACACACGTTCCAATTGTGTTCAAACAGCTCCGGGCTGACCCGAGCAGCTCGGAGCGGTTTTGTTCTTAAAGTGTGCGCCCGGCCTAACTCTAATTGAAAAATGCGCAGTTGTAACTCATGATACAGTGAAACCTCCCTTAACGGACACCTCTAAATAGCGGACACCTCCAATTAGCGGACGGTTTTATGAGGACAAGAACATATTCTCCTCGTTTATTTTCCCCTCTGAATAGCGGACACCTCTGAATAACGGACAATATTTCGGCTACCGAGAGTGTCCGGTATTCAGAGGTTTCACTGTATTAATATGTTAATAATATGCTTTGTTAAAAATATAGTCCATACATTATTTAATATAGATTTAGTATAGATTTATATTTAGAATATTGTTTTTATTCACAAAAATAAACCTACATACTCGTAATAAAACAGTGAGATTTCCGGGATTTTAGATTAGCGTAGCAGCGAAGTTGTCGTAATCGGATTGTCTATCTTTACAATTTAAATAATACTATGATACGATATATATAGACTGTTTATCGATAAAAAGTAAGAATAATACTTGAGGAGGAAGGTCACGTGTGTTTTAAAGATTGCGTATATATATATATATATATATATATATATATATATATATATATATACATATATATATATATATATATATATATATATATATATATATATATATATATATATATATATGTTATTATGTATATATATGTTTGTGTGAGTTTAAAAGTATATTTTTTATTTATATTTGTTTATACACAAGGAATAATTTCTTGGGAGTGTGAGAGAGGCGTTATTTTTGCGCACTTCTAAAAAACTAAAATAAGCCCTGAAACATAATATCATTATCAAATTACCAGGTCCGTTATCAAATAGTAAATCAGATTTAAATTCGCTTTAAACAATTTATGCATTTTAATTATTATAAACAATATTATGTCTGATAATTTCGATAAAACTATAATAGCTCTTGCTCTAGGTATTTCTTTTCTTGATAAAAGGAAGAAAAAACGGAAGCAGAGGTTTTGAGCTAAAGAATGGTTGCAAAAGCGAAATAAGTATAATTGTTGAAATTTGTTATCTGAGCTACGATTAAACCTACCTGAAGACTATCGAAATTTTTAGAATGAACGAGTCATGCTATGATTAAATTGCTACCAGTGCATAATATTATTGACAGTGTGCCAATAAAAATCAAATATTTTTAATTTGTTCAATATTATTGATCAATCCTTCAATAATGCCAATACACGATCAATATTATTGACAATATCAAATATTGATCAATATTATTGAACGTGTATGGGCCGCTTTAAGCATATCGATGAATATTATTATTTATTTAGATTTTAAAGAAAATTTATCCCGTCAATTTGCGCCATCGTTATCGGTATTATCGCGACAGCATTATTGTAAGCATTTTTTTTTTTTACGGTTTTATGTCTATGGTTTATACATCAGATTTATATTCACGCTTCATTACTGATTAATACCTATGGTCCAGCATTTAATTTTTAGTATGTGTCTTTAAAAAATTCGGATTATAAACTACACATAATTTTTATATTCAAGTAAAGTGATTGCTTTGGTCGGACCCGGGCCCTAGGGCTACAGCCCTGACTGCCCGTCCCTTTTGTCGGCCTGCATGTAGTAGCTTGTATCACACAACGGTGTGATCACTATATGGTATGATATAAAATCAAACGACTCGCCACTGCGGCTTTAAAAGTCACATAATAAAATCACATGCGGTCACTTGCGGTCAGTATTTACCTACTAGCCACCATTACAAACGAGCAGAGTGCGGGCGACTAAAGAATGTTATCATAATTCACTCTGGTCACGAAGTGATCGGACTCGTGTGACCCAACGTTCTCCACCACCGTTCAGCGAACGTCATTCAGCTAACGATATTTACCCGCGAACCGTCACACATTAATAATTTGATAAAGAAACAATAAAAAAAAAAAGATTATTCATTGCGGTCACGCCGATACCGACGAGAAAGAACGAGTCGTGTGTACGCGGCTGTCCGTCGCGCGTCGGTCCTTTACGGTCCCGACCAAGACGACCGTGTGCAGAACTTGCACAACTTACACGGTGTTCTCGCTATGATATTAATAATAGTAAATTATAATCGCGGTGTCCTTTTTTTCAGCGAGCCGCCGTTGCGAACAAACGAGACGCGGACGAGTGAATCGATCGTTGTTATTATTTTCGTTCGCTTTGACTTCGACGCGACGAATCGTCAGACAACATTTTTTTATGCCGTGCATACGTCATAATAACTAGTTCAAAGACTTGCAGCGTTTGCATATTTGTTTTGCACGGTTACAAAAATGGCAGAGTACGAAACAAATACGTTCCATGCTTTTACAAAGATATTTTTGAAATTTTATTTTGCATATAAATGCATATTTTGAGTGATTTTTTGTTTCCAGGGCATATTTTACATTTTTACACGCTATTCAATACTTTTTGAGACATTTAGTTAAATTTTTTCACATTGACATTTTTATTTCGAACAATTCAGTCAAAATGTTTGGATAAAAATATTTTTACTTTTAATTTTTGTCGTATAATATTGTTTTTGACTATCCGTGGGATACGTATTTTCTAGAAGCGCTTGAGGATTACCGATAAAGCAGTAATATTAATTTGCCGAAATCGTAAAAATCGTATAAATAGATATAATAATCCATATCGATTCAACGTCGTACAACATACTACACCAGCACCACAGTGAACCGCGTGCCTACATCGTTAACATGGATATTTTTGTTTAGTGCCAGAAGAAGATAAAATTAACAAAAAATCAATCAATAGAAATGAAAGTTACGGCTTGATTAGGAAAATTAAGAGAAATATGTACTTTATTTTTTTGGTGACGGTATAAAATATATTTAAATTAAGTAATCTTTTTTTTACTTATTGTAAAGCCTATTTATTTTATTTTACCAATACTTTTAAATTAAATCGCAAAAAAAAAATTTAGGTGCATACCTATTTTAAGTTCATATGATAGGGTTTTTAAGTGCATATGTGCTTGCATATATTTAGTGCTTTTTTTCGTTGCCAACAAACACGAAAAAGTCGTCTGTGCGTTTTCCGTCGGTCTTTTACAGTCCCGACGACGACAACCGTGTTGTGCACAACTTTTTACAACTGATTTTTCACAATAGTAAAAACAAATTAAGTATACGCTCGAGTTCAAAATTTACCCTCAAACTGCCACTTATTCGTTTGATGAACAAATAAAAATAAATATATTATTCATTTTGACTACGACGCGAACGGCCAAAAAATGTTTGCCGTGCGGTGGTCATGGCGATACGTGGCGTGTCGTAATCGACAAAAATCAAGTCTTTTGCGTGCGTTTTCCATCGGACTTTTACAGCCCCGACGACGACGACCGTGTTGTGCACAACTCGCCTCTGCGGTTTTATCACGACAACAAACACAGTCTCATCGTACGAGCGTGCGGTCGGTATTTACCCGCGAGCCGCCACTGCAAACGAGGAGATCGCGGGCAAGCGAATCGACGTATAATATTATCATAATTCACCGTGGCCACAACGTTGTCGGACTCGAGTGACCGAGCGTTCTCCACAACTAACGAGTCGTTAGCGAAAAAAACCGTGTCGTGTGTATGTGCGAGCGCTTTCGATCGGTCTTTTACAGTTCCGACGACGACCGTGTGCAGGACTGCTACGGTTTTAGCGCGATAATAAAATCTCATTATACGCGTACGGTCGACATTTTTTTACCCGCGTCGCTTATTAATCATTTGAGAATGAAAAAAAAATTCAAAAATGATTATTCATTTATCGATGACGCAACGCGATTCGACGTCTACGACAAAAATAATCTTTGCCGTGCGACCGTCTCGTCATAATGACAAAATGACGTCGTGAGTGTACGCCAGTTTTCAATTTTTTTTTTAAGTTCCGACGAAGACGACCGTGTGCAGGACTTGCAGCCACGGTTTTAGCACGATAATAAAATCGCATTATACGCGTACGGCCGACATTTGAGAAAGAAAAAAAAAATTCAAAAATGATTATTCATTTATCGACGCGACGCGATTCGACAAAAAAATCTTCGCCGTGCAGCCGTCTCGTCGCCACGACACACAAAATGAGTTCGCGCGTGTTTTCGATCGGTCTTTTACAATGTCGAAGACGACGACGACGACGACGACCGTGTGCAGGACTTGCTAGCGCGATAATAAAATCGCGTTATACGCGTACGGCCGACATTTTTTTACCCGCGTCGCTTATTCACTCATCGACGCAACGCGATTCGGCGTGTACGACAAAAATAAACTTTGCGTGCGACCGTCTCGCCGTAATGACGAAATGACGTCGTGAGTGTACGCCAGTTTTCAATTTTTTTTTACAATACCGACGAAGACGACGACGACCGTGTGCAAGACTTGCAGTCACGGTTTTAGCACGATAATAAAATCGCATTATACGCGTACGGCCGACATTTTTTTACCCGCGTCGCTTATTAATCATTTGTGCATGAAAAAAAATTCAAAAACGATTATTCATTTATCGACTGCAACGCGATTCGACGTCTACGACAAAAATAATCTTTGCCGTGCGACCGTCTCGTCGTAATGACAAAATGACGTCGTGAGTGTACGCCAGTTTTCAATTTTTTTTTACAATACCGACGAAGACGACGACGACCGTGTGCAAGACTTGCAGCCACGGTTTTAGCGCGATAATAAAATCGCATTATACGCGTACGGCCGACATTTTTTTTTTACACGCGTCGCTTATTCACTCATCGACGCAACGCGATTCGGCGTGTACGACAAAAATAAACTTTGCGTGCGACCGTCTCGCCGTATTGACGAAATGACGTCGTGAGTGTACGCCTGTTGTCGGTTTTTTTTTTTTACAATTCCGACGAAGACGACGACGACGACCGTGTGCAGGACTTGCTGCTACGGTTTTAGCGCGATAATAAAATCTCATTATACGCGTACGGCCGACATTTTTTTTTTTTTTTTTATCCGCGTCGCTTATACATCGTTTGAGAAACAAACGAAAATTCAAAAATGATTATTCATTGATCGACGCGACGCGGTACGACAAAAAATCTTCGCCGTGCAGCCGTCTCGTCGCAAAGACAAACGACACACAAAATATGAGTGCGCGCGTGTTTTCGATCGGTCTTTTACAGTGCCGAACACGACGACGGCGATAACCGTGTGAGCAACGCTATTCGCCGCCACCGCGAAATAAATCGCGATCATTATTTGTAATGATATCAACGCGTCGAATTTATAAAACGCGTTAGAAATACTTACCGAAATCTCAGCCGAGTCGCAGCGTCACTGATCGCCGGACGGAGACTGTTCGGCCGCCCGGTGTTCACGTCTACGACGCGGCGGTCGGTCCCCGGGACACCCCTTCCACCATCTCCCACTCCAATTATCTTATCGAAAGAAAACTGCGCTGGCACAACGCGTCGGTGGACATCGATGACCGGCGGACCGGCAGCTGATCGATTCCAAAGACGTTGCACAACGCGCGAAACCCGTACGCCGCGCCGCGCCGCCGGACGTACCACTGCTTCTCCCCCCACCATAAAGTCGGGGTTTGTAAATTATACCGAACTTATCGAAGTGAATCTATATGATCGTGTACTTTTCCGATCAAAATATATTTTTGTCCAAAACCATGGTATTTATAAAAATACGGCAGGTCTCCCACTAGCGCGACGCAACTGACGAAACTGGCGATTTTTATCGCGTCCGTGTTTCCAATGTTTATAATATTAATCGCTATTACATAATATATATCATTACGAACCGAATATAAATGTTAGACGTTATTATTTGTCCTGATATTGTACTTTTTAAAATTACCAAAAATGAGCTTTACAATTTTACCTGGGCGCAGTTTACATAATATCACCTTTTTACACTTGATGAAAACTCGGACGTAGTTTATAATATGATGTGTGATTTTGTGTTTACCTTGTCTGGGTCTGGGTCGACTCAAAGGCGATAAACGCTGTCCGCCCGTCATTAGCGACAGGTTCCGAACGATTTCCGACGGTCTGCAGAATCAAACCGTTTATTTATCGTCACACGACCCCCACGTCTTCCCGCCGCCGTCCGGTGATTTAAGATTTCGAACCATTTGAATAATCGTATTCACTTGTTTTTCTTTTTTTTTTCTATAGCCTACACTACACGACTCTGTTGTAATCAGGGATTTATATGCGGTATAAAACCAAAAATATGTAAATACATATATATATATATATATATATATATATATATAATTAAAATTTCCAAAATATGTTATTAAAAATAAAAAAATATGTAATGAAAAAACATTTAAAAAAAAATAGAAATATGTAAACATGTTGAATTAAAAACAAAAATGCTTTTATAACCACGAATCAAATCGAAACACATATCACTTAAAAACGTTTCGTTCGGAAAATCATGGATAACATTCGAAAATTTAGTTGAAATGCTACTTTAGGCATTATTTAGCTTTTAAATCAAAAGACAAAGATATTTTCAAAACCACTCAAACGCTAGTACTGACACTGTTGTAAATTAGTAATACATTATTTTGTCAAATAATATTGCTGAACATACATTACTCAATATCGTTAATGTATGTTTATTGAACAGAAACAGATAAGATGAACTAAAGTTTACTGTAAACTATATTTGTTTTTGATACTTAACTGACACTTTCAGTATTCATGTTAAATACTTTTGGTTGTAAATGCCAGCCTTGAATATCAATAAATTCTAGACCTACACACTTTTCAAATTTTACGAAGGCTATTATCGAAGTATAATACTTCTAAGCTACCGATTTTTGATGATGCCAACTAACAGATTGTTTAAATTTTTAGTATTATGAATGAAATTCAAAAAATATGTAAAATAAAGCGGATATTTTACAAATTATGTAAAAATATGTACAGAAGTCACTCAATAATTCGAAATTCAGCGGATCGAGCTAAAAATTCGATTTATAGAGGTTTTCGATTTACCGAGTGTTCGAATAATCGAGCGGAGAATAAAAATTCGAATCCAAGAGAAGTGAAAAATTATTGTATGTATATTTATCAATTGATATTTATTTATTTGTTTATGGCATAATACAAATATTAATTAATATTTGTATTATGCCATTTATTTTATTTTGACATTTATTTATTATTTTACATATTACATATATTTATATTTACTTATTTATTACATATGAGGTACATATTACATTATGTTACATACTCGTATTGATGAAATCTGTTATTTTAATTTTTTTTTTTTATTGTGTTAAATTGTTAGCTACAATCTGATTCATAGCGTTATCATATCACGTTAAATATGTACATACATTGTATATTATAAATTTATCATGTTTAAAGATATTCGAATTATAGATGTACTGGCAAAAAAAATTCGAATTGTAGAGTGTACATCACCGACAGATTTTTCGTATTATCGAGGGGACCGAGATACATGTATTTTCGTCTATTCACGGAGGTTTTCTCAGGAGACCAAGCGTTTAGTTCGATTTACGCACTTTTTCGAATTATGGAGGTACGAATTATCGAGTGAATACTGTATTTATGATGAAATATGTAAAAATATGTAAAATAAAATATGTCTTATTGTGTTGTAAATCACATGAAACGAATTTATTATTTGCCATAATTAATTTATCATGTTTTAGTAAAAATATTAGTGTTTCGCACATCGACGATGCACTTGATTTTTCCGTTCTCTATTCGATTCGTACGTAAGACAACGGTATAAAGACCGGATTTAATCGCACAGTAAAACTGTTGAGTCGCACCCGGAAGAACGTCGAAGTAAAAATGAATAACAAGGTAAAATTCAAAAATTATACCTATGAAAAACGTATGATTTCTTGAATGCAATACTATTGATACAAAATAAAATATTAATACTATTCGTTTGAATCGAGATTAAAAATAAATCAATTTTACTTTATGAAAACGCTATTGTCTATCGACAAAAAAAAAAAAAATTAAAATAAATACGTAAAATAATGAAAGAAATGATACATCACGTGTAACATATTGGCAAGAGCTACGAATATATCGTTTATAAAACATTCGGCGGTGATACTGGAAACGCTTGGGGGAAACGGTTAAACCGTGTCTTAAAATATATCATATCAGATTATGAAATTATAAAATGTAAATGCATAAAGTAAGAAATCATTCGATTATAAAATCACCCCTAAGAAGGTAAGAAATATTAGCAAAAACAACGGCTTTTTTAAATTGTATAAATTACATAAACAAAATAACGTAATAGCTAGGAAACGCGTAATTCCAAGAACTCCCTCCGAAATGGTAATTTAAATAAATCAGCGAAGCGAGGCCGGAACCTCGGAATCCTCGGAAATTTCTGACAAACTACTAGTCGTGTATAGCGTGAAAACTGACAGGCTGGTCTCGGACACCGGTGCAACAGCGAACCGCCCAAAATACGTGTCCGTGTACGAGATCAGACCAGGACAGGTCATAGGTATTTTGCCGTCTTAGGCAAATCTAATTTACACTGCCCTAGCCAAAAGTTATTATTACTTTTTTCTTATATATTATATAAATGTGAAAATGAAAACTTTCGAGGCCTATGTTCTCGGGAATTACTGACGATTGATTTTTTTTTTTTTTTTTTTTTTAATTGAAGAGCTCATTGCAGAGAAAGTTTATGGCATTTGATCGATCATCTAACTTAATAAACAATGGAGTTATCAATTATTATAAATAATGGCCTGTTACGTAGACTCGGCATCATGGCAAGTATTCTGGATTTCTACAATCACTACAATTCGATCCTCCCTGACCCCCCAGCGTGTCCGACTGTATGGTTATGCTTGTGATGCTCGGTTCCCCCATCCGTACAGCATAACAAAAACAGTACTATACTAAAAATAGAACACCCTTTTTTGAATGTAAGCGCATAACTCAAAAAGTACCCAACGGATTTTAGTACAGATTTACTAATCAATAGGTCTAGATTCATGGGAGGTTTTAATGTACAATTTATTCATATAACTTGATTAGTAAAATTTTTATGATTATGCTTTGCCACGTGTCACATACAAACAAAATCTATTTGTGCTAGTCCCAGAAGACGAGACACTTAACGTGGTGTATCCAGAAATATTTAATGCTTCAGACAAATTGATATAATTGACAAACAAAAAAATAAAAATCATACATCATAACGAAACAAATATATTCCACACTTATATATATATATTTAAGAAAGATAATCCTTTTTTAACGATAAACTTTTCTTTTTATTTTTACAAAATAACGTTTTGAGTGACGTTTATTTCCTTTACAAAATATATAAATTTAAAAATTAAAATAAATGTTATAAAAATGGAACAAGTCAAATTCATAACCTACATTGTACAGTATACTATTACGCTATAACGCTAACGCATATACTGTAACGCTAATACACTATTGTACATTGACAATACATATTAATTTTTACACTGAAAAATAACTACAAAATCAAAAATATATTATCATGAGAAATATTGTATTTTGCTTTGTTCATCTGATGCGAGCGATACCAGGCATAGTTAAAATAATAAGAAGCGCCGCTGCTACGTTGGATACATAATTATCATTATTATTTATTTACAACATTTGTAAGTTGTAATACTAATAATTGACTTCCATGACTTTATTGGCTTAAGAAAAAAAAGAAGTGAAGTAAGGAAAATTATTTCAAACTAAAAAAAAACAAAGACTGATAACTTCATACTTTAAGCTCTGAACTTGTTGTATTCAATATCATGGATATATGTATAACATTATTGAATGTATATTATGTATATTTCTAATTATAATTAAATCAAAATTGCATTATTATAAAATTGTGCCTATGTATTTCTAATTATAATTAAATAAAAAAATCCATTATTATAAAAAGTCTCGATTAACCGTGGTATTCATTTATCTTTGTGATCCACTCCCCATCATTACACCGGATAATCGATGTTCCTCTGTACTTCTAATGAAATATTATTGGGTTTTATCAATTTGGATATTGCTAACAACTTATTCGTCATCAATACATAGTATCAAAATCTGATTTATTGACATTATTATTATTATTATTATTATTATTATTAGATGTTTTTTTTTCATATTTAATGAACAGTGGACATAAATTTCAGTATTTCATATCAATTGGTCCATTCAGATGAAGCTGGACGATTCACGATAGGGCAATGCGAAAGTAACATGTACGAATTCATACTCTTTTTGTATAATCGATCATCTCTCTCTCTCTCTCTCTCTCTCTCTCTCTCTCTCTCTCTCTGAGTTAATTAGTGACATTATTTTCTTTTTATATAGCGGTATTTGGATAAATACGAGTTTTTCGTAAAAATTATAATAAAAACCAACTATCAGTACTCGATTGCGGCTACTGTTTTCCCTTCGTCGACGGCCCGCAACAATAAGTAATAGTTGTGTTTTAGATTTCAGTTGTAAACAAAACCGCTAAAACACTTACACTTTAAACGAAATTGTTTCACTGATGCATTTCCCAAAACCAATGACTCGATCGATCTCGTGTCGATTTAAATATTATATTCCTTATTCGTGTACTTATTAGGAAAAATACCGCTGAATCAAAAACGTTTGTTTTTTGAATTTAACATTTTTTTTTTTTTTAACGTTTTAGGTTTTAATTTTAAATATCATTCGCGTCATTTGAATCAACGAATCTGTACTTAAACACGTTTCACGTGCAACGTTTTGAAATCGCGGGTTCAAAGCACTGTTTTCCCTCTGGACTGATTTCCGTTGAAATTATAAAACGCACACGAGTACTGTGTACTATTGGTTCAGACCATTGATCGAATGCCGCGGCGGGTGAATTTTCCGAAGTCGTTGACGAATTAGTCGAGTACCGACGGGTACGAATTACAGCGAGCGCAACACAACGAAGTTGTTTATACGTAAAACATGCAACGACGACGTGCAAAGACGCGTGTTTCAAATTAAATTCAAATAAATGCGCGCTAAGTTTTAACAGAAAGCAAACGGAGGAAAATAAAAAGAGAATTACCGCTCGCACTCGCGTTCGAACGCGCGGATTCACAAAACGACGATTCGACGTTTAAAACACGTACATACACTCGAACTCGTCGGATGACAAGTTTTCAAGACGTTTTCGGCGGGTATTGTTATTTTTTTCTTTATAAAAAACGACCCGAGTACGAAACGAACATGACGCGATTGCGTAATTATTGCGAAAACGTGAACCCTAGCTGCTCGTGTACGACATGGATTTTCGTTGAAAACGGATAGTCGTTGATAAAAGAAAATAAAAAAAAAACAACAACATATTATCGAACTTTTTGGGTCAAAGAAATATATGTGTATTCTACTATAATGAAATTATACGTATAATAATACAAAACGAAGAAACGCTAATATCGTATATATAGGTCCGTTGCATAACGTCGTGTTTGTAAAGCCAATAGAAAAATAAAATAAAATAAAAAAATATTTAAAAAAAAAAAAATATATATATATATATTATATTATATAATATAAATAGTGAAAAACTACACTCGCGAGTATAACCGTTTCGTCCGAGGATGAGATACCGTCGTCGTTTCCTCCGTCTGTTCGGTATTTTTTATTTTTTATCATTTTGTATTATTATTATTTTTTTCATTGCGTAAATAACATAATAATATATCGATTTCATTTCCCTCCGAGCGTATTCCTGTCGTACTACGTAATGTTTTATCACTACGTCTCTTTTCCACCAGAGCCATCCAAAAGCAAACCGAAAGAACTAAAATCATGGACGCTCGTCGGGAGGAAGAAAAACGAAGAACTAGCTCCACCCATACCGCCAATATATTGATGAGATTCAAAAATAAATTTAAAAAATAAAAAGAAGTATTTTCATCGTTTAATATTTATTTTGTTCAAGAACGTTCACCATTGTGTCTATATACCATTATCGCGTGCTTTTATATTTCACATACTGACCCGGCAAATGTTTTGCCCACAAATGATTTTTATGAATTTTTGCCGAATCAAACATGAATTGTGCGTTTATGTTTGACTACAATTCAATAATTACAGTACCCAGTTAAGTATAACTTTACTCTTTTAGAAAATCAGATGACCCGTACATCTGCTCAGTGGCGGATCTAAGGAGAGGGCAAAAGGGACACTAACGTCCAAAGTACCTAATTTTATTAATAGGATATTGTAAAATATTTTCACTAATCATACTATATTTTTGGAGCGTGGTCGTTATTCGTAGGATTGGTGCTCATAAAACCCCATAAAAATTAATTTCTAAATCCACCGCTGTTTATACTTACTATAGACGCTTTGTTTCGATAATTTAATAATTTTCAATGCATTAACTAACGGTTTTTAATGTACACTTAATTAGTACTAATTTGTGTGTTTATGAGAGAAAAGAGTCTCGAAATATGCGTATTATTATTTACTATTTTACCGATTATACATTTAGATAAAAAAAAAAATCGCTTGCTACCTCTTTCAACTCCTTTAGAGGTGGATAAATGTAAAATACAGAAATAGTAAATTTAGGTATTTGCATAAGCAATACTTGGAGTCTTGGAAGTAAAAATCAATGTCATAATTTTCGAAATTCCAATCATATCGATTAGAACACGCTCATTCCCTTTTCACCCCCTTGAGGATTAAATGTGATATAATCCTTTCTTATTTCACTTTTACGCCATAAGATATATACAGTAGACGCCGCTTATAAGACTGACTTTGGGACCAGCACAAAGTGAGTCTTGTAACCGAATGAATCTTATAGGCGAAGTGGAAAAAAAAATTAATTACGTATTTATAAATTTTATTTTACTACATATTTTGCTTTGATTTTAACACATTAACACATATTACATATTACATAGTTTATTATTGAATACATTTCTTAATTAATTATTATCGAATAAATTTAATAATCCCGATAAAAAAAACTACGTACACGTGTACGTGTATATTTTATGTACCCCTAATTACGATAACTGTGCTGCAGCCGCCAGATAATCAGTACCCTATAATAACGACAGTCGTTGTGATGAATTTTTCAATATTAACTTACTTCTAAATTATAACCAAAAAAGTTTATTTTCTACTATTTATTTTACAAAATTTGAGTCTTACAACCGAAGTTTTGAGTCTTATAACCGGTTTTTTAAAATGTATTTGGATACGCCCGGACCGTTCCAGACGATTATGAGTCTAATAAGCGACTGAACCTTATATCCGTGAGTCTTATAAGCGGTGTCTACTGTATATACATATACCATCAACATTTAAAAACCAACTGGCTTGGTCTGGGGGTTGATGAGTAAGTGAGTGAGTGTATCAGACATCTTCCTTTACATAACACTATATTGCGTTATATTTATTACATATTTTTTATTATAATAAACTAATATATTATATATATATATATATACGTCGTCCATACGTAAGCGCTTAGTGAGTTCCGGCGGCCATGCCCCACATCATACATATCAAGATACGATGACATGCAAATGATAATAAACGATCGTGTGAACAAAATAAATATGTAAATGCTAAAACAACTATGCTAACTCGACGAATCAAACAAATTAGCAAAATTAAAGTAAGACATTTTTTTAAAACGATGCGAAAAAAAAGTGATATGATTGTTGTTAATTTTGTTAATTCCTGTTGTTAATTTTGTTGTCAAATTCAAGATCGCTGTGCTGAATCACTACAATGTAATGCCATTGCGAAACTTCGATAACATGTCTATAACATTTTTGATTATTTTTGACATTCTAATTAATTTTTTAGGACGTTATTATACAATAAAACCTTCTCTGTGACTCACCAAACCATATGTGAAAATAGTACCTTTTTTTAAAATTAAAATAATGATAAAATGATAGTTTCAAGAAAAATATTTAAACAATCGTTTAAAAATAGTTAACTTAATATATTACTTAAAAAGTATTTATAAAGATTGAAAAAATATTTTTTATTTAACACTAAAAAATATTTCACAGCATTAAAAAAAAATCGTAGTTACAATTATGAATAATACGCGTATTCATGAATACATAATATAATATGTTTTCATTCATAATTTTTATTGGTATATAAATATGTTTTCGAACTCGTGAGCATTACGATTTTCGATTAAAACGGTACATAAATTTTAATTTATGTAACTATATACATAAACCCATTTATGTATAGGTTTATAAATTATATAATTTTTGTCTTTACGTGCTTCAAAAATGGATGCATTTTTCAAAAATAATCAAAAAAAAGCCGATAAGATAATGGTGGTGGAAGTTCGTCCTTCGTCGCTTCGCTCCTCGGACAAGATAATGGTGAGGAGTGTATAGCACTTTCTATCATGGGATCACCTGGTTTACGATAGTTTAGTTGTATGGTACTTTACATTTGAATGCAATGATAAATCATTGTAAGTTAAGTACAGGATACAGTAGTTGGGTGGGATACACGAGATGCATTGCTAGATTAGGCATTATTGGATAGATTTTGGAATTATTTTATATTATAAAAAAAAAAACGATTCTGAACGAAGATGAAGATGTCAGCCTTAAATTGTAATATATATTTTATTTTAATATCCTAGATTGGGTTAAATTTACATTTGTCTATTCATGTGACTTCTGCTCGTGAGCATTGGACAAACCAGGATGTGCATAGATAGGGCGTAGGTAAATACCATATTATTTGCCTAAATGCACTATCGTGACGGTACCACCCGACCCCGCTGTCCATATATGCTGAATGCTCCGTGGCTACGTCTATTTAAATATTAATAATTAATAATAATATATAAAATCCGCATGTTTATGGAACTGATACACACATTAAAATAACTGGAAATTGGAAGTTAGTAACGTTCTATTCAACCATGTAAAGGTACGTTATACACCTTGTGTTTACAATCTACCAATATTTTGTATAGAACAGCTGTCAGCTACTGATTATATTATAATAAACTTAATCTATTTAATTATATTTATTCAACGCGTCAATTTTTGATTTTGTAAAAATTATAGATTCAGACAATCATTCAAATTTTTTTTAATTTAACGTATCGCGGTATTTTTATACTTATCGTAAGCAAAATTTATTAACAATCTTGTATTAAATTTTCATTTCTTATCTTTGAATACAAAAATTTTTATACATTTTCAACTACAAAATAATTTGCAAATATTCGTGATTTTGACAAATTTTCTCGATTTTTGAACTTCAACTGCTTATAAAAAAAAATTGTGCCTATGTATTTGAATAATTTTTGAATCACTCTTAGATCAACTTATTCAAAACCTTCTATTAAATTTTCAAGCGATTTGGTAGGGCCAAAAAATTGTTATCGACTTTTATAAAAAAAAATCTAAGAAAAATCGAATTATTCAAATGCCTATAAATAGCTAAAAAATAAACGAAATATTTTGAAAATACAACTATGTAAAGAAAATGCCTATTTAAACATTTTGTAAAAGTTTTAAGTTTCTACGACCTATACTTTTTGAATAAGAACAAATATCAAAAATCAATGATGCCTAAATTGTTATTTTACGCGATTATGTGAAAAAATTGTAATTTCAAACACTCATAAAAATTTTTGATTTTATTCCAGTGCAAATTTTTTTACAGATAATTGAAGGAAAACGTATGTCAAACTTTGTACCGAATTTACAATTCTTAGTTTTGAATACTTAAAATTTTATGAATTTTCAACTGCAAAATACATAGCAAATATACATGATTTTGACGAATTTTGTCAATATTAGCACTTATAAACGCTTATAAAAAAATTTTGTGCCTATGTATTTTTATAATTTTTGAATGGGAGTTAGAACAACTTATGTGGACCCTTCTATTAAATTTTCAAGTATTTCGTCTGAGCTACATTTTTTTTATCAACATTTATAAAAAAAAAAATAAAAAAAATCGAATATTTCAAATGCCTATAAATTGATTAACAATGAGTGAAATCTTTTGAAAATAAAATTATATAAAGAAAATGACAATATAAACAACTGATAAAATTTTCAAGTTTCTACAACTTATACTTTTTGAAAAAAAAACAAATAGCAAAAATCGTTTGAGGCTAAACCGTTGTTTAACGTGTTTTTGTAAAAATTTAAATTTCAAACACTCATAAAATTTTTTTGTCTGAATCCGGTAGAGTTTTTTTTGCAGATAATTGAAGAAAAACTAATGAAAAACCTTGTACCAAATTTTCAAAACTTAGTTATAAAAGAAAAAAATTTTACGATTTTTCAACAACAAAATTATTTGCAAATTTTCGCAATTTTTACATATTTCGTATAAATTGGAACTTTGAGCACTTATAAAAAAAAATTGTGACTTACGATTTTGGATTTTTTTTTATCAGTTATGGAACAACTTATAAGAAACCTTGTATTAAATTTTCAAGATTTTCTGGCAAAAAAAAAAAATTTTATCGTTATTTTAAAAAAAAATACTTAAAAAAATTGAAAATTTCAATTGTCTATAATTAGCTCAATAAAAGTCAAAATACTTTGAAAATTTAACGGTGTATAGAGAACGCTAATCTAAACATTTGGTGAAAATTTCAAGTATTTACATCGATTAGTTTTTGAGTTATAGCAAAATAAAAAATTTGATTTTGTCGAAAACTGGTTTTGCGTAAAATATACCGTTTTTCCCTCATTTTTTAAGGGTTTTTCCCGGCGCGTTAAAAAAATATTGAAAATTTTTAACTTTTGACCCCCCAAAGTACCAACTAGATTCAATTTCCTTTCAGAAAAGTTGCTATATAAGGCAATCGAAGCATTTTTACTGCCCCAAATCGTGTCGACAGACACAAAAATAAAAAAAAAAAAAAAAAAAAAAAAAAAAAAAAAAAAAAAAAAACACACATCATTGTAAAATCAATACATTCTTCACTCCGTTCAGAATCTAAAATTCAATTTAGTTTCTTCTCCTTAAACAAAAACTTCTTTTTAATTTGATAAATATCACCATAATATTGGCAAATGATTTTGTTCTTATTCAAGACGACATTAATATGTTCGGAATTGATTGACGAAAATGAAACGCAAGCCAACTCATATAATATATATATTGCAAAGTCTATACCTATATTATTAAAACGTGAAGTGATTTATTTGGAAATTTTTATCTAAAGTCCTACCGAACCAATTCGCGTGATTTTTTGTTTAACACGAGCGCGCTGTGTGCAGACGAGCTGTCTAATGAGCAAAGTTTTAAAAATGTATTCATCAAATAGTTATTATTTATTTTGATCAACTAATTCATGTTTTAATTAATTCATTATCTGACTTGAGTGTCATTTATGTTTTTGTTTAATCTTTGGCTCACGATTTATTTCTGTGAAATGCATCAACTTTTACAAATATAAAGAAATTGATTTAATACCTGATCTAAATCAATAACGATCGAGGCAACACGATGTAAAGACTCGTTGTATAAGTACCTATTATAAACAGTATTGCAATAATTCATTTTCGTGATCAAGAACCATTTTTTTTTTTTTTTTTTTTTTGGGAGAGTCCTCACATTTTTCACTGCTCTTCTACTTTTCCCATTCTATCATATATTTATGTTTCAATTTTTAACGCTATACTTCTGACCGATATATTCTAAACATCAATGTTAAACTAATATCTATAAATTCATCACATTGGATTGACCAGATAAAAAATTCAAACGATTTGATTCAAATTCCGGACGACGGCGCCGGTGGTTCGCGGTGTATTTCAAAAATCATAGTAAATCCACACGCCGAGTCGTCAACTCGTAATTTTTTTGTGTAAAAACCATTTACATTCTCAGTTGTCGAATCACAAAACAATGTTCATAGTCGACGTTATACAGTCCAAAATAGGTTAGCGAATGAAAATGTTTCTTATGGTTTAATGTTTTTAGAGATTTTGCGCGTCTAACCTTATATTTTTGTTACTGACGTATTTTGTTCAAAAAGTCTTTAGAAATTTAGAAAAATCGTTTTTGTTATTTTTAAAAATTTTACGAAACCAATGCGGTCCTATCATATGATATGGGTCAAACAAGTACGTACGAAAATAAGGAGGAAAAAGTATACTCTGTCTCCCTCAAACGACGTCCCTGAATTGGAAAGATACAAAAAAATGTTCAGTTCTTATACTTACCGAATTATAAATAAGATCATTTTTTTATTTTCTGAATTTATCAGAGTGTATTTCACTGTACTATTATACTCGTATATTATAACAATACATACATTGATTATAGTGATGTTACGAACAGTTCGATTTCCGAACTGAACCGAACCGAATTCGGGATGTTCGGTTCGGTCTGAAAATCGAACTCAAAATATCAAATAACGGAACCGAAAGTAATCGTCAATGATTCTGTTCGAAAATCAAACTCGAGAAATCGGGGCAGAGCATGTTACGCACGGTATGACGTGAACAAAGACGACTAAAATAGATCGAAAAAGGGATTGTTTTGTGGTTTTATCATACTTGCCGCTAGTCATCGGACGATTTTAAAATCGAAAAATTAATGCGATAAATCGAAGTGCATGTTTTCAAAATATTGATTTTATTTTGCATTATATTTGATTATGCGATTTTACTGAGTATTTTACGTTTATTTTTATTTTTGAATCTTTTGACTGTTTTAAGGTTCGGTTCGAGTGCGAATGAATATCGATTAAGTACGGTTCGGTATGGGTTCGAATAAAAACGTGTGGGTTCGATTCTGTTCGAGTTCGATAATTTTAGGAAAAGTTCGTTCCGAGTTTGGTTCGACCTCGAAAATCTGGGTTTGTAACATCACTAATTGATTACTAACACTTTTTAGCACAATATTTACATTTAGATTTTGAAATAAAATTAAACCTATACTTAAAGGTTACATTTGAAAAAAATTAACTTTGTTCCCTTTTCTAAAATTTGACTAATGGGCGTCCAATGCTAAAATACAATTTTTCCAAATTTAAGTGCTTTTATTTCGATCGATACTTTTTTCGCGTTTCCTTATTCACCCCCTTGATTCGGCGGCCATTACTTCGCACCACTTGGTTCATCTGTTCAAAAACGACGGCCGGCTACTTTAATGGTGACGACGTGGCGTATACTGTTTTTTCTATTGGCAATATTCATAAATATTCTCATAGGCATATACGTCGCAAACTCTCAAGACGTTTTAACGAAATTATGGGTAAGCCTAATACTGCGTACACTCAAATCATAAACAACAGAAATAACAGCTTTTATAACTCAGAAAATGCCTAAAAAGTAAATTTAGTTTGATTTTGGAATCGTATTTTTCCCGCGTTTACGTCAATAATTATTTACGACGTAAAGCTCGTACATACGATAGCTGAAATTATGTTATACACTAAAGCCATAATCGTTAGCTATTCATGCCATTCGGCAGTTTCGACCCCACGAGGTAAGGAACGACCGAAAAGAAACAGACGACAGAAATAGTTTGCAGATATATTTTTTTTTTTTATTATTGTGTTTAATTTAATCATTCAATATTTATGTAAACTTACCACTTACCAGGTAATATAAAGAAAATATTTTTTTTAATTTATATTTTCAAGATTTGCATTTTTTTTTTTTTTTTTTGACACGTCCTTCGTAGACCACCTGAGAAAACTATTCGTATCGTATTAAAAGTTCATGTTTTGATGATTGTTATGACTTAAATTTTTGACATTCTCCTCGGGCGTGACGTTTTTCAAAATGTGGTGTCGGATTTCGAGAGGAAAAATAGTCGAACCGTAGAGGCTATTACGTATATACACGTGTCGTAGTCATCGTCGGATGTACGGCATTGTTATTATTTATAGCTCGTGGGGAAAATATTCCGAGAACCGATAATTTTTCGGTAGGACGAAATAATGGATTTTCGACTGTATTAAATGTGCGTCATCTGAGCATTTGAATACATATCGATTTATTTGTAGGGAAAAAAAAATGAAAAAATGAAAAAAAAAAAGAAAAAAAGAAAGAAACCATAAACTTAATACCGAATAACCGATGTATATTATATAATGACACGTCCCGCGGGAATGTAAAGTATGTGTAAAGACGGCTGAATGTCGATACAGTGATTAAAAAAGTTTTGTTGAGATTAAAAAAATTAAAATTAAAAATAAAAATAAAGCAAAGTACAGAAAAAAAAAACGATTAATTGATCACGGAGACTTTAAAAGCGACGCCATAAGTTTTTAATCAAATGTTTCTTGTTTTTTGTTTTTTTATGAACCATTTATTTTTATTTTTATTTTTATTTTTATTTTTTTGACGACCGACTACCCTTGTGATTTCGCCGATACTTTTTAATTTCAGTATTTTTTGAAACACAGTTTCGTGCCATTGTTCTAATCATTATTCGACTGTATTAGATATCAAGGCAGTGAATTGACGTATACCAAGTGCGGTACTCAATCGTTCTAATCATTTGAAATTCTAAGTGAAGCAAATTTTTTTATTTAAACAAATAAATTTTAAATTGTTTGTTTTTTTTTTTTTTATTCAAATTACGTTTTTGTCACACCGTTTTAATACTTTTTTTCATTGCTTTGTGTAAATCATTCGTATTTGTGTGTTAAGTCGATTGAACGAAGAACATATCCGTGCCTCCGGCGATTTGAAATTGAGAAACACGCATTTTTTCAAAAGAAAAGTTTGTGTTTTTGGCTGCGATTCTTTTTTAATCAGACCCGTAACGTTAACGTATTAAGCACATCCCGAAAAAAAACACTTTACCGAATTCGAGTGAAAAACATCGCTAAGTAAAAAAAAAAAAAAAAAAACAATAAACAAATCACTTAAACGACTATACGAGTATCGTGATATCGATTTGTAATTGGAATTAAAATTATTTCAATGTAGAAATATTCAATACGAATGTTTTTTTATTAAACGACGTGTTAATGCAGTACAGTGGAAATAATGATTGTATTTAGATTAGTTGCATTCGCTCGAGTGCACGATGAGTATTAAAATTAATCGTTTAATCTCTGAATAGTCTCGACTACGATGTGAGTTTTAAAATATCCATTTTATTGTCCCTGTAAGTTTAGATAGAATGGTGTTGACAGTGTTTAAACTTTAAGTATATTGTACTCGAATCGCGATTCCGCTCGGATAAGTTGAATTGTTTGTAGGTACATAAAAATATTTAATGAAATTAAGTTTATAAAAATACAACTTGGCCCTACGATATCGAGACTTTTCCTAATTTGACTTGTGCGAAATAATTACTATTATTTAGCAATCTTTTAACACAGAACGGTAAAAGTATTTTTATTTTTTTTTCGTTGTGGTTTTGATTAGAAGTTGGTGTAAAATAAAAAAAAAAAAGTGCTGACCGAATCAAAAAATCGATAAACTCTGGTTGTTTAAGATTTTATACAAATAGTAAATGACCGTTACACGTATTACTCATTGAACAATGAAAGTGTCAACGTAAAAGTTTTGTCAAGAGTATTTTTCAGCTGAAATCACAAACCGTTTTCTTTTCTTTTCCCTTTTTTTTTTTTTTTAATATAAAACAACATTTTCGTTTTATGTTAAACCTCTAGGCACGGCTCTTTTTTTCTTTTTTTTGTCAACAAACAGAGTAAAATATAAAACTTCAGACAGGCGTAATGAAGACAAACGCGGTTCGCTCCGGTCCACAGCGGTTTAAACGAAAACTACGCGAACGCGAAAATCAATAAATCCTTGTCCTAGACACGCTTTGCGCTTATGATTTTCGAAGCGAAAAAAAAATCGTCACGAGGCGGCTGCCGACGGAATTCAAGTCAAATACGGACCGTCATCATATAATCCCATTGTGCGCGAAATGTCGATTCGCGAGTTTCTAACCGACCGTAACTTTTGTTCCGAAAAAACAGAGTCGAGTCGTGAATGTGAATTCGTAATCCTTTTTTTGGGGTTCACGGGAGTCGCGGGGTTTGTATGTGTTTCGGAGCGGCGAAATTCAAAAGCAGTATTGCCGAGTCGTGACTCGTGAGCTATAAATGCGCTTTATTCAATTACAAATGGCCATCGAAATTCTTTTCGACGCGCGTTTTCGCATGTCGTGTGGGTACTGTTTCCGTTCTCGGCGGCGCGCGTATTCGTCCGCGTGTCATCGCTAGAGATGTAAGCTCGGTAAATTTTTACCGAGTAAATTTACCCGTAAGGTAAATTACCGGTAAATCAACAAATTATTTTTTTTACTAGTCAATATTTTTTTACCGAAAAAACTATCATGTGACACCTAAAATTAAACGTTTTAATGAGTTGAATATTGATAACGTATCAGAAGAGTGGAATAGTTGATATTGTAAAACTTAAAACGTCAAACGTTCTATTTATAACTAGAGAAAAAGACAAATAAAACTAAAAAAATTGGAATATATTTTGTTGTTCATATTATGTCATGGTACTTAATAAATCTGATTTTATTGATTTGAAATTTATTTTATAGGACAATTTTCAATATATTTTATATTCATATAAAATAATTTAAAATACAAACAAAAGTCAATAATAATATAATACACTGCAAGGTACTTATATAAAGCCATTATGTTACATTTATATCACCATGAACACCCTGATATCTAGTAAATAATGAAGTTCATGAAAAAGTGGATTCCTTGGGGTGTCCCTAATGTGACACACAAAAATTATCAAAATTTACCAAATGTACAGAATTTACGGTAAATTTACGTAAATTTTCCTCGGTAAATTACAAAAAAAAAACTTTACGTAAATTTTACATCTCTAGTCATCGCCGTTATCTGAAATCTTACGTACACGTGACGACGCTCCGGCGGTTCTCGACTTTTGTGCGCTAGAGATGTTCACCGTATTTTTCACGTGACCTTTTCGAAAACCACGTTTTTTTTTTTTTTTGTTTCTGAACCACACGGAGCTGTGTTTACTCGTACTCGAGATTTTTTGAAATCATAGTACAAAACGTTCCGGGTGAAACCAAACGAATCCGACAAACGCCGTTCAAAGACGTTACCCGACGAAATCCACTCGTCCGTTTGCTATACGCATCATGAGTTCTATAAGTGACGTGCCGGATTATTAGTATCGCGGTAGGCACGTGACTACGGGCGCCTCTGTTCGAAGGGCGCGCCAAAATGAAAAATATTTATTGAAGACAAGTTTTTTAAGTATTTTCTTATAGACCACCCTAACTGATCGTTGTGGGGAAACGTTTTTTTCCGTTTTAAGACGTATACAAATTTGTCTCCAAAAAAAATATCCACAGTTAATGACGAATCGAACGTTTATTGTATTATACAATATTATACTGATAAAAATGATTGTAAATGGTCAATATTTATGATATAGCCAAAAATAATAATAACACGAAAATTTATCAAATTATTTATTTGTCGAAAGAAAGGGGAGGGGGAGGAAGAAAAAATGTTTTTCCTACGGTCACGAAATATCTTAACCTTTCCCTGTGTCCACTTGAAATCCTTAGATTTAATTACGAATGTGTTGAATGACGTCATACAACGGTATTGAAAACTTGTATACAAAATATGATCGAAACGTATTTTTAATTTTTAATTTTTTTTTTTTTTTGATATCAACCGTTTAAAAACAATTATTACAGTCAAAGACTACATAAGATCATCCGTACCAACATTCGATGAAAACTGAATGTGATTTTCGATTTAGATTTACCGACGTCAACCACACACACACACACACACACACACACACACACACACACACACACACACACACACACACACACACACACACACACACACACACACACACACTAGTGTACGGACATCGTATCGCTACACCCGACCGTACAACACTGTGCGCTTTTACGGACTAATAACCGATTCCGAACAGTGAAAAGTTTAAATAATGATTCTCATTACCACGCCGGATTAAAGTCATAACATCATTAAAACATCTCTTTGACGTTAAAATATGCGAATTTGAAATATTTTTCAAACGAGTTTTATTCGCTTTAAAACGATCGTAATTTTTCAGTTTCAAAAAGTTTCTCGCCGCGTTACACAGACGTAATAATTTTAAATACGGTTAACGAGTTGTTTCCCCGCATTGTATTAAAGGGCTTTTATTAAATTCGCCTAACCGCTGTGCGCCGGTTTCCGAACGCTTTTGAATATATAATTTTTTTTTTTTTTTTTATAATATATTTTATATTAAAAACTAATATTATAAAGAGGAAATATTTAACTGTTCGTATTGAATAGGTTCCGAAACTACTGAACCTATTCAAATGAAATTTGGTACTTAAGATAGTTTAGACACTGAGAAAGGACATAGACTCCTTTTTAATACTAAAAAAAGACTGTAAGGGGTTGAATTATGGGATGGTATATATTCCAATCCCGTTTAAACGGCTGCAGTTTCCGGAGAAAATATCTTTCGCGTTGACTATTAACAAGTCCCAAGGTCAAACCCCCTTCGAATTAGTCGGGATCGACCTACGAAAGAAATGTTTAACTCGTGGCCAACTGCATGTGGCCCTATCACGAGTCGGATCTGCTGATAATCAGCTTGTTTTGCTGCCACGAAATAAAACAACATCAAATATCATTTGCAGAGAAGCTCTGACCCAATAAGTTTAATTATATATGATTCGTTATAATTTTATTTTATTTTATTTTCAATATGATTTAATGATAGAATATGGTTTATGATTCGAATCCTACGCAAACAAATTGCGGGTGGATGCCATGATTACGTAATATGGCGAAACAACGTTTGCCGGGTCAGCTAGTATTATATAATATAATCGGAATTTTCTAGAATAAGAAAAAAAATAGAAAAAATAAAAAAAAAAAATGATTTTAATCCGCAGCATCGTCTGCGTATCGTTAGGTACCGCTGTCTCCCGGGCCGCGGTCCTCCGCTCGACATGTCAGATGAGAGGAGAGTGGGGACGTTATAATTCGTCAGTTTTCGAAGGCGAAAAAGCGCAGGCGGGTACGGTACGGGTGAAACGTTATCGGAGTGGAAAAACGGCAGCGGCAGAGAGCTGTCGTGCCGGCGGCGGCGGCGGCGGCGGTGGGGCCGTCGTCATCTCGCGCGCGCGTCCCCATCGCCGCCGCCGCCACCGCCAAAATCGATTGTCACCCTCGTCCCCCGACCGTGCCGTCGTCGCATACCTGGACGAGCACGCGTGTGTATATAATGTACACTACGCACACACACACACACACACACACACACACACACACACACACACACACACACACACACACACACAAGCGCGTGTCGGCTATTTAAATAACAGCGATAATCAGCAGGGGTGGTTATCGGAAGGGTCGGTAATTTAACGAGTTTTTTACCGCGAGCGCACGACGGACACGAATCGTTTTCCGAGCGAAAAATTCGTACCGTACGTTGACGGTGCTGAACGAGAGCGATTCCTTTTGTGATTAATACGTGACGCGAACCCCCGTCTCCGGAAGTTTTTTTTTTTCTCGAGAACGGCTTTACGTACGTATGATTAATAGCGAAAAACGTGAAAACAGTTAAAATAGCGATAATTTATCACCGTGTGACGTACCCATTAACACGTCTCGAACTAATGATCGAGGCCGTAGTGTGCATACGATTATTTTCCGTTTTAAACTAAACTCATAAAACACAACGGCAACAGAACCGTGTTTTCCTGGAGACCCTGATTTTTTCCCTGTAATCTCAAAGTTGTACGAACACCGATATTACACTACCGGTCACAGCTACCTACCAGAGAGAGAGAGAGAGAGAGAGAGAGAGAAGCCTTTCTTCGCGTTGCATCGGCATAAGACGTAACTCTGGAATACTACCGGTCATGTGAGACTAAATTTCTGAGACTAAATTTGTCTGTGCTCAATAACTGACTAAATATCAATATTTAAGGTGTTCGATGGGAACGGAAACTTCAAAACGTAAATATAAGTCTTACTCACGTCACGTCTTCAAATTCCAAAATACCACCACTCCCTGCTAAAGAATTTTTCGCCTCCGTCGCAGTTTCTAATAATACCCCATAACCTAACAACTGCATTAACGATAAACCTTTCTCCAAATTTATTTCAGAACATTATTAATCCTCTAATTTCCCTTCTTACAGCCGTTCTACATAAACAACATAGTCCATAGTTCAAATTTTTCTAATTAACTCAATAGCGCTTTTTTTATCTCATTACTGTTTACGATAATACATCGCTGTCGAAACCCTGTAATACTAATGCTCAAATATTTGTAATAATTAATGTATGAGTAAATTTGAAAAACTGTTTTATACATATAAATACTTAGAAACTCCGATTTCACCAAGACAAGGTCCTAACTCCGTGGTAAATGGGGTCATTTTTTCTGTATTATTATTTTTTATTTCGTAAAGTTTTTTTATGTCATAAATGTATTGTGTTAATCTTTTTTTGGCACCTAAATTATTCTTATCTTATCTTGAATTAACAACACCACGTTCATTATTCTACATTATCTTACGATAACTTCAAACAGGAATTATCAATTTAACGCAACTCGTTTCGCTTTTAACATCTGTTGATCAAATCGAGTAATTTGGTTTTAAAATTTAAACCAATACAAAGTCTAGGCCACGATTGAGTAGTTATCGTCGCAAATGAAAAAATACAGTATTACAAAAAACTCCGCGAAACTTGTTGTGCGAAGATACTGATAATCACCAAATTAATCTCTCACACACGTGATCAATACGACAATAATTTCGAAATCATCTTCGGAGATGTTTTGTGTTTTGTGCGAAACTGCGAGCAATGACTTCATTAATTTCACGCGCTCAGGAAAGAACCGCATAAAAGAGGGACCAAAACGAAAGTTCACAATGTGAGAGTGCCACCAAGGCTGCCTCGGGCTCGTTCTAACGTATATATTTTCAACTCTTTTATAAAATGTTAACATTTGTTTGATTGTAAGGGGAAATAAAATGTAAAAACTTGTTTTGAAAATAAATTATGTTTATTATCCGCAACAAACACAGTGAAAACAATTTTCGTTCATATGGTCTAATTTTGATTTATTATTTATATTTTGGTATTGCACATAATATCACAAAGAAATATGTTTCGATTTTTAAAGTGTTCTCGATAAATTACCATTTACTAACTGCGATGATGTCAAATTGTGTTTCCCTCACGGCGCGGCGTTATCGCGTTAATTTCACGTGACTCTTTCGGTTTTATTACTATAATTTTTGTTTTTGTTTTTTTTTTTTTTTAATCGAAGGCATTTTACTTTTGTTTTTTATAGTGTTGCGTTTAAATCCCATGCCTTGGGGTCGTAAACATAATATAATAATAATATATGATTTTATTGCCCAAAGACGGAATTTTTACGCCGTAGTTCAGTAGTAAATACCTGACTCCACCCCCTCCTGTGAGGCTGAAACGGTCTTTTTTTTGCCACTAGAGACTACCTTTCGATCGTCCAAACAATTATTAAAAATTGATAAACAATTTAAATCTATAAATTCTTAATGTTTTTCATAACTCTGACCTATTAAAATATATTTTATTATTATTTATTGCACATTACAATGTTTGCTTATAAATTACGATTCGAAATTCAATCGTAAAGCTTTTTTAAATTTCAACAGCGATCGTAAGTTTCTAGGTAAGCCGTAAAAGTGAAATTAACCCAGAAGATCTTTTATGGTACCCTGACAGATTAAGAAACGCAGAAGAACGAAAAGGCGCTGCAGATACTGTCAGATGTATATATTTCAAATGTCGTTTCAAGGAAATACAAAAACAAATTAACTCGCAGGCTTCGTGGAATGTCGGATTAGATACACTTTGTCGTTAATCCCTGTATTTTCAAAAGACTGTTGCGGAAAACTTCGAATAGAACTTTTAAATTGACAAATCGCATTTTCATCCACACGATTTCAATACAAAGGAAAGAAAAATTAGGAGCCATGCAGATCTTTTAGTACCAAACACACGCACCAGATGTACATTTAAATTCAACACATGAGGGACAAAATAATTTCGTGCTTTTGTTGCATTGATAAACATATTATACAAGTATGAATATGAGTAGCTAAAAGCAATATTTCATTTCCCTCGGTATATTGATATTTGTTTTACATTTCATACGAATCTAGCTTAATTTTCTAAATATTCCTAGAATATTTATTAAATAAAACATTCACGTTTTATTTACTAAATACATTTATCACTTTTACCTGTTAGTAAATATATATAAAAAAATAAATAAATAAATGAATAAAGTGCTAAACATGTTAACTATATTGATTTGATACTAGATTAGGTAAATACTAAATAATATAAATTGGATTTCATCCTCTCTATAATAATACAAATTAGTAATAAGTTATCCTTATAACTAATATGATACTTTTGTTTTTTTATAGTCTAACATTATTTTTTTTCTTTTTTTGGATCATTTTCATAAACTTATAAGTTTATTGATTTGTATATAGGTACGTGTAATAACAACTACGTATTTCTGATTTAAATATATCTACATTGTATTAAAATAAAATCAGCGTTTACAATTTATCTCTTTAGTTTAAAATTACGATTTCATAAACGTTATAATATTCATTTTTTCCGTAAAAATTTCAATTTAGAAACCATAAATTGAAAGTTAATTTTATGAATATTAAAGTATAAACATTCATAAATCCAATAACGTAAAAGCTGAAGGTGCTCCTCCGATAGAACGGTCAAAATATTATGTAGCCTGGCCCAATTACAGATATGTGTGCTACACCACCGATCGAACAAACCGATTGCTCCCTCGAGTGCAGCAACAATGCAACCTGGTCGTCTACGAAGAACAAAGACAACTAACTTTCCGAAATGGAAACGATGTCGAAGTATCACATCAAAACATTTAGGTTGGAGTTATCGAATCCACACATTAAATGTATCCTTTTTCTAGTATGAAAAGGTGTTGAGGATAATATCAGTGTTTGCCTTCTCGGGTCGGACACCTGATGGAGCGAAGTTTCCCAGGCGATGTGTTTACACCTACATATTATATTTATTAATTCGTTGTATCGTTGTCAAAAAGCAAAGAAAACGAGTTATGGAGCACGTCCGCGGGAATACTCGACACAACGATTGTATTATAAAATACGAGTATCGGTATAAAAATAATTTTAAAAAAACCACATACCGTCCAGAGAAATATCTTCCGGAGTCGGCCGTCCTGCGAGGCCGTATAAATCTCCTTCAGATCTTTGGTCACGGCCAGACTCTGAAATTTATGTTCGGCGAACAAGACGTTGTTCGTGTGCTTGCCCTTGTACAGGTCGAACTGGCACACGCGGCCGTCCGCGTCGCACGTGTACAGCTCCCAGTCGTCGTTGGCCCAATGCAAATCTAAGACCTGCACAGCAAATCGAGGGAAATCAAAACAAAACGAAAAAAAAAACAAAATCGATGGGCTGATGAACACACTAAATCGACGTTAGGTTTGGTTAGGTTATGTTAGGTTAGGGTTCTGTGGGTCGGGTCCTGGTCACGGAGAAATCGAAACGAAACAAAGTAAGTATTGAAGTGTTGACGTTGTACGGTGAAAACATAACGCACAAAGTGAATTGGTGTCAGATTCGGTAAATTATTTTACTGAGTGATCCGGGCGAAATGAACGGAATTTACAATGTGTAAGTAAAAGTGTGTGTGAATATATGATTTTTCAACTTCGGTATTTTCATAAGTTGTATTTCACCTGTGGCTATAAAATAATATCTGAAACTTCATCTATGACGTGAAAAATGTTTTTGATTTCTTCTAGTCATTTAACGAAGCACAATGATTGCGTTGAAATCAAATTGTTAATATTTTAATGTATATTTTATATGAATTCAAAATTGTACATTTATCGGAATCGACTTCAAAGGAAAAATGGCGAAGAACATAGAATAAAAAAAAAATTTTTTTTTCACTATTGTCTAATATTAAATTTCAGTCAATTTGAAATATCAATGAATCTGAATATACCACACGCATAATATGTATTAATAAAAAATTAGTAACGCTTATATACTGGTAAAATTATTTTCATAGCCTTTGTTGATGGGAAACTCATTTTTTCAATGAAATATGATGAATAAAGAGTTTCGAGCTGTGTATATGACTGTTTAGTTTAGTATGTCAATCATATTTTACACTGTTTTTATAAAACATTTTCTTTGATTTCTGAAAAAAGAACGTACTTCGCTCCTCGGACAAGTCAATGAGAATGGGTTTATTGAATTTTAAATAAACGATAGATCACTTATTTAGCTAAACGATTCCATGCAAAATTTCAGAGTCAAGTAAAATACACGGTTAATAAATTCATATATTTAATTAATTAATTTCAATAAACCGTTTTTAGTTTGATTGTCGGTATGTTTTATTTTATCAAACCTTTTTAAAGTTTTCTTGAATGAAAAATGAGAAATTGTTTTTATCAAATGTTTCAAAACATGTAGTTCTATCTGTATCCAAAGTTTCATAACGATTGAAAGAAAATGTTTTTTTTTTCAAATTGAAATTCGAAGTTTAAAATTGATATGAAAATACTAAATTCCATAAAAATCGTATAATATACTAAAATATAATAATTTATTTAAACACTTATAAAAAAAATTCTAAATTACGACTTTTAAAATATTTTTTACTATCGTTAGTTAAGTGTATAAGCATAATCGTATTAAATTTTGAAAACTGTATGCCAAATTTAAATATTATTAAAGATTAACTTTAACAGAACAAAGTATTTTCAAATTTCTATTTTTAGATCTAAATTCGTCGATTTTTTATTTTTTTTTTTTTAACTTTTGTTTGGTACAAACTATATGTGTTTGGTGAAAGTTTCAAGTTTCCATCGTCATCATTTTCTGAGTAATAGATTAATAATTTAAAAAGATTTAGTAAAAGTTTCGTTTACGGAAAATTTTACCGTTTTTACTAAGTTTATCGGTGGTTTTTCCTCGTGGCTTGTAAAACTATCGGGAGAAGAAAAAAATGACCTGTTTAAAATACATTGTGCATGCAACGTCTCGTTCTATAGAGTTGCTGAATGGAACTTTAGGTCAAATTTAAGTGTACCAAAAAGTGTCTCGAGAATAAAAAAAAGAAAGGAAGAAAAAAAACATCACTGTAAAACCAATAGATTCTTCTCTTCACTCAGAATCTAAAATTCAGGATCAAGATAGAGTTGCAGCGTTAGAAATGTAATAATATTATTCATACTAAACATGGGATATAAGTTATATATCTTAAAACTAATAAATGATATAACTGATCCGTCCAAGCAGATGAGTAAGATTGCGTTCGGAACTGTCGGGTCTTAATATCAATAATTTAAACGTGGAATTTTCAAAGTACTTTAATTCAGCCAAAAGTCAAATTACGTTTGGAGTAATGGCCGAATTAATCTAAAATCGATTTAATGAAAATCAGGTGTACCGTCAAATTATCGCGACAATATTGTCGCGGAAATAACGTCGCGGTTCATTTCATAGCACATCAATAATCTCGCGCGTCATTGTTATCGCAATATTTATTATTTGCAATATTAGTTACTAGATAACAATAATTTGTTTGCTTCGTGTACGAACGCCCGTACACGACAGTATTCGTTTGGCAATATACCACGACATACAGCCGGCATTATGGAGTATATTACCAGCCAAAAAGGTGGAATAATATTAAAATATAAATCTTTCTTATTCCCAAAGAGAACGTGAAATAACAGAAAAATACATTTTGAGGTGTTTGGAATACACCACAAAAAAATGCCGTGGACGTTTATATTCATTTGGTGAAGTTGTTCTTCGTACAACTGATCATAATCACGTTCTCGACATAGACAAAATTGAGGCAAAAGAAACCATCGAAAAATTAAAAGAAACTGCAAAAAAATACTCAACAAATAACTCACTGTGACGCGGGGACCATTATATCTGAAGTAAATTTCCTTACATTTTTTTGTACAGCCATAATTTTATTGATAAAATAAAATTTTATACATTGCGATATTTTTGTACCCTCGACATGTTTACTTTTGCGATATTTTTACCGCAACAATATTGCTGCGATATTTTTACGAGTATCCAAAAATCACGTTTACAGCACCGTTTTGATGATATAGTTTTTTTTTCTAAATATCGGGAAAATATATTTGAGTATAGGTAAAAATGACTGATTTAAGTTACCAAATAAATGTAATTTTCGATCAATAAAAGAGGCTTGACGTGACTTACGGACATATGTTTATAGCCGAAAAAAAAATAGACATCATAGTCAAATCAATAGATCCTTCGCTGCACTCAAAACACAAAAAAAAAACAAAAAACAAAAAACTGTAAAAACAGAAATAAAAAAAAATAATTTATTATATAGGTAGTAAATGCGCAAACGACGGTAGATCCAGTGTGGTTGAGTGAGGTGAGAGAGGAGTAAAATAATGATCTCACTGTCGGTTTGTAGAGAAGCAGTTTAACTCGTGGGATTTACTATAATATATTTTGCTTTTGTATAATTTTTTATTTTTTTCGTAAAACGCGTTACTAAACCGCTTAGCGGCACAAAAATTTCGTTTAATGACTTTTCCTACCGTAACGAGATTTTTCGAGATTTTTCACGCGTTTATCTGTTTATTATTTGTGAATTCATATTTATCTAAACGTATTTTATACGATTTCGCACGGACAACAGTAATATGTTTTCAAATTCATCTTAATCGCTCATTGACCGCACGTCATATTTTCATGTTTTTATTTTTTTCATTCATAAAGTTTTCAACCGTCCGTGGGATAATACGTCTGCGCGTAGTGTTCCAAGGCGACGCGTTCGTTTTGTTTCGACGGACGCTTTAACGAAATTTTCCTGTTTTTCAAAGTACTTTTTGAGTCGATGGTTTTCACCGTGGCGATACTTTACGAAATTCGACAATACGAATATATATTGTTTAAATATTTAATAAGCGTATAGAAACTAAAACAAAAAAAAAAAAGCCGATAAGATAATGGTGGTGGAAGTTCGTCCTTCGTCGCTTCGCTCCTCGGACAAGATAATGGTGAGGAGTGTATAGCACTTTCTATCATGGGATCACCTGGTTTACGATAGTTTAGTTGTATGGTACTTTACATTTGAATGCAATGATAAATCATTGTAAGTTAAGTACAGGATACAGTCAGGCCCGGCTCAAGGGGTAGGCGATATAGGCCCACGCCTAGGGCGGCATTTTTCAGGGGCGGCATTTAACATTTTTGTACATTAGATAATTTTTTAAAAGATTCCTTATATCAAATCGTGTGCAGTGAAAAATAAAAGTCAATATAAAAATATAAAATTTGGTCAATAAGATCGGACAAGTGACAAGATTGTTTATTGGGCTTTGCAATGATTTCAATTAAAAAAGAATGAGCCTATAATATGGACATGGAAGAAGTTGTATTTGAATTCGCTAACGCGAAAGCGAGAAAAGTCAATTTCTAATAAAATGTTAACATTTATATTTTGTTTTTATTAACTTCTATATTATAACACAACTATTTTTAAATTGTTTTTTTTTTTTTTTTTTTTTTTATATACAATTAGTAGGGATTTACTTGTCTATAAATATATCAATCTAATCAATTATTAACTTTATACAAATATATATAATGAACTCAGAATTAACTATATTTTAGTAATGTTTATGTGAAAAACTATTGGACATAGTATTTACATGTATAAGGGGCGGCAAAACTTAAGTTTGCCTAGGTGTGTAAAATTGCTTGACCCGGGCCTGGATACAGTAGTTGGGTGGGATACACGAGATGCATTGCTAGATTAGGCATTATTGGATAGATTTTGGAATTATTTTATATTATAAAAAAAAAACGATTCTGAACGAAGATGAAGATGTCAGCCTTAAATTGTAATATATATTTTATTTTAATATCCTAGATTGGGTTAAATTTACATTTGCCTATTCATGTGACTTCTGCTCGTGAGCATTGGACAAACCAGGATGTGCATAGATAGGGCGTAGGTAAATACCATATTATTTGCCTAAATGCACTATCGTGACGGTACCACCCGACCCCGCCGTCCATATATGCTGAATGCTCCGTGGCTACGTATATTTAAATATTAATAATTTATAATAATATATAAAATCCGCATGTTTATGGAACTGATACACACATTAAAATAACTGGAAATTGGAATTTAGTAACGTTCTATTCAACCATGTAAAGGTACGTTATACACCTTGTGTTTACAATCTACCAATATTTTGTATAGAACAGCTGTCAGCTACTGATTATATTATAATAAACTTAATCTATTTAATTATCTTTATCAGCTGTGATATTACATAATATTTTCATTTCTTATCTTTGAATACAAAAATTTTTATACATTTTCAACTACAAAATAATTTGCAAATATTCGTGATTTTGACAAATTTTGTCGATTTTTGAACTTCAACTGCTTATAAAAAAAAATTGTGCCTATGTATTTGAATAATTTTTGAATCACTCTTAGATCAACTTATTCAAAACCTTCTATTAAATTTTCAAGCGATTTGGTAGGGCCAAAAAATTGTTATCGACTTTTATAAAAAAAATCTAAGAAAAATCGAATTATTCAAATGCCTATAAATAGCTAAAAAATAAACGAAATATTTTGAAAATACAACTATGTAAAGAAAATGCCTATTTAAACATTTTGTAAAAGTTTTAAGTTTCTACGACCTATACTTTTTGAATAAGAACAAATATCAAAAATCAATGATGCCTAAATTGTTATTTTACGCGATTATGTGAAAAAATTGTAATTTCAAACACTCATAAAAATTTTTGATTTTATTCCAGTGCAAATTTTTTTACAGATATTTGAAGGAAAACGTATGCCAAACTTTGTACCGAATTTACAATTCTTAGTTTTGAATACTTAAAATTTTATGAATTTTCAACTGCAAAATAACTTCAAATTTTTGCGATTTTCTACACATTTCGTAAAAATATGAACTTTTTATGCTTATAAAAAAAAAATTGTGCATTACGCTTTGAATTTTTTTTTTATACCGATAAGTTCGACATATTAGGTACCTTGTATTAAATTTTCAAGAATTTTTGTCCAGTCAAATTTTTTTTATCCACATTTTAGAAAAAAAAACAAAGAAAAGTTGAAAATTTCAATTGTCTATTAAAAGCTCAAAAAAAGTCTAAAGTTTACAAAAATTGTACTACGTATAGATGATTCCAATATAAACATTTGGTGAAAGTTTCAAGTTTTTTCGACTTATACTTTTTGAATAAGAACAAATATCAAAAATCGTTTAAGGCTAAATTATTATTTTACGCAATCATGTAATTATTTCGTAAACGTTTGAACTTTAGATGCTTATAAAAAAAAATTGTGAGTCACGATTTTTGATTTTTTTTAATAGCAATAAGTACTTCTAATGAGGAACCTTGTACTAAATTTTCAAAGTTTTATGGCCAACCAAATTTTTTTTATCCACATTTCAGAAAAAAATAAGTTCAAATTTTCGCGATTTTTCAATATTTCATAAAAATTTAAACTTTTTATGCTTATAAAAAAAAAGGTGTCTATTTCGCTTTGAATTTTTTTTTTATACCGATAAGTACTTCTTATGAGGAACTTTATATTAAATTTTCAAGATTTTTTGTGCAGCCAAATTTTTTTTATCCACTTTTCAGAAAAAAAAACTAAGAAAAGTCAAAAATTTAAATTGTCTATAAAAAGCTCAAAAAAAGTCAAAAGTGTTCAAAAATTTTACCACGTATAGATGATTTCAATATAAACATTTGGTGAAAATTTCAAGTATCTACAATTTTTGGTTTTTGAGTAACGGCTAAATAAAAAAATCGATTTCGTCGAAAACGGGTTTTGCACAAAAAGTACCGTTTTTTCCTCATTTTTTGTTTGTTTTTCCCGTGGCATTTGAAAACTTTTGGGAATTTTCACTTGTGACCTCTCTAAGGTACCTCCGATATTCGTTTTGCCACCGAAAACATACCCTGAAGTTCAAAATTGAAGCATTATTTCGAGTAGTTATGGTGTACACAGACACAAAAACAAAAAAAAAAAAAAACAAAAAAAAAAAAAAAAAACACACATCATAGTAAAATCAATACATTCTTCACTTCGTTCAGAATCTAAAAGGGGGGAAGAAACAAAAAAACACGTTTCGTGAGACAATATTGTGTTTGCGTACATCAAGAAGCGCATGTTTGGCATATTTCACGACGTTCGACACGATAATGTTATTATTTACGGGACACGTTTATGCGTATTTAAGTGCTTCGAATTCTACACGCCGCCCCCTGTGGAGGGGAAGACTCGCCGAGCACGCGCCGCCGCGGTAAGCGCACAGATATATTTTATATTAATTTATTTTATATTTATTTATTCCTTTACAATATTGTATATCTCATAAAATATATATGAGAGAGAACCCCCTCCGCCCGCAAAACCTGTACGCAAACGACGGCGTCACGCCGCGCGTGCTTTAAACGTATCGTCGTTCATCAAGCGGCCGATGCGATGCCGATAAATTATTACCCCGTACTCGAATTCGGGACGTTAGTTATTTTCCGATTATAAGCCGCTCGTCATTGTGTCGATCCGTCGCTCGCCTATGTAGAACGAAATAATTCAGCGTTTGGCGGGCCGAGTGACGGCAGGGCGAGAAGTGAGCAAAAGCTCCCAATTTTTCGGGAAAGCTTACGATCTCGGCGGCGAAAAGATATTTTAGGAAAGCTTATGATTTCGGCGACAAAACGATGGGTAGGTAGACGGGAGACCGGTTATGGTCGTAACACGCGGTGAGACGTGACGTAGGCGTAACGCGTCTGTAGTTTGTTTTTCATAGAGTTTTTTACCGGGTGTCGTTAGGTTCGTAAATCAAAATTACCATTTATGTTTTGTTTTTTTCGGAATCGTGTGATCGTTGTCAAACCGGTGACAGTCGAAAACTTGATTTTATCATTAAATCTTGAAAAAATTAAATTTTTTTTTTTTTAACTTTTCGACTCTTCGTAGTGTTAAAATTAAACCGCGAGTTTTTATAATTTGTTTTTTAGATATAAAAATGAATTGTTATTTGGAAACTTTATGTTTGTATGCGTTGCAACTTGACCAACGTCATGTAACGACTTACCTCAACACCGCAGTAAAATGTAGCAATAAAAATATAAAAAAATGTACGATATAAAAAGTTGTACAGAATTATGTTTTTTATTGTTAAGAAACTAAAATACAAATTTGTAAACATTACGAAATTCTCCGTATATTCGTATGGAAAAGAACCATTAATCATAATAATTTTACAAGATTTATTAATACAAATGAAGAGCGTAACAACTGGAAGCGGTCTCCCGTATACGTTAAATTACCGTGACACGCGATTATAATAATAATAATAATATTATTATAATTATTTTTAGTGTCCGTGTGAAATAATTCCTAAACATCCGTCCCGTCGTCGTTGTCCAAAAATTACGTCCAGTTTCACTAGATGCATCGTTAAAGGGTCAATTCTCATCAAATCTATTTTCGATACTTAACCTAAAATCCAAACATCGACCATATACTCTTACACAGACTTCATGAAAGTATCAAAGAAGTTCAACAACTTATGAGAGAAATATAAGAATTTTAAATTATCGGAAACATCTTGTTTTATTTATTTATTTATTTATTTTTAATTATTGTCAAATGCAAATTTAAATTATTATTCTAAAAATCTGAAAATTTACTTTTGTCTCAGATATTCGTATTGTAACGTGGTCGGGGAACCTTGTTACAATATTATGTTATCCAGGGAAGGGTTTCTGGTCCTTATGGATAAATTAAACCGTAGCAGGGGGTTGAGCACTCTTACCAGCGCAGCAAACGAATTGCGTCCCAAGATCCCTTTTTCATACGAATTGCGTCCCGATAATATTTAACAACTACACTAATTGCGTCCCGATAATATTTAACAACTATACTAATTGCGTCCAATATAAATACATTATTTTCCTTCCCATTTAATACAGGCTTAGGACTGTCAATAGCAACATAAAATATTATATTGCTAAAGGTAGGTTAAAAATATTGTTTTTTATCGTTTCGTAATTATTATGTACATCAAAAATATTGTTTTCGTCGTTAAATATAAAATTTTCAAAAAATATAAGTTAGGTTATAAGGTTATAGTTATCACATGTTATTGTAATATTATTTATTGCTCGGTAAAAATTTGAACGATACAGTTTTAACATAATCAAAACGTGCAATTTCGTTAAAGTCGTATTTCATCATTTGATTTCTTAAAAATTCTTGTTTTTCACATATTTCACGTCTTATTTTCTTCCTTTGACTACTGCTACGAATTTTTATGTAAGTGTCTTTTTGTACGTTTTTAAGTACATCAATAAATTTATAGATATTTGGATGAGCAGAATAAAACATACCGTTTAATTTTGAATGGAAAGCTTCACAGCTATTTGTTGTCCTTGTAATTGATCCCGAATACATTGCCCATAAAGAAGGAGGAAAGTCACAATCGGGAGTTACATATGTGTTTAAAATATAATCTGTAAATGTTTCTACTTTTTTATTCTGTGGTAAAATTGATACTATATCATCATATTTTTAAATAAAATAGAACAGTGCACAATTGTCAACGAAACGGAATCGAAAGACATACTAACCGATTTTTTTTCAGAAATACCCATATAGTCGTATCGATTATTGATTGAGATTATTAAAGGTATATTCTGATGTCAGATAATCGAGACACAATTAGTATGTCACAAATCGAAATTTTTATATCGGGGACGCAATTCGTATGCAGCCCTTACCAGAGGATCGTTATCAATAATAAGATTAATCTGATTTGTATTTCGAACATATCATAATGATATCAGAACGATAAAATACAAGTAATACGACCGTTACGATGATGAAGATAGCTGCCAAAAAGTGTGTGATTTGAGTTCGTCCGTCCTGCTGGTGTGTGTCGAACTGAACTCTCTGTGTCATTTTTAATATATTAGTGAAATTTGTGTAGCACAGCAAAAGTGTCGAGTGTATATAAATTTAGGTATGTCTCATGTATAGTATGTCCTTAATATGTTAGATTTTATGCTTAGCAAACAATACCGGAAAATTATCTAAAATCTATATTTCTTTTTACACGTTAAAAGTTGTAATTACTGCTCAAATGGCTATTCTCGTCGTAGAGTTCGGTAAAATGTCAGCGAAATAACAGTGAAATAAATCGTTTTCACAATTATTAAAGTGACATAGATTACATCGGTGGATATACAACGGTGATTTGTAGTGAAAACTGCATTCAAACGATATCATAGATAAATCGCAAATCTTGTCGATTTATAAAATCAATTAAAACGACACGATTGATTACGTAATGACAACTTAAAAATCAGTAACGGACACAATCAAATCCAAATTTGGGTTTAATATTCTTTGATTAATTAATAAATATAAAAAATCGATTCAAAAAAAAAATATATATATATATAATAAAATATTAATTAATAATTAATAAAAAAAAACATTTTTAGGTGGAAAATTAATTACGTTTGGCTGGTCGGCTAGTTATTGACAAACGAGTATCTATATAGCGATGTTAACATTCTAGAGTGAACACGCCTAATTTTCGCTGCTCTAGTGAAAATCCGAATAAAACGAGTCGGAACTATAGCTAAATACGAACATACAATTATTGTTTAACGAAAAAAAAACTAGACGTTAAAATCGATCGGCGATTTTACTGTTAAGTCACTATATAACTCGCGAATTCCGAAAGAAAATCATTAACATACGAATCGTTGTTGTTTCGTGAAAAAATATAAGTGTTTTGCGACATTCAACAGTAACAATATCGTGTAATTGAAAAGTTTTGATGAATACATACATATATTTACGTAGCCGTAAACGTGTTTTTTTTTCCGGAAAAAATTGTTTACTAGACAAGAATTCAAAACGAAAAGTAGTCGACCGACCGTATTGAGCCGTCATGGATCCGCGTGAACCACTACTATTTTATTGGTATAGTAACGTTCATAAGAAACGTTATCCAACGACTTATCCCACAAATTAGGACGTTCTTCAATAAATGATATGAATAATTCTATTGAAATTCTCGTATTATCGTCTTCCGTCTTGAATGGCTAATAAAATAGCTAAAACAATAGCAATACACCGTACACGAGCACAAGACTGTATAGGTACTTGAGCACACGGTTGAACATTATGAACGAATTTGACAAAATGTTGTTTGTGTGTACGACGCAATATAACGACGAACACTTTTTAATCGCGTACACGATATAAATACATTCGAGATTTATCGAATCGCAGTGACAAGTTCGAACGGTATTCGAGAAAAAATATTTCACGGACACGGGATTTTCTCGCATGAACTTGCCGTGTGGACGTACAAAATATACGTATAACACTCGTTACCATAGGCGAAACTACGGGTCAGACCAGTCAGGCCGTGGCCTGGCCTAATGCAGACAAGACCCTGGAAATGATACAGATGAGGGACATATTTGAAAAAACAATTAAATTTAAAAGAAAACTAAAATACAGATAAGACAATTAAAATTAATGATACTTCTAGTTTATAACGCAAAATATTGATTTTGTTTATTATAAATTAGATTTTGTTCAAATTTGTGTTGGTTTCACAATAATTTGTGAGTGTGTGTTTTTTAAACATTATCCTATTCGTATAGGTAATTTTCTAACAATGCTGATAAAATCTCAAAAACTGCTAAGATTTTTTCATACTTTTTTTTATTTTTTTAAAAATATTTTTTTGAATTTTAACGTGAATTATTATTTTCACAGTAGGTACATACCCATTTTTTCAATCAAATTGTTACAAAATTTTAAATAATTCATTCATCCAGTAAAAAATGTCCATTATTAGATTTTTGACCAGGCGAATTTTCTTATCTATGGTCTAAGTTTTATAAAGCTCAATTCGATAAATTATTTTTTACAAGAGTGAAAAGTTGAAAAATTACGACTTAATTGTTTTTGTGAAACAAATATTTATATCATGAGTTTTCTTTGCCCGTATACCTAAGTTACAATATATTGTGATATTGTGACTATTTTTATTAAAGACATATAGATATATTAAATATTTATATAAAAAACACAGCCATGAGTATTAAATGTATAAATATAGTTAAATATTTTTGATATATTAAAAATAAACAAAATTTGAATTGTTGATTTTTTTTTTTTGAAACGGAGAGGGGGAAATTTTCAAGTATTTTGACCTGACCTTACACAAATGTCTAGTTTCGCCTATGCTCGTTACCACTATTCTATTCGATAAAATCTCGTATTCGGTGTACGGGAAAAATATCGTTGTTTGAAATCGTGGTCTCAGTCAGAGTTGGGCATAAAAAATTATTCGATTGATTATTTGAATAAAAAATTATTCTTTATTAATTTATTTTCTATTTGGTTATTCTAGATTATTTTTATTCATCATTTAAATTTTTACAATTATTCGTTATTCATTATTCAACGAGTTATTCTAGATTTTTTTTATTCATTATTCATTATTCATTATTCAATTATTCGTTATTCATTATTCTTCATATTCATGTTTATCTCAAATGATTTGTAGATAACTTAAAATACTAACTTAATTAAAAATTGAAACCGGTGTGTTTCTTTTTTATTGTTATACGTATTGTCTGCTATCGAAAATGTCAAAACCAAAAATCATAAATAACATTGTTATCTCTGAGGGGCTAATCTAAATGGTTTAGCACTCGATATCGATGTTGGGTTTTACTGCTTTAGTAACATTTTTGTAATTAATAATTTTTACTCATATCCTACAGTGAAAAATATTTTTCTTCGATATAATACTCCTGTGGCATCTTCAGCTCCGGTAGAGAGACTATTCTCTTTTGCGACGATGACAAATTTACCAAAGTCAAATAGATTATCGGATGATTTATTTGAGCATAAAGTAGTATTAAAATCAAATTTAAATAATCAATTGCAACGTTGCATAGAAAAGTCGTACGGAATCGAGTTGTTTTTAGAATTCCCAAAAATGTAAAACGTACAGAAAAGTACTCTACCGAGTACAACCTACGGAGTCAACTGTAGTGTCAATTAAGATTTTATCGGTTCGCCACACTTACGTCGTTCGGCGACTTACGGTTTCATTTTAATCGTGATTTAATATACATTAGAAATGATTTATGCGCTAAATTATCATTTAACGACGTTCAAAAGACATTCCCGGGAGAATAAATTTCATATTTTTCAATCTTTAATTAATACATCAAACTGCGTTTCCAGTACCAGATTACTTTTCCGACTCAAGCGTTGCGATCTGCTGTACGTATAATTTAATTGAATACAGTAAAAAAAAAAAAAAAATTAAAAGTTTTAACGAACAGCTTTAATTTATTAATTTTTTTTTAATTATACGAAATTGGTTAATTTAAAAAAAAAAATTGTTAATTTATTTAATCCGAGCAAACCACACATGATGCAGCCCGTCTCTCCGCTAGATCCGTGTCCGAATGTATAAAATATACATGTATATAAAGAGTAAAATAATTGAACATTGATCGATCCAATCATTATGAAACACTTGGAATATAAAGGAAAAACTTCTTTTAAATTTTCGATTCAACATGTTATGAAACTTTGGTCAAAAAAAAAAAAAAATCGACTGATAATTTTCCATAATTTCACTAAATCTTTGCTCAGAATCTTTTCATTAAAGAAATGGTTCATCACTTTTTTATAATCAAATACACCCAACACCAATACTTAGTTCGAGGAGCGAAAAATATCGCTGAAGTGAAGTAGGTGCAACTTTTCGATTCTCAGTGATTGATGTATTAGCTTTACAATAATGTTTTTTTTTCCTCGCTTATATAATCCTTTTTTCGGGTAAAAATTATTACTAGAGCCCGAAATTATATGCAATTGCATGTTTGTACTAAGTGTATGCACGTCTATGGAGGTTTAAAATGTCCACGGTTTGTATCACGCCGAATTTAAACACCAAATTTGATATTGCATATTTTGCATATTTAGAGGGTTATGGCATATTTGTTCATAAATGCATATAACATGCATGTTTAATGGGTTTTTATTGAATTGACTGTGTTACTATTAAGAATTTTATTTAAATATTGTTATATTCGTTACACAGCACACTGTATGAGATCGGAACTCGTATAAATCATAAACAAAAAAAATCACATACACTTGCGTCCCGACATGCAATGCTTTTCTCATTTTATAAATTATCACATCGTGTATTCGCGTATCGTTGTATTTCAAAATCTTATTTACTTAAATTTATAAATAGTATATTATGTAGAATAGAGATATCGATGGGCCGATTTTAATTATTTATACTTTTTTTTTTTTTGATAAAATATTTAGCATTTTCCTCAAAGTAAGTGTGGTTTTTGAAAAAAAAAAAAAATTGTGAAGTGTTACATAATGCATATAATTGCATATTCAACTACTTTTTCTTTGCATATTTGCATCATATTTGACACTTTTTGAATGCATATAAATCCGGACTCTAATTATTACGCTATAAAATTTTCATCCAGTAGGTAGTTACTATAAAGTTTTATAGATCAAATTTGCCATCTAGTTCGTACTTTACATACGGCCATTATTCTCTATTCTCTATAGTTTTTCCAAGCGTGAGAAAAAACTGCTTAAAAGATGAGTGAAAATGGTAAAATTTTCTGTATACGAGATTTTTATAAAATATATTTTTTATATTTAGCCATTAATCAAAAAATTGTGATGAGAGACTATTGAAATTAGTACCAAATGTCAATATGACCCAGATTCAAATACAAATTTGGTAAAACATATTACCATTTCCGGATTCTACGAAGAACATTTAAATAATTAAGAATATTTCGTATTTTAGAAGTTTTTCTCGATTCAATTTCAAATATTTGATATAAAACTAACAAATTTAATAATATCATATTTATTTACTAGCAGTCCTGAAAAAATTCAAAAATCGTTACTGAGGATTTTTTTATTTTTTAAATGCTTTTAAAGGAGAATTTTGACGAAAATCGTTAACAATACTTAAATTAGCAATACTTTTCAATAAAAACATTATAAGATTTGAAATGGTTAACGGTAAAAACTTTTTTTTACTATAAGATTCAGCAGATATATTTCCATCTATATTTAAAGTTTTATAAGGATAAACTCAATAAATCAATTTTTACACGTGTTGAGTTGAAATAACTGCTTGAATAACTCCTTTTTACGTAAAATGAATATTTTTATTTTTATTTCATAGAATTTGTAATTTGTAGTTTGATGATCTGAACTTTTTGTTCGGCCTTTTTAATAATTGACCTTAGTTATGCTGGATTTTCTAAAGTAATATGTTTTGTTAATTTTTTTTATTTATGCTAACAGTTCAATAAATTCGGTGAAATAGAGATTTTTGCTCGGTAATTACTCGTATTAAATCGATATTGATTTTTCTCGTTATTAATACCATGCATTTTAACTCGAAACTTGAAAATAGCGTCAAACGTGTACTATAAGATTAAATTTTTTTTTTTTTTTGAAAACTTAACTGATTAACACTAATATTATTACTCGAGTTTCGCTCAGAATCGTTTTCCGACAGCAACGATTTCAAATTTAGAACAATAAAACCAATATTGACTACAAGTAACATTTATTAATCTTAAAAATGGCTTATCTAAGGTTCTCTAAACCCAACACCATTTATGTGGTCCGAGTACCAAAGAATACACGTGATGCAAAGTATGTTCGGCTCTTTTTTATTGATGCTTTACGCTTTACGATACTACACAATGAAAAAATTACGAAAATATTTCACAATGTAGGCAAAAAAAAAAAAATAATAACTAACTAGTAGAAGTGACTGCCTAAGCCAGAGATATTGATAACAACTGATGTTGTCCATAAATTACTTTGTAAAAATGTTAAATGAATAGTATCGCCAAAAAACAATAAAAAAAAGGTTATTTTCCGTTCATTCTCCACTTTAATATGCACATTTTATTATTGTTATGACGTGTTTCCTTTTGATATGATAAATGTATTACAAGTAACAGTCGACTGCTGACGAGTACCTGTCAGTAAAAGTAGTCAACACAACGCGGAAACGCAAATAACTGTGTCGATAGTCCATGAGGTTTTATCGTGTGCAATGTCATTTTACTGTGCAAACATAATTTGATTTTTTTTCCAGCTTAATAAGAGATAAAAGCATTTATTTTATAGTTTTGATTAAGTGAAATGAAAAAACGTACGATCCTCTGTTAAAGTTGGTGGTCACCAATCATAGTTATCATTTAAGAAAACTAAAAACTTCAACAAATCACTAAAACAGTAAAAATAATATTTTTGTGAAAATGTCATAGTTCTGTTCGTAATTTAGAATCCACACGAAAACAAATTTTAATTTATGTAATATACACTGGATGCAATTCTGTGGAACACACTGTATTGTTTAAATAATACGATTTTGTGCTTTTGTCTAATAAAACGAAATTTTGGATTTGTTATGTAAAATAAATATTGTCACACTAAAATAACATAAAAATGTTTAATGATTTTGAGCGCTTTTGACGAACACAAACAAACAAACAAACGAACGAACAAACACACACATAAACACACACACACACACACAGGTTGGACGTTGTAAGCCCATAAACAAACTTAAAACCGGAGGCAGTTCGTAAGTGAACGTATTCTATAACTCAAACGCAGTTTACTCGTGAAAATGTGTTTAACGCATAGTTGACAAATTACTATCAATTATGCTAATAACATTTTCATTGTACACAGAACACATATATGTAATCCGTGTTATTCATTTGTTTACGCTTAATTCTAGATAATTTTATGAAAACAAAATGTTATTCTCTATCGCTACAGTTTAATAAATGAAAGTAATCACTTCAAAAGTATTTAAAATTTACTGAATACGTTTTTTTTACTTACGTGTGGTAAAATATTGAATTATTTTTAACGAAAAAAATGTGCGTGACATTCACAAAATACATTTTTCGATTGCTTGTTTTTTAAATGTTTCAAGAAGGGTGTGATAATGAACTCGAATAAAATTAATACAATTTAGGTGTCCCACGAGAATTTACCCATCACGATTCGTCCCTGTATGATGCGTTTATTCAAACCTTTTTTTCGAGTATAGTTCAAAACACTATACAGAACATCAGTAGTATAGCACATATTTATGATAGAAATTTAGAGTAGCACTTCAGTGACAGTATATTTTTGCGGGTTCCCTCACTGTTCGACTCCAACACTTTTAAACTTTCAATTGTGTTCTTTGTAGAAATTTCGTACGATTGATATGCGTTTAAAATTCTTATAATAATATGTTTATATAGTCTATAATTCGGTTAAAATTATCTTTTACGTACGAGAATATTCTTTTTTGGAAAAAATATCTATGTTTCATAAATATGTATCGAATACAAAAAAACAAATAAAAGTAACGATTTATGAAAATTAAAATATAGTTGAATTAATTCGAATGCATAGAAAATCACGATGTAATTGTATAGAGATATATGTTTGACTTTATTATGTGTACCTACTCAAATGAAAGCGAAAAAATTTTAATTAAAATTGTATCCGTAATATTTCATTTTATGTTAATATATTATGCAACAAATATAATATTCGATATTTTAAGCTGAAAACAACAATAGTAAATTCAAAAATTGAAAATAATAATTTACTTTTACCTTTTGTAATTATTGTAACTCATAGATATGTGCCTGAAATTCAGCCTTATCATATCGAAATATAATTATAACGTATTATTTTAAATAATTAAAATTAAAAGTAATAGTATAAAGTTGAATAAAAGAATAATATTCTATCATGATTTTTTTTTTTTCACAAACCATTTCATTGTTTCAAATGTTCCGATTAAATCTCAATATAATCCTAAAACATATGAGTTTGCTCGAAACCATAAAAGTTTCCTAAAATATTATTCTTTTTCGTGATAATTCGTAATGAATAGGGCTCGGATTTATATGTAAATACATATTTTTATTGTGACTCGATAAATTAATTTAGGCAAGTGATAAATTTGTTACAAGGGATTTCCAATGAAATGAACTGTATTTTGTTTTACATATTTTTACATATTTTTCCATAAGTACATGTTTTTACATATTTAACAATAATTCCATTTTTTCCAAAAAAGTGCAAGGAAAAATTGGCGAAATTATAAATATAAAAATAAAAAATATTCTACAAAAAAATGTTAGTCGGTATAAAGCAGTTTTACGACAAAATCGGAGATCTTTTGAATTCAAAAATTTAAAATACATGTTATCATGAATTGTAATCAAGATAATTAATATATGAAAATTAATATAAATATATGAAAATAAATCATATAAGTGAAATACATGTTTTGAGTTTTTCTAACACATATTTATGTACATATTTTGGTTCCATAAATACATATAAATACGAGCCCTTGTAATGAATATATGTCGTGATATTTAAGAAAAATACGTAGATGAGAAATTCCTAAAACCGTACGTAGTTCAATTAGTGTTTTAAATAATTACTTAAAAATAAAATTCAAATTAGACACGATTAAATCGTAATATATAATATATAAATCGTAATATATAAATCGTAATATCGCTTAAATTGTCGTGGGTTGGCACCTTGTGTACGCGTATAGACACTCGACAACCCAAAGTGACTTTTACGTATGAATTTATGTTTTTACATTAAAAATTCTTTTTTTTTTTTTTTGCATTTATTCGTTTAAACGAATTAAAGATTAAAGCTCGTTCGTCGATCGAATCATCGTAAATGACACATTTTAGTGAATATCACGAAAAGTGAAACCAGCAAATTTTTCAATAAAGACAAACTTTGTTATTAGTTTCCTTCAAAAAGGCCCTTCTATTTAGACTGATGACAAAAGTTACCGAATCGCATTAGAAATTGTGAATAAACTTCTTGTTGTGCCGCTGAAAGAGTTGTAAAACTCATTGAAGACTTGAAAATAATTGGTTCGTTACAAATGAGAAACAAAAACAAATCGTTTTACAAACAGGCAGTGAACATTGTCGTCGACCATTATCCCCGAAGTCTGGATTCCAGACCGTAAGAAAATTAATTAAAAAAAAAACATTTTAAACCAACTTAAAAGACTATTGTGGCTTAAATTTAATATTAATCATTTAAGTACACTAACAATAAGTGACGTTTAAAGAATTTTTTACAAAGTAAATATGGATGTATACCATTTATTCATATTATTTTCGTACGAATAAAAATAAAATTAACCGCGTCGCACTTGTATGAAATGATTGGCGTATTAAACAAATAAAAAAAACAAAAGAGTCAAAATTAAAAACTTAAAACAAATAAGTACTCTTGTATGGACAGATTTTTGATTTGTGAAAATATTTTGTAGTTTCACAATTATTTCACGTGTTAAATGTAATTTTGAGTTTCTGTAACCGATAAAATACCAAAAAGTCACATTTTGATTTTATATATTATACGATTATACATAATTTATTGTCCACATCGCAACGCCAAAAATGTTGTCTTTGTCGGACAATAATATCAGCAAAGTCACAGCGAGAGATGTCGCGAAACGGAATTCGAAAGCTAAAAATAAACGACCGATTTATACGCAAACGAAGTTAACTGTGTTATGCGTTTTTTTTTTGTGGTTTAAACTTGTTTAAGGTAGTTTGTTTTGAGATGTGCTCCGTGTCGTCAATTCGTAGGTATTAATAATTCATATTTATCACGTATCACGTACCATATTCTAATTATAAGTTTTATGAGATTTCGAGATTTGCGGATTTTTCGCACAACACACCAGATTAAAAACGTACACCTTGTTTACACGTAGGGTAATTAAACATGAAATTACTTTAGCGCGTTCGAGCACACAATTAATAATTTTTGAAAATAATTTTGATTATTTACGGTACCGTGACAACTTCTAAAAACCTGCGCGTATTATAGCAGTGTTTTCATTTTTTAATTTTTTTTTTTTTTAATTAAACCTGAAAAATTACGTTTCTTTTTTTGTATGTATATGTACCGTCTGTCGTACGACATAAAAAATTTATATTTTTATGCATGGTAATATTCAACTGTACATTTCGTCATAAAAATATTATCATACGATTGCCAGATGTGTTAATAAACGAGTAATATTCATAATGAGTTTTGTAGTTATATACTTTTTTTTACAAGTTTTAATATGAAATAGTTCATTTCATCATTTTTTACGAATTACGAAATAAATATTTTAAGTACTATAAAATTAAAAATGTTATTTCTCCTTATAAAAAAAAAAAAAAAAAAAAACATTCGTGACTTAATATTACGGACGTTTAAATAATAATCAATTAGTAATTCGGTACATAATGTAAGTACTGATATTGTAACGGAGTAAATAATTATATAATATTGAGTGGAAATCGTGTATTGATAATTTGATTCGTTAACAACGAAAAAAAAAAGCATTATAAGCTGAAATTCAAAACCTTTTGTAGTTGACATTTTATGACGAAATTAATTAAATTAAAACGTTACTTTAATAAACGGGAAAGGGTTTTTTTCCCCCCGAATAAGCGACATTTAATATAAGATATAAAAATGTTCATAATATATCCTACTCATTTTCTTTAGTAAAACATAAATTACCAATGAACATAAACAAGTTATAATAATATTGCCTTATATACGTAGTTTCGACACTTTATAACCGTTTAACACGAGCGGTAATTACTCGTTTATTAGCAGCTTTGAAGAAATTACTCTTTACTTTATAATAATTAATCATTATTACTCTGAATATAGATTATTTAAACAGCTCACTTATGGCTTATTAACGTAAAATCAAACCTGCGAAATGACGGGGTAAAAAATGTTCAAAACGTTTCAACGCAGCCCGTTTATTGATCACAGTCACGAGAGCAACTTTCACGTCATCCGAAAACTTTGCATTCATTAAACACGGATACGTCCATGACAATACGCCCATAATTTTTCGACACTAATCACAATCAAAACCAATAAAATTTCGTTCGCCCGTATCGCGTATAAATTATTTTAGGATTTTATTTCGCGACGAAATGCAATGCACATTACGTTTATAATCTCTTATGGAACGGACGATAGTTTATTAAATCAGTAAAGATTCGGAAAATTCGAACAAGTCACAAAAGCCATATTTACACGCATATTGTCTGGACTGGAGGGAGGGGAACTATGAGACAGAACAACATCAAAAAATATATTTATACACGTCATATAAATTCAAAAAATTTTAATTATGAATAGTGTAAAATCAAAAGTGCATTTGTTTGGATACTGTGGCACGGGCCTTTGACGTCGATACATTTATTGAACGGAGGCTAATTCACCAATATGAGCAAGTCGAATTTACGAGATTTACGGGATATTTTTAATTTTCTGTCCATGATTGTCGGTAGGTTAGTACCTGTGAAAAAATTGTATACATTTATTAATATACACTGAGTTCCAAATAAAATGTCAACTTGAATAACGCGATTAAATTTAATAAATATATTATATTAAAGTGTAAAAAGCGATTAATGATTTTATTTTAATTAACGAATAACAACTATTACTAATTATTAAATAAATAAATAGAGCTATATCTTTTAAATATTTTGTTTTCCTTTTAATTGATTATCAAATATATTCCATAATGCCCATATCAATTAAACAAAATATAACAAATCAGTACTCGAGGATAATAACGGGGTGTACGTAAAAAATTATCTAATATCCAAACACCGCATATCACACTCGGTAGAAAAGAAGTAAGCGGTAATACCGGTCCATTTTACGTGTATCCTAGAGAAGAATTCAAGTGAAATCAACATAGAGTCGTATTTACTTATTTTCGCTCGTCTCATTATTATACCGTGTATCGTGAACGTAATGTGCATTAGTGTTTTTCCTACCAGAACTTCGGAAGGCGAGTTAAATGTTAATGATTTTAACCTTTAAGGTAGTAGTTACTAGGTAATAAATAATTATATGTAATATATTACACGACATGAAACAAAGTAAAATTCGAGCAAAACACAAACAGGGCAAGTACATTTTTTACAGAACACTTGATGTAATTTAAAACTCATAAATAACTTTTATTAATTTGTTTGATAACGAACGTAAATTCAATTATGTAATAAAATACACTATTCATTTCCAACTTTTCCGAAGTATGCTAAATGTAATAAATTACACAATGAATGTTATTTTTTTCAAGTGCAAAAAACATTAAACTATATATAATAATATGTAAATGTTTTTAGCGATTTCTTCGTGGAGGTTGTAATCAGTTTTGCTAACTAAGCGATGTATTATTTATATTGATTTTAACTAGGTATTCCACATTCGGAAAGCAACAGACATCCAACTTTTTTTTCCTTTTCCTTTTTTTTTTTTTTTTTTTCTATCAAAATTAGTTTTTGAATTCATCAGTTTCAAAAATAAATCACTTAAAAATGTCCAATAATCAGGCATGTAAAAACATAAAAAGTCATTATATTGATAAGTATGTCTACCACGGGTCGTAATTTAAGTGAAGTGGGTAATTCAAAATCATAGAAAAGTATTAATACTTTATTACACACACTTCAAATTGCTAAATCACAAGGTGTTTATTTGAACCTGTAGCTACTGAAAGAGTTATAGAAATATAACTTGAAATCGTTTGATGCGCGTGTGGATATATATTTTATTAATTATTTTTTTCCTCGAAAATATAGGTACCGGGAAGTAACTAAGACTGGAACCGTGACAGAACATTTTCCTGTCATACGTCTGATCGTATATATCGGATAATCGATTGAAATCTAACATGGAAAAATAAATTTAAATAAATGTTTTGTTTTATCACAATTCAAGTCTGAATAACTTACCGCTACTTGAATGAGAGGAAAAAAATATCAGTAAATATGTATCCAAATCCATAAAATATTGCATAGTCAAAATATTTAAATGATTTCAAATAAACTAAAATCGAAGTCTTGAATTATACTTTGTGATTGACTCTATTGAACAAAAATATGCCCAAGTCCAAAACCTGTAGACACCAGTGTATCGAAGAACAATGGATCTCATGAAAAATAGGTTTGTAATACTTGTCGTAAAGGATTTGCTATGCGTTTAAGTGACAACGAATTAAATGTAAAGAGTAATCAAATCGGATGAAATCTCGTCGTATTACTTATAATTCAAATATACTTTATAATTCAAACCACTCGTTCCTCTAACAAAATATATAAATGTGACCTTAATAGGAAAACAGTTTTAATCGTCGAGTCTCTTACACTGTACACGTCAAAATTCATAATTTTATAAACAATAACCAAGCTTAAAAATTTTGAATGTTGTTAAAAAAAAAAAAAAAAATCAAAAAAATAAGAACACGGGAAAAAACAAAACTACAATAGTCCTAGATCTGTTAGTAGTCGATTTATTGATCCCAGTATTATACATTCGGCAAAAATTGATTCAGTACAAAATCAAAGCCAATTTTATTTAAAAGTGGAAATCGTAAAAGAAAATTTCGAAAATCAAACTAGACGCCCAGCACGATTAGTATGAGTAAAAACTACACTTTATAATGAAGTACAATCGCACATTGATTCTTCCTGATTAAAGAATCGCTTATCACACATTTTTCCTTTTGTGGAAGTGTCAGAACGACACGTCTTTGAACACATTTAAAATATTAACCGAGCGGTCGAGCTACGCGACCCGCCGTTTGTATTGTATACGACGACGTGTGATTTATCATTTCCATAAAACAATACCTTTTTTTACGATAATTACCAATAAATCATTTACTCGTGGTGTACCGAATAACCTATTCCGTCCGAAAAAGAAAATACAGCGTAACACGGACGTGGCAACAACGCGGTCTCGGAAACAGGTGGTGTCTGTTTTGACCTTTTATGCAAAAACTTTTTTGTTTGCTGTTCAATGTTCTCGGTTCTTTTGAAATCGCGATTAACGAAGGACCGCGGGCTCTCGCAGTCGTTAACACTTCAAAAGGTCGTCCGTGCGACGATGGCGGTCTGCGAGTTGTGTCGGCGCTGATCGATTCGGCGGGATCGTTGCGAACAAAGTTTCCGAGAGTTGAAATCGATTAAGGCGTATTTCCGCCGGAACAAAAAGGAACCGGCCAGACCTGTCGACTGTCGAGCCGTTCAATTATCACTGTTGGAAAAACGCGTACGGCGCCCGCCGGACCTCAAATAAACCGCACCCGTTCGGACCGTGTGCCAGTATTACCTACACTTACCGTGTTTATACATATAATATGAGCGTGTTCGGCTCATATTCTAGGTGAGGGGGGCGAATTTCGCACTTTTATCGTATTCATAAAAGAATATTATATGTTGTCTACAAACGACAGTGATACCGGATTATAAATAAATTAGCAGTTAAAAAATGTTTCGAACGCTTCACTCGCTCAGAATTTAAAACTCACAGAATTTATGTCCACCCCATTCTATAACTACATATACATTTCTACTGTATCAATAATGACCGTGAACAACATTCATTAACGTTGTGTAACTCACAAATAAAATAAAACTTCATTTGATCCTTAACGTAGATGTAAATATATTATAAACAAAGAACGATAGCTTAACGTAATAGTTTGTGTATTTTAAGTTTGATTATTATTTATCGACGGTATGATTTGATAACCGTGTCTGCCCGGAAATATGAAATGATTTTTGAAATTTTTGATTCAAATTAATAACATAATATAATATAATATAATCATTGAAACAATAATACATAGGCAAGTGAAATGAAACAAATCCAACAATATCCAGGAGGTGGATCGAGGGTGGTGTGACACGACAGTAATCGTATTCTCGAATAAGTGCTGCGGTCAAGTACCGACCGGCATTACTAGTTTTCAGCGATGCAACCATGCACTTGGGGCTGTTGAGTGAGTAATGCGCAAGCAGTTCCTTCTCCGGCACTTGATAACGCGTGAAAAAAAAATGAGGGATCGATCCTATTAATCCCTCACTCTTACACGTCCCTGACAGACACCGAATGAATAAGTCGGAATAATTCATGATTTTGTCATAATCGGACGGACAAGAACCGCGAAAAAGATAACGAGTCAAAGTCAAACACCGAGGGACGAAGAGACGGACCGAGAAATATGCGCGAAGGCGCTGTTCGAAAACCGAGTCCGAATCGAAGCGTTTTCCATCCTGGGCCAGGTAATCTGGCCGCATCTTAAAAATATAAATAATCGTTTTTACACAAGAAAAATACACGATCATTAATCAAGTGAGCGCGCGTGTGTGTGTGTGTGTGTGTGTGTGTGTGTGCAGCACTTTTTTTTTAGATTGACATTCGTGCGCGCAATCACGATTATATTATAATTGTCGATAAAATGTATTATTCTAGAACAAAACGAATATTTTTGGTCCGTCCTAGAAACGAGATGAGACGAGACGAGACGAGTGAACCTACTAAACTCTCGTGCTCAGGCTACCTCGCTTCGCCTCGGCATCGTCACAGACGTTTTCGTCTTATTTCACACACGCAAGACCGGCGTCAAAGGTCCCCTTCGTAGGGGGGCGGAAAATATCGCAATGGATATGGAAATCCACGTTTATTTCTGCTAGTGAACGCACGCCCCAAGGGGGGGGGGAAGGCGAAGGGGCGTTCACCCCCCATAACAATTTTGAATGTATAAAATTACTATTATATCAACAAAATTTTAATGATCAAAACTTTAATTTATTGTTATACCTAAGTAGACAAAACTAAATCTCCACAAAGATAATAGATTATAAGATAATAACTACTAATTAGTCATTAGTAGTTTGCTTTCACCTAATTGCTCGCTATTTATGTCATGATTTTTAGATTAAAAACTTGGTTAAGAAGCCAAATGGGGCAAACCAAATTGACTGGACTGGCATTAATGCATGTGCAAAGAAATATAGATGTAGACATAAATAATATAATTAACCGGTTTGCAAAAAACAAACGAAAAATAGGTTTTATTGTATAACTGTAGTTATTATTATTATTATTATTATTATGTATAATATGATTATAATATTTCAATGTACAAATATTGTATTTATTTATTATTATTATTATTATTATTATTATTAATACGTAGGTATTAAAAAGTAGGTTCACCCCTCCCCCTTGAAAACTGTCAAGGACGCCCCTGTGCTAGTGCCTTGTAGACAGAACTGTTAACAGGATTAGAGGCTAACCGCCGCGTACTGTTATAATAATTAGGGACCGGATTTATATGTTTTTACATATTTATTACTGGGTCTATGCAGTCTTATGAGAGTGAAAAATGTGGACGATTCGTTCGATTCCGAGTTCGTAGAAAAAAGTTCTTTTTTGAATATTTGAGAATATTTCATACGTTAGAGAATATTTAATCTATTTAGCATATTTTAGAATATTTTATGAATTGTGAGTAAAAACGGACGTCGGGGACCAAGGTGTGTAGGCAACTCGACCCTCGTGGGCGGTATCCCGGCGACTCTGCCACACACCCAAAAAGTCCTCGAGAACGTCGGCGTGCGTCCGATAAGATTGTACCGACGACTACCGTGGTCGGGGTCAATGGACTTCGAAAAAACAATGTTCGAAGACGGGACGACGATATCGCGTGTCGGGTAGGCGTGCGGTAGCCGGCCGAAGGGTCAGATCCGAGGGGTAGGCGAGGTGCATTGTCTCCCGCGTCGGAATATAATTTTTTTTTCTTCTTCTTTTCTGGAAACAGACGTCGATCAATAACCGCACATTAGTCATGACGACTCGTCACTCTCGACAACTCGACCGTGTGTCCATCCACGATTATAAATAATTTTGTTTTCAAATTCAGACATTTTTGAACTTCTGCAGAGCACAGCAATTACACATTTTTTATTTTCAACCTATTTTTACACGTGATATACAAGAATCAATAACTAGTGTAAATTATTTCAATCAATCAATTTTTTAAATTAAACCCATGCAACACATGTTAGAACATATTAAAAAATATAAATATATATATTTTGAAGGGAGCTCAAGTCTCAAAGCTCCTCCTTTTGTACGGCTTACTGTCATAAAAAACATCTAAAGGATTCTTTTTATTTTCTCTCTCTTTCTCTTTCTCTCTCTCTCTCTCTCTCTCTCTCTCTCTCTCTCTCTCTCTCTCTCTCTCTCTCTCTCTCTCTCTCTCTCTCTCTGTCTCTGTCTCTGTCTCTGTCTCTCTCTCTCTCTCTCTCTCTCTCTCTCTCAAACCTTATACTTACGACGTCGTACAATACGCCCGAGGTATGCACTCAAAATACTAATAAGTGTACACAGGTTCTCTTAATTAACAGCTCTCCGCACCCCTCCAACGCGATACCGTTTATATAGTAATTATTATATTGTAGTTTAATAGTACAAAATGTACGAAACGTTATGAGTTATGTTTGTGAAATTATGTCAACGATTTTCCTATGTAAAATCATGTCGGAACAACATTCAGAATTAAATTTGCGACAATATCATTAGTAGCGTTTACGCAGTAAGCCAGTGCTTATTGGTCTGTATGATTCACAAACGTTTTCGTACGAAGAGTAAATTATTTTAGAGATTTAGTCAGTTGACTTTTCAACCAAGTGGTTAAACAATTTGAGACAATGCTCCAGTAATATTTTTAATTTCCGAATACGAATATTCAAGCGTTGAACTAATAAAACTAACTTGTTAAACAAACAACATCTAATTTAATTAAAATATTAGAACGACTTGTGTGTGTGTGAGTGTGTGTGTGTGTTTTAGATCCTTTTTACTCAATAAAAATTATATAACGCCCGGCCGACTTCGTAACGTGTAGAATTCACTTTATTTTAATGATTGCTTCGTTTTATAAATTTCCATTGCACAAACTAATTACACGCCGAACTTTTAGCAGTGTGAAAGATTTAAATTGAAATATTTAATTAATTTATTCACACACGAGTGTGCAGTTTAATATGTTTTCTAATTTTTGAATTTTAACAAATTCAAAAAGTACTTTATTATCGTCGAATATATTATCATCGAATTTTTAATTTAAATTTTATTTGTGATTCCCTGTAAAATTAATCGCACTGCTTATACATTCACTTAACTTTCTACAACTTTGTTTATCAGTTTTTTTTTTTTTTTAATACACAGAAACTTTACTATTATTGTAAATTAAAAAAAACCGGTAACGTAACAAGTAAACAATAAGTAGCAAAACAACACTATAAACTAAAAATACCAAATAACCTGATTTATTTTATTTCGCATTAAACAATTTTTCTACAGGATAGCGATGAATTCGCAAGGTATGGGTAATGGGAATACTACCCCCTTGAGTTATAGATAATATACATATAGTATAATTCTCTATTGAACACGACTAAATTTAGTATTGGATAAATTTCATTTACCACCCTCTTAAATAATTTATGGATCCGTCACTGGCACTAAATGAAACCTTCTTATCTTTTTATATAATCAAAAAAACGGTTATCTAAAAATATTTACACAAGTTTCATGAAGAGAACTATTATTATTCCGGCATTGATCTGTTCCGATATAATATAAAAGAATTACAATTTTTGGTTTAACATTTTATGAAAAAAAAAAAATAAAAATCATTACTTGATTTTTTTTCAGTAGCATTAATTAAATAAATATATGTGTGTTAAAAAGGTTATATTAAATAGCTTGATATTAAGAACACAAATTTAATTTTATGAAAAAAAAAATGTATTTAAAAATTCTATACTCAACCCAAAATATAAAAAAAAAATTATTGAAACTTTCATCGAATTTGTATAAAAACAATGTTGATATTTTGCAGAAATGTCATGTAAGTATCACTTTTGGAGTAATGATTGAATAAATCAAGCCGATTCCGAGTAAAAATTATTGTTGGTTTATATAAAGGGGTTGGACAATTCTGAATCACTTTTACTACCCTAAAACTTCGAAGCGTATGATATACAAAAAACCATTAGTGTATGAAACTAACACAGCCTTCATTTCACTATAAACACCATAAGAAACCAAAATACTAATGTACAAAAAATAATGCTTATTTTGTTATATTTTAGGCATTTACTTTTTGAACGTTTTTGCGATTAATATTTTCACTTATTTTTTCCCCCGTTTTACTGTCACTGTATTATCCGAGGCACCACATACAGGGGCGGACCCAGAGGGGGGTTTGGGAGGTCAGCTGACCCACAGTTTTTTTCTCAGTAAAATGTGGCCCCTCAAAATAACAAACTACATACATATTTTTTCAAACAAAAAATATGTACCTACAATACTACAATAATCAACAATAAAATAGAATTAAATAACAATTATTTATAAAATGTACACGGGCTAAATAGTATTTCTATAAAAATATAATTATAAATTTAATTTAATTTAATTTTTATGTTGTATAAAAGATTCTATAATAAATAATAAATATTAGTAAAAAATATAGCTTGTTAGATATCAAGCGGCCGGGCGTCGCGTATTAACATTATATAATATATTGTAAATAAATCGAAAAACCCCGAGTTCCGTACGCGGTACTGGTATAATATTTGGCAATATTGAGTATAGAAAGTAACATAGCACAAACAATAGACTTTGATAATGTAATTAGAACATTTTCACTACCTAATGAAAAAGCGCAGAAAGTTATTGTAATGTCCTTTATTATAACTGTACCTACTTTGTTTAACTTACTCATATATATTTTATTGTTATACTTATGTTTATTATATATTATGATAAAAATATAAACTTTATATTATATGTATTATTTTTGTATTGGATTAGAATTTAGAACCACTTTCTATTACAAAAATGAAAGCATTCGTTGAAATCTAAAAAAAAATATATATATACTGTAACTATAAATTATAAGTATAAAAATAAAATACCTAATAAATATGTATACCCAATCCATTTTCAAAATCTAAAAAACTCAAAATTATTTAAATATTCCAGGTAGATTTATTAATTAAGTAGGTATACATTTTAATGTGACAAATAAAAATAACAATTAATTAATAATACCTTAAGATTCTAAGTAAGTTTTAAATTTTACTTAAAAATGAGTTATAGACGTCTTTTAGTTATATTGCATTTTGCCATGTTGGTAATCATAATGTGATATAAATAAGGTAAATCGTAAGAAGTCTCTTCTTCGAGAGTGACTTTTTAATATATTATAGTTGACATAGTTCACAGAAGTTACACAGTGGCCTCTCATAAGTGATTCAGACCCACAGTTCAAAAATCCTGGGTTCGCCACTGACCACATATATCTCATAAAAGTAATAATTTATCTTCTGAAACTAAATACTCAAATCAGTGATATAGCCGACGAATATAAATAAATTGTGCAAAAACTAGCCAATCAATTTCCAGTATCGTATTGGTAAATATACATTACAAATTTAAATGTTAAACAAACAATTTTTGAATCAAATTAATAAACAAGTTACGTAATTTACAAATGAATATGTATTAAATACGTTTTTTTTCTGATTTAAATATAATAAATATAAAAGTAAATAAGTGATAGATAATTAGTAAAAAAAAAAAAATCAAAAAATAACTATATAATTATTTTATAACAAACATTTCATTAAATTATATATGAGAATATTCTCCTCTATCCACGTTTATGTTTTTGTATGCCTTATGAATTTAGTTTAGTCATGAGAGAAAATATATTTTTTTTGGGGGGGGGGGGCTCATAAAAGCTGTATGGTCTTTCAAATGTTCTTACATAAAGTTTTATTTATTTTTGTTTGATAATGATATTAATATGATTTTTACTGAACCGTAAACAAAATATACGCGAAAACATTGCATGAGTTAGAAAATTCAAAATATTTTTTTAACACGTGACATTTTGATATTTATATATATTATATATATTGTAAAATATTTGTGTCACTGAGACTCAGAATAATTTTCGTTTCCCCGACAAATTCGTGTACAAATGCATGTTGTTTCGAGTGCTCGCCCATATACATTTACAATATCTTTTTGTATTTATTAATCTGTGCGTTTACCAACTACAGTGGTATCTGTTCGAAATAGCAAAAATAAAAGTGCGAAGTGAAAAATCGCAAATCAAAAGTGTCAAAACAAAAAAAGATAAAAACTGTATTGAAGCGAAAGAAATCAATATTTTAGCAGTTTGGGAAAGACTATATATAAAACGATGCCATTACTTAAATTGAGTTTTTTGTTTAATCAGATGTATCAATTAATTACCGTAATAATCGTAATTAATCGTTCAAAGCCGGTGACAGTCTAAATTGTTTAAAAGATGCTCCTCACGATTTAAGTCGACAAATGTAAAATTCCGGGCGGTGATTAATTTATGTAATTTATATCAATCTTAACCTAAAAAAAAAAAAACTCGAATCGAGAAAAATATGACAGAGAGCATTAAACTTTTGAGCAAAAAAAATAAAAAATTCATAATATATATTACATTTCATCGCAATGAATCTAATAATGATAATATCAATTAAATTTAATTAATGAATCTTTTTTTTTTCTTTTGCTATTTCGCCGATTTCCCTTTCGCTGTTTTGACCGAAAATCTTTTACGGTGTAGGTATTTACTAACGCATGTGCCTAATGATAATCGTACCATAAACACGGCCCCGGACTACGTTCAAACATCGTTTGTGAATCGTGATGTACGAGTTTTTGCGGTATGAATCAAAAGATAATTGCCTACGCACCGACGAGGCCCGGGTGAGTGAAAATGAAAAAGTTCACTCAAAACTCATACATCACCCTCGTCAACGATTCCCTTGAATACGCCCCGGTTCCGAATACGTTTTATAACAACCGATCATGTAGTTAAAATGTTTATTTTTCCGAGGCTCTCGGCATATCTCATTACGACTTGTCCATTACATTGTTTCGTGACATCAAATTGATATGGGTATTTACGTCGTCGTACGACTTGAAAAACCGTACAAAAAAATAAATACATTTCACAAGTTGATTTGCAGTTAATATAACAATAATATTCGGCGCACTAGGTAAATTTTAATTTTAACCGTAATGTGTTATTTTTTGTGCACTCGACTGAGATCACTCGCGTGTACATTTTGCCAAAAAAAAAAAATGAATAAATAAATACAAATAACAACGATACTACGAATATTAAATATTAAAATATAACGAATATTATATAGTCGACTATATTCCGACGGCCACGATCCGAAAAAGCATGAGCGACATTTTCGAAATTATTCAGGAGTGCTAAAAAATAATTTCTTACCAATTACTTTACTTATCATTGTATATTTTTCGTTTAAAAAAAAAACATGTCGTTAAGAACAAAGTCAAGTTTTAATCTATTTTTTTTTTTTATCTAAATGATCATTCGACTATATTTTCGATTGTTAATTTTTATCAATTGAAATCTGAGTATAACATGGATTCTGGCACTAATGCCATTTCGGATTGTCGCCGTCGATTTTGTTTTTAATCAACAAAGTTGAACGGAGTACTCTCCGCCAAATCGAGCGTAAGTATACGGTACTTAAGCTAATGACGAATGTGTTTATAACTACAAAGTTCCGTAATTCGAGTAACATACGGTACATCATAATATCTAATCGGGTACGGTTCCGGACCGAATGATTAAAATCACGGTCTCAAATTATTATGTCCGGCAACTCGATAACGATTCCAGTGGTTTTATCGGAATGATCGTAAAACGTTTTGTACATGCACCGCGCTCTAGCGATGTGCCACCAAATGGAAATCAAAAACACTCCCGTCATATTGTTATAGTTCCGAATGCCGGGTCCGTGACTAGTGTTGGCGCCTCAAATTTCGGATTCGATTATTTATTTTTTTACCCTTTTTTTGGGGGGGGGGTATGTTTTATACCCTAATCGCAAAGATATTGCATGTATAATTTACTAAGGTATTACTAAATATAGATAAATGGGTTTACAAGTAACTTATATTTATATACTATAAATTTAATACAGAATTTTATTTTTAAGAAAATAACATGGCAGAGATGATCAAGAAAAAAAGGTTACTATAGGCAGGACGTATAATGCGGAGCATTTCGAAAATTCGAATTTCGGATCACGAGTTCCCAAAATTCGAATTTCGGATTACGAGTTCCCAAAATTCGAATTTCGGATTACGAGTTCCCAAAATTCGGATTTAGATACGAGAAATCCGAAATCCAAAATCCGGATTTTTCGGATTTTCGGACAATCCGAATTTACGCGTCACATCACTAAATCGTACGTATCGCAACACGTTCACCGTGCGAGTTCGACGAGGGATGCGGTGTGCGAGAGGGTGGCGGCGAATCGGACGGTGCCCTCAGGCGGAAAAAACCAAAACACCCCCTTCCCCCGTATGGCCTCTCCTCCGTCTCCGTCTCCGCCGTCCTCGACCGTCGCGTCACGCGGCCTAACCTAACCCGACCACTCACCTCGGCCCGGTGTACGTCGACGGTGAACAGCCGGTCGAACGTGACGGAACAATGGACGTGCACGTCCGAGCCGTCGACCACGGCGAACTTGTGTCCGGCCTCGCTGAACCGCACCATGGAAACGCCGGCGCCGGCGGCGACCTCGGCGCGCGGGCGCAGCGTCAGCTCCCCGACGGGCCCGTGGACCGTGACGAACGTCGCGCGGCCGCGGAACGCGAGCACCGCGTGCAGCCCGGTCGGGTGGAGCGCCGCGTCCAGCACGTCGTCGTCCGGGTACCGCTCCGACAGCAGCTGCGAGCGGCGCTCGTGGTCCCACAGCTTCACCGTGCGATCTCGCAGGCCGCACGTCATGAACCACGGTTTCCACGCGCACACGGACAGCGCGCCCACGCCGCCCACGTGCAGCTTTTCGCCGAGCGGCTCGATCACCACCACCTGTGTGCGTGATGATAGCACGTTATTACGGTATACAGTGGGGGGGGGGCAGCGACCCCTTTTTTCGATATCGAAAATCGAGTATTGGCTTATGATCAAATCGTTAGATTTCATCAAAAATAAAAAATAAAACACGTGTTTTATTGATTAGATATCAAACGTAATAATAACAAAACGTGTAAAACGTCGAACAAAACGTGGCTTGACAAAAAAACGTATGATGAAAAAAAAAGACTGCTCGTCTCACACAAATACACAATCGCTTAGGTTAGGTTAGGTTAGAACTCCTCTTACTCCATTATGGTTCGGACTACAAAAGCCTTGGAAAATAAAAATCAATAACCTGAATTTAAGTTTTCAAATCAAAGTGATTATTTAAGTATTAAATTTATGTATCATTATAAATTGGAAAATACATACTCAAATATTTATTTTTTGAAACTAGGGTCATATTTTCAAAAAAAAAAAAAAAAAAAAAGTTTGTAACAGCACGAAAAATTGTGAATTAAAAAAAATATCTTTTGTCGTGCGAAATAACTCACGAGCCGCATGAACCTAGACGCCAGTAGACGCCGCTTATAAGAGTCACTTTGGGACCAGTACAAAGTGAGTCTTATAACCGAATGAATCTTATAGGCGAAGTGGAAATAAAAAATTAATTACGTATTTATAAATTTTATTTTACTACATATTTTGCTTTGGTTTTAATACATTCTTACATATTACATACTTTATTATTGAATACATTTCTTAATTAATTATTATCGAATAAATTTAATAATCCCGATAAAAAAAAAACTATGTGCACGTGTACGTATGTGTATTTATGTACCCGTAATTACGATAACTGTGCAACCGCCAGATAATCAGTACACTATAATAACGATAATCGTTGCGATTAATTTTTCAATATCAATTTATTTCTAAATTATAACCAACAAATTTTATTTTCTACTATTTATTTTACAAAATTTGAGTCTTATAACCGGAGTGTTGAGTCTTATAACCGATTTTTTTTTTTTTAATGTATTTGGATACATCCGGACCGTTCCAGTCGATTTTGAGTCTAATAAGCGACTGAACTTTACATCCGTGAGTCTTATAAGCGGCATCTACTGTATTTATTTAAAAACCAAAAAAAAAGACAGGTCGACGAGATCTTTTGTTTTGGAGAAATAGACTTCATGTTTTGGGTTCCACAACACTTCTCCGCGTCGATACTCTTGTATTGACCGAATACAATCCTCGTTGCGCCATTCCATTTTACTTCTTTTATTAAATAAAAATTATTTTTTCAAAAAGGCGCGCATTATCGTTGTGCGTGCAGTTCAACTTTTGCCGCGGACACGTCCGAACGGAGCAGTGACGTGATCAAAATGTGAATAATCACGTCCACACGAGAGCACGCGCGAGTCGAGCGTGTGTGCTTCGCTGTGCGCGAACACGGTTTCTCGTGTATGCTACGTTCAGACGTTGATTTTCACAACACAACATTATTTATGCGTCAAACACGCGTTTCGGATTTTCGATTTTTAAGGGACGTTTGGAACACCAACCGACAACGACCGCACTAACCGAGTTCTCCTTTCGGTCTCGGCACTAATAATAATCTATACACTCAAATATCATGAAACTTTTACCGAAGCAGACACGATCGACTTTATAGCGAACGACGAATTCCCCGAAGCGACTTTTTCGCTCTGTCCCAAGTCGACGTGTAAATCGATTAAAAATACGTTTACTCGTGAGCATAATGCGCCGTGATTCTTAAAAGTTGTTGTACGCATCACGATAAAGGCAAAAATCGAATGTATGATTTCGTATCGTCGTCGCACGATCAGTTAATTCGTAACGTAACAATCGCCGAGGCATAACGATTATTGTTCGGTTAAAATCCAAAACGTAATTTCGAAAAATATCTACCGACGACGTTTGGATACGGAAACTCAAAAACCCTTATAGCAGCAGCGGCAGCGGCTAATCGACAACATCAGATCCGAATCGAATTCGAACATCGGATTCGACGGCAAATTAGTCGTTTTTCACCGTCGTCGCCGTCGAATTCCGAATTATAACGAAACGCTGGAAATGCGCCCGACGCGCGACGCGGTGACTGCATACTTTTCGTAAATTACTTTTGCCGGAAACAATAGTCGCAGGAAATGGAAATCTGCTTTTTAACGGAAACCACGCCGACTCGTCGCGATCGTCGTGCCCGTCCGCTGCGCGAATAGCGTTTCATTAAATCTGATCCACAACTAAGCGTAACTTTGGCGCGGGCCCGTCGAAACTTTTACGCGAAAAAATAAAAACCGAAATCTCCTCTCCTTTATGCGACTTTCGAAATGTTTCAATTCGTTCGTACACGAGACAACGGCGTATACTAATTGCAAAACTACGGCGAAAACCGTCGTATACGGGGTTTTTATAGTAGGTATTTAAAACTTTTTCTCCACCGACTTTGTTGCCTCGCCAATCGTCATTAGGGCGTTTATTAATTGCCATATTAACCAATACATTAGGTTTTGTGTAGTATCTATGATATCATCATAGAACATGATGTAATCATTGATTAAATATACATCGAATGTTATTAGAAAAGAAGGATGCAACTAGAGGACTAATTAATATAATTGTAAAAGGTTTAAATTATATTATATTACATTGTATTGTCATGTACCTAATTATTAAAAATAATGTGTGTTAAATTGTTTATAAGTTTTATATTGTTTAATTATGTTCAAGTGCCAAATTTTTATTTTCGATTCCCAAATCGTACATATTAAGTAATTTAGGACTATTATTATTAACGAAATAGCACCCACTATAAAAAAAAATCCTAGATCCACCACTAAGTCTAGTCAAGATTAATTGATTTTTATTAATTAATTAAATTGATTACGAGTACCTGTAGACATAAACGTGTCGCAACAAAACCAACAGAATACTTTTCTCCTCGTGGCAGTAATAAATCGCACTTTAAATTTAGGAATATAACATTTCAATAAAGATTAATTTTCCCGGTCCTATTTGTTTCTAGGACTGAGTCGATATCTGTTGCCGATATTAATGCAGTAAAAGCTACAGTTAAAAGCTTACTGTAAAGTTACTGTTACCTATATTGTATAATATTACGTAATGCGTGTATAATAATACGTCAAATATTAAGAAATAGAGCATTAGCGATTGACTCGTAAACGTCAATCATTTTCCAATTTATTCTATGATAACTTAATCTGTCTTTGATTGTTACAAACTTGTAGCTATTGTTAAATTTTCCGTTCCGTAAAGGTTAAGATTTTTCCTGCGTGTCAACTTTTTTTTTTTTTCTTTATAAGATTAGAATAAAAAATTATGTAATTTAATCTTTTTGTTTTATCACGTGGTGAAAATTTTATCGGTGTAATTTATTTATTATATTATCAACTAAGATGTATCATAAATCATAACCATACCATTAATTTTTTTTTTTTATCGTGTTTTCATACAAATATTTTATGGATAATGGTAGACAACTTTTTTCATTACGCATTCTTGACTCGAGGTGGTAAATATTACGAGCAATTATGAGTAGAAATAAAAAATATCACATAAAATGTCGACGATTGTGTTTTTTAATACTTAGAAGATTGAACGAGCAATAAAGAATAATGTGAAAATTGAAGTCCGCGATCCTTTATCAATAACACGATATTTATTTTACTTCTATTTTAAATACATAAAAAAAAATGTACTTAACACAAATGCTTATTTTACATAATATACAGATTGTATTTTTACTAATAATAAAAAAAAAAAATTATGTTTTTAAATTATTTGATTCTTTTTCATTTTTTATTTTTCTCATGGCTTCCTTTTACAAATAAATTATATTGTATAATCGGAAAATCGATAAAAAAACAAAAAAAAATAATGAAAAAAAGTTTGTCTCGGTTTTGGCCAAATAAAATATGGTAACCCTAATCCTAAACAATGTTCGAACGGTTCGTCTTGAAAAAATCTCGGCTAAACGCGCTGATTAAAACGTGCAATTAAAACGTTAAATCGAAAATATCTAATAACTGTACAGTGACACTCTGTGCGCTCGAGCCCGTTCGGATGAGACTGTATTCGGACTGAAAAGACCGTACACCAGACGTGTCAAACTCAAAGTATCAAGTGGGCCAAATATATTGAAAAGTTTACTATACGGGCCGCACGTAAAAATTCTACAAAAAAAAATTTTGTATACTAATTTTTCAATTGTATTCTTTGCGTTTACAAATCCAGTATGTACGATTAAATTAAAAAAGTTTAAAAACTCAAAGTTTAAATAAATCATATTAATTATTGATAAGATAGGTGTTATTTGAACTGGAAAAAATATACATATTAATGATTCTTTTTTGTTTTTGAACGATATTTGACATCTCTTTTACCCCGCCAACTTTTCGATGTCGGAAGAAATATCATTTGATATATCAAGCCACTTTTAACACAACATTTAGATGTGTGTCGGTTAATCTGGATCTAACGGGTGATTTATTACTGTCCGTTGATGAAAATAGTTGCACACATTGATAAGTACTACTCAACATAGAATTGATTTTACAAGCAAATTTACGAGTTCGTAAGTGTCGTACTGGCACAAAATTGTAAATCAAAAAGATCAGAATAGAACACAGTGTAATAACGTATACCAAATAAACCATTTTCTACGAATCTAAGACAGTTGTGACACGGTATTGATATTTGATTTTTTATTTTTTTTCTATTATTATTGGTAGCCGCGGGCCGCAAATAAAATGAGCCGAGGGCCGCGTGTTTGACATGCGAATCGAAGCAAATGCGTTTTCACATAACGATTGTCTGTAAAACTGATAGACCGTCCGTGTGTCACTTTTACATAAAACAAAATTGGCGTTGACGTGTTTACGTTAAAATCCGATCGCTAGTCGCCTTACGACAACGTTTGTTGTTTTCGGTTTTTGTTGAAACATGTATAAAAAATATATGTATACGTACGTCCGACGTCTGTGGCTGTTTGACAGTCAACGTCAAATAAAGGCGCGTGTCGGTCGAGCACAAAATTTTCGCGGTCTTCGAGCTCACGCACAACGTGTTTATAGGGTTCGGTCGTCGGCGGACGTCACGCGATACACCGCTGCCGTCGTCGCCGCTCGCCTCGGCCGCCTCCGTCGACTCTTCGTTCTCCGGTGTTACCGGCTTCTCGGACAACTCGAAAACGGCCATCCTGACGAACCTGCCGGCACCCGAGACGTTCGTTTTTATTATTTTTTTTTGTTTAGACACGGGTCTAGCGCGAGACGCGTGGAAAAAAATTTGGCGCAGGGTCACGTATGCGTTTTCCGGACTGTCCGAGTAGCCTGTTGTGATCCACGACTTAAGAATATATTATATTATGTCATTTTAAAAACTCTGTAAAATATCGATAAGTACTTTAATTTATAAAGTCCGCATGTAAGAGTGGTGCCTTGCCAAAGGTATATGTTCAAATTAGTAAACTGTAAAGCACTCGACCATTACACACGTCCGAGGTTAAGCCATTTTAGAAATCGATGTCTCCAAAAATTATAGAAACAGGACACATCTTTCGACGAGGCCACGCCAAAAACCAGGACAATACCCGGTAAAATTTAATGATTGGTCTTTTAAAAATTAATTTGTTTTAAATAATTTAAAAACAGAGTCGGTTTTAGATTCGTATACAGTTTAAAAACGAGAAAAATTATTGTGAAATAATACTCGATTTTAGTACAAACATATGATGTGTTTTTATTTGTAATGGTTATTTAATATATAATGGTCAAACAATTTACATATCATCTAGTATACTTAAGGAAATTGAAAATACATCGAAAAAAGTAAACATTTATTCAACGAATTTTTATATTGGATATTTTTTCTTACAATAAATTTGTTTTAATAGAGCTTGGGAATCGGGATAATAATGATTCGAGGAAGACTGGAGTGGTGGAACTTACTCGGGTCAGTGAGATATTTTTCTACGTAAACACTTCCTGAAATTTAGGTCCAGTTGCGCCTAAGTGTATAATAGTATGCCAAAAACATAATATATAATACCTAATATGTCAAACACACCTTCTACCGCTTATCACCAAAATCTAGATGGTTTATAGCATAATGGCCGTGAACTAGACTTACATACTAAAACATGTCATTAAAAAACGAGTTCGATCTAAATTTCCAAATAAGTTTTTTGCATTTTCTCGTACCGTTGTAAACTGAGGTGACACAATTAATACCTAATATTTACGTAGAAAAGATTTAATTATACGGTAATGATATTGTTGTGTGCTTTTGTATACTACTTCATATAATATCAGTCGCTCAATATTGCTCTGTCACGACTTACACCGTGTACATCGTATTCGAAATTAAGTTAAGAAGTTTTACATTTTTAATATACCTCATAATTATACTGCAGTGTAGTTATAATATATCGTGATATAATATGTTTGAATAATTATTCACCAATTCATCAAAAATACAATAATTTATACACATTGCAACATATAGTATGTATAGAATAGAAAATAGTTATAACTTATAAATGCCATAAAATAAAATAATAATATGTCGGTGAATGGAGACTTGATAAAAAAAAAACCTTTTTTTTTCGGCGAACTAAGCATGAACCTTTTAACCGGTATTCAAAATCGATTTTGAAATAAGTTCCGTGGTCTACATTTAATATAGGTACCTACATAAATAAATTACCATCGTGGAATTCATTTCGAAACTCATAAATTATTTCTAGTTCAATACTAATACAAGTAAAATAAATCGAGTTTTACGAACATTCGTGGATTGATTTTATTATTTTGACCATAATCGTTCACATAAAAATATATTTTGAATTTAATAATGTTTTATGTTTTCTCGTGCGAGATGTTAAATTATGTATTTGTTTGTCCGACTTTGTCTGACTATACGTTCGAGTGACGAGAGAGAAACAATTTTCACTTCATTTGAATATTATTACGGAATGAATGCGAAATTTACATTTCACAATACATTACTGATACATATAATAATCACGATATCATTATGCGATTGTTCAAAGAAAATGTAAATAGCATGCTGATTGCTCACGCAGGGGAATGATGACTGCGGTTAATCAAAATGGCGAAGAATCCGACATCCGAAACACGTAGATCAGTCGTCGAGGAACGCACTCGTGTCGTTTCACTTGTGACAATGAATTTGAAATTTGAAATTTAAAAAAGACGAAAAGCAACGATCAATCATGATTCACGAGCGTCGAGAAAACCCGTGCAGCTCGATCGTAATAATATCAGTTTGTTCGTCAAAACGAAAGCCATATAACATTATTTACTGTATTTGTTATGTATCTACTTCTATTATAAATCAAAATTCAACAATGCTGAGCAAAACAATTAATCGACATTGAGTTTAAGGGAGTATTATAGCAAATAAATCTAGAAAGTGTTCTGGTGATATTAGATAAGATAATGACCACTAAGAAAAGAAAAAGGTATAAGATACTCGACAGTTACATACAGTAATTACTACGTAAAACGTGTGTAATGTACGTCCTCAACATAATATGCAACTGTTACCTACACAATTTTGATTTACGTGTACGGTCATCTTGCACCGTATTGTGCGCCAGATTTTTTGTAAAAGATATTATCGAAAAAAAAATTAGGAACTATAATGCAATAACATACTACCGTCTACTATACACATGCGAGTATACCATCTGATGGTCTCTGGTCGATTGTGGGCCTTCGATGGGGGATTTATGTGACATTTCACAATTTATACCAAAAAATAAATACCAAGACATCAATAACTAATTAGCAAAGTGAAGTGTCTACGTAATAGTTTTTCAAGATTTTGTTTGAAAAGCAAGGGGGTTTTACGTGATCACAATAATTGGTTTTACAATATTATGTGTTTTTTTTTCTTATGTACGTAATCACTCCTACGGGTAGTGATAAATTATCACTGATAATTATGTAAAATTTTCATTCAGTACCTCTATAGACAAGACATTTTATCTAGTTGGTAATTTTTACTAGTCATTTTATTCTATCCTCAATAATTTTTTCAAGCGTACAAATGGCAAAACCAACTGCGAATTGAATTAAGTCTGTAAAATTTGATCTGAAAAAGATTTTTATAAAATCCAATTTTTTTTTTTTAAACAATAGTGCTAGACACTTGAAATTTTTACCGAATATCAATATGAACTTTACACAAAGACTCAAAAAAACTTATTTCATATTCAATCAAAAATTATTAAAAAAAGATTAAAATCATAATTACTACATGGTTATAAGATATCATTGTTAGCTATAACATTCTGAATGTATTTTATTTGATTTAGCGTGCATTAGTGTGATAGTTCCTTTTCGTTCTCGGAAGTTTTTTCGTGGTTCATATGCTGTAATGGCGTTTGTCATTTCTGGGTTATATGAATTTTTTAGCAAATTCACAAAAATTAAGTATTTTTTTAATATTATCAGTTTGATTAATTGTATTTTTATATCGGTTTTACTGTTTTCGTAAGTTATGATTTCTTCTTCCTATTCTTGTTCATTTCGATTTTACAAGACACAAAATTGTGGGGCCAATTACCATACCTCATACCATAATGGCCAACTAAGCAATCGTAACAAAACAAATATCAAACAAATAACAAATAAAAAAAAAAACAGTCAATATATCATAACAAAACAACAAATATAATAATAAAGAAATATTATAACAGAAATAATCAAAAACATACAATTACAACCAAAATAATTTAATGTTACACAGAAAACAACTTAAATAACATTCAAAAACTTACTACTAAGCAACTACATTCAAATCGCACAATAATTTAATTTCGAAGATATAATAAATATTATATACATATTCTAGTTATAAAGAATGAAACAAAAACTAATCGTAACATTATAATGATAAGAAAATACTCGCAATTTAAAATCGTTCAACGATACTTCAAACACTATATTTTTTTAAATCTTCGTGTAACGGGATTTCTATTTAATTGCAACTTTCTCAAAATTAACAAAAATATAAAAACAACAAAAATAGTACAAATTTAAAAAACTTGCTCAACTCAAATCATCTCGAAAAGCTAGATAAATTAATTATACATTCAATAACATAAATACAATAAATAACATATCTAAATAAATGAGAAAAATAAATTGTACTTTAAACGAAATAAGTATCATACAACATGAGAACACAAAATTACATACATTAAAATTAGAATAAAACAAAATATACAAAAACAAAATTTAGAATTCATGAAAAAACTTAAATATTTAAACATAGAACATAACAGAATAACCATAATAGAGGACTTGATTCTTAACTAATTCCTTATGCTTAACTCAAAGCATCAGGGATCAAAATAAGAACATTGAACAATTTAGAATCGCTAACCAATTTACAATACTTTAATCTATCAGATAACCAAGTAACCCAAATTCAAAACATTAATCACTCACCGAAAATAATTTCACTATACTTATCGAAAAAAAATTACCTAATTAAAAAATATTAATAAGTTTCAATTGACTAATAATTTGTTATACACTTTTAAAATTGAAAATGTATCATATGTAAAAACACTAGATCCCATACAAATTTTATAAGAATTTGGTAACACGCTTATGAAAAAATCCTAATAAATAATTATTTTGATTTTTCCAGTATCATTGCGTAAGAATAGTATAAGGTCATATAACATTTTTCAGTAAAAATATCAAAAATTAAGAATTCATTGGAATGAAAATTTAAAAAAATGATATAAATTCAAAATTCTGTTTGAAACTGTCAAACTAGTTTTAAACTTTTGTCAAATATATAACAATATATCATTTGTACACCATGGTGAAATATGTCAAGTTTCTAGCAATATCACTTTTGAAATAATGACTAAATAACTAAAATCGATTTCGTAAAAGTGTTGTTTACTGCCAATTGTACCATTTTTACTAGGTTTTTCGACAGATTTCCTACGCTTGAAAAAACTATTAAGAAGAGAGGAAAATTTACCCTCAATGTACCATGTAGCACTCTACATTGGACTTCTGATCTTTACTGTTGCTGGGTGAAACTTTTGGACAGAGTTTGGACCACGCCGAAATGTCACAGTAGAGACGTGGGTACGTTATCGATCTATCACGTGCCTATCGTGATCGAAACGTTTATCACTGATACGGCGACACACGCGGCGTGACCCGTGACGGATTGGCCTACCGGAAAATGAGGAATCGTCCTAATGTGTCCATGCGAGCAACTATATATTATTGTGGAGATTTATACAAAAAAAAAATTATATTTTTGGTAAAACGTGCATATAGATATTATTAAAGAAACATAACGTGTATTTTGTTTTCTTTTGAATGCACTTTATCGATAAAAATGATTGATAATTATGTTATTAATAACACGAATTGTACAAGACTGTTTTAAAATATTATTGTCTTCATAGGTACTTTGATATATTATATCTATGTCATAATATTTGAAAATATGACTGATACGCGATATTGGTCTAAAGAATTCACGACAACTTTTTTAGAAAAGTATCGCGAATTTCTTTGTCTCTGGAAAATTAAGTCTAAAGAGTACTTAAACAAAAACTTAAAAAGTGTTGCGTATGATGAACTAACCGAATTATGTAAAACAATCCATCAAAATACTTCACTATAACCACTACAGAACACCGAGATGATACAAGGATACAACTAACACTAAAAGAAAATACTTGGTTCAGTAAGACACTTCCCGCTAAAACTGTGTGAAATACACACACGCCAGGCGCCATTCCAATCGCGCGCGAAAACGCAGAGTTTTGACCTTTACACGGACGAGCTTGGAACGGACGTGAAATAGAAAAGGTAAAGCACTCACGATTGGCGTGTGTTGCTATAGGAAACACGGTTTTGGCGCGTCAGACGCCTAGAACGCGTTAAAGAACGCGTTCCAGATGCGTCCACTCCACTTGTAAAAATAGTGTTTCGATGCAGCGAAGTTAATATACCTGGTGAACGGTACGAAAATATTGAAAAAAAAAATGTAATAAATTCGAAATTCAAGTTCAAATCGTAACGGGTTGATCTAATCCGATTAGTTGAAAACTATTTCAATTATTATAATCGTTTGTATTTAATCAGTAGTTAATACTCAGGACAGACTCAGGTGTTTCAGCGATCGAAGAGCAAAACGATAACTTTGAAGTCAAAAACCAAGAAACGTCCTACTGTACGAGTTAACCTAACAATGGTCAACACGATAATAAATCAAACAGCGGTACATTAAACGCGCGAGTGGTATTTTTTTTTGTGCTTACGATTTCCGGTCTTCTTTCATCTTGTAATAATAAATCTGATAATCGTTGACGACGAAAGCCAGTCCGTTTTTGAAGGGCGTACAGTACCGCACTTCGCCGGCGTCCGGAATTCCCTTCAAGTTCAGTGAATTCGGTACCGTCACTCTAGGGTCGAATTCCAAAAGGGTCATTACGTTGTACGCCGCTTTCAGTTCGCCGTTTTCCACCAAAAACAGTCGGCCGTCCGTGGTGCCCGCCAAAATCCTGTTGAAACGCGTATTACACAATACGTGCATTGTACAATACGTATATTATACAATACGAACGGGTCGGCGCGCGTGTAATAATATTGAATCGGCCGTTCGGAAAAGGTCGTTTTTCCCCAAAAAGCCGGCTGTTTTGTGCGACCAACATGTTTAAAACGTTTTATTTTTGTACTATACGCGCACCCCGCCGCGCCGAGCCCGCCGTTTCGCCGACGATTTATCACGGTCCGAATTCAACAAGTCCGTTCGCCGAGACCGTTTCGACCGTATCTCAAACGCCGACAGGCAGAGAGTGCGCACCACACTTCCGCGCCCCCTCGTTAAATACTCGAATAAATATAAATATCCAAGAGACATTAGTCTCGCTTTAAATTTAATCTCGATTTATTATGTTATTATCTGAAAACGGGTTCCCTGGAAAATTCGTTTTATGAAGATTCACGGTCTTCTGCCAGCGACCGATTAAATTAATATTGCCCTACCTTAAACTTCGTAGTCGTGAGAATTTATCTACGGGGAATTATCGAAAGAAAAAAACTCATCCGTAACTCTACAAAGCTTGCGCACTGCATGGAAATATGATCGTAAATCGAGACCTCAGTCCATGAGCACCCTATTGGGAGGACAAGACGGGGCACTTTCCCCCCCCCTTCCGGAAAAAATATGAACTTTTAATTTAATATATATTACAATAATATTATCTAATTACTTAGTTTCATTTAGAGTATCATTGATATATTTGGAACAAAACGGAGATATTAAGAATTCTTATTTATCAAATTATAAAGTTAATTACGATTTATTCTATATTTTGTTTGTGATAAGCGCATGCTCAATTTGTCATACAGTATTTGGAGCAGTAATCCTTGTCAAATTTGTCCGTCCAGCTATTCTAAAGATTCAAAATTGGATGTATATTGTACTTTGAAAGATCATTTTTCTTTCTTCTCAATAGTTTTTCCAAACATTTGGAAAAATACCAAAAATTAAATAAAAACCGTAAAATTTATCTTAAATGAGACATTCAATAAATTGATTTTAGTTATTTAATAATAAATTCAAACATTTTATCGTAAGAAACTTCAAATATTCTCCATATACCAAAAATACACAATTACAAACACGAAAGGAAATTTAAAAGATACTGACTATTTTTGGACAAAAATAGAGTTTTGAAATACCTTATTCTTTCAATATTAATTTCTAATGAAAAATTTTAATTTTGCATATCAAAACTTGAAAATGAAATACGTATGTACACACCAAAAAAATATTGAAAATGTTCAATAATTGTTCCTCGGGATTTTTTTTTTTTTTTTGTAAGCATTAACTAAATTTTAGATGATATTTACGGAATTTATAACCGTTTTTACATAAATTGTTAACCTTAAATATGGTACAAAGTAATAATTGATCCATCCAATCAATATAAAACATTGAAAATCGATAGAAAAAAACACATTTTGAACTTTTTGATGAAATAAGATTTATCATTTCAAAAACTTCAATACACTTGTCACCATTACTTTCTACAATGACCGAAGGGACAAACGACGAACTTCTACCAATATCATCTTATCAGGATTTGTATTTGTACTTATTAAACTTTATTTTCATTAGATATTATATATAATAAAGATTCGATCATTTTTTATGAATATTTCGCTATTAATGATAATTAATAATAAAAAAAAATATATTATGGGTCTAACCGATGGGCGCCCATGCCACAGTCTACAGAAGTGGTTCTTTACCTTTTTCAAATGATGGAACATTTTATAAGATTTTACGCGGAAGATTTAATTTACTTTATGGATTATTTTCCACTGATTTTGAACTGTTGGTGGAACACTTATACTTAGTCCACAGAACATCTGTGTTCCGCGTAACACCGGTTAAGAACCACTGGTCTACAGCTAGTCTACGATGATCTATCCAGCCCTTATTATGTAGCGCAATTAGGCTTATTTGGCATATTTAGTAAAGCGCATGTGCTAGACAGACAATTATTTTGACTGGAGTAATTTTTTTACGATGAGAAAAAAAACACTAGACGTTTGTATTATTATTATTATTTAACTACCTATAAAATAGTTAATATTTCGAAAAATAAAGAAAGACGCTATTTCAAGATGAACTTGTATCGATGTGAACTCGTATATTATTCACGATTCGTAGATCAAATTTCAAATTATTACTTCTTGTCGAAAAATCTAAAAATCGAGATTTAATATTTATCAATTATTGTGTACAGGGGTGGGCATAAGTCATGCAACGCTATCTCGAAAGTTGATTGTGCTACCTTTAACGCTACGACACGGCGTGTAACAAAAATAGACATGCGATAAGCAGGTAATTGGAAGTCAACGACATTAAGAAGACGTCAAAATGTTCTGTAGCACATACCTAATGCTAGCTCCACACTCTCGCCGAGGTGAAGCGAGGCAGCGCGAGCACGAGAGTGTAGTCGGTTTACTCGTGTCGTCTCGTCTCGTCTCGTCTCGCCTCGCCTCGCCTCGTGCGCGCTCCACGTAATTTGGTCGCGAGTCAAAAGACCACGAGACACGATTTTGTACAACCCCTAGAAAACAACTTAGAAACAACTGAGTGAGACACGAGACTACACGAGAGTGTAGACTGTGCATTCGTGCACTACCTCGCCTCGCGTTAACTCGACAAGACTCTCGACGAGGCGACCTCGCGAGAGTGTGGAGCTAGCATAATCAGTAAGCGATTACGAGCATGAGCAATGGATTTACGTTCGAAATATTCGCTCAAAAAACGCATTTTTCTTATAACCGCATATCACCGGTATAATGCTGACTATAAAACAACCAGACCTTACGCCCTGCGATTTCTCTATGTGGGGCATACTGAAGGACAGGGTATTCGCCCATCGGCCGCGTTTCATCGAAATGTTAAAAGCAGTCATTACGGAAGAACTCGACATTATCAGTAACGACAAAGCTCTTCTAGAACGCATCTGCCAAACAGTCCGAAAGCGTTGTTTATCGTGTATTGATGACATCTAACATATCTAACATAAATTATAATAATATACTATAAATTAAGCTCTTTCTATTTGTTTGGGATTATATAAATTACAAATTTACATTATAAACGGATTTTACAACCTTTTATATTTTGCGTCATTTTTTAAAAATCGGTCGTGTGACTATTGCCCACCCCGGTATAACTTTAAATCAGGGGCGGACTGGCCCGGGGTGCTATACACCAAGTAGCACCCCGGGCCCCGATTCGTATTTATGACCGGGCCCCCGATTATCACAGTCGGGGCCCTTTTTAATTTAACTTTTATTGCAATATTTTATAATATAAAGATAAATTATAAAAAAGATCGACAATACTGTTGTTAATATACGTGTATTTATAATGTTACATCGTGTCATCGTATCAGTCATGTCTACGTAGTTAAAACAAATCCAAAAAATAACTATTCTTATTTTTTTTTTTTTTATGTATTTATTCACTTTTCTGGACTCTTTCCTAATTTAGGTAGGTTTGAAAAGAAATGCGGGCCCCTAATAAATTTTGCACCCCGGGCCAAAAATAGCCAGTCCGCCCCAGCTTTAAATATCGGATTCTATGTTCTATGAGTTGAGTTGAATGAACATTTTTTTTTTTTTTTTTAATGTGTACCTAATAGTCAAAAACCCTTGGAATGAGCTCCGAGGACCTATCGGCGGAACGCGAGAGATCGACGAGAAAAATATCGTGAAAACGGAACTTCGCCCACTGGGAAATGCAGTGGCGTCATTTCAGTTTTTTCTAGACCAGGGCGACCATTTACTGATAAGCCGACTGAACTTTTTTTTTGCCGATTGAAATGTATTATATAAATATTCAACTATGTTCATAAGGGGTGAAAAAGTATTATTCATAATCGTCATTCGTATTCGTCATAATATGACGACTCCGATTATTCGGCTGCACTAAAACAGATTGATAAAAAATGTATTATTTAATCAATTTTTGTATACAAATTGATAATAATATGAAAACATCTTTTCTTATGGATGGCATTGTAACGACTATAATATTTATAGACTAAACTAGTCCACTAAGGTATTAGTCTAAAAATAATGACGTTTTGTACTTAGGCCCCTTTCACACGACGCCGATTTACACTAACCGATTTAGCATTTGGGTATGTCAATATGTGAGCGCCCGTCTCCCGTTATCTCAATTTTATCATTTAAATATAGACAATAATATGGTCAATAATTTTATTCATGATTTATTTTCTACAGGTTTAATGGTTTTATTATTATTATTATTATTATTATAATTATATTTTTTGTATATTTTATATTTTGCATATGTACCAACTTGAGAGACTGAGCAGCTAAACACTAGACTGTGGCAAATGTATGAGTTGCCCCAACCCAAATGACGCCACTGGGGAAATGGTCGTGCGCCCGGAACGGAACACGGACATTGGCCACCCGACTAGATTAGTATCGTAAAACGATATTTATTTCATTCCGTATTACATCATGTCTCGTTTAATTTACGGACTCGCGACGGAGGAGACCGCAAAAGTTCGGCCCGCGGAACCGTGCACGGCGGCGCGTGTACGAATTTCGTTGCGAACACAAGACGACGACGACGACGCCGCCGCCGCCCTCGTACACCGCATTGTGCAGTGATAAAATGACGTCGTCGTTTTTCTCTCGTGACAGACGCGTGACGCACGACAACGACCGAAAAATGTAAAAAACGACCTGAATACCGAGAGACGGAACACCGCGATATCTATTCGTATGCAAATCGGAGGAAAACGCGTATCGTCGAGAGAGAGAATAATAATGATAAGTATTCATGGCGACTCGGAACTTTCGTGTTGAAAAAAAAAAATAAACGTCCGCAGTCGGTTATAACAAACGTATTAAATTGCCGTCACGTTTTAGACCGAGTAGTTTAGTTTAAATTTAAATTGTTTTTAAAAAAAAACATATTAAGAAGACGTGTGTCACTGACTCTCCCGCGCGCGCGTGTGCATAATAACAATAATGATTCGTAATAATTTACGAATTTATACGATTTTATCGCAATAACACCGATAAACAACATTGTAGAGGATAAATATGTGTCTGTCTGTACGTGATCCGATTATTGATATTTTCATTTTGAGTCCTGAAAACAGATCTCGAAAAAAAGGATAAAACGAGCAATTATACACCAAAAAATATTGCACGAAGTTTTGAAGATAATATCGAAAACAAGACTTCTTACAGACACATGATCGGAGCTCGCAAAATAGATTTTTTTTTATAAAAAATATACAATCTACAGAAATTATGCACAATAAGTATATTTGAGATAGGGATAATAAAAAACTGAGAGTGTCTTGGCGACCTTCGGAAGATGTGAAAACGGTAGGTATATGTGAGCTTAGGAATATAGATTTAATATGTAGAATTTGAAGTAAATATTTTTAATTTAAAAGACATGCTTTCATAATATTTGTAGGTTAGGTTTAAAATGTTTTAAGAATTAAATTTGTTTAAATTTTGTTTTTAATCTGCGATTGGGATTTTCAGGAAGCGTCGGGGTATGTAAGATTTTATTAGATAATTTTCATGGTTTTCTAAACTAGTACAAAAACGTTTATAAAAAACGGCAGCTTCTTCTCCTACTGTTTTTAAACCTAGGTCTTTGTGAAGGATCAGGTTAGAGACAAAGGGTGGAGCATTAGTAATTTCTCTTAGTGTGATATTTCGGAAGGCCTGAATTTTATTCAAAATTGATTGTTTTGCCGACCCCCAAAGTTGGATTCCGTACGTCCATATGGATTTCAGAAGAGATTTTCAAAATGCTATATTCAAAATAACCGACAAACGCTGCTCCGTGCCTGTTTGCAGCAGCGTTCGAGAACGTTCGTGACTCCCGCAGTATTCACAACTATTTCAATAAGTTTTGCGAGCTCCGATAATTTATAAAAAAAAACACATTCCATACAGCTGGAAATCGTATAACTATAGGCGTAAAAAAAATCCAGAAATGGCAAGAATTTACAGTACTTGAATAAAGAATTAATTTTACTATCGTTTCTGTTGTTATATATTAGTAAATATTATCGGCACCACGTTTTTTATTAGTAAATTTTTAAATGTTATGCAACTCTCTACAATCATCACAAGCATGTACTTATAGAAGGTAGATTGTATTGTTATTATTAGTTGTATGACGATTCGATTTCATCAATTGTTGGCGACTTTATTTTAAAGGCTAATGCGTGAAATTATTTAGTTCCTTTTTTTTATTATCAACACTATTTAGCCATGTCGAGAAAGGATGAAAATATGAAATCGTTTTAAAACGAACCGAGCAAACGCACGCACGCGCGCGCGTTCGTTTTTGAATACTGAAATCTCTACGAATAATTATTTCGCCCTGCACTTGCACGACGCAGACGTCGCGGGGAAAGCGACGCCTTTTCAAAGTTGACTTCCCCCCACCCCCACCCACTACTCGATCCCTCGATCGTCCTCGAAGCGCGCACACGTTTAAAAATATTAAATTTCCGAATCACTTACGCGAACAATACCCCCGTCGTATGAGAACGTTCGCCGATTTGCATATTTATGCGAGGAAATCCGTACGACGACGACGAAGACGACGATGACGTGCTAAATTTCGCCCGGTAGTCCCGAGTAAACAATACCTACGTTATTACAATACACGTCCGCCACACGCCATCGGTCGCACGCGTTATCATAGTTAAGTGCATTATATTATGATTACATTGACAGGGCTGCGAGGGATAGATATTTGTGTTCGTAGCTGTGACGTGGGTCGGAGCGATGCGCCCCTTTAACAACTAAAAAACAACGCTTCGCCTAAAGCCAGTGTTGTCACGTAACTGCACTATACAACAAACATTGAGAAAAAAAAAACGATGAATTCATAGTGTTTGGTGGTCATTAACGTGCGCACATGGCCCACCCTGCGATTCTAGCCGTACCTATATAGTGAACCTGTGTACACGATTTTTTTTAAAATTTCTATTTTCTAATACAATGGATTATCGATAATAATGAATTTGTAAAAATTATAACGATGAATGATTGATTTACAAACATTAACGTGATTGTTGCTTTAAATACAGGGTTGAATCAGGAAACAATTGACATGATAAAAAGCGTTATTGAATTTACAAGCTAGTGATGAAAATATTGATTTGTTAAATGATAACTTTGATGTCGACAGTGAGGCGTAAAAAACAGATATTGACTAACTAAACTAAAATATACCGTTGGTTTAACAAAAAATGAATATTTGGATATTGATAAACGGATTGAATGTCAGTCAGAAGTTCAGAACCTAACAGTGGAAGAGAAACAGTATTTTTAGTTTTCTCAAAACACTAAAAATATTTGTTGCCATTCCTGTGCTAGTTGTACTAGCGAAATGACGTTTTTGAAGCTCAGCCTAATTAAAACCAAGTTACGGATAAAATTCGCGTATAAAATCAACGTCGATGAGGTGATTGAACGGCTTAAATCTTTAACCTCGCAAAAAAGAAGAGTAAAATTATTGATTGTTTAAACTTAAGTTTATTTTGAAAATATTTTATCATTGGTTTAGATTTTTGGTTTATTACAAATTTATTCGTATTTTGTTGTATTTGCATAATTGACGTGAGTGTATTGTGACAATTATAAATCGATGATATCTCTATTTAAAGTTCAAAATAATTTGAACCTTTTTTAATCAGTAGTTACATTTTTACAATTAAAACAATGTGAAATTTACTGATACGTATCGGTGAATATCTAAAAACACGTGAGAAGAAAAAATCTAAGTGAAAGCACTCTACTCATTTAAAATATCAGTGTATATTAATAATATAAAAATCATACTGAAATAATTCTATAATCTATTTATTCTAGTGTAAGAAATTTTTATGAGTAAAATATAATATGCATTTATATGGAGTGTTTGCAATTCTTTTCAATCGTCCTCTAAATTTCATATTACTAATTGAAAAATTAGGGTTATGATTCATAGAATCCTTCCACTATGTCCTTGATCCGAATTGAACATTGGCTCAGCCCATCCTACCACAAAGGTCTGCGCACGCCTATGGTGATGACGGTTTGTCTATTCAGTCCACGAACAATATAATAGCGATGGGTGTGTTTAATTAAAAAAAAAATGCCGGACGTACTTTGCACCATTGATATTCTTCGGTACCCGGACAAATATAACAGTGTTGGGTGTAGAGAACCTCAGATAAGCCCCTCTTTGAACATTGATAAATGATTGATTTCGAAAAACGATTCTGGACGAAACTCAAGTAATGATTTTGGTATCGACTAGTTTTCGAAAAAACGAAAAACATAACGATTGACAATCGATGCAATTTTTAAGATACGAGTAAAAAAAGTTCTTCTGGAATCACGAAGACAAGAAAAATCCATATCGATCAGAGAATATCCGTAAAAACACACAATATCCGCTGTGTTTTCACACTACTGGCTTGTGTAAAAAAAAAAAATTATAATATTAATAATCATTGACGCAACCGATTGCGGTGAAACTGTGAATACGACTAAAACTACTCACGAGGTAACATACGACGCACGGAATGAGACGGTACCTGTTTTCGTTCAGCCAGCACACGGAGGTGAATTCGTGTTTTTTGACTCTGTGAAATCCATACTGCCTCCAGTGCGAATCGACGAAGACCATCGAACGGAACAATCCTTTGCCGACAAAGCAGCACACGCCGTCCTTGAAAGGATTCAACGCCATCTGCAGACATCGGCACGACGTAATAATGACAGCGTCGACTTAACTAGTCCCTCTAATTTCTTGTGCAGGTTGAGGGCACGGCGAACATAGTGCGGTATGAAATCTTAAATCGCCCGTACGGAAATCAAACGTGTAGGACCCAATAACAACCCTTCCTCGAATAAAAAACATTTTTTTTTCTGCCATTAACCTGTCCGTTTTAGAAAATGTTCTTTTGAAAGTCTCACCAACTCGATCAAGTCCGCGCGCTAAACACGAGTGTACAATCTTTTGGTAAAATACATTCCTAAAGGCAACTGCGGATTTCACCGTTTACGACGCAGCATCAGTTAAAAACGATAATACACTCTACTACACACGACTAGAGATGCGCCACTAGGGTTATTCCCCAAGGAAGGTTCCCAGGAATAGGGAATATTCCTGGAATATTCCCCAAGCTCTCGGGAAGTTTCTTTAAAAAAAAAAAAAAGAAATTTTAACAGAACGACAGTCTATATACTGCTGTACGTCAGTACTAGACTACTAACTAGAGTAACAATATTAATTATTGGATATAAAATATTAGTCATTATATTTTTTCATATATATTTTGGATATAAAATATTAGTCATTTGGACCATTTACTATCATAAGTTGTACAACGAAGACGTGGTCACTGTAGAAAAACAGATTGAGTGTATAATTTGCTTGGAGAATAAGTTTAATTTAACACTGAAACATATGATTAATATTTAAAAACTTATTATATTCCCGGAAAATTCCTGGTGTTGGAAATGTTCCCGGGAATTTGCACATCACTACACACGACACTAATAACACTAAGAACACTACGATCGTATACATGACACGCTCGCTCGCTACAACTACATAGTAGGTAGTGCAACGATAGTTATTTACAAAACATCGTACACAGTCCATAATTGCTAATATGTTGAGTTTGCGGAACGGCAATGAGGTCATGAATGAATGCTGACCCGAGGTTTTCGGTGTGTGTATATTACATTGGAAAAATAACAGTCAGTCAGTGGCAGTGAGAGACAATCGGGAACCGAGGTGTGAACCGAAGACCATCAATCGGAAGAGGAAGACGAGCCGTCGGACGTCAAACAACATCATCCCGAAGCAACACCCACAGTGCTCGCCTACTCACCAGTGGCGGCTATCCTATGATCTATGTGTTGCTTAAGCAACACATACAAAATTTGGTAGGTGGGTGGGTACCTGGGTTGGTGGTGAAATTGATGTTAGGTGTTAGAGTATTTATTTATAATACTATGACTTGTTATTTAATACTTAAAAGTGTAATATAAGTAAAAACGAAACAGTACTAAAAAAGTGTGGTTTTAAGCAAACATTTAATTTAATTGTACTAAGGGTATTGCACAATGTGTATTTTGTAATTAAAAAACGGTTGTTCTTGTTTTAGTTCATAGTTATAAGTATAATTTATTAATTTTGTAACTAATTTATAAAATAGAGGATAATGTTTTTTTTTTTAGCTATTACAAGTTATATTTTGATAATTGGTAATTATATTTTCTAATAAATATATGAAGGTGGGTGGGTCCTCAGAAATATTTTCAGCAACACATATTAATTTGAGGTCAGCCGCCACTGCTACTCACTATTCACCTTGCATATCAGTATCGTATTTATGTTATTATATTATATCAATTAATCGTATATTATGCCGTCTTTGTACTTTTATTGTCTTTGTACGCAGCTCCGTAGCATTTATAAGTATCACACACCGAGGTCGAGTCCCCGAGACCTCGTAAAAATAAACTAAGTCCGCAAATCAAAACCTAAAAGTTTGTCTTTTAAGGAGGGGACGTTAAAGTAGTTCGGCGTGAGTACTGACTCGTTGCCGGTACGTCGAACGTGGTTTAGGATAAACGGACAAATTGTCATTGTTGTGGATATATTTTTGACAATCGTTTTTCTGGGTCGTAAAACTCGATTACTTAACCCGTATCGATCATAGATTAGTATTAACGCCTTGAGATCTAAATTTTTCACCCGTGTAAACGTTATTTGGAAACACAAAACGTTCATGACATTACGATAAGTTTACAATGTATAATTGTAGATTAATAAAACCGTCTGTAAATATGTAGAAAATTTTAGAATTATTAAAGAATAATAAAAAAAAGTATATTTTTGTGACGAAAATATATGTGACAACAAGTATGGCTCAATCTATCACAAATCACTTGAAACGAATTATTCATCGGTTGTTTGAATCGCATTATCATAAGTGTATTTTAAATAAGCTGGACAACCAATTTTTACACAACAAAAAGGGTCTAAATTATGAACGAGAACGTTGCGAAACCAAAATTTAAATCCATCAATGACGTACAAAAGTTTTCATTTTTCTCTACGTATTTCTTCTATTTTCGTCATTTTTTGATCACTCAATCACACTGTTCGACGATATCCAATACACTTGGATGAAAATAGTTATCTCGCGATGCATTTCGTTCATATTAGATAATAAAAAAATTAGGTACGTTGATGACAATGAAAAATTCCCGAACCCTGTGACTATTTCTCGGAAAAGATTTACGAATAGCTGTGAATCCTATCACGCCGGATTAAATGTCCCAAGTCCTAAGTCTGTATAATGGGGAGGAAAACGTTTTTTTTTAATATTATTTTCTTGCACTAAAATAGATTATTTTTTTTCGGTCTTGAATATTATTTCATACCTGAGACCAGGGACGGATCCAGGAGGGCCTAGGGGCACAGCCCCCCCCCCAGACATATTATTTCTCAATTTTTTTTTATAATTCTACACATCATTCTAAGTGTAGTTTTTACATTACCAATGAGTGTAGCTACTGCAGAACGAAGTTTCTCTATTCTGAGAAGGGTAAAAACCTAACTACGCTCTAGAATGCAGGAGAAACACCTTCCTTCTTTGTGTTTACTATGTGTTCGTAGGGAAGTTAAAATTTTTTGGAATTTGGATTTGGAAAAAGCGACAATGTCAAAAGACGTTTAGATTTTATAATTTAATATACAAAATTTATAAATTAAATAATCATTAATTTGTTTATTACATTAATTACCTATGTCCTATACCTAACTACTATTATGACAAAATTTTTAAATTATGAAGTACCTAGAAAAAAATTGTAGAGGCTCCCCCCCCCCAGATCTTTACTCTGGATCCGTGCCTGTCTCAGACTTAATTGTACGACTCCCATGATTTGTTTACAATTGAATATTTTTGACTGCGCAAATCCAAAATCCTGGCTACACTAGGGTGTGTGAGTGTGTATATGTGTGTGTGTGTGTGTGTGTGTGTGCGTGTGTGTGTTTAAACGAATTGATGTTTTTTAACGAAATAATTACGTCGTGCACGGGTCCAATGACGGTCGGCGGGTGAACGACGCGCACCGAACACATTACTTGCGCCTGTTTCAAATTGACGTAGTACATCGTGTACTCGGGCTTGCCACTGAGCACGGCCAGGTGCAAATGGTCTTTGGTGAATTTCAACTTGATGAAATCGGTCACTCCCGGTCCCGTCGGAACGGTCAGCTGTTGCGTGAGCTGGCACTTCCTCAGATTGTAGACGCTCACGGACGGCTGCTTTTTGCCCGTCTCCGCGACGGCCAACAGGTTACTGGACGAAAAGTCGACGACGCGTTAAAAGGCTAGACATCACAACACTAACTGCCATATCGTTACGATATCACGACAACTAGGATAAAGCGTTTTCACGGATTCGTTGTGATAACAATAGCATAGGTACTTTCGAGTTTTTACCATTGGTCTCACTCGTATTTTCGATCGTAAATGTTTAAAGTCGCGATCGAAAAAATTGTATTACATTGTGGTACATGTATTACTTTCATATTTTAATAACAACACAAAATACCAAAAAATTGTTTACTGCAAATGTTTTTATTTATCATGCTAAGAAAAATAGCACCGAAAAAAGAATTATTGAATGGAAACGCCACTGAAAGAAAAAATAACATTGAATGGAAACGCCACTGAAAGAAAGAATTATTGGGAAAATTGTGGTCCAGTGCAAGTTTAAATCGTAAATAAATCCATAGAAAATATTATTTTCGTATGAGAAAAGTTTTAATATAATTACCAATGTACCAAATCGGTTTTTATAGAACATTAATACAACCGTTGAAGTCATTCATAGTTATACATAATACAATCGAATTATCAATAATCGGTATTTTATTGTTAATGCTTAGTCGGCTACTACTGAATAGTGGTTGATTTTAATTATATTGTGTGTATCTAATAGTTATTTTCGATTTTAAACTGTGGCGAAATTACCTTTTTTTTCAATTTTTTTTTTTTTATGTGTTAACGGCAAAAGGAAATTGAACATTATATTGACTGTGACAATTCATTTTATATACTTACCATACGCATACCATATAATATATTACATGTAAACACTGATACGAAGAGATGTCGACTAAGTAATTACAAATTGGGAAATCTTTAAAGAATTTATGTTATAATTTGTTTCAAAAATTAAAATTTTTATTAAATAATTAAGTAATAATTTTTCAATAAAAGACTATATATACATACATAAATGCATAGTCTATAATATATTAGACATGAAATCTCGAAAACTACTTGACTTATGAAACTGAAATTCAGTGACGTTTAGTGTAAGTAGAGACTTCAGTTAAAAACAGATTTTTGAAAATAGTTAAAGAGGGTCAAAAATGAAAGACGTTATTTTTTTGGTAAGGTTTTTTTTTAACTTTACATATTTACTATGAAATACAAATAATGAAATAACTATTACCTCATTTTCTAAAATTCGACTTCTGAGGTCAGCCAAGAGGGGAAAATTAGGTAAAAATTTAAGGTGTTTTTTCTTGGATTGATTTTTAAAAGGGGGATTCAAAAGGGCAAAAACATCATATTTATATTTCATCAAGATTTCTTTGCATCATTCTCAAACTACGAAAAAGAGAAGAAACAATCGCAATAATGTGTTTATAAAGAATTATTGAGTAAGAGTACATACGAAAAAAAGAATAATCATATCAATAGTTATTGAAATAATAATTTCAGTAAGAATAAAGAGTGTTATGTAAAATTTCTTTTTCAAACTTATTGATCATCATTGCTACCGATGCCATTGATACGTACCTAATAAAGTTGTACAACGTTGTGCATAAATGGTAACAAGAAAAATCTCAAAACTCAGGAGATGAATCTTCTACAGTGAAATACATAAACGCTTATCAAGTTATAAATTTAAATTATAAGATACAAATATTTGAAAACACGTGATATTTCAAATTTTATATTGAATTTAAGTGATCAAATTTGTGTTTAAAATGTTATCTGTAGGCCTGCATAAATCAATAGTTGATAATTGATGATGATTTCAAGTTTTTGTACAACTATTTATTCATAGGTCGCGGACAAGCTCGCCGCCGGGGAAGATCACGGTCAACGGAAAACGAGCAACGAAGACGAGACTGATCTAGCCATAACACAAAATATAATATTAAATGCAACAAACAGGATAAAACGCGCACTGATGCCTCCTACTGGGGGTTTCGGACGGTATTATTACATTTTCCGAAAATGAATTAATTTTTTCGACTTTTTTTTTTTTTAATCTATTTAAATATTATTTCTCGGATAGTCGCAATAATGCTGAGTTATATATTGTGCCCAGTGAAATCCATTGTTACGTTGACGTATTTCACAGTTGCGTAGGAGGTTCTATGAGGAAATTGCTCATTTTTTTTTCCATTAAATTATTAGTATGATTAATTAGATTGTGATTCTTACAATATGAGACCTACGGAAACATTTTCGTCACCGCATGTGATCTACACAGTCATCACCGTTTTAGTCCATGGACTACGTGATATTTAAACTTCAATTATTTCGATTATGATATCGTACATTTACCTTTTTTACGTATAATTCTTTCTATAGTTATATTTATAAATATCAATCCCTATACCTAGGTGTTGCAGTTGCAATATCTGTAAAGGGTTGGCGGGTGGGTGGGTGTGGTAAGGCTGCGAAACACACTAGGTTAGATCCACTCGACGGGAGGAAAAAAAATGAGGGGCAGTTGCTCGACCAATTTCGGTTCGGTGGATGGGTACTTGCTTTGAAGGTACGAGTATGCTTATAAATGCTTTGAAATGCCTCTAAAAACTGACTTCGGCGCCACTGGATAAAAGTATTATAAACTTGAAACTATCTTTCAATCATAATCGAAGTCTAACTATGAATGTTATATTATTACGTATGATCAATTCAAAACAATTTGTACTGGTCGGAAAAAAAACATTGTCGACCAGGTTCACATTTAGTCGATTACGATAGCTTAAGCCGAGTCCACACCAAATGTTTTTCGGCGCGTTTTGCGCATCTGATTTGGACGAGTGATTGTCAGTGTCGTATTGTTGCTGCTACGGTGAATACGTATTACGTAATTGTGTATAATTTTAATAATAATTATAACAAAAAAATTGAAATCATTAATAAATAAAAAGAAAGTTTATTAATTAATCATGAGCTGCAATTCAGCAAATACTTGGGATCAAGACACAGTTATCCAACTAATCGAGTCCTATCGCGAAAAACCAGTTTTAAGGAACCCGAAAAACAAGTCGACAAGACAACAATACTTCAAAAAAATAAAAATAAATTAAACGATGCATGGGTTGAACTATCACATTTATATTCGTGTGATATGGACACAATAAAAGCGAAGATGAACTCTTTATTGTTGTCTTTTCGAAGAGAAAAAGCGTTAAAAACCAAGAATGAAGACACTAACTGGCAAAGGTACTATTTAATATATGATTCTTAATATTATTATTTAATTATTTTAATAAATTAAAACGAGAACGAAACAACAGCGGACAACTGTACTCTCTGTACGGCATAAACACATTGACGAAAATTGGAAAACATATTATTATGATCATGTTAGAACAGGGGTCGGCGAGTGATTTCTACTGGAGTCCGGAAAACTAAAATAATACGTAAGAGGAGTCCGTAGAAAAAAAAATTTTTAAACTTTATTCTATAGTTATTATTAAAATGTTAAAATTATTTGAATAGTAAACGTGCCTCGTAATGTTATATGAGAAATCGCATTTCTCGTCTATGGCTAGTAACTTGAAATCGGGAATTATCGTAGAACATCTAATACGAGATGCGTCTCCTCAAGGCTCAAGGTTAACTTAATTCTCTACCTGTTTATAAAAAAAATTGTTTTACGAAATGACGCTTTTTTTTAATAGTCACGATGGAAATTGAAATAACATACTTATCAAACTATCAAAGAAAGATATGTCGACGGTCCGGATCAGTGCCTTCCGCGGTCCGGATTTGGACCGCGATCCGCCAGTTGCCGACCGTTGTGTTAGACCATACATTTCTACGATCAGTATGGACGCTTGTCCTCGTGATAATGTTGCAGGCGATAAAATGTTGCAGCAACGCAGAGGCGCGTTTGGTGTGGACCCGGCTTTATAGGGTGTTTTAGGCTTAATAGCCATGTTTTCCGGTACTCCGGACCATGTCACCGATTTATAAACTTCGGTCCCGGTCGTCCTATTCGTTTTGCCGAAAGTTCCGGTCAATCGCAAATAAAACATCATTCTTAATACCACATGCTGTTTTTAGAATTAATATTATCTAAACACAACTGCTTACACGCAGGGCCGGATTTACCTACAAGCAAAATAAGCATTGCTTACGGCCCTCGAAATAATTCGGCCCGTAAAATGTCCGGTGTAAAAAAAATATACGACTAGCTGACCCGGCAAACGATATTCTGCCATATAAATTTTCAAATAAATCGAACATAAGTATAAAACATTATCTTATATTATCTAACAAACATAGTATATATACGAGAAAAAAAAAATCGTTAAAATCGGTCGAGCCTTTTCGGAGACGTTATTTTCGTTACGCGTTCGTCAAGGATACATGCATGCTATACGAGATAGTGAAATTTGTTTGATGATTTTACAAATGAGTTTAAACAGTTTTTAAGTTTTACGTCAACGTCTTTATCATGAATGACAACAAACGAAAATAAAAATAAGAACATTTTGCTCGACATGTATAAGCTGATGGTTGATTTAAATGTGACTGAATGTTTTCCAAATATTGAACGATTATTACGTTTATATATTCTTTCCCTTATGTGTACTAACTGTACAGGTGAAAGATCATTTAGCCGATTAAAATTATTAAAAAAACGTTTTAAGATCTTCACTATTACAAAATAACCTATACAATTTTGGAATTTTAAGTATTGAAATTGAATTTTGTAAAAACACTCTAGACTTTGAACATGTGATCCAAACATTTGCAAATGAAAAAGCTGGAAACAAAGAATTATGTTTTGACGAAGAGAATAAACGAGCTGATAGTTGCGACGATGACAGCGACTAATTTTATAATAATTTGTGTATTTACTTATAATTTAAAAATGTATTTGATAGATTAAAAGTTTTCAATTTAACACGGTTTCGTATTAAACATTATTTATGTTCATTTATAAAATAGTGAAATGTATTGTGTTATTTGTACATAGTATTCACCCCTACATTTGGAGAAAGACTATATATTATAATAGAAAACAATAATCTTTTGTACGTTTTATTGATGTTACTCGAATTTATTGAGTAATTAATTAGGCCCATCTGAATCATTTGCTTACGGACCCCAAAGCACCTAATCCGGCTCTGCTTACACGGCGGACGTTCGACATCCATGAACAGGAGTACAGGACCAGTGATGTTTGTAGTTCGTCTTAACCAACAATAATAATTTACGACACAACATCACTACGATTTTAATGTTCTTTTACAGAATTGTTCGACTAACGAAAATACTCATGTGATGATACGCAAGTACGCTATGATGTTATATTACCGCTACAATGTTACTCGGAACGTATGTCACGAGAAAAGCAGAGTTATGTCAATTCCCAGTTCATCGACATATTATGCTATTTTACTTTTATTGATTTTCATAAGATTATTTTCTATTTTTATAAGTGTGTTATATATTACAATGCATATAATTTGTTGAATGGCCCATTAAATAATAATATGCAATTTATTATTAAATAAATATCATTTATCGTATACATGTTGTCGTTATTATTATTATTAAAAGTAAAAAATGAATTAATATAATTTTAAACGAGTATCATTAATCATAATATGTAGGTTTGTTTCGTAGTCAGTTGGCCGTGGCACAGGAATAAATTAATAATGTGTGATAAACATAAAATTATGTATAAAATGAAACAATCATCTCGAATAATGTAAAAAACGTATTATTCACGTAGTTATTTTATATAACCAAGGTAAAAAAAAAAAAAAAAAAAAAAGGAAAAAAGAATTTCAGTCTGTTCTATTACACTAATTTATTAACATATAAAGCCTCTAGTTGTTTCAAATTTTCAATGTATGCCTATATTATTAACACGCGTTTTTTTAATTTTTCGTAGTTTTTAATGATATAACACTGGGGGTCAGCAAACCGGGTGCCAACGAACTGGGAAATCGCCACTGAAACGGATCGAAATTCAGAAAAATATAATAACTTATTTTATGAAACGATCAAGTTAATTCGAGTACGTGTACACGTAGACTTTCGAAATTCAAAAGATACCGTGAAATAAGTATGTGCTCGAATGAATCACGTAAATTCTAAAATTAACAAATAATATATAATCTACAGATAGGTAGAGGTTGTTAAAGTTTTTCACACGAATATCCCGGTCAATACTTGAACTTTTGTGGTGACCCCGCCGATACTTAACATCAAACGGCAAATGTGGTTTGGGGTATGTTTTGAAAAGTATTCCCCCTACCGGCCGGTTTGTCAGGTCAAATATCGCAAACGCCACCTACGGGGTGAGAAGGCGAGCGTACCTAATACGAGCGGTACCTGTGGCTGTCGAAGTCCATCGTCGTGATCGTTTTGTACGGGTCGTACAAGCGCACAAACTTCTGCGAAAAATTCGACGTGTCCTGTATGACGAGCACGCCGGCCGCGCGGTAAACGATTTTTTCGTCGTTCACGAAAAGACAAGAGCTCGACGAGGCCGCGGTCAACCCGAAAAAAAACTTGGGCTCCAGGTCCACTACTTTGTGCGGCACGGCGTCCGACATGTTTCTTCTTTCCGTCATATATACGTCTCAAGTACAAGATAAATTGTGTGTGTGTGTGTATGTGGGTGGGTGTGTGTATGCGAATCGAAACACGGTAATTATATATCGTCTCTACTGCATCGCGAGCATAAAGCCAAGAACTTCACGACGTCACGGCAGACGCGAGACGAGATTCCGAAAATTGTTTGTTTGAAAGTTTTTTCTTGTAATGCCGATTATTGTTATTTTTATTATAATTATTTTTTGTTTTGTTTTCACCGGTTGCTATACGCTTAAATCACTCATGCGTATGTGTAACGACGTGCAAACAAGATAAACGAACAAAGAAAAAAAAACAAATGAGAAAAAACAAACGAACGGTTGAAAACGGATTCAATTAACAACGAAACCACATCGCTTTAAAAACACTTGGTAAGGACTGATTTGCCAATTAGTGCCTTTTAATTCATGCGTTCCTCAAACATCGATCCATATAAATCTTAATATCTCATTTCCTATCACAGGTTGTGTTCCAAAGTTGCATCGATCAAATTGGCATTGCTCGTGATAAAATTGATTAGAGCCCTAAATGTATATGGCTGTAAGGAAAACCATTGGAAAAAATTATTTTTATTATGTGTATTTATTTAATCCAAACCGGTCCGATAATTAATATTAATTACGACCTTCGCAATAAATAATAAAATTACTGAACTTGAAGTCGTGATATATCGATGTACAGAAATCATTTATATTATACGCGTCTTTCATATTCGTCGATATCTCAATGTTATTCACCAAAGCCATTCAATCATAATACATAAAACGACATTTTAGAGTATAATTTTTTATTGTCAACAGAACAAAGCATTTTGTCACACATTTTTCGCTGAGTCTTTAATGGTGCTGAGGTATGGACCTATTCTGGCTGACCCACACGCACTATTGAAGTCTCCTTACTATCGTATCCTTATTATCCTTATTATTTTTGTCTTTTTTTTAAGTTTGAAATTTTTAAATTTAGGTATTTACAGCGACTAAAGTAATGAGTGATTCTCCGATGGTTCAATTGAGCTCAGTGTAATTATTAGTCGAGCCGATAAACCTATCGCCAATTTCACAAAAATTCATGACCATAAATCAAAGTTTTTTCGAGATGCATTATGTATTGCACCTTCTCAAATATATCATCGTTGTGAAATTACGTTGAATAGATAGCTCAAGGGCGAACAAATTTCCCTTAAAATTCCTCCGCTCGATGATGAAAAGGCCGTTAAACTTGGATCGAAAGTTAATCGACGAATTCATCATTTTTAGTATTAACGGAATGTTATTGTTCGTCCAAAACCATATGTAAAACGTAACAAAGAAAGAAAAGCAAAAGCGTTTATTAAAAAGATTAACGAAATAAAAAAAATATAATAAACGATTCTATGCGGAAAATAAACAAAAGGCAGAAGAAAACGATGAGTACTTATCTAAAAGAACTCGATTATAATTTGTATGTGATATCGAAAGAAAGTAGAACGTTAATTTTAAAATGCCACCTTTTTTTAAATATACCTTAAAAACTTGAAAAAAATATATTTCATGATGAATAATGCGTGTTTTATTCTTATTTTTTTTTTTAATAAGTAAGGTTTTTATTTGTAAAAATAAAGTAGTATTAAATACGTGCTAGAGATATAATACAATACGATGTTTTCTAAACAATAAGTAATAGTATATGTATTGAGGGGGCTGAAGCAGGTCGAAAAAAACATGTAAAACAACCAAAATGCCAGACAAAAATGCGAAGCTTGTGTTTGATGGATTTTAATTTGGAAAATAGATTTGAATTTGTATTCTAGTCTCCTAGGTTTCGATCGAGGCGAATTTTGATATTTGAAAAATTGAACACGTACTTAAGTCTTAAAATAAAGGAAATGTAAAGATTTTTTAATTATTTATATTTTAATAATTAAATTGAATATCTAAAATTGCTTCGATCGAAACCTAAAAGACAACATGGCAAATTTAAATCTGTTTTCAAAAATAAAATCCATCAACCCCAAGTCTCGTAGTTTTATCTGGCTTATTGGTCTTATAGATGTTGAAAACGCGGTGTGTCAATTTTGGTCATACGAGTATTTGACATGTTCCTGCGCGTGCGAGAATGTGTTATCGTCCCGTGAATTACCAATATCCTACTATGCTACTTCAATTCTTCGAAACCATTCGATATCAAAAAATAATCTTATTATAACCTAATTACACGAATACCGCCAGTAACACGGTGAATTCTATATATTTATTAATTTATTACTACATAGTATATAATATTATGTCATCATATATTAGGGATATATTATATTGACTTGGTAGGTATATGGTTATTATTTTTCAACTGCAATGATAATATTATGTTTATACTTTATATTATTGTCATTCAATAACCACGCGTACTCAGGTACAAACGGTATAGTGAGATCTGGATTTTTAATTTACGAAAATTTACGTACCGCTATGGAACACAAAAAAGATTGGCGTCATGGAAATAAAAAAAGATCTTTTTTAACAAAGAAAAAAAAAAAGAACTGGAAATATAAATGCCATACTTACGTCAAAAATTAGAAATGTAAGTATATTTTATTTATTTTTGAATAATTCAATAATATACTAGCATATTATAAAACAGATTGTAAAGTAATAAGAGATGATATTCTTAAATGTTATATTATATAATTGTTATATTAGCAGGGGAACCTCTATCCAGTTTTTTTACGAATTATAAAAAATCGCAGAAAAACGGTATAAATAATATTACATAACATTATAAATTATTCAATTATTTTATAAATTATAATTTTAGATTCTGAACGAAGTGAAAAATGTATTGATATTACTATGATGTGTGTTTTTTGTTTTTTGCGTCTGTACACCATAACTGGTCGAAATAATGCTACGATTTTAAACTTCATGGGTGGTTTTCGGTAGAAAATCTTATATCGGAAGTACCTTAGAGAGGTCAAAAGTGATAGTTTTCAAATGCCGCGGGAAAACAAACAAAAAATGAGGAAAAACGGTACTTTTTGTGCAAAACCCGTTTTCGACGTAATCGATTTTTTTATTTAGCCGTTACTCAAAAACCAAAATATGTAGAAACCTGAAATTTTCACCAATTGTTTATATTGGAAACACCTATACGTGGTAAAATTTTTGAAAACTTTTGACATTTTTTGAGCTTTTATAGACAATTAAATTTTTCAACTCGTCCAAAAAATCCAAAGCGTAATTCACTATTATTTTTTTTTATAAGCATGTAAACTTCACATTTTTATGAAATGTGTAAAAAATCGCGAAAATTAGAAGTTATTTTATAGTTGAAAATTCATAAAATTTTATGTATTCAAACTTAAGAAGTGTAAATTTGGCACAACATTTTCCATAAGTTTTCCTTCAATTATCTGTAAAAAAATTTCTACAGGATTAAGGTAAAAACATTTTATCAGTGTTTGAAATTATAATTTTTGCATAATTGCGTAAAATAACAATTTAGCCTTCAACGATTTTTGATATTTGTTCTTATTCAAAAAGTATAAGTCGTAGAAACTTGAAACTTGCACAAAATGTTTAAATTGGCATTTTATTTACATAGTTTCCTACATTTCAATATAATATACATTTCAATACAATTCCTTACATATATAATTACGTATATAATTCACGTATATAATTTACGTATATAATTCACAAAATGTTTTGAGTTTTTTAAAAATTATTTTAATAAGTCTTTCCCGTTTTTTTCAAATTTTGAGCCTTTATTGTGAAAAAATGGTTACAAATGAATTATTGAAAGTATTGGCCATCGCTAGCTACAACTTTTCCCCATCTTTCTGGCAACATACGAATCCCGTTGCGAAAAAATTCAACCGGTTTGGCCTCTATCCAGTCATCCACCCATTTTTTGGCTTCCTCGTAGGAATGGAAGTGCTGGTCAGCCAGGCCATGCGTCATCGATCTGAAGAGATGGTAATCAGACGGAGCAATGTCTGGACTATACGGCGGGTGGGGTAGGACTTCCCATTTGAGCGTTTCTAAGTATGTTTTCACCGGCTGTGCAACATGTGGGCGAGCATTGTCATGTTGCAAAATAACTTTGTCGTGCCTGTCGGAGTATTGTGGCCGTTTTTCTCGCAGTGCGCGGCTCAAACGCATCAATTGTCGTCGATAGACCTCGCCTGTGATCCTTTCATTCGGTTTCAGAAGCTCATAGTAAACCACACCTAGCTGGTCCCACCATATACAGAGCATGAGCTTGGCGCCATGAATATTTGGCTTGGCCGTCGATGATGATGCATGGCCGGGTAGTCCCCATGATTTTCTTCGCTTCGGATTATCGTGACGGATCCACTTTTCATCGCCAGTCACGATACGATGCAGAAAACCCTTTCTTTTATGTCGCTGAAGCAGCTGTTCGCAAGTGAAAAAACGCCGTTCGACGTCTCTCAGCTTCAGTTCGTACGGCACCCAATTTCCTTGCTTTTGGATCATTCCCATGGCTTTCAAACGCTTGGAAATGGTTGTTCGGTCAACTCCCAATGCTTCAGCAAGTTCTTCTTGCGTTTGACACGAATCTTCATCAAGCAAAGTCGCCAATTCTTGATCTTCAAAGATTTGCGGCCGCCCGGAACGCTCCTTGTCTTCCACGTCGAAATCGCCACTTTTGAAGCGTCGAAACCATCCGCGAACACTTGAATCATCGACATAACCTTCTCCATAAGCTTCCTGAAGCAACCGATGCGCCTCGGCAGCAGATTTCTTCAAATTGAACCAATAAAGTGAAACTTCCCGCAAATGACGTCGACTCGGCTCAAATTTCGACATTTTCACGATTTCAAAAATTTATGATGCGAAAAAATTTCAACTAATGTGTTAGTGTGGAATTGTTGACAGATGAATAAGCTTTGATTATGACATATGTAACCATTAAATACTCGCACAGTATTGGTGGCGCCATCTCTTACAAAAAACGGGAAAGACTTATTCACACACCTTATATTTATAATAATTTTTAGCATTGCGAGTTTCTGATTTGTATACTTATTTATTAATGTTTTACATAATTTAGGAGATGGTGATAGCAGTATAATGAAGCGATTAAGAACGGAAAAGCCATATGGTCCGAATTTCCTAATAAAAAAGATTGAATGTATCAATCACTTATTGCGAAATTATATAAATCGAATGAGGGATATAAGCATTAAAAGAAAAAACGATAAAGGTGATATTATACCAGGCTGCTATCGTAAAGCTGTTCAAGATAGATTACTTAGGTAATGTACATATTTTTTAGGTTACTACAAAACACTGTATGAAATAATATATATGTATATATATATATAATAATTAATATACAGATTTAAAATTATATGATAATTTTGTTTCACTTAATAATCATTTAAAAGTTATATTAGGTTAGTAACTACTATAGGTTAATATTATTACATTTTCTACGAAACCTAAAAATAAATCTATAATATCTTACGTTGGACCCGACGAGAATTATGGGAACGTCTCGAATAGTTTAACACACTTAACAATAGAAGAAAAAGAAAAATTGAGAAATAATTTTTTTTTAAAACTACAACTCGATAAAAATGAAATTCATGATTCAGAAAAAAGAACAGTAAGACAAAACCAATGTGAAGAATGGCATTTAGAAAGGAAAAAAAGGTTTGTTTTAATTATTTTATTATATAAGACTATATTTGTATAATTGTATTTCTTGTTGCATAAATGTGTATTTCTTTAAACTTTATATAGGTTAACAGCGTCTGTATTCGGTAAAATATGTAAATTGCGTGAATCCACTTCACGAGACAAAGTCGCCAAGGAATTATTGTTTGGGACTTTTGCCGGTAATTCTGCAACTAGGTATGGAATTCAGTACGAAGACATGGCCAAAGAGCAGCTACAAGAAGTTATAGGGAAAAATATAAAAAATGCAGGCCTGATAGTAGATCATGGTCTATCATTTTTGGCAGCATCTCCTGATGGCCAAGTCCACAAGGACAATAATGCTTTAATTGAAATAAAGTGTCCAGCATCAGCGAAAAGTATGAGTCCAGAAGACGGAATCGCTACGAAAAAAAATAAAATGTTGTGAAATAAAAGACGGACAGTTGCATCTCAAACGTAATCACAACTACTATTACCAAGTACAAGGGCAATTGCACATTTCAAATAGATTATACTGCTATTTTTGTATTTGGACGCCTAAAGGTTTGTGGATACCTATATTTTATGTATATTCATTATGGTTTATAATTTATATCATGTATATTTATATAGGTTTGATGTTTGAAAAAATAAAGCGAGACGACAGCTTTTGGGAAAACAAAATGAAAATGAACCTAAAAACATTTTATTTAGAAAACATGTTAAATCAAATACTTGCTGAAGGAATAAACTAATTATTATAATATTCAGTTCTTTTTTTTTTTTTTTTTTAGTTATAATTTGTATTGTATGTAAATTAATTTTTCTATTATTTATTTTTGTTATTAATACCAGAGATAGATACCTACCGGCTACCAGTTCGTGTTCAACCGCCGTCCGTACAACACGTGTGTTGTGTGTTCGGTTACGTTTTATAGCTTCCGATAGCACGTTAATTATATCGACGTCAAACAGGTAATATGATCTAATCAATATATAACCCAAACCTCCAAATTATTCCAAAATGAATAACAATAACAAAAATGTTTGTATACGACTTGCTTAACTATAATGTTGTAAGCCCTGAGCTTCTAGCTCAGGTCAATTTCCGTATTCCCTCCTTCCACTCGAGAAATCATGATCTTTTTGCAATCCCATTCTTTAAATCCAATTCAAGTAATGATTCATTCTTTGTTAGAGCTCTGAAACTTGCTAATGTAGTCTCCATCTCCTTATATTTTTTTCAATACTCCTCGTGATACCTTTAGATTTAAGTCAATTATTTTTTTACAAGAAACCTTACAATCTTAATATTAGTCCTCGACGATCAGTGATTTCTTATTATTATTCTTTATTGTTTCTTTATTGTTTTTATGTATTTTATATTTTTAATCATTTGTATACTTTATATTTATATACGTTTCATTATTACTTAGTGTTGTGCTTAATAATTATTATTTTCTGTAAAATTTTTTTCCTATACATTATTGGTCTATATATCACTTTAAATTTTGTAAAAGGGCTAGTCCCGTTGAATTTTAAATAAAAAAAAATAAAAAATACTATGGGTAACATTCCCAAAAAACCTACAACCAATCGTTCAATACTTAACACCTTACAAAAAAAAAAGGTACCCTACATCTTTACCAAAAAATACTTCCCCGTCTTCACCAAAATCAAACACAAAATCCATGATTTCTCAGACGCTCACAGCTAGCAATTCTACATCACGCGCCGTTATAAAGACCACTCCTCCTCTCTCCATACCTAATGCACTTCGCACCAGCAACACGCAAGCCTCTACCACTATCGCTAATCACCCTAATTACGCTAACTCAACCATTTCTCATACACAAGCATCGGACACAATAATTAAACCCGCATCAAACTATACCGATAACAGCACAAACTTCGCATCCGCTGCCGCGACGGACAAAACTTCGAGCCGGGAACAGGCACTAGTATTTAACTCTATTGATGGAATACCCCAATTAGAATATATATTAGCAATCGGAAAAATAGTCCAACCGAACAACATAACATTTGTCTCGAAAATATCGAACAATCGTTTTTGTATATTTTTGTCCAGCAAACAAATATTAGACAACTTAATCCAAACAACACAATCTATAAATATTAATGAACAGATAATACCAATACGTAGACTCATCGACCCTGCCAAAAGATACATCATATCTAACGTATGCCCCTCCATACCAAATCTAGCAATCGTAGACGCCTTAAAAAATATCGGTATAATTCCTATATCGCAAATAAACCATCTCAAAGCGGGCATAAATATGGAAGGTTACGAACACATATTGAGTTTCCGACGACAAATTTTCCTCTACCACGAGGACATTCCTAAACTCCCGAGCTCGTTGCTATTAAACATAAACGAAAACCAATTCAAAATATTCTTCACCGATGATAAAATAACCTGTTTCCTGTGCAAATCTGTCGGACATACAACATCCAACTGCAAAAAAAACATCGCAAACAATTTCGTAAACGCCCACCACTCATCCCAATCGAAACAGACACACCCGAAGATACTGCTGTAGAACAAATTGATGATATTCTTCCACCAATAATGCTTAACGTAGAGCTATTGCCAGACCATACAACTATGGATTGGTCTAAAGATACCGAACCTCCATCGCCAACACAGAACTCATTCGTTGAAACTCTTAATTTTCCACCAATCGAAAAACACAAAAGATCTCTTTCCGATTCTTCACCCATCTTCACCGATTAATTTAACTGTACCTACAACCACTCCAGACAAAGGAAAAGCCCCAAAGAAAATCAAAATACGATCACGATCCAACTCAGCAAACAGACAAGAAAAAAACACTGATGAAGACCTAAAACCAGTCGAGGAGTTTTTCATGACCAATGAGTCCCTACCTATCACTTTTCTCCAATTCAAATACATCCTTAATAACTTCAATAATAAATCAGTAAATATCCACTCTCTGATTGAAGATTTAAATACTAAAATACCATCCCTAATGGAGCTGTTAGACCAGATTCGAAAAGTAGCAAACAACAGATCACTCAAAACGCGCCTAACAAAGTTATCAAATCTCATATTCCAAGCTACTCCTACACATTAAAACACGCCTCCAAACAAAATTCTCTAAAGGAAACGAATACATTTAACCACTCCAATCCTTACTCAATTTCTCTGTAATAATTTCATCATGGATTCTATCATTCAATGGATCATAAACGGCCTCCAAAAACACTATACTGACATCCATCGAGCCAAATCTGCCATCAAACCCATTGTTTTCTGTTTCCAAGAAACAAACCTAAAACCTAACACTACCTTCACAATACGTGGATTCAATGGTTTTTTCAAAAATCGCCAAACCAATCTCCGAGCAAGTGGAGGAGTCGCCATTTATGTTGATAACCTCACTGAAAGCAAGGAAATTCCCATACAATCTCCCTTCGAAGTCATAGCAGTTTCTATACTTCGTAAAAACCCAATCTGTATTTGCAACATCTACTTGCCAGACAGCATCAATCTATCTCTTAACGAACTAAATAACATAATAAGACAATTACCCAAACCTTTCCTCTTGTTAGGCGACTTTACCAGTCGCAACCCTATCTGGGGATCAAACCACACGGACGCCAGAGGGAAAATCGTAGAACATTTTCTTGACAATGATCAAATCATCCTCCTAAACACCGGAGAACCCACCAGACATAACGTAGCAAACAATTCCTTCTCAGCTATAGATTTGTCAATAACTAGCTCTACTCTTGCACCTAAAACAAAGTGGAAAGTTCTCACTGACTACAATTGCAGCGATCATTGGCCGATATCTATACAATTATTAGACCAATCTCCACCCATACCTTTCCCTCCCAAATGGAATACGAAAAAACCAAATTGGGTCCTGTACAGCGACCTCTTGAGACAATCGACCATTGAAAATCCAATAAAAATAGAATCCATCTTCAATCAAAATTCTGTCAACTCTATTGTCGAAAACTTCACAGACCTAATTTTAGAAGCTGCCTCAAAGGCAATCGGCAAAACAAATAATAATATCAAAAGAAAACTCGTACCTTGGTGGAACCATGATTGCAACGAGTCGATAAAGCTTTACAAAAAGTGCCTCAACAAATTCAAAAAATTCTAATCTATAGTTGACCATATCGAACTTAAAAAAGCAAGGGCATACTCCAGATACATCACCAAAAAAAGCAAAACTGAATCATGGCATAAATATACTAATTCTATCAATATCAACACCTCCTCGACTGAAATCTGGAATAAAATCAAATCAATAAAAGTCATTCCATACAATCGCCTCCTCCCGATTCTTCAGCACAATAATACTTCTCTCTCAACACCATCGAACATCTCCGAAGCCTTTGTGGAAGTCTTCCGTAAAAATAGCAGTGACTCAAACTACGACCCGGTCTTTATCACATTCAAAAACATCTATGATAATAATATCATCAATCAACCAGAGATTGAGCCTCACCCTCATTTAAATCTCTTAAACATGCCCTTTAGCATCTCGGAAATGTTAGACGCCATGTCTAACTCCAATAGCAAAAGTCCCGGGCCAGACGATATCCCATACTGCTTTATTAAAAACCTCCCTAGCAATAGTCTGAATCATCTCCTTCAAATATACAACCTCATTTGGGAAAAAGATTTTTACCCTGATTCATGGCGTAAGGCGACAATCATTCCAATCCCAAAACCAGATAAAAACAGATTTGACTCATCCAATTACAGACCCGTATCTCTCATAAGCACTCTAAGCAAGCTTTTGGAAAAAATGGTAAACAAACGGCTAGTATGGCATCTCGAAGTATCAAAACTCTTACCAAACAACCAATGTGGTTTCCGGCGAAACCACTCTACCTTAGATCATCTAATAACCTTACAAACGGACATCTGCAATGCAATAAATTCCAATCAACACCTTATTCTCATATCTCTTGACCTAGAAAAAGCCTACGACAAGGTATGGCGCAACAGGGTACTTAAAATTATCCAAAATTGGGGTATAACTGGACAGATCTTCACTTTTCTCGACAACTTTCTCACAAATCGCTCAATACAAGTAAAAGCACACAACCACCTCTCTAACGTATATCCCACTGAAAACGGACTTCCCCAAGGATCGGTCCTTAGTGTAACCTTGTTCCTCATTGCAATACACACGAAGGAATACGCCTTTCCATAGGAGCCTTCAGAACAAGTCCCACGGAAAGAATCCTATGCTATGCAGGAGAAATGCCTCTCCAATTCATAAGAGACCAAAACACGCTTTTATATTGCATAAAAAGGAAAACTACTCCCTATCATATAGGCCAAACAGCTCTTTTCAAAAATAAAAACTCAATCATCAACCACAACGTTACAAAAAAACTCACTACAATACAGGACATCTACTCCAATTTATGCACTAAAATGAATATTCATACCTCAGTCGAAGATAAAATCACCTTCCAAAAAACTCCTCCATGGCTATGGAACATAAAATTATCAACAGATTTACTTACACTCTGCAAACATGAAATAAGCCACAAAATTATAACATCTCACTTTCACGAAATTATCCAATCTCGTTTACCCAATCACACTCTAATCTACACGGATGCCTCAAAGTTTGATAACGGTGTTGGCTTCGCAGTTGTTCATAATCAAACGACCATTAAACACAAGCTTCCCACAATAACAAACATATTCACCGCCGAAAACTACGAAATACTCGAAGCAATTAAACTAGCGAATTCGCTTCAAACAAATAACTTTCTGATTATCAGCGATTCCCTCAGCGTCCTAACAGCACTAAAAAAACCATGGCCTAGAAATGAAATAACTCAAATTCTTCAAACTGAACTAATCAACACCCAGAAAACCTACCCGCACTCTTCTCAACCTCCCATCCAACATCAAAGAAGCTTTAAACGAAGAACATACTTTAAAAACCATCGAATTCATCACCAAAGTCAACCTAATCAACAAAATATAGTTTCAATATAAATTAAATGGTAAATCTATGTAAACTTATATTGTAATTTTTAATATTGTAATTTACTTTTCTTTTTTTGTTAAACTTAAACAAAAATGTAGGCTAATAACCATTTTAGTTGAAGCCTGTAAACCTTTAAATAAAAAAAAAAATAAATAAATAAGTAATAATTTCAATGGATTCAATAGAACTTGTTACCTATTACAATACGTCATACCGTCACGACCGTTTTGTGTACAATATAGCGACGACGGTGCAAAATAATTGTACGTTTTTACGCGATCCATAAATAATGCCAACGTCATATTGTATAATTATCGTTATAATATTCAATAATTTATGGTGACTCCCTTTTAAAATTTCACGACCCCCAGGTTACGCACCACTGGTAATAATGTTACCGACGATTCACGGCTGCGACGTCGACGTCCTCTCCTAGGACGCACTAATTGCCTTGGCCATTGGTGTGCATTCGAGTCCTAGCGAACCTCAGATGCGGTTGGCGGTCGCGACGACGATCCCCGAAGTATCCGACCGGAAGACGATCCTTAAAATATCTATCACCTCGGCTGATGTCGGAGCCCCAGCCGAGTGTCGACGCGGCAGGTCTTTGGTTGTTACCGGAGCGATCCGGTTACTGCCCGCAGGCGGACGGTTGCCGGCGTCGATCGCAAAGCTTTCGCATTTTTTGTGTGGGGGGTTCGACCGAGGTAGGTGGTTACCATTCAAAATCTTGAGCTTGAAGAAATGTTAGTTAAAAATAATGAAATTGTAAATAATATCCTAAGATATCAGTTACAAAAAAAAAAAAATGTACTAGCTGAACAATTCCCATTAAATGAAAAAGAACATTTGTTTTATTTTAATAAAGTAAAAGTAAATAACGATGATATGAAAAAAATTTTTAATGAAACTATTAATCAGTCAGTGTTCAATGGATCAAAGAGCGGTTCATACGGATTTCTATAACCAATTCTCATAAAATAAAAATCTCTAAAAATATTACAGTAGAAAATCTTATTAAACTAGCTAACACAATATCTAGTGATACACACTTAATTGGTAAAGTAGCAATAAATACTAGTTATGGGCTACGCACAGAAGCAGGGCTGCAGTGGTTAGAGTTAGGTGATATAGAAATTTCTCGTAAATTGTAATCACAATAAAACTATAATTATAACAATACTTAACATTCAATTATATATTCAGATTGTATATTAGTTGAAAATACCAACTAAAAACAATCCTTTTTTTTAGGGCGTTGTGTCAAAATTAAAAATTAAATGGAATAGTTTGAAAACTTCGGATAAAATATTTGGTGTTATACTTTCACTAAAGACACTTGTTTATCTTGCATGAAAAATAAGTATGCGCATAAATAAAGCTCAAAAAACGTTCTACGCACGGACAAAATTCTTCACATCCAGAATGTTGTCCAGGAAAACGAATGTAAGACTATACATACCTATTATAAGACCGACTCTCACGTATGGCTGCGAAGCTTGGACAACGACCAAACAAGTAGAACGAAACCGGAGAACTTTTTAACACAGAGTATGGAGAAAAATATGCGGACCTGTCTTTGATGAAACAATGGGGAATTGGCGAAGGAGGTACAATACAGAGAGCTGTACGATATGTTGGATTTAGCACCAGTAACAAGCTTCATCAAGAGTCAAAGAATACAATGGTTAGGCCACATAATGAGAAGATGAGAGAACGAAGTAGTTAGAGGAGCATTGGAATGGAAGCCACAAGGTAAAAGACCAAGAGGTAGACCTAGGTAAAGATGGATATATGTAGTAGAAGAAGACTTAAAAATCCTTGGAGTTGAGAACTGGAGAGAGACAACCCAAGATAGGTGGCGAAGTGTAGTAATAGCGGCAAAAATTCTTAGAGAGTAGGATTGCCCGTAGCTTTTTTTTCTAATGGTGGTATAAATGTATAATATTATAACTCATAGTCACAGATATAGATAATAAACTAGATTGCTAACTAGTGATATCAGCTGTCGCCAAAAATCGCCATGTTTGTTGTGGACTATGAAGTGTTTAAAATGCCACAAACTTTCTGTGTACTTGGATGTGCTAATCGTTCTGGTCGGGATAAAGTAGTTTTTTTCAAGTATGTACCTATCAGTAATTTTAACATGGACATCTAAACATTCAATTTTACAGCTTAACAACTATTTTACCAAATCATTTATGTACAGATTTCCAAGAAATAACATAGGTACTTAAAGAAAAGTGGATGGTTGCTATAAAAAGGCATAATTTTATACCAACATACCACAGGATATGTCATATTCATTTCACTGAAAATGACTTAGTAGAACGGTCAGATATAAAACGTCTTAAAGAAACAGCAGTCCCTACTTTATTTATTGGCCAAGAAAAAATTAATGTAGACGTAGTTCAACAGGAACATGCTTATTCCAAATTTACTAAACCCAATGTTGAAAGTGATAAGAATCGTAATGACTAAAAATTAGCACTAACATAATTGAAGACCACGGAGCAATAACAAGACATCTCCATTTTTTGGCACAATTTTTTTTTCAGCTTTTATTATCACAAAAAAAATTTTACGTCGTTTGGTGCAACAATCAGACAAATCCGATCATTAAATACACAGTTATAATACTTATGGAGATGTCTGGTTTTTATTACGGTGCAACAACCAGACATATCCGGAGATATCTTGTTGTTGCACCGTACAATGGTACCACTGTATAAAAACGTGTTTATCAATTTTTTCCATACCACACTTGTCTTATATGATATAGGAATATTATCACAAAATAATAAATAATTAATATTTAGATTTTGTTACTTTTAAGTTTTATTATTTTATTAGTTATTTATAATTTATAATATATATTTTATTTGATTGTTGACTTTTAGTTTTATTTTATTTGTTATAAAATACATATTAGTTTAGTCATGAGTGATATAAGTTTAAATGGTTCGAGCATTGATGATTGGTTTAACGATTCTGATTATAATCCTAATTCGCCGATTGAAGTCTCCGAATTTGAAAATATATCAGATTTTGAAAATGTAATGATCAATCGATCATCAATAACGACTGGCTGTAACAATAGTAATGTGAATACGGAATATGATGAAAATGTACGAGTTATTGAAGATTCCAACGAAGAACAAAGTGACAGTGAGGTACGTAAAAGTAAAAAAAAAATTACGACAAGTAAATACATGGAGACGCAATGTATCAAAAAAATTCTAAAACAAACTAAAATATTATTTTTATTTCCGTCATAGAGCCACTGGACTATACAATGAGTGAGATATCAAGTTGTTTTGTGTTAAGTACCATCAGTTTCTCCAAAAATAAATTCAAAAAGGGAGCTTTTTAAATCTAATGACCTAGAATCTTGCAACTCTGCTGTGTTAGGTTAATGAAACAAGCATTTAAGCATTAGCCATTAAATGTTTATAATTTGAATAAATAATAAAACTTTTTTAATAGACTGTAGTCCACAACCAATGTCTTGTGGAACTAATAAAAAAACAGGAAAATTGTTAAAGAAACTCCGACTAAAATTGGTTTAAGAAAAAATGTTAGCACTTTACGACACAAAGTTAAGAGATTGCAACAGACAGTTAGAAGGCAGAAAAAACAAATTACCTACTAATATACAGGTATCTTCATAGTTAAACAAAATAATATTTTAAACTAGTTATACTTTAGGTTAATACATTCATATGAAATTGTATGTAAATATTAAATAGTCATATCCAACTTACTGTTCAAGTGGTCTTATTATAAGAGTTTATAACACAGACTTCTATAATACATTTTTTTAATACTACTACCTACTGTTTACTACGCTATATAGAAATATGCGCCATGCGGTTTATAATAATATCAGGAGCGTCATTTCAATTTATTATAGGGTAGGGCATAATAATGACCGGCCCAATCAGTGTAAAATTTTTAAGTACCTACACAAAAAAAACCGCTCGCTTCGCTCGCAACATTAATCAACTATAATTCAACACCTATTTTTTTATTGACATAAATTATAAACCAAAACTTCATTCACTTTTGTTAATAATTTAACATATATATTATTCATAATTATCTTCCCCCAAACAAACATATAAATATTTTTAAATACATTTTATGCTGAAAAAGACAAATATTTTTTTTTTTATAACATTAACCACAGTTTCTAAATAAGATATTCATATAATATTATATTAAATTTGTCAATGTTCAATTATTGTGTTTTATGTGTTCTAATGTCCCATGTGCCGGCCCATGTGAAAGAAGCAGCCGGCCCAAAGTTACTTTGAAATCTAGGGTAGGGCAAATGCATACTCCTGCCCCCCACAAATGACGCCCCTGAATAATATAATCATAATATCATAATAACATTTATTTTATCTGCAGTATTATCACAACGATAAGAATTAATAAAATACCATGGCCCACAAGCAACATGGCGGAAAATCGGCGTCTCCCGGCTTGCTTGTCAATTTATACTACAAAAAAGCAATGTAGTTAGCAATCTAGTTTATTATCTATATCTGTGCTCATAGTATGCCATCTGCTATTTTTAGGACAGAAGGTTTGCAATTAAAGTGTATTATCAAATGTTTAAAGAAAAAACTGTAAAATCTGGACTAAGAAACGCATCCGGTCGACCGGAACAACAACTCTCATTGTTTCTAATTATAGGTGTCACACTAGAGCGTTTTATCGGGACCGGTCGATTCCTGTCGCCGACTGACCGCAACATGATGCGGTCGGGCAGGAAACAAATCGGCGGGACGTGTTATCAAAAAACATTATATTATATCGTGTATGCCACACTACGCGTTTTGGCCGCTGCGTTTTCAGTAATCAAAATCTATTATTTTAATATTATAATATTATAATATTATAATATTATAATATAATATATATTATATTAAAAAATTTTAATTACTATACGCTCCAAATATCCATGGTTAGGTTATATAAATACAGTGGCGTCATTTCAGTTTTTTCTAGACTAGGGCGACCATTTACTGATAAGCCGACTGAACTTTTATTTTTGCCGACTAAAATGTATTATATAAAAATTCAATTATGTTTATAAGAGGTGAAAAAGTATTATTCATAATCGTCATTCGTATTCGTCATGATATGACGACTCCGATTATTCGGCTGCACTAAAATAGATTGAATAATATTTATTATTTAATCAATGTTTGTATACAAATTGATAATAATATGAAAATATCTTTTCTTATGGATGGCATTGTAACGACTATAATATTTATAGACTAAACTAGTCCACTAAGGTATTAGTCTAAAAATAATGACGTTTTGTACTTAGTACAGTGTACCGATTTAGCATTTGGGTATGTTAATATGTGCAGAGCGCCCGTCTCCCGTTATCTCAATTTTATCATTTAAATATAGACAATAATATAGTCAATAATTTTATTCATAATTTATTTTCTACAGGTTTAATGGTTTTATTATTATTATTATTATTGTCAACGGGCTCCTAACTGGCGGTTGGCCCAGAATGATGGCAACACGGTGCCCAAACTACCCAGAGAAAAGATTTATAAATACGGGTGGCATATAAGCATTCTGGGGTCCATTTCGGCACCTGCATACAACTGAGCTCTCCGATTGGTCGATTTTAAATTCCCGCCAAAAGTATTATCACCCATAATATGTATTTTATATTTCTTATTAGTTATGTTATTTACACATTCAATTAATTTAAACATTTTAAAAGAATGGTAAATAATAGCCTAATGAATAATATATTTTTATTTACCAATAAGCAAATAAAAATCAATAGCACGAAATCAGTGCCTTACATAGGCGTGCACACGGGTGCAGCGAATGCTGCTTTCGCTGCACCTGAAAATTTATTTTGGATTTAGTGGGCTGGTAAAAAAATATATGGAATGATATTATATAAAACGAATAATTTTAAACATATTATTGAGTTTATATTTTAATACAAAATTTGTTCAGTGTTATTCAAATGAAAAATAATATTATTTTATCAATACAAGTCTAAAAATAGATGGGTAATATTGGAGATATTCGACGTACACTAGATTACAGACACAAGATTGATGCGGTACCGTATGGTACAATATGTACACCGACACCGCGCACCGCGTTAGCTTCTCTCCAGCCACATCCCGGGTGGCGATGATATCGCACCGACACTTTCCTACCTACCTCGGACACCGGGCAGAGGGGGAAAGCTTTCGATGCCGATAAGGTAGCGCACCAGCGGCCGGCGGCTGTGTCTGTGGACGAGGCCCGAATCTTTCGACGGACATCGGCGGTGGCAACATCCAGACCTTTCGTCATCCGAATCCGTCCCCATTTTCATGGATTCTATTGTTTCTTCTTTTTTTTTGTGTTGAAATAAAGGAATCTGTTCCATTCATGAAATACCAGACACGGTTTTTATACCATTATACATTTTTATTGTGCGATCGTGAGTAAAACTACCACACTCCACAAAACGACCGTGTCAAATTGGCTCCCCGAACGGAATCACCCCGGTAGTGGAAAAAAATTAAGGTAAGAGTTTTTTTTCGCCAGTATTACCTCGGATTTGCTATTATTCAGTGTAATAATTAGATATTCCAGGTGTACAATATTTTTGGTTAGGCATATTTTTACTTTTAAAAGTTAATTAGGGAAACCCGTGCGACCTAAAAATATTCGCGAAAAGGTTCGGTCCCGTAGTTACGTAACTAACGACCAACCACCTCTTCACCTATCCGCACCGATCCGCCGATAATAGTACATCACGCCGATTGTGACTTGGGCCGTTACATTCGTGCCATCAGTCACTACTTTTTAATTTCCACGTTTTTACTCACAGTAAAAAAATTTTAAAAAACTTGTAAGTACGAAGAGTTTAGAAAGCTAGAACTCTGAATGACCACGGATGAACGAAATAAAACGACGAGTTTATATTTCTGTATGGATAGTTGAAAACAAAAACAAAACACGAACAAATGGTTGAATTTTGTTCATGTTTTGTTTAATTTTTACTCAACTCAGTATGAAAACATGTTTTGTTTGTGTTTTATTTTTCTCAAACTTAAAAAAGAATGGTTTAAGTTTGGTTTTTGTTTTGTTTCTGTGTCGTCTCTGTGTGGAGCCGGCATAATATTCATTTTTATTTCTTTTATTTTTCCTGAACCTCGTGGCACGTGTTTTGTCAAACTGATTTTTTCACCATGGTAAGTACTTGAACATTTTAGTAATTAATAAATTAATAATTTATATATTTCACTTATTTCCTCATAAATACGGATTTTTAAATTCTTCATAATAATTACAGTATTCTCACAAATAATTAATTCAGTATTTTTAGTAAAATATTATTGTATTCATCAATTTATTGTAAGATTATATCTTATCGGCTGAAATACTAGATCATACAATCATAATAGTTTCTACCACTATAATAAGCTCTACCACAAATGTATATACATTTTATTATAAATTAATATAAACAGTCTATCTTTAGGTAAATTATTATCAATAATTACACAGTCGTTTATTCTCAACCTCTCTTAGTGCTCTTAGTGTTCTGAATGAACTATACATATATATATATATATTTTTTTTTTTTATTATAAATAAAGGCCTCGACAACATGGGTCATTGGCCTGGAAAAGGAAAAAAAACAAAAGTAGTTATATAAACGTAATTTAGCTAGGTGGTACTATAGTGAATACAATGTTTTTTGTTTTGTTTTTTTTATATTTATACAAGTTGGGTGTAAGAGTTAAGGGAGTATTAATTACAGTACAATAAAGAAAGATTGATTAAAATTAAAAAAAAGTTTGGTTATGATAGGGTTAGATAACTACATAGATTACTACAGTAAAAAGTTTAAAGCTACATGGTGTATAAAGGTTAGATCGTTTTGTATAAATTAGTGTCTTTGACAAATTGTAGTGTGTTGTGGATATTTAGTGGCTCGTTGTTGAGGCATTCGGACAGGCTGTTTGGGATGTTGTGTTTGGCTCTTTCTTTGTTGAATTGGCGGCATTCTAACAATAGGTGTTTGATCGAGACTTCCAGTCCACAAGTGATGCATGGTTCAGGCTCGCTATTGTCCATGAGGTGTCTATGTGTATGCCAGGTGTGTCCTATTCTTAGACGCGTTAATATTACGTCCTGTTCACGGTTTAAGGTGAAAGGGTTTGTCCATCTGTCCGTGTTCGGTTTAATCTCCCTTAATTTATTGTCTCTCAGTAGGTTCCATTCCTCTCGCCATAGGTTAGTTATGGTATTTTTGGCCTCTCTTTTGAGGTCATATTTGGAGAACAATTGAATAGTTTCGATGGTCTGATCGTCCGTTGCTTGTCTCGCTGCTGCGTCTGCTCTTTCGTTCCCCTCAATTCCAATGTGGCTGGGTATCCATGTTAATGTTATATGTTTTTGAGTAGTATTGAGAAGGTTAGTAATGTCATTGGTGATTTCATTATTATTTTTTGTATTTTGAATGCTTGTCAATGTACTCAGAGAATCCGTGAGAATATTGAACGAATGGTTTGGCATCTCATTTATTAGTTGGATTGCTTTCCTGATTGCTAAGGCTTCAGCGGTAAAGATGCTGTTCAGGGCTGGTAGTCTGAATTTGTAAACAGAATCGTTTATAATTATCGCAATTATATATATATATATATAATATATATATATGTGTATATATATATATATATATATATATATATATATATATATATATATATACACACATAAGGAGGTACTATGTTTCTAACACGTTTTCTCAAACTATGCAATACATTTATTTTTATTTTTAGGCTGACGATAAAGATAAGACGGTAAGAAAAAGGTCATCCACTGCCAAAATTGATAGTTTTTTTGCACCTCTTTCTAAGAAACCATTAACATCAGCTCCATTGCCACTAGTTACTTCTGCTTTGATTGACGATCATTTAAGCACCGATGCAACAAATAAATTCGTTAAATCTCAAAACCAACCCACAAATTCTAACTTTATATCTAACGAGTTTAAAGCCCAAGCATCACATAGTTTACAAGACTCGGTAAATCAACCCTCAACTTCTGCAGTCATTTCTTATGATATTGGTGATTATATTGGGAAATCTATTGATGATTTCACTAAGCAACAACTACTTTTAAATCATTGGAAACCGCCGAAAAATTATGAATTTCCGTACTCTGAGCATAATAAAATCTATAAAAATAAAATTGATAAAAGGTACGCAAGTCAGAAACATTTAGACACATTTGAATTGCTAGTATTATCTAACAAGTTAAAAGGTTATTTTTGTAAATATTGTTTTTTGTTTGCGACAAAAGGTGGCTACAAAAAGCAAACACCGTTAAGTCAATTGGTAGTTAAACCATTAGTTAATTTTTCTAAGCTTTTTGGTAAAGATGGTTTATTAGATATACACATAAATCATAACTATCATAAAGATGCAGTAAATACAGCTAAAGATTTTCTTGAAGTTATTAAAAACCCACAAATAATAAAGATAGTCACCGTATGCAATTAGTTGAAGATAACCGTCGCCGATTAATTCCAATTATTGAGACGATAATTTTTCTTGGTAAACAAAATATTTCCTTTAGAGGCCATCGCGATGATGGCCCACTTGATTTTAAAAATCAAGGAAATTTTAAAGAACTGCTAAAGTATAGAATTCATGCTGGAGATACAGATTTAGAAAAACATTTACAAAATTCGTCTTCAAGGGCGACGTATATTAGTAAGACTACCTAAAATGGTTTAATTAAATGTTGTGGTGAAGAAATAATGAATATTATTATTCAAAGAGTGAAAAAATCTAAAATATATAGTATTATGTTCGATGAAACAACTGATATATCGCATGAATCGCAACTTACTCTTATTTTACGATATATTCATAATGGTGTAATTCGTGAAGAATTTTTTCAATTTATAGATTTAAGGAAGGAAGTAGCATATGAAAATGAAGATAATATTGAAACTATTGAGCCAATTGTAACTGGTGTAAAAATTGGAGAAGTAGTACTAAATATATTAAAAAACAGTTCATTTGATTTAAATTACTGTGTAGGTATTGCAACCGATGGCTGTATTGTCACGACCTCTGAACAACGTGGAGCTGCTATTGAAGTTCAAAAAGAAGCTGTAAATGCTGTGTATACACTATGTCATAATCATGCACTTAATCTTTCTATATCTAAATCGTCATATGTTCAGAGTGTAAGAAACTCAATAGGTGTAATGAAGGAAATTATAGCTTTTTTTACTGCATCTTCTAAGCGTAATTTTGTTCTAAAAAATATTCTTGGGCACCAACTTAAAGAACTTTGTGAAACTCGGTGGATTGAACGGCATGAAGGTGTTCTACAGTTTCGTGAATCATTTCATAAAATATTCCAAACATTAGAGTCCATTTCACTTTGGAAAGACGCGCTCAGTTCTTCTAAAGCAAGTATGTTACTTAAAACACTCTGTGATACAGAATTTATCATAACTATTGTTTGTTTATCAGATATACTTAACTGTACTCTACCTCTTAGTCGACTATATCAACAAATTAATATTGATTTGAAAACTGCTCAAAATATTTTAAATGATACTCTAACTGTGATTAATGAAAAACGACAAAACTGTGAAAATGAATTTAACCCTACAATGCATGGTGTTGCTCCTCGGCTGGGCAACAACCGATTAAAAAGGTTATAATCAGATATTTATCTATGTTAGTTAGTGTATATTAGCTTTAATCAAAACCAAATATGATGATATATTACGTTATTTACATTCAAACCGATAAATAGCAGTATGTGATTGGAAAAATCAAACTATTTATCGACGGACTGGTACATATGAATGTGACAAAATTCTGGTTTTTTTTTCAATAATTTTAAATCATAAGAAATGTCTATGGATGACAAGAAAAATATACCCGTGTTCATATATGTCTAAAGTTTAGATAATTGCCAATCTTATACAGATAAGTCAAATATTTTATTTTTAAATCAATAATGAACGGTTGCTGCTCATACGCAACAGTATGCATTTAGCACTACACGGGACGTACCTACATGTTTTCCGACGTATTTTATTTCCGTATTTTTGCGCGTTTTATTATTTTACTTTTTGCATTATAAATTCGTACATTTTTTCATTATGTGTAGAAGACATTTGTGTGATAGAGAAATTGTAAAATTGCTGGAAAATGAACCTCCATCTGATTCTGAAGACGACTTGGAATCTGGCGACGAACAAGGTATATATATAGATGATGATATAGTTGGTTTAGAGGAACTCGATAAATTTTTGGAAAATATTGATGACGGTGAATTAGATCCGTTCCTTAATTCTATAAACTTATTAGATAGTAATTTGGATATAAATATTGACATGGGAGATGTTGTATGTGAACCTGACGACCAATCGATATCTCTTCCAAACTTTATTTCTGTACAGCCGCATACAAAAAATAAAACTCCAGACCTCAAAATTAAAAATTTAAGAAAAAAATCCAAATTAGATATAACCACACCTCCTTTTGTTGCTAAGCCTCAGTCTAAAATAAAAAACAAAAAAAAACAGAAGTTGGATATTTCATGGAAACACGAAAAATTGTCTACCCAACATGTAGAATTTACTGGTAACTTTGAACTTTCAGATAAAATTTTAAATTTAAGTACTCCGTATCAAATATTTGACTACTTTTTCCAAGACGATTTAATTGAACATATTGTGTATGAAACTTTGATATATAGTGTACAAATAAATCCAAATAAAAATGAGATAAACATGTAGATAAACAAATAATATAAACTACAAACTATGATAAAAATTTTGAATGATTATCAAATTGAATACCGAAGTACCTACGCCCAGTAAGTCAAGAGAGACACCTACCGACATGTCGTAGTTGGCATACTTTAAAAAAAAAAAAAACGCCGGGTACGCGAAGTATGCCGTAAGGTAAGTTTTTACAGTTACTACAATACATAATACCTACCTATTTATATTTCATAAAGTGATTATTATTTTATGTGGGAACTACTTTCCGTTTACTTGTATAATGAAAATATTCTCCTAAAATGTACTTTTTTTGCATGAAAAGTGATTAACACCAAGACAATAATTAGGTAGGTAGGTTAACCTAACCCTAACCAAATGGTGCACAATGGACATATATACAGGTATTATACACTATACAGCTTGAACTAGAAAAAAAATATTTTTTTTTCGTAAACATCTTGCTCAAAAATAAACTCATGTAGGTACCTACTTCTTACTGAATGTTATACATTACTTAACAACAATATGGTTGGTACTTGAGTAAACGTTTTAAATAATTTTTCATAGTGGTTAAAATGTTTTTTAACAAATGTGTTTTTTAAACCATAATATATTAGATAGGTACCTACTCTAGATTTTTTAGTACACCTACTTCATTGAAATTACATTTTTAATGTGCAACAAAATATCTTAACATTTTATTAGAATAAATAATTTTATAGGTAGATACTTATCAAAGTAAATTATTTATTTAATTATATGTAAAGATTATAAACTTATAAAGTTAATTAAAAAATAATATTATTTTACCTACCTACCTACCTATATTGTTTCAGTACAACGTATACACAGGTATAACATTTTATTCACTCATGTGTGATAATTATCCAATCCTGGCTAGTGTCTGTAGATAATCTATTTTATAATACCTAAACCTATAGTAGGTACTTAATTTAATAAGTACCTATCGAGTTTGTACTTACAATGTATTAAATTATTTTTTTGAATATTTTATTCTTAGGGTAAACCGTCCAAACGATGGGTAGTTGTCGTTTTCACTGATGCGAAAGATTTTAGCGTTGTACCTGTTAATAGGCTGTACTTGGATTTAAATCAGGAAACTTTAACGGAGTTTAATTTATCATCAGTTCAATGTTGCAGATGGCCACTTTGGAGGGTGACTAGTGGTGACTTGATAAAAGCTGATAATCCAGACAAAACATTGTCATTGTACAAAATAAAAATTATTAATAATAAAATATATGGTAATTATTTTGTATTAATATTAATAACTATAGTCTAATTTTAATGTATGATTACTTCTATTTTAGCAACTTTTAAGCAGGCATGGTATTCGCAAGTAGAGTTGGAGACCTCTACTGCTGAAAACGAAGAAGTCCCGAAAAAAAAAAAAAGAAACGTCTTCCAAGTTCATCTTCAGATGATAGCAGTATTGAAGGTATTTTGATTTACATATTATCAGGTATAAGATTTTTGTAGAAAATTTATTTATGCGTTTTTGAGTACTATAAAAAAACCTGATCAAATGAATATTTTTTATGTAAGAATTATACCTAATTTTTTTTTTTTTTTTGTTATTTATAGATAGTAGTTTGTCTATAATGTCTGTCAACAGTAACAGTTACTTACTTCCGAATACAGATGTACCTAAACAGTTCACAGAGTTGCAAGTAAATGTTACATCTAATCATCAACTACAAATTCCTATTTATCAGCCGAATCAAATGAATTAACTGCATTACCATCTGGCTCTAATGAAGACCATACATTTTCACCAGGCAGATACAATTAGGTACTTAATAATTTTTTTATTTAATTTTAGCATCAACTAAAACTTATAAATTGTTATTTCTTTTTTTACTTAATTTATTTATAAACCACAGATTTTAATTTTTATACTTTCATAGGATGTGAAAAATCGTTTTTATTGTAGATTGGATTACTATTTTAAAAAAATATTATATTTCTAATGTAATTGTTACTAATTAAATAATAATATAATTAGTTACTTAATTTTGCTAATTATTTTGTAATTAAAAGTTTTGATAAAGAATATTCAATTGTGAATAAGTATAGAATATTTTCATGTTTATTTCATGTTATGTTTTAAATAAACAAATAATTTAGTTTGTAATACTTGCATCTTGTTTTTAACTTTTACACATTAAACATTTAAATTATGCAATTTAGAATTTTTTACTATATAAATTAAATAGGTAATCAAAGTAATAAAATCATTCAAATCATTAAAAAAAAAAAAAAAAATCAGTCAACTTGCAAAACAATGTAACACAGTAATAACAATATAAAAATTACAATATTTATACTAAATAAGTAGGTAAAATCTACCTAGTAGATACATAGTTAACATTGTATATGTAATATTGTTATAAATTTATAAAAATAAGAAATTCAATAATAACAATTTATTGAATACCACTCTTTTCTTGTATATATTTTGAGGTTTTAGTAAACTCTTATGTTAGGTTTTTTGTTCGTTATTTATCAGTTGTGATAACTTACAATAAAATTTTGAGTAAAAAAATAATGTTTTTTATAATATTATACTTTAATTACTTGATGATGTACAAAAAGTAGATGAATAAAATGTAATATTTCAAATATGTAATATAAACTTATCAAACATTCAAAAACAAAAAGCAACGCCAGTTTGGTTCTAAAAATGGCTAAATTGGGCGCTTTACTTCTGCGCCAAGTAAGTAAGCCAATTACCAATTTTGTCAAAGAATGTGCGATCAAGTCTCCAGTGTTTCGATTTTATGTATGTATGCCACCTGCTCAATTTTACAACTGGTGTGGAGTTAAAACGAGGATGTATTACATGAACCTCGACACAGCTGGTAAGGTCAAACCTCTAAGTGAAACCAAGGCTATTGAACTAGGATCAAAGTTACTAGGTGGAGGCATTATATTTGTTGTTGCTGCTGCTTTAATATTATTTGAGTATAATAGGCAAGTACGTAAAAAACTCGCCAAAGAAGAAGTGCGTTTACAAGAACTTGAAGATTTGTATAGTACCTTACTGGATTTGGGTTTACAAACTGAACAACATAAAGCTGAACTAACACATTTTACTTACCTTGTTGATGACTTAAAATCTGATATGAAGATCAAATGTGCAGCAAATACTTATTTAGATATAGCACTACTACTAATGATATTCATGATGATACTAAACAACAACGACCAACAAGATGACAACTTCTAGTGAAATAAATGAAAATTTAATTTTTAAAAGCATCAAAATTCTTATTCAATAAGTACTACCAGTTTAACTTTTTCTTATTTTTTAGTAGAACTGTTATTTATATTTTATAAACATGTGAAATAAACTGATCAATTGTGTAAAAAAAAATATAAATGTATTATACATTTGTTTATAATATGTGCCAACCCTGCTTTTTAGTCAAATATCTGATAGATTTTTTGATTTTGCTAAATGATCATGATATTTAGTTTTTGATTTTATAAATTTGTAAGGTTAGCAAAAATGTTTTGAAATAATGGACTAATTTGTTTTATTGGTAACAGCTGATTTCTCCACTACCAACTCCACATTATTTTGAACCAGTTTATGAACCATATGTTCCCTCGTCTTCGAAAAATTCACAGTACAACACATGCATTATTGGTAAAAATTAGTATAATTTTCTTTTTTTAATTTGTTTACTTAAACTCATTTATAATATCACTTCATATTTTTAAATATTAATTTGCTGAAATGTGTTACTTTTGTGCAGATAATAATATGAGTATAAATCAGATGGTCAGTGAAACATTAATTAAAATTCAAAAAGAGCTAATATCTAATAACTTTTTATTGAAGCGCTTATTATCAAAAGTTGAAGTCTTAGAACTTAATTCTAAAAATAATTCAAGCTCTACAACAACTAACAATAACTACATTGATTCAAGTTTTTTATCACTATTTCCAATCAAAAACAAAGAAGAATTTTTATCTATTGAAAATAAAATTATCAATGAGCCTGATTTTATTTCTAAGCTAGTAGGTACTTTGCGCATATATGTTTTTTTTAAAGTCTCAAATTCTTATGTTAGTATCTCATAATATTATTTTTTTTTAATCTTATAGGAATCATTTATCAGAAGTATTGGCGGGTGTGGCACTAAAAACAACATAACAAGAGTTTTACAAAAATTATTTATTGAAGAATTTGCTGTAATAGCCACTTTTACTGGTCGTGGGAAAAATATATCCGTAGCTTTACGCTCTTCAGAAATAATTAAACTGGTTTAAAGTAAATGGTTTCTATCATATTCATGTATATATAAATTTATATCATGATCATGCAAATCACAATTTTTATATAATATGTGAAAATTTTATTTTTATATAGATAATTAAACAAAATTCAAAACATGTAATGACAGATTCTGAGTACGAAAGTGTAGTTGCTAATTGGTTAAGGCATGGAAATACTCGATTGAGTAGAATCAAATGATTCAATTATGTTTATTTATGCAGATATTTTTTTTTAAAAGATGAACTTAAGTACTGTATTAGAAAATTTTAATTAAATGTATTAATCCAAAATCATTACAAATTATACATTAGGTAACTAATGTATTAAATTTATTATATTATACATATTTATACTAATACATTTGCATACATTTTCAGAAAAAAAAACACTTATTTATTTATCTCTGAAATTTTATTTGTTTGTTTGATTTTATGATTGTAATGTAAAGAAAAGGAAATATATATCAGCCGTATCATCAAAATATTTTCAACAACTATTAAAAGCAGAACAAGACAAGTTTGTTATTTCAGCACAAAGAGCAAATTTGAGCAGTATGAATATTGTACCAAATGTGAGTAGTAATTATGATGTAATGTGTAGTGTTAAAAGTGTTATACCACAATTATCAATATCAGATAGTGATATTATGACTCCAGAAGTTAAATGTTGGAATATGTTGCATAAGCTACATGATTCAAATAATTGTACCCCTTGTATTAATATTTCTAGTGAATTCCAAACAACTAATGACATACCATATATCCTATAGCCTAAAGTTCTAAAAGCCAACTGTAGCCCTTATTGATTTCAGTCATTAATTTTAAAGAACTATCAAATAATGTGGTTCCCATAGGAATTTTCCATGGATTTCATAAGCCCCAGTCAATAGAAGAATTTCTTAATCCATTTATTGTTGATTTATTAGAGGTTATAGATAATGGTTTAACTATAAATGATACATTATTTACCCTAGAAATATCCAATATATCTTGTGATGCTCCTGCGAAGGCCTTTTTACTTAATGACAAAAGCCATAATGCTTATTTCGGATGTTCATCTTGCACTCAATAGGGTACATACCTTGAACACCATATGACCTACCCTGGTTTAGATTCACCGTTGAGGACCAATGAGACTTTCCGAAATAAAACTGATGAAGATTACCATAAAAGTGATAGTCCATTGATTTGTCTACCAATTAATATAGTTAACACAGTTGTGTTGATTACGTGCATAATGTATGCTTGGGTGTAGTAAAACGATTAATAGAAATGTGGGTTAAAGGCAATAAACAAGTTAGATTAGAAATAGTAAAAAATAAAAAATAAATATTGAATTAAAAAATTAAGACCTTACGTACCAGCAGAGCTTGGTCGCCTACCTAGACCAATAGATGATATTGAATACTATGAGGCTACAGAGCTGAGGACATTTTTATTATACTCTGGTCAAATAGTCATAAGAAGCAACTTAAATAAAAAATTTTATTCTCATTTTTTAATATTAGTGTATGCAATTAAAATTTTAATGTGTACTGAAACTTGTTGTTCATTTAATGATTTAGCATCTCAACTTCTCAAACTATTTGTTAAAGATTATTCAAATCTATGTGTCTCTCATTTAATAACATATAATGTACACAGTTTGATTCACTTGCCAATGTTTGTACTCATCCATGGTCCATTGGATAATTTTAGCTGTTTTCGCTTTGAAAATTATTTATATGACATTCAAAAATCTATAAAATCTATTAAAAACCCATTAAAAGAAGTCTACAACAGAATAATAGAAAAACAAAATATATTATACAATGAGCTTCCTTCTCAATTATTATCTCAAAGCCCTACTTTAAAAAATGAAATAAAATATAACACTTCTTCTCTACTTTTTAAAACTACTGACATACTTTTTGAAAAAAATAATTTACCAATTTCTAATATTTTAATAGATATTCTTAAAGAAAAAGATAGGAATATAATGTTATAAGATGAAAGAATAGTATCTGTATATCATATTGTTCAACCCTATAAAAAACCCGTACAATTGTTTGTAAAACAGTTTCTTAATTATTCTGAATCAACTACGCAACCACTATCTTCATTTAAAATTGGTGTATACATTCTTAACACTTCTCAAATGTCTGATATGTTTCATATCAGCTTAGAAAATATTAAATTTAAATGTTTTTTTGTTAGATTATCAAACGAATCGGCATTTATTTCTACATTATGTCATGATGCAGCTTAATGATTGAATGTAGTATGTATCAAAATATAAATTTTGTAAGTTATATTTTTTGATGAATTGCTTTTTTTGTTTGATAATTTTTTATTGTATTTTGTTGAAAAGAGAATAATAAAATACGATGATTTTTTCACATTGTGTGTTAATTTTATTTAAACATGATCCAATCTCTCTATATTATATGGTATTATTAAAAAAAAATATTTTTACTTTTTCATGAAGATAATGAGTTCTTCTAAACAAGTGTGTAGGTGTCTACGAGTTATCAGATTACAAAAAGGAATTAAAAGTGTAAAGTTAGTATACTAAAAGTGGTATTTTAAATACAATACCTAATAATTCTTAACTTGTATTAATGTATTAGTACTTAACTTATAAATTCTGAAGTCCAAACTACAAGTTATAAATCATTTTTTATTTGTTTAATGAGCAACTGATTTATTGTATTTAATTTGAATTTTTAAATATTGAGTTTATTTTGTTCTTTAAATTTATAACAGTCACATTGTATATAATATATTTATATATATTTTAATTTTTAAAGAAATACTATGCTTAATGTCTAATGTGTATGGACACAACTAGACATTTGAACAAGGGGATGCTTAAGCTACAATTTTTTTTTTTTTTTGCTCATGTGTAAACATGACCACTAAGGAAAAACAAATACCTTTAAAAGTCATTTTTTGTGTAATTTTTAATTTATTTTGTGTATAATATGTATAATTATCTTTTAAATTAGTAATTCTTTTTACATTAAATATTTTTAAATACAATTTTGGGGTGCTAAGGACTTTAAGCACCCTCCCTAGTAGTGTCAATACTATGTGGTCCCATGATAATATGCATAATATTATAATACACTAGGTATTATGTTGGAAATTAATAATACCCAAACTATTACAAATTCCAACAGCTTATGGATGTTACATAGAAACAAATATTTTATGCATTATTAAGTTTGTATTAAACTGTTGTTGGACCGGTTTGGTCGCGACAAAAAACAACCATTTTTTTTTTTTTTGTCGCATTTCCCAATGGTGTTAGCAATATCCAACCAAATATTATCCTTATGCTCAGCGTCTTTATATTTGACGTGAGATAAATCAAATAACTACTCATTTTTCCGAAGACAACTCGTCAGACCAAATATTTTTGGCCGCTAAACATTCGTTGCGATTCGTGACGTCTCGCGACACCCGACAAACCAGGTCGTGCATGCATGCGTGTTTTCGATCGGTCTCTCGCGGTTCCGACCACGACGATTACCGTGTGCACGATTCGCTATACGGCCAGTTTGGTCGCGACAAAAAACAATTTTTTTTTTTTATTTGTCGCTCGTTTTGACCACGGCGTCACGAAGACAACTCGTCAGACCAAATATTTTTGGCCGCTAAACGTTCGTTGCGATTCATGGCGTCTCGCGGCGACCGACAAATCAAGTAGTGCGTGTTTTCGATCAATCTCTCGCGGTTCCGACCACGACGATTACCGTGTGCACGATTCGCTTATACGGCCGGTTTGGTCGCGACAAAAAAATCAACCATTTTTTTTTTTTTTTTATTTGTCGCTCGTTTCGACCACGGCGTCCGAAGACAACTCGTCAGACCAAATATTTTTGGCCGCTAAGCGTTCGTTGCAATTAATGGCGTCTCGCGGCGACCGACAAATCAAGTCGTGCGTGCGTGCGTGCGTGCGTGTTTTCGATCGGTCTCTCGCGGTCCCGACCACGACGATTACCGTGTGCACGATTCGCTATACGGCCGGTTTGGTCGCGACAAAAAAATCAACCATTTTTTTTTTTTGCCGCTCGTTTCGACCACGGCGTAACGAAGTCAACTCGTCAGACCAAATATTTTTGGCCGCTAAGCGTTCGTTGCGATTCGTGGCGTCTCGCGGCGACCGACAAATCAAGTAGTGCGTGTTTTCGATCGGTCTCTTGCGGTTCCGACCACGACGATTACCGTGTGCACGATTCACTACGGCCGGTTTGGTCGCGACAAAAAACAACAATTTTTTTTTTTTTTATTTGTCGCTCGTTTCAACCACGGCGTCCGAAGACAACTCGTCAGATCAAATATTTTTGGCCGCTAAGCGTTCGTTGCGATTAATGGCGTCTCGCGGCGACCGACAAATGAAGTCGTGCGTGCGTACGTGCGTGTTTTCGATCGGTCTCTCGCGGTTCCGACCACGACGATTACCGTGTGCACGATTCACTACGGCCGGTTTGGTCGCGACAAAAAACAACATTTTTTTTTTTTTATTTGTCGCTCGTTTCGACCACGGCGTCCGAAGACAACTCGTCAGACCAAATATTTATGGCCGCTAAACGTTCGTTGCGATTCATGGCATCTCGCAGCCACCGACAAATCAAGTCATGCGTGTTTTCGATCGGTCTCTCGCGGTCCCGACCACGACGATTACCGTGTGCACGATTCGCACTATACGGTCGGTTTGGTCGCGATAACGAATGACGGCAATGTGCACGTCGTGTGCGCTTGCGACCGATCCATCGGTCGGTCGGTCGGTCAGCTCGAATAATCGGCTGAGTCGCAGCGTCACTGGTCGCCGGCGGAGTCCGTCCGACGACTCTTCGGCCTTCCGGCTCACGTCGACGCGAACGAAAGCTATCGCCCGTGGTGGTGGGGCAGATTCAGGCGGTGTACATCGATGACTGGTGAGCCGGTGGATCGGGCGATTCCAAAGAGACTGCAACGCGTCATGTCCCTTCGTGCCGTCGCGTCGCCCGACGAGCTGCCACCAAAGCCCGCGTGCCGTTTGAAAATGCTCTCTCCTCGAAAGTAAATGCACGGGCTCGTCCCGGCAGACGGCCGGAACTGGTTCCGAACGGTTTTATAGTACTTCAAATCTTGAAACGTAACTTTTTCGTTAAAAGCAAACAGTTTCGAGTGATTTCTGACCTAGTTCAATGATCTGATGAGGAAAATCGTTTATTTATTATCGTGTGACCCGATACCGGGCCTCTGCCCGTCACTCGTCAGTGGTGATTTAAGGTGTCAAAAAATTTGTATTTTATTCGTTTATTTTCGTTTTTTCTTTACGATTTCCGAACTTCAATCGTGTTTTGACGATATATTTGGTTTCTCCGTTCTTTATTCGATTCGTACCTACCTATAACGAATTCAGGATTTTATATCCATTATAATATAGAGAGCGGATTTTATAAAATTCGTGCGAATTAAATCATTAAAGAAAAGACTGTAATTAAATAGTAAAATTGTGTGATTGCACCAAAAAGTATGTTGAAATAAAAAAAAATGCACTACATAATGCAAAGTTATAAATACAAAAAAGATTATTCATTGTTAATGATCTATACTTAGTTAGGTAACAATAATACGCTGAATATTTATTAAACAAATAACCATCTTATCATATCATTTCAACTTCAACATTTTTGTACTGATTACTAGCAATATTTTATTTTATAATTATTTAATCTTAAATATAATTAAATATTTTAATTATCATTATAAATCATGTAATATAAATTATAATCATTTTTAATTACAGAAATAAAAATGTATTTTTATAATTAATTTTTAAATAAATCTGATAATTTTAAAAATGCATAGTTATTCTTAAAAAGCAATTATTATTGTTCGTTGAGTTCATTATTTTATAACTATGGATTTTGAATAATACCTTAGACATCAACATACAATTATTGTATGGTGATATAATAACAATAAAAAATATATAAATTAAGAATTCCAATTGAAAAAAATGTAATTATTATGTAACTATATTATGTTATTAACACTAAAATTTGATCGATCTTTAATATATAATAATGGTTGAACAAATAATAATATACTAGACACCTACACAATAAATAGACTAGTAACAAAAAATATTTTGAATGATAAACTGTATAAAATTATTATTGCCGTGCTTTATAAGTACGAAATTTCAAATAATATGTTGGTTTGAGATCAATCATACTCTTAATACCAAATACATGATACATAAATGAGACGGTATCTGCTGTCTGACCTAATGTAAATTGAAAACAATAAAACATTAATTTAGTTTTAAGATGCCAAATTTCGGAATCAATTACAGGATTTCGATAAAATTTATTGATTTTGTTACGCATTGCATTCAACATAATATATATATATACATAGTGTATATATACACTATAGTGTTATATGTTGGGTACTGTCCACTTCACGTGACGTACGAGTTAGAGTAGATCCTGTAGTAAGGATTGTGACGTTTCATAATAAACGCGCCTTACGTGATTCCGTAATACAGTAAATGTCTTGTCGTCTGTTAAAATCAAACATTATACAAATAACGAACGTCGAAGACGGTTGATTATCGTAAGACGGGATCGTGCCACCTACGCGTACACAACACATTGCATTTAGTTTTTTTCCCAAATTTATTGAATATCGGTTATGTGGTTAGGGAAATAAAATTAAAATTGTGCTGATGTCGATTGTCGAGACACCGGCTCGTTTGTCGAGCGTTTCTATGTGTGAAAAAAAAAATGAAATAAAAATGTCTGCGATGGTCTGGCGGGTGCGAGAGGTTTTGTAAACACGCGACGTAAGCGATTACACGACACGCGTCTCAAGATTATCGGTGACTGTTAATATTATTTTTATTTTAAAAATCGTTCCATCAAAATTACGCCGTTATAGTCGGTGTTATCGCAAGTCGCGACAGCGTATCGGGATGTTGATTATCTATACTAGCGATATTTTTTTATTTTTTTTTTTAATATGTCTCGTATCCACCCATTTGGTTTATTCGCGGTTTGCCGCTACCAAATATTACGACGACTGTTATCTAGGAAATATAAAAACTACTTATTTACTTTAAATTTAGCAATGAGTAAAATAGATACGTTTGGGGATTATTGAAACATCGCATTGAATCCGCATACAGAATACAGGTACAATAAAGGTGGTAATCGTACGCCTAGTAATGAATATAAATCCAGAAAAAATTGCCTCATGTATTTAAATAGAAATTTACGAGTCACATTTCACAAATTAATTATACTCCACTTCTTACTACAACACTACTTTTGGATTGGTTTTTGAAAAAATCGAAAAAAAGACATTTCACAAAGCTAGACGCTCGAATACTTAGTATAAAATATGTGTTTTGTTTCGATAGCGTCGAACGACACCGTCTTCCCACCGCAATCGAGAAAAACGTCTGGTGTGGACTGTTCAAATAATTACAAGTGTTGCGTTGATTTTGCGGTGAGTGCGTCGCTGCCGTATGCGATGAATGTGTTCCACACCTTAGTCACCGATATATTATTATGTACATATTGTTATCGTGCACACGCGTACACACACTAACGCACACAGTTGACGTTGGTTTGAATGTAATTTATGGTAATGTACATTATGTGTCACGAAAATCTTAAATCTAAACGAATAATCCGAAAATCCAACAGGCGCACGCGTCTATTTATACATATTCAGACCTCCGCCACCGTACGCTCGTATTTCGTTATCAGGCCCTGAGATTAAGGGATGACTGCAAAATGCTCATTTATGTACATAATATATTTATATGTCTATACAGTGTATGTATATTTATACATAATGTAGTCCCTCAGGCTCAAAAGGTTTAAAGGACCTGCTAGCATGGCAACAACGCCGAAAGCTCGCGTTTTTTATTCCATTTTTTACTCGCGTTGACAAATTTCCAAGGTTTTTACATGACTTTACAGTGAGGCTTTTATTTTTCTGTTTTCCAGATAATATACAATATTAAGTGACAGGTGAAAATACATGTGATGTACTACAACATATATGATTATTGATTTGTTGATGTACCTATCTCTAGTACCTATATCTTATTGTATTTTACAATTAAAAATACCCATTACATTTAGTTTAAAAATTATTTAAAAATTTACGGTTACCTTAATTTGTCTAATATAATTCGTTTTTAAATATTTCATTGAAAACATACTGACAAAATGTCAGATAAATATTATTTTAAATGGGCACATTAATAACATTGATTATTTATTGTTTAACATGGAGGAAACTTGAAGGCTTGAAGGTATAACAAAAAATTTGCGTTTCTTATAATTATCAAATTGATTTTGTATTCATGTGTTAAGTTGACAATTTTGTATATTATTTTGAAATAATTAACTTTCATCTTGACTTCGAAATCCCGTTAAGATATTTTTTTGACTATGCTTAATAAATTTCACTACGATTTTTAAGCCACCGGATTATGCAATAAAATAAACCGACAAAAACTCCATCAAACAATAAAAATCTAATATAGGTACCTGTAAAAATTATAACAGCTAAACGTTTATCAATCCGATCGGATCGCTAACGAGTTTGCAATGTTTATCGGCTGTGGTATTAATCGGACGTCCGCTGTGTATGTTATCACTTATCATCAATTATTTCATCACATCATCAAAATTACGACTTTTCCAGCTTTTACGTGCCATCGCCTGTCATCAATTCATAGTAGACCTATTCAACGGCATCGTCGTCTCCATCAAGAGCATTTGAATCTGCGTAGAAATGAATATCACGCTGCATCATCATCGTCTAAATGTTCAATTTCACTTTCTGAATAGTTTCTTCAACAACACGAATAACATGACAAGTGTGTACACATAAACACGTATTTCTAATTAACCAGATTTTATACATTATATAAATCCTACAGTTCCCCATATACAAAACACGACGGTTGTACACTGATTACTATTATATTATTGAAATATGTGTTCTCTCTGAATATCTGTTCTCTTCGGTGACAGGTTAATCACCCCTCATCTCATTCCTTGTAAATACGACACTCGTAGTGTGTTTTGTGCATTTTGATATTTTCGTTAAAAATGTGTTTTTAAACGTCTAAAAATAAATCGTTTGATATAAATAGATAGGCATATAAATGAACTGTATTTCGAATTCAATTATTCTCGCACACACATTTGTGGTTCGTTCACTACTAACAGTACACATAACACGAAATTTTTGCGGAATTTATTTTTCAATAACGTAATGAGTAGGTATCAAAATGAAATTACAGTTACATCAAAATTAATTCGGATGGAGTCGGGTTATCAGTGACGTTACTAAGAGAAACATGAGGGCGCGGTAGCTCCCGGGCCAGTCAGCTTGTGGGGCCCGAAGTAATCAAATGTTTTCTTTTAACAATATATATCATTGAAAAATTCATTATTTTTTCTTTAATTCAAAATTAATTGACGTTCATTATGAGCATTATTATTTTAACGTCATATGTTGTGTCTCATAAAAGTGTGAATATTATTATCAATGTAACGTTAATGTGTATATGACACTACGATGAAATGTGAAAACAATAATAATAAGATTTTCATATTTTTATTGGCATTACTTTTAATCGTCGAATAAAGAAATAAATACGTCAAATACAAAAACTACTTTGGCAAATAAGAAGCCAAGAAAAATAGTTTAAGTTTTGGATTTTAAACTTATTTAAAATTGTTTATTTATTACACAAATGTATTTGTGTGATTGTGTGTGTGTGTGTGTGTGTGTGTGTGTGTGTGTGTGTGTGTGTGTGTGTGTGTGTGTGTGTGTGTGTGTGTGTGTGTGTGTGTGTGTGTGTGTGTGCATGTACAATAGCCACGGTCGCGGCAAAAGCATACGACAACTTCTCCACCGACGAGCGTATACCGCGTATAAAAGTCCGACCGCGCGATAACCTCCACTCGCCGAGCGACTAAACAAGCCGACCGGTATCGCGTGGTAGGCTGGTAGCTGCCAGCGAGTAACAGTCGTAGAGTACAGTCACAGACGCGGACGGGACTACGACATACGTCGACGCTGAAACGGCCACCTAATATGCTTCTCCTCACCCCCGACGCGCTAACTCGAGTGATCGTTCGACGGTTCACAGTCGAGAACCGCTTCATTCATTTTTATTTATATATTTTTTTCAATATTGGCGTTAAAATACAGGGGCCAGTGTGATGAAGTGTCAATCATCAGTATATCGACGAAGCACAGAATTTTCCATTCTTTATTCAATTCGAATACCAATAACGAATTAGTACGTAGGACGTCGTTCTAAAGACCGGACTTGATTGCATTAAAAACACAAAATTTTCATGATGAAATGTATGATGTATGATTGCACCCAAAATATGTTAAAATAAAAAAATATAATACAAAAATTATACCAACGAAAAAGTTTAATTTCTTACCTAAATCTAATAAAATTAATACAAAATAAAATATTAATGCTATTAGTATGAATTAAAATCGAAACATAAATTAAAATTAAATTAATTGCACAAAACAAAAATGGAAAAGTTATACAAAAAAAAATGTTAATTTTTCTAATACAATAAAATTACATTTATTTAATATTTTATATCCAAAATCATCAAATATTAACTTAAAAACTGCTCTTTAAAGCCGAAAATCTTAGAACTAAAACTGTTAATCAAAAGCCATTGTGATTTTAACACTGACCATGAATGCATTACAATAAATAAAATAATATTAAAATAAAATTAAATAATATTAAATAATATATGATAATCAATTAGAAATAATCGATACTATACTCACATAAATACAGTCACAGGTTATAAAACAATAAATATAAATTATATATTGTGTATTGTCCATCCGTGTAATAAAAAGTTTGTCCTCCCTCCCTCAAATAAATATGATCATTTCATCGCCAATATTTGAATTTTAATTTAAATGAAAAAACAAAATAGGTATTGGTTTTATAAACTGCCAATCAAAACAATGTTTCGTAAAATTAGACATTTTCCTTTAATCTACTTCTGTTTATAAAAGAAATACATACTCATAGTTTTCACACGTTATACTTTAATAAACTTTGGAGCATATGATGCATTTTATGGTCAAACTATATAAAAAATAGTATAAATGTGTTTTTGACAATGTAACGTATAGTTGTAATAAATAATTTATGTGACTACTATAATCTAATTAAAAATACTATAATAAATTATCGTTTTGGCATAGTAATATTATTAACAAATGTGTATTAAATTTTTTTATTGAATTGACCAAGTTGTATTAAGTATTTTACCTAATGTAAAAATCACAGTCGATACATATCGTATTTTGGTTATTTTAGTGGCAAATTGTTGTTTTGTCCACATATTTTATTGTATATATACACTTAAAACGTCTACAGAAACTTATGAATTACGATATTGTATGACTTTTCGTGATTTATCCATAATAATCATGAAATGAGTTATAATACATTTATACTAAAAATACGTTATTCTATAAAAACATTATTATTTTTTATATAGACCACTTTAAAACGTGATACGATAACATGTATCATGCATGTATAGCCATGCGGTTATAAATATACATTTTATTCTTGAAATATGCAATTCGCGTCAAAATAAATTTAATGATTACACACACTAAAATATATTATGTAGGTAAGTAACCTTAGGTTTCACACTCAAAGAATGTAAGAATTGGTGTGCCTTAAAGTTTTTTTATTAGAAAACACAAATACAAATTTATCACGGCCTTCTGTTGAACAATTATTTTTTATAGGTACTCGTAATGACATTGAATTGTTCTATTATTGTTTTAATAATAAAATATCAAAAATAAATGTTATGTTTATAGCTTCAATATTATATATCAATTTAATCGACGGTCGAACGAGCATGGATGGTCTAACAAGCACCAATGCATTTAATGTTGAATATCATGGAAAACTAATCTCAAGAAAGCTTGAATAAAATTTTCATAACAAAATGGCAACAAACATAATACAATAGCTGAACAACGTAATTAACAAAATATCTCTTCACTCTTAGAGTGTAATATCTGTTGGTGTTTATATCTATTATACTATTATTTTAGTTAGAATTATATAAAATAATAAATTTGCTATGAATACATAATATGTATTTGACTATCGCATCCTCAAAAATTGATGTTTTTTAAGGACTTACTTTGCAACATGGGTATTCTTCGTTTCTCGGACTAGATATTGGTGAGGGGTGTAATGCATTTTTTAGAAACAAAAAAATCATTTCTTTTGTACCACTATTTTGAACAAATAGCTTCAAAGTAAAAATATATTGTTTATATATTTTACCATTTCTAGTCTAATTGTAGGTAGTTTTTTTTTCCGCAAAATTCAAATATGTTTTAAAAATGTGATGATTGGATGGATTAACATTTTTTACATACATTTAAAGTTGAAAATTGACGAACAAAAGTTAAAACAGTTGATACAAAAAAAAAATTGTGTGAGTATTTTATAAAAAAAATCCTGTATAACGTTATTTGAGATTTTTTCATCATCGTTATAGCTACATACCATGTAACTAAATAGGTAAAATCATATTGAAAAATACAAAATACTTTCAAAGTTAAACTTTTAGCCCAAAAAATGTCGAATTTTTTTTAAATTTCTTGCTGACTACGTAAATTAATATATATCATAAATACATAAATAAAATGTAAATTTTATATTAACATTGCCTGAGAAGTTATAGCTAAATAACTAAAGTCGATTAAGTAAAAGTCTCGTTTATGGTAAAATTTACCGTTTTTACTCGATTTTCCTGAATCCTGAAATCAAAAGTTAATTTATATTTTACTACGAGAAATATTATTTAATTAATAATAATAGTAATAACATTATAATTAATTAATTTTCAGCCATAAAATCTCCGTTTTAACTTGTATTATAATTTTTGAGAACTATTTTTTAAATGCTGAAATCCATGTACCGTACTAATCGAACTTCCGATAGTACACAGTAGTACAGTAGTACCGACCGATCCGGATGCACTATACCCTATTTTAAATTTTGAGGAAAGCGAAGTATCTTTTAGTTTTACAATAATGTTAATTTCTATTTTTTTTTTTTTTTTTTAACTGTTTTCAGGTAGTTATAGTGGTCCAAAAGTTTCATCAAGCAATTCTATATATTATCATAAATGTCATCTATTTGGCACGAGAAGATCATTTTCTCTATTCTCGATGGGGTTTTCAGACGTGAGGAAAAACTACCGAAAACCCAGTAAAAACAATAAAATTTACCGTAAACGACACTTTCACTAAATCGATTTTAGTTATTTAGTCGTAAATCGGAAGTACCTAATGTTGTTGAAGACTTGAAATTTTCTCCCAATATTAATAGCATATTGATTCATAATTTACGAAAGTTTAAAAAAAAAATTGGACGACTTTTGGGCTAAAAATATAACTTTGAAAATACTTTTTTTTTAAAGGTTATCTGTAATAACATTTTTAATATTTGATAAAAAGTTCTGAAAATTTAATCAATGATCATACTTAAGTAAAGATACCGAAAAAACTTCAAAAATCTTGTCTCTAGATTTTTTTTTTTTTTTTTTTGACAAACTTTTAAATAAATTATTATACGACTTTTACGAAATCGACTGTTTTTTACGCCAATTTTCAACTTTGAGTGTTTATTATAAAAAATTAGTCCATCCATTCATTATAAAACTTTGGATACATATGAAACTCCATGTATTGAATTATATGATTAAAAAAAATTTTCATTTGCCTAACAAGATAACTTTAAACTGATTCGATAAAAAAACCAACCGACAATTCGACTAAAAATGAAAAAATATATTAACGATAGGTATATTTTTATACTGGAGCTTTGCTCAGAATCGTTAAATTAATGAAATGATCTATCGTTTCTTAAAAATTCAATACACTCATCCCCATAATTATGTCCGAGAGTCAAAGTATACCCGGTATATTGAGGACCATTTTATAAAAATGTATTATGTAATACCTACATGTTTAAAAGAATGAATTTCGAAGTTATATCTCTGAATGACCATAAAAAAAACTTCAATTTGTAATTTAAATTATATCTACTACCAACAGTGCCGGATTTACCTCTTCAGCTGCCCTAGGCTGTTAGGAAAATGCCGCCTCAAAATCATACAATCATTTTTTTTTAACCAATATGAGCTTCATTTAAATGTTATTTTAGTGCGCAATTAAAAAATTGTGAATTCAGGTACTCGAAAAACTGGAGATTTAATATTAAAATACAAACACAAAATTAAAAAAGTCAAGGCATACAGTAATTCCTTTAAAAAAACTTTCTTCGTGCCTTTTGTTTGGCGAATTTGTCGATTAGATATTTAGATCGTCGAAATTTAGGGCTGTCAACATTTCAGACTCAACGTTGAGAAGCAATAAGCATCAATCTATTTAATCGTATTTCTAATATCACCGACCTTAAACAAATTGATATACGTTTTAAGCGTGAAAAGCTACGCTCGGTTCTGAAATTTGTAACAGGCATGCAATTGAATAATCTGTACTATATGTTATGTTCGGAAAAACAGATGTCAGATCGTGAATCGTGATCACGTATGTGTTGGAGTAGTTTTGATGGGGAATCTTTCTCAATACCTTTATTTTTGCTGTATAATTTAAAATGAATCAATTCATTTGCAAATGACGACTCTAAATCATCTGGAAAATAATTTCGTAAAACTTTAGCTTCTTCTCTGAGATCAGTCTCATCTAATTTGCCAAATCTTAGAAGCGCTGTAAATTTCTTAAAAATGTCTCGGTAAAGCTCATAATTATTTTCGAGCTGAACTCTTATATATTTTATCCGTGATGTAAATGTTAACATAACAATAATAATCGTTATCGTAAGTAGACGAAGACAAAAAAAAATTGAAAAAAAAAATTCCCAGAATAATAATAACGTACGATTCCTATAACACACTAAAAATAGCGTGTTTGATTAGAGACGTCGGATCTACGAGTATATCAGACCCATCAGTCGACGTGACCAGGAAAGCGCTAATAAAAGAGTAAAATAATTTTTTGTCTGTTTATAGAGACGAAAAAAGAGAAAAAATTTGCCGCCTCCAAATTTTGCCGCCCTAGTTAGCCTAATGGTAAATCGGGCACTGACTACCAACGTGATATTTAAATAACTTTAATACAATATTAAGAAAAATAAATAAACTGAATAACGAAATAAATACCATACCAAAGAATAATTCTTTTTTTAATATTTTTTAATAATACTTTTTTTTGTAGTTAAAATGTTTCAATTTTTGACTTCAGTAGTGCAGTTCATTTTCCGATACAGCGAAAAGTGAACCTAATTTATTATTTGTATGTTAAAGAGGTCAATAATTAAGGGTAAAACAAACAGTAATATTTTTTTTCATTTTTATAAATCATGAGATTCGGTGCAATAACCAGCCATCTCCACATTGTTTTAGTGAATTTATTTTTAAAAATCAAGAATATATGTTGTATTATTATATACTGTTTTATAAAACATAGTTATAATACATAGCTTTAAAGTTTTGCAACTTTTTAATATTTATGATTATATTTTCAACTCAAATTGATATTAAGTTAAAAAAACCAAAAAAAAAAAAAGCCGATAAGATAATGGTGGTGGAAGTTCGTCCTTCGTCGCTTCGCTCCTCGGACAAGATAATGGTGAGGAGTGTATAGCACTTTCTATCATGGGATCACCTGGTTTACGATAGTTTAGTTGTATGGTACTTTACATTTGAATGCAATGATAAATCATTGTAAGTTAAGTACAGGATACAGTAGTTGGGTGGGATACACGAGATGCATTGCTAGATTAGGCATTATTGGATAGATTTTGGAATTATTTTATATTATAAAAAAAAAACGATTCTGAACGAAGATGAAGATGTCAGCCTTAAATTGTAATATATATTTTATTTTAATATCCTAGATTGGGTTAAATTTACATTTGTCTATTCATGTGACTTCTGCTCGTGAGCATTGGACAAACCAGTGGCGTATCTGAGGGGGGGGGCGATGGGTGGATCGCCCCCCCCCCTTAGATTTTTCAAAGGTGGTTATTACATTACGGCTATTAGACTCTCGGAGTAATACGCTAAAGTATTTATTGGATTGTATTTTATCAACGTCTTATCGAGGCCTAAAAATAATAATAATCTAATCATCTGTGCGACTGTGCATTGCATTGTTATCTAAGACCCGCGTTCACTCATCAAGATAGATAAGAAATATTCTTTAAGCAGTAAAGTTTGTTCTTTGCTTTCAGTAATCTAGTTTTGTTAACATGGTCATAGTGGTCATACTATCTTAACTGTTATCAAAAAATTGTAAGTATAAAAATAAATATGACTAGTTATTTGTGACAAAGGTAACTCTTGTCTTTTATGATATTTGAGTTTTGAAATCGCCCCCCCCCCTTGACTGAGCTTCAGCTACGCCACTGGGACAAACCAGGATGTGCATAGATAGGGCGTAGGTAAATACCATATTATTTGCCTAAATGCACTATCGTGACGGTACCACCCGACCCCGCCGTCCATATATGCTGAATGCTCCGTGGCTACGTCTATTTAAATATTAATAATTAATAATAATATATAAAATCCGCATGTTTATGGAACTGATACACACATTAAAATAACTGGAAATTGGAAGTTAGTAACGTTCTATTCAACCATGTAAAGGTACGTTATACACCTTGTGTTTACAATCTACCAATATTTTGTATAGAACAGCTGTCAGCTACTGATTATATTATAATAAACTTAATCTATTTAATTATCTTTATCACCTGTGATATTACATAATATTTTCATTTCTTATCTTTGAATACAAAAATTTGTATACATTTTCAACTACAAAATAATTTGCAAATATTCGTGATTTTGACAAATTTTGTCGATTTTTGAACTTCAACTGCTTATAAAAAAAAATTGTGCCTATGCATTTGAATAATTTTTGAATCACTCTTAGATCAACTTATTCAAAACCTTCTATTAAATTTTCAAACGATTTGGTAGGGCCAAAAAATTGTTATCGACTTTTATAAAAAAAAATCTAAGAAAAATCGAATTATTCAAATGCCTATAAATAGCTAAAAAATAAACGAAATATTTTGAAAATACAACTATGTAAAGAAAATGCCTATTTAAACATTTTGTAAAAGTTTTAAGTTTCTACGACCTATACTTTTTGAATAAGAACAAATATCAAAAATCAATGATGCCTAAATTGTTATTTTACGCGATTATGTGAAAAAATTGTAATTTCAAACACTCATAAAAATTTTTGATTTTATTCCAGTGCAAATTTTTTTACAGATAATTGAAGGAAAACGTATGTCAAACTTTGTACCGAATTTACAATTCTTAGTTTTGAATACTTAAAATTTTATGAATTTTCAACTGCAAAATAACTTCAAATTTTCGCGATTTTCTACACATTTCGTAAAAATATGAACTTTTTATGCTTATAAAAAAAAAATTGTGCATTACGCTTTGAATTTTTTTTTTATACCGATAAGTTCGACATATTAGGTACCTTGTATTAAATTTTCAAGAATTTTTGTCCAGTCAAATTTTTTTATCCACATTTCAGAAAAAAAAACAAAGAAAAGTTGAAAATTTCAATTGTCTATTAAAAGCTCAAAAAAGTCTAAAGTTTACAAAAATTGTACTACGTATAGATGATTCCAATATAAACATTTGGTGAAAGTTTCAAGTTTTTTCGACTTATACTTTTTGAATAAGAACAAATATCAAAAATCGTTGAAGGCTAAATTATTATTTTACGCAATCATGTAATTATTTCGTAAACGTTTGAAGTTTAGATGCTTATAAAAAAAAATTGTGCCTATGTATTTTTATAATTTTTGAATGGGAGTTAGAACAACTTATGTGGACCCTTCTATTAAATTTTCAAGTATTTCGTCCGAGCTACATTTTTTTTATCAACATTTATAAAAAAAAAAAATAAAAAAAATCGAATATTTCAAATGCCTATAAATTGATTAAAAATGAGTGAAATCTTTTGAAAATAAAATTATATAAAGAAAATGCCAATATAAACAACTGATAAAATTTTCAAGTTTCTACAACTTATACTTTTTGAAAAAAAAACAAATAGCAAAAATCGTTTGAGGCTAAACCGTTGTTTAACGTGTTTTTGTAAAAATTTAAATTTCAAACACTCATAAAATTTTTTTGTCTGAATCCGGTAGAGTTTTTTTTGCAGATAATTGAAGAAAAACTAATGAAAAACCTTGTACCAAATTTTCAAAACTTAGTTATAAAAGAAAAAAATTTTACGATTTTTCAACAACAAAATTATTTGCAAATTTTCGCAATTTTTACATATTTCGTATAAATTGGAACTTTGAGCACTTATAAAAAAAAATTGTGACTTACGATTTTGGATTTTTTTTTATCAGTTATGGAACAACTTATAAGAAACCTTGTATTAAATTTTCAAGATTTTCTGGCAAAAAAAAAAAATTTTATCGTTATTTTAAAAAAAAATACTTAAAAAAATTGAAAATTTAAATTGTCTATAATTAGCTCAATAAAAGTCAAAATACTTTGAAAATTTAACGGTGTATAGAAAACGCTAATCTAAACATTTGGTGAAAATTTCAAGTATTTACATCGATTAGTTTTTGAGTTATAGCAAAATAAAAAATTTGATTTTGTCGAAAACTGGTTTTGCGTAAAATATACCGTTTTTCCCTCATTTTTTAAGGGTTTTTCCCGGCGCGTTAAAAAAATATTGAAAATTTTTAACTTTTGACCCCCCAAAGTACCAACTAGATTCAATTTCCTTTCAGAAAAGTTGCTATATAAGGCAATCGAAGCATTTTTACTGCCCCAAATCGTGTCGACAGACACAAAAATAAAAAAATAAAAAAAAAAAAAAAAAAAAAAAACACACATCATTGTAAAATCAATACATTCTTCACTCCGTTCAGAATCTAAAATTAATTCGGTACAATAACCAGGTATCTCCATGTTTTTTGATAAACCATTTTAAATACTGTATTTAAAATAATGTAAAATGTAAATTTATATATACATATAGATAGCTCTTCATACGGAGAATTCAATTATGTTTATATTATATTATATTTATACCTCAATTAGAAATATATTTATTTCGTTATTTACTTCTACTGAACAATTTCAAAAAATGGAGATAGCCGGTTCTCGCACCGGACCCTTCAATTGTTATATTATTGATTTAAAAACAATAATATCTCCTTTAGAATAATAACAGTAAAATAATGCTGCGACAAAAAATCTAAATATTTCCAATACTTTCATTCGGATGATTATTTCACTTGCTTCGATTTACTATACGATCAAAATAACACGTAGGTATTCAAAAAGTCACGTCAATTTACACGGTAAGTTTCACATCGATCGCGTGTCGCAAGTGGCGAAGTGACATTGACGGTTTTTTCGTTTCACCGTTTCCGCATTAGAACGTTTTGTCGTCAAAACGTCCGCGACAATTAACAGAACGTATGGTTGACCGTCGTCGAGCTACGAGCGTCGAAAAACGCGTATTATTTTTCGCCTCCGCCCACTCCACCGCCGCAGCAGCCGCCGCCGCCGCCGCCGCGCGTCGCACATCGATCGTGGTGGGCCAGCCGTTATCAGCAGCTGTTATCAACGACCGTGTCCCCGTATCAGCCGCGGTACGACGGTCTGCAGCCACCAGCGCGACGATAACGAACGATTACGCGCGCGGACCAAGACGAGACAGCACCAGCTGCTACAGTCGTTTTTACGGGCACAACAAAACGTCACGTCGTCGCGCGAGCATTCCGAACGAGCGCATTCCCACGGGACGTCGTAGCGGCGCTCGAGTGACGTCCACACGGTTCGCCCGGAAAAGCGGGATCGCCCCCAGACGGAGACGGACTGCCGCGGCACCATGGACATGGAGAACGTGAAGCAGATATTCAGAGACGCCGGCACCGCGCTCAGCAGGGCCGTACAGGTGAGAGAACGCACGCGTTCGGCACGTAGGTAATGAACCGGTCGTCCGTACGGATCGATCACGACCAGCGATTTGCTCGGTGGACTAGTGGACAGCAGCTGCTGGACGACCGTCGCCCGATTGACTGGGGTGTCTGTTGGCCGTGCACGGCGGTTCCGATTCGTCCCGCAAACGATTCTTGTAGACATTCGAGTCCAACGTAGATCTTTATTTGGTTTCATCCGATGACGACGGCGCCAGTCAATCGTGTCTTTACCTTACCGCATCTAAACTATAAAATGTTTCATTATAATGTTCGATTATATTGTTTGGTTACAACAGTTAACTTCATGGAAACAATCTATTACTTGTAGACATTATAGTAAAGTTTTTTTATTTTTATATCATACAATATCAACAGATCATTTCACTAGGTACAGATTAAATGTTTTTTGTGCATACTTATGATTATGTTTGACCTTAATCTGATACAATTTTCAGTTTTACTTCTTGAAATCTATTATCTACCAAGTAAATATGAGTTTCTAATGAAATTACTCATTTTGAAGTAATGTCAAAAACTACACAATTATAATTTTTTGAAAAATAATGCTCTTCTCATACATTAAGTCTTGATTCCTTAACAATTTTTCTCCTTAAATATAAATATGCACTGGGGTTGAAGTCATTACAATTATCTTGTTTTTTTTTTTAATTGTTTTGGGCGCGGCATAAACCGTTACTTTAATAAGGTTGTTTGATTATCAAGTTATTAAATTCTAAACGATAAGCATTACATTTAAAAAATGATTTGACCTTATTGCTTTTTTATTCATTCATACATGATTATTGTTTTTCAACATCTGAACTTCAATAATTTGATTGCTTGTAAGACATTTTATTTATTCAGGGCTATGTTATATTTGTTTCTTGTATTTAAACAGAAACATTGCAGTACAAGGTTATATTTGTCAATGATATTATTGTACAATTCACGTTGCTAATTATTACTCAGTGACATTTTCTGTGTATAACTTTATTCTAATTCATAGTTATGAAAAGTTTCTTAGTGTAAAATAGAAAAAGAATAATTACTGAATTTAATAGCCGGAAAGAAAATTATAAAAGCAATCATGGTTATTGGTTTTGTCCTAATATCCTATAACTATTATGTAATCTGTATAATATTAAAGTAGATTAAATTATACTTAATTCATGATAATTGCACAACTGTGTTCAAACCTAGAACATAAAAATCATCAAAAGTTTCAGATTGGTAGTTATGTGTAATTTATTATTTAGATACAAATCTTAAATGTCTAATTACCATTCAATAACTGATCTATTCGATTTTAATGTATAACATTAGATTCTGTGTAGGTTCTTAATATATTTTAAATTTTTACTTGACTAGTGTGTATTGATATTATAAATACCTGATGATTTTTTAATTAAAATCAGTCAACATAAATTAAACTCAATACTCCAGGTTATATTTTTACTTCACTTTATATTTTTCTATATGCTATTTATTTTATAAAATATTAAATGGTTTTAGGTATATAAACATAACACGTTTAGATATATTATAGGTATCATTGTAGAGTGCTTTTGTCCTTTGTAAGTAATACTTACATAGTAGTGGGGGAGATTTTTAATATGGGTACTAAAAATACTTGATATACCTTCCTACTTCTATTATTCCTTTTGTTATTTTTATTTTTATTTTTATTTTACACAAATTGAGATAGGTATTTAATTTATTTAAGTTTCTGTTCTTGGGTTAACAGTAGGTTAAACAAATTGTTTTTTTAATTATATTTGGAATTACTGTTTATAACAAACGATACCTTTTAAAACTTGAGAATTTGCATGACCGCAAAGTAGGCATTTTTTAAGTTGTTTAATTAAATAAAGTAATGTACACAAAACCTTTATACAAGTTCATAATAGCCCTTTGTTAATATATTTTTGAAAAAGATACTATTTATTTAGTGTATTTTAGATAAGTTTTAATTAAATTATATGATATAGGTAGGCGGTAGGTATATTGAATTATTTTTAATACTTCGTATGTAATAACCTTTAATTGTAATTTTATTTTCATTGTGGATAATTTAATTTCTTATAGCACTCATTCAATATTCACCAATTAAACACTATTTGTATGTGTATAGTGTTATAAGTGGATATTTAGTAGTTACTCATAACTTAATTGATACTGTTTATTAGTTCACAGAAGAAAAATTGGGTAAAGCAGAGAAGACAGAACTCGATCCAAATTTTGAACAACTGGTTACCTTTTGCGATAACACAAAACAAAACACTGAAACAATATTGAAAAACATGGAATTTATTCTGAATTCTAATCCTGGTAATCACTGTTATCATTGTTATGCATTTAATCAATTTAATTATTCGAGAATAAAAAATTATATTTAATTTGATTAATTAACAGTAATGTATCTTTATAAAATATTTTATTTAACAGGTATGAGGGTGGAAAATCTTTTCTTTTTGGACAAAAAGAAATCTGGACTTAGCAGTTTAGAATATTTAGGAATAGCCATGACAGAAGCAGGAAATGATTTTGGTCCAAACACTCCATATGGTAGAGAAATAAATTTCTTATTGTAATGTATTTCTAAAAGTAAGTGTTTACAATATTTTATGTATTTTAGGAAGTGCACTTATAAAAGTTGGAAATGTTCAACAAACACTTGGACTCAATCAAAGGGAATTTATCAACTCTACCAATGACTGTTTTGTGAATCCAATGAACAAATATTTAGAAACTGATATGAAGACGGTTGTTAAGGAACGATCTCTATTAGAAAAAAGAAGGTAAATGTACATAACTATATTATTTTTTCCTTTAAATGACTAACTATTATATAATATGTAGACTCGACTTAGATGCTTGCAAAACTCGAGTACGCAAGACCAGAATGCTTGCAACCAATAAAGTTAAGGTATACCATATTATTATTTTTATTTTTAAATTAACACAATTATTAAAATATTTTCATGCAGCAAGATGACTCTGGTCCTACTACGGAAGAGTTAGTAGAAAAGGTAAAATAAAAAACAAAACTATTCGCTGTTTGTGTATAGACTATGTAAAGCTGTTTGTTGAGTGTTAAATGTTGATTTTATTAATTCATATGAATTGTGTATTTTTTTTTCTAATTTTGGCGTTAAAAATCTTAGGCTGAACATGATCTCAAAGTGGCTCAAGAAGAGTATGATCGTCAGGCAGAAATCACTAAACTATTGATGGAAGGTGTCCCTAGTGCACATCCCCAACATTTGCAACATTTATTAGATTTTGTTGATACACAAGCTGCTTTCTATTTGAAATGCCATGAATCGTTAATGAGTCTTCAATCAGATCTTTCTGGGTATGTGTTATCTAGATTAGTGTTGAAGAAGATTAAGGAAGGCATTTTAATTAAATGATCATCTATTCTTTATGCATATCTTAACTATATTCTTGCCTTTTGCTCTTAATATAAACAATTTTCTGTTAAAAATTATAAACAACTTCAAAAAATAAAAACAAAATGATTTAAAAATTTTTTTTATTGATTGAAAATATAACAGATATGAAAATTTGAAAATAATATTCAATTAGGGATCCAAACATTTGTATTCTTTAGTTTTTTTCAATAATAATAACACTGTAGAAAAAAATCCTTTAATACTTAAAAATCATCATAGTGACCACCTAAAAATTAACAAATTAATCATTTATATGATAATTAAATATAGTGTTGTGATTATATAGATTATATTATAATAATAAACAAAATATTTTCAAATCTTATCATAATAAAATTAATATTTATTGCCAATATTTATTTTTAGCTTTCCGACTGATCAAGACAATGTTGCAACATTATCGCCCGATACTCCTGCATTGGGTCGTATACAACAAGCTAAAGTTATCACTAGTCAAGAACCACGAGATGCACAGGATTTAAAATTAAGTGCAGGAGAAGTAAGTTATTTACATCTATAAATATTGTATTCATTAATTTCTACTTAAAATTAATTGATTGTTAAAGTAAAATGTCAACATTTAAGTCAAATTATTTAAATTGTGTTAATCTACAGTAGAAACTGTTTAAAACAAAAATTATTTCAAAACCTTGAATGCTTTTTACTATATTTTATTTGGTGTGTTCAAAATAAATATTAATATTACACAATAATCTATTTATCTGTTTATTTTGCCATATTTATGCCACTATATTGAACTATTTAAATTGACATTTTTATATTTCATATTATACTCAGATACATTATAAAAATGATAATTGCCAGATTGCAATTTTAAATGATAAAATAAATAAATGTATAAATGTTTAAAAACAAATAGCTCATCTATTTTAGCAGTTGCTAACATTCCTTGTTCATTAAAAAAAATTTTAACTAAGAGGAAAGTCGAAAAATAATCTTACATTTTAAAATTGTTATTGCTACTGGCAGAGTAAAAAGTATAAGTTAAAAGGAATCTGAATGTATAAACGATGAACAACTTTTAAGAAAATTTCTTATTAAGTTCATAATAAGTAAAAATATAGTTTATTTTACTGAAATTGTATTATTCCAAAAATTATTTGACTTACAGAATACACCCATTTTTTTTCAATTTATGCTTTTTCCACAATCTTATTTATAATAGTTTTCAATTAATTAAGTATTGATGAAAAATTTATAAAAAAACATGTTTATAATGACTATTGACTTGTAAACAATTATTTATTGAATATATTGTCTGTCGGTAAAACTGGTTTCTACTGTATTTAAAGTATATCTAAAAATATTAAATACGTAACATTGTTTTTTTTTTTTTTTAACAGATCATTAGTATTGATGTAAATTCAGACATTGGTTCCAACTATTTTATTGGTAAAAAAATACAAAAAGGAAAAGTTTATAAAAGCAATGTTAGACTTTTAAACCAAGGTTAAGGTTGTTTATTTGTCACTTATTATTTACATTCCTCAATGAAAATTTGTTTTAATTAATTCTAAATTTTCCTTCTTATTGTCTTTCCAAACTATATTATGTACTTTGAAAGTATTCTCAAGTATAGTGTTATGTTATATACTTTTTCTCATTAATTATACTTCACTTGTTTTCTTAAAAATAGCACATTCTCATTATAGCATGTACGGAATATTATTAATTTTATTACATACTAAATTGTGTTTTTGAATTATTCAGTTTGATTATTTCTATTGAATAGTTGTGAATTTATTGATCTGATATGCATATACTGTTATATGTTTGTTGCTTTGTTACAACTTCATATTACGTAATAATTCAATAGAAATGTATGGTTCTTTATTTTAATTTTATAATTTCTATGTTAATTTTATTATTTTATTTTAATATTCTTCTTATACAAATTGTGAATTATTATATATCATTATCATGAAAATATTGGCTCAACATTACATTTTACTGTTTCATCAAAATGTTTAAATAATTACCATTTTACATTACCTTATAAATCTTAAATTAATGACTGAACTACACCATTAATGAAAGAGTGAATTTCAGGGAGTTATAATGTATTAATTTATGTTACTTAATTTAAAATATTTATTTAGGATTTAATGAAGCCTTGTGTTTCAAAATGTAATGTTCTGTCATTCTTTCAATAGTGCTTTACTTGTATATACTACAGTATGTATTACACTTGTGTTTATGTGCATCGCAAACAAATTTACACAATTATTACTTTTCCAAAATATTAATGTTATCAATATTTACTCCATACTTTAACATATTTACTGATTACTTCTTCAATAATAATTTTTTTGTAGATGAACACTATAATATGTAATTTTTTGGAATAACCATCTTGATCAAAAACTCTAGCTTATATTACATAATGTACCTAATAATTTAATTATCGCTATTGTTAATGTCACCAAAGAACTAATTCTAAGATTGTTTCATAAAAAACTATGTTCATCTTAGTGTTAAACTATGTATTTTATAGTCAATTGAAATTAAAAAAATGCCTTCACAAACAAATATTAATTAATCTATAAATTGTATGTTTTAATACAAAAGTTATGTTCTGAATATCAAAATACAAAGAAAATTGTAAATGTTCATTCATTAGTATTATAATTTAAAATGTCATACTTTTGATTCTCAACATTTTATATCTATTTCAATGAAAAATGTCATATGTATTGTAAGAATTGTTTGTAAAAAACTCAAATTCGAACAAATTCAATTTAACAGTATTGTTTAAATATATTTTTAATTACATTTATGTCATTAATAAATTTAGATAATAAAAATTAGTCGAATGATAAATTTGTTTTATTTTTAATTAAAATTATCATAACCCAGTTATTTTTTACTTGCACATTTTGATGTATATCTTATAAAGATTTTTAGTTATTTTAACAGTCATAAGTTATTCTGTTGGTTTTCCTGTCAAAATTCACATTTTACCTTTTTATACATTTTATGTTAATTTTTTTTAAAGAATTCATTATGGATTTTGTTAAACTTGTGTACACCTTAATTAATAGCTGTGACTTTGAGACTTCAATATTTTGTCAAAGAGACACACAATCATGTGTCATTATATTTTGAAAATTTATAATTAATAATTTTTTGATTGGTGTACACCAATCTTTTGAAGACTGCTGTAAGTGCAACTGTTACATAGAATGTTCTAAGCTGTAATAATGTAAACTACATACATGTTATATAAAATATATAGAGATTATTATTTAGCAAAAATAAAAAAGAGCAAATAAAATAAAAAAAAAATGTCTGTAAATTGAGTGCATAAATACCATTTTTATTAAATTTTCAACAAATTTACCAACCATTTAATGTTTACTTTTTCTGATGTTATAATTTATAGCAAAAAATATAATATTTAGGTATATTGTACCACGTACTGTGTGTATTCTACAACTTATAATAATAATAAGTTTATTTTGCCAATATATCATATATAACAACATAAAATACAAATAATATATATTATAATACAATAAAGTTAAGATGTATATTGACTCACTTCTAAAAACCTAAAAGCTTGTGGTAAGAAGTGAGAGTTTCTTATAGTATTAAATATTTATAAAATTATTTAAATTATATAACAGTATAATAAAAGTAGAAATAAAGGAAAAAAGCCGATAAGATAATGGTGGTGGAAGTTCGTCCTTCGTCGCTTCGCTCCTCGGACAAGATAATGGTGAGGAGTGTATAGCACTTTCTATCATGGGATCACCTGGTTTACGATAGTTTAGTTGTATGGTACTTTACATTTGAATGCAATGATAAATCATTGTAAGTTAAGTACAGGATACAGTAGTTGGGTGGGATACACGAGATGCATTGCTAGATTAGGCATTATTGGATAGATTTTGGAATTATTTTATATTATAAAAAAAAAAAAACGATTCTGAACGAAGATGAAGATGTCAGCCTTAAATTGTAATATATATTTTATTTTAATATCCTAGATTGGGTTAAATTTACATTTGTCTATTCATGTGACTTCTGCTCGTGAGCATTGGACAAACCAGGATGTGCGTATAGATAGGGCGTAGGTAAATACCATATTATTTGCCTAAATGCACTATCGTGACGGTACCACCCGACCCCGCCGTCCATATATGCTGAATGCTCCGTGGCTACGTCTATTTAAATATTAATAATTAATAATAATATATAAAATCCGCATGTTTATGGAACTGATACACACATTAAAATAACTGGAAATTGGAAGTTAGTAACGTTCTATTCAACCATGTAAAGGTACGTTATACACCTTGTGTTTACAATCTACCAATATTTTGTATAGAACAGCTGTCAGCTACTGATTATATTATAATAAACTTAATCTATTTAATTATATTTATTCAACGCGTCAATTTTTGATTTTGTAAAAATTATAGATTCAGACAATCATTCAAATTTTTTTTTAATTTAACGTATCGCGGTATTTTTATACTTATCGTAAGCAAAATTTATTAACAATCTTGTATTAAATTTTCATTTCTTATCTTTGAATACAACAATTTTTATACATTTTCAACTACAAAATAATTTGCAAATATTCGTGATTTTGACAAATTTTGTCGATTTTTGAACTTCAACTGCTTATAAAAAAAAATTGTGCCTATGTATTTGAATAATTTTCGAATCACTCTTAGATCAACTTATTCAAAACCTTCTATTAAATTTTCAAGCGATTTGGTAATGCCAAAAAATTGTTATCGACTTTTATAAAAAAAAATCTAAGAAAAATCGAATTATTCAAATGCCTATAAATAGCTAAAAAATAAACGAAATATTTTGAAAATACAACTATGTAAAGAAAATGCCTATTTAAACATTTTGTAAAAGTTTTAAGTTTCTACGACCTATACTTTTTGAATAAGAACAAATATCAAAAATCAATGATGCCTAAATTGTTATTTTACGCGATTATGTGAAAAAATTGTAATTTCAAACACTCATAAAAATTTTTGATTTTATTCCAGTGCAAATTTTTTTACAGATAATTGAAGGAAAACGTATGTCAAACTTTGTACCGAATTTACAATTCTTAGTTTTGAATACTTAAAATTTTATGAATTTTCAACTGCAAAATAACTTCAAATTTTCGCAATTTTTACATATTTCGTATAAATTGGAACTTTGAGCACTTATAAAAAAAAATTGTGACTTACGATTTTGGATTTTTTTTTATCAGTTATGGAACAACTTATAAGAAACCTTGTATTAAATTTTCAAGATTTTCTGGCAAAAAAAAAAAATTTTATCGTTATTTTAAAAAAAAATACTTAAAAAAATTGAAAATTTAAATTGTCTATAATTAGCTCAATAAAAGTCAAAATACTTTGAAAATTTAACGGTGTATAGAAAACGCTAATCTAAACATTTGGTGAAAATTTCAAGTATTTACATCGATTAGTTTTTGAGTTATAGCAAAATAAAAAATTTGATTTTGTCGAAAACTGGTTTTGCGTAAAATATACCGTTTTTCCCTCATTTTTTAAGGGTTTTTCCCGGCGCGTTAAAAAAATATTGAAAATTTTTAACTTTTGACCCCCCAAAGTACCAACTAGATTCAATTTCCTTTCAGAAAAGTTGCTATATAAGGCAATCGAAGCATTTTTACTGCCCCAAATCGTGTCGAAAGACACAAAAATAAAAAAAAAATAAAAAAAAAAAAAAAAAACACACATCATTGTAAAATCAATACATTCTTCACTCCGTTCAGAATCTAAAAATGAAAAGAATACACATACAAATTTACAAATCATAATTAAGTGTAACATTATCAAACTGGTTAAGCTTAATATGTAATTTTAATGAGTTAATATTATTAAAATTCATTAGATTTAAATTTAATTTACGACACAACAATGTGCATTTGTAAATAGTACTCTGAGAAGTTACTGTCTTATAAAATCTAATAGAATTAATATTAGAATGAGACTTATTTCTAGTATTATAACTATGCTCTATGGTATTCAAACAATGTCTATATTTATATATAAGTAAAATCAAAGATTTATAATATAATATTGATATAGGTTGTACATTAAAATCAATATATAACTGTTCTATTGGATACAAAAAAGGCTTAGAGATGATAACTTTTATTAAACTATTAATAGTTGTAATTAAAGGATTCAAATAATCTTTATAAGTACCACCCCAAAAGGGTAATCCATAGTAAACTAAGGACTGAACTAAAGATAAATATATAATTCTCAAATGTTTAAAATCTAAAACATATTTTAAGCTTTTAAAATTATAAAATAACTTCCTAATGGTATTAACCAATTTATCTATATGATAACTTCATTTATCCATCCATTTATCCAAGTTTATCATCAAATATTAACCCTAAATATTTAATATGGTTTACTCTTTGAATATGTTGACAGTTACAGGATACAATTTAAGGAATGCGAACAAATTACAAGATTATTCAAGGTAATTGAACTAGGTCTATATAATTAGATTTTTTAATATTTAACTCTAAGAAATTATTATCATACCAATTCTGAACACTATCTAATGAGATATTAACTTCATCGAATAGGACTTCGATACTTTTATTATTAAAAAGCATAACCGTATCATCAGCAAAACTATAAATATCACCTTTTATAGGAATATTAAGAAGGCCATTAACATAAATATTGAACAGTAAAGGGCCTAATACAGAACCCTGTGGAACACCTTTTGAAATATTAGGTACTTAAATTACTATATTCATTATTAACTCTGACTGTTTGAGTTCTATCACTTAGGTATGACTTGATTAATTTTAAAATATTACCTCTTATCCCAGCATAGTGTAACTTTCTAATTAATAGATCTAAATTTACAGTGTCAAATGCCTTTTTTATATCTAGAAAAACACCTATTACATAACTACTTTTATCAATATTATCAAATGTAATTAGTAATATGAAATAAAGCGTCATTAGTGGATATTCCCTCCCTAAAACCAAATTGTTTAACTGAAAAAATTTATATTTATTTAAAAAATTGACCAGTCTGACTTTAATACATTTTTCTAATATTTTTGAAATTGATAGGGTTAAAGAAATTGGTCTATAGTTATCAGGTAAGCCTTTATCACCAGATTTAAATATTGGGATAACCACTGCTTTTTTAAAGGCAAGAGGAAATATTCCTAACTCAACTACTTTATTAAATATAATTGCTAAAGGTTTAGAAATAGATGTAGAAGTTTTTTTTAAAACCTTATTTGATAAGTTGCTCTCGTAAAAAGAACTACGATCTTTAATCTTAAGTATAAACTTTATAATTTCATCATGAGTAATAGGAGTAAAAAATATACTTTCATCGATATAGCACCCCTTATTTAAGTCATGAAAATTTTCATTAGAATAATTTTTATTTAATATATTATCATAGATATTCTTCCCAACTGAGGAAAAGTAATCATTAAAGATGTTAGGAATAATTTTATTATCAGATATCTTTATACCTTCATTGTTTATTAAAGAATGTACTGTAGTTTTGGAATTATTTGATGAGTTATTAGTTACATATTTAATTTTTTCCCAAAGTTTTTTGACATTGCCTTTATTACTATATATTTTATTATGATAATAAAGACTTGGCTTTCTTAATCAAGATATTAAGTACATTTCTAAATTTATTATACTTAGAAATTAATGTAATATTATTTGGATTTTAATTTTTTGACCATACATTTTTTCTCTGTGTCTGATAGAAACAATGATTCCTTTTGTTATCCATGGTTTAAGTTTGTAGTTATAAGAATTAAATTTTCTAGAAATTTTTTTAGTAGAATTAGCTATACATAAATCAATCTTGTTCATAAAATTGGTAACATCAATATCAATGTCATTACTACTTAATATAATATCTCAATTTAAATTATTAATACTTAAATTTAATTTATCAAAATCAATAATTGATAAAACTTTATTAGTATTATTACATTTACTATGTTGTAAAAGATTATCATTTAAATTAAAAGTTAAGATTATACTAAAATGATCAGTAATTGAAGAAAGATAAACATATGAATGAATATTAACTGGTGAAATTCTTTTAACAAAGAAATGATCAATGCACGAAGCTGAAGTATTAGTTTGTCAAGTTACATTATTAATGCATGAATAAAAACCAAAACCAGCAAAAATATTCAAATAATCAATAACTTTTAGATTATTACTCTTTAGGATATCAATATTAAAATCACCACAAATAATATGGTTTATAAAATCAGAAATGTGTGTCAAATAATTATTTAAAGAAGATAAAAAAGCATCAATATTATCTGAAGGGGATCTATAACAACCAGTAACAATATACTCTATGCCATTAATAACAAAATGTACTTCAATTGAATTAACATAAGACATTAGATTAGTACAAACATTTTTAACTTGATGACTATTCTTAATTAAAAGAGTAACACCATCAGACTTATTGTTTACACCAAGAGAATTAAAGGATTGATAACCATTAATAAAAAAATTTACATAATTTAAAAGCGAAGTTTCATATAAAACAATGTAAACACAACTTATTACGATAAACCTTGAAAAATTATTTGAAATAAATTACTTTATGAAAAAAATAATAATAATCGGTGAAAAAATCTAACACAGTACATGTAAAAACAAATCTGTATTTTCTGTTATTTTAGTGAGAAATGTAAAAAACATGAACGTTTAAATGTACTTAATGTATTCATTTAGGATAATAGGACATGTTCTAAAAAAAAGTCCAACGAAAAAAAAAAAAAACATGTACAGTTACCAGTTACTACATAAACCGATACTATTATGTATAAAAAAAAAAGTAAATGTTTTGTATTTATGGGAAACGTGTCACAGTCAAAAATTTGTACAGTAAAGTTAAACAAAATTCACAGTCTTGGGAAGTTACTACAAAAAACTGTGGGTCAAAAACAAAACTTTGTAACAACTTAAAATTGATTTTTGTAAAACGTAAAATTCACTATTCATGAGCATTGTACGCAATGTTTATTGAATAACTATTCCCTTTGATGGACATTTTTTTAGATTTGATATAACATTTTTATCTGGTAAAATTATCTGGTAAAATGCGCCTCGGTATTGTTATCTAAATGCACAATTTGATAACTGATTAACTTGATAACGTTATCTGATAAGATTTTTCATAATCATATGTTTGAATACAAACCATCAGCTACATAATATTATTAAGTTGATACAGTCTATAGGTTTTAAAATTTTGTTCACATTCGTTTTAGTTTTTAACTTTTTTCTACTCTGTCCAAACCATATAACAAATACTGTCTTCGATGTTGCCATTGTTTGTAAAAACATCTTAAAAGCACAAACGATTCTCTCAATCAATTACTCCAAACAAAGAACGGTCTTAAATACAAATTGGTTTATTAACTTTATTCTTTACATCCAAAAGTTATGACAAAGTAGATTTCATTTCACATACAGTCATACAGGTATAATATATATATATATATATATATATATATGATTAATTAATCAAAAACAGAAACACAATGTCTTTTACACATTTTACTCATTTTAGTATTTTTTTGAACTGATTTAAATATTCATACATAGTAGAACATAAAAAATTAAGTGACACCCATTTAAACAATAACACTTCTTGCATATTAAAATAATTGTTTGCATGATCTACTATAAAGTATGAACATTTATTTTTTTTTGTTTAGGTTAATAAAAATATGGCAACTTAAGACTAGCAAGATATCTGTATCATTTCTCATGAACTGCAATGAGTTTCAATAAAAGTATTATCAATGTAAATTTTCATTGTTTTACAATCAGTTAATTTTGTTGATTAATTTTAGCGCCAAGTGTAATTAGTCTGAATTGATAGTCTTCATATATCATATTTGCTATCACACAATGACAATTTACAAACATGTCATCGTTACTTGGGAATAGCATGCATAATTACTCGAAAGCAATTTTGCCGTGTACAAATATCATCACAGACAATAACTATCTGAGCCTAATTGAACATGTTTTTATTGGTTCTAATAATATACAGCAAAACAAATAGACATACATTATCACTTTAAAAATATTATATTGAAATTAAACAACATTTAATTTAAAAAACAAACTTAATTTAAGACATCTCTGTCCAAAAACTCTTTCAGTTGAAATAATGCTTTCAACCTGTGAGATATGAGGTTTTTTTCTTCTTTAGGCATTTGCCCATAAGTAATGTCATATCCGTCTGGTTTAAAACAACTGTCCCAGCCGAAAACTTCTGGTATTGTTGGTTCAACAATTGTACCATTTGTTTTCCCGTTGAATATGTTCACTCGACCTTGTTCATTGACATATGCGACTGTGCACACGGCCATTGCTGTTTTATCTTCAAATCCTTTGAGCATGCAATACAAGCCTTCAGGACCGACTGCCTTAAGAAACCATTTGACATAAGGACCTGAAAAAAAAAATCAGTATGATGGCTGCTAACAGTACTTAATGGCAACAGATGACTTTCTGTAAATTAACATGGAAAATCTCAGGAAATTTCATAGTAAATTTACCATGAACTGTCAAATTTATCAAGGTATTAAATTTTTCTTTGGGAATCTACAAATTTAACTAAATTATTTTTATACCAGAAATTATACGTTATCATGAATAGTTTAAAAACCAAACAAAATGGGTTTTACAACAGTAAATAATATTATTAAAAAGAATAAGGTGTAATATAGTACATAAAATCCCAGTCAATAACCGATTTTAATAGGTAGGTATCAACTTTTCCCTTTTTTTTTTTGTTAATATATATATATATATATTGGTCCATATTTAGTATATTTTACAATCAACTTAACTTATTAACGTACTTAAGTTTAGAAATAATTTGAAATCTAATACATAAATCTTAAGAATAATTTGGTGAGGAGAAAAACAAATGAAAAGAACAAACTGAAAAATGAAAGTACTAAAGTATTAACTATTTTTCTAGATACCAAATCTTAATCAGAGAGCTTTAATACCAATACTTAGTTCTCTGATACCTTCACAAACAAAATAAGTTAGATTAGTAATTGAAAAATAGAACTAGTGCCCATTCAAAAACATTAGGATGTACTTATTGCAATAGTATAGAATTGCACACAGAACTTAACGAAAGTACCTATGGTACAAAAAATAAGTATTTTGTATGGTCACTATAATACTCAATAAAAATCTGGTTTATTTTGATATTGGGTCGTTATAAAAATCAAAGAGTAAAATTGTTTATGAACAGACACTGTAGTGTAGAGCCAGGGTCTCCAAACTACGGCCGGAAACAAGTTTGAACCGGCCCGCAGCACCCATAGGATGGAAAATAAAATATAGATATCTAAAAATATGTGTAATTTAAAAAGTCGTTATCACGGGCACATATCATAATTTATGATCTGAACGCGACGACAGACGTTGGCCTTTCCTTTCAATAATAATTAATTAAACGATGATATTTTGATTCACGAACCATTGACGAATATGTATATAGAAAACGTTGCTAACGGTGTTTGTGCTGGTCAGAGATAAGCCAGAATTAGCGTAAAATCGGAAGAAATAAATATTTTTCAAAACCCATTTAGTTGTGATATTGAGAAGTTACCTCCTACTCTTGAAACGGAAATTATTGATTTACAAAATAATGATGCACTGAAAATCAAACATTGTGAAGAGACTTTAGTTGATTTTTATAAATTTCTCCCAGATACACAGTATCCAAATTAAAAAAAAATTGCAATTGAATATATCTGTATTTGCTACAATTTATTTGTGCGAACAAACTTTTTCCAAAATGAAATACATCAAATCAAAATATAGATCAACTATGACTGACAAATGCAGTCAATTTTGAAAATTGGAACTAATAACAGACCATCTCAATTAGATCAAATATTAGCAGAAAAATATCAATTTCATACTTCTCATTAAAAAAAAAAAAATTATTTCATAAATCATTAAAATTACAATGTATATAATATTATTGTTTAAATTTATATCAATTATATTTAAGTATATTGTAGACAATATTTTATAAAAAGATTTAAAGTAAACTTATATTTGTATACCTATATTTTCATAAAATTAAAAATTATAAGTAAAGACCGGATTTATATTCTCTTAAAATACCCAAAATATGATGCTAATATTCTCTAAAAAACCTTCAAGTATTCTCATTATATTCTCTAAAAAATTTATAAAATATGCAAAAATATGCTAAAATATGCAAAAATATTTAATAAACATCATTATATGCTTTAATATGCATTTTTAATCTTTTTTTTCAAGATTATTTTAATAGTGATGTACTAATTAGGTATTAAAAGTTGCGTATTATACCTAATGGAATACTATTGCACTTTAGTAAGAGTGGGAAATATGGATATAGTATAAATATAACAGTATAATATTAAAACATAAAAACAATTATATCATATTATATTCCTTTGGTATATTTTAATTAAAAGTTGTATTAATCACTTAAGTCACAGTGTGAAAAAATAACAAATATTAATATATATTAAATCATAATAAAACAAAACAAATTTTTAATCAATAGGTAATCCTTAAAAAGTAATTATTTAAGTGGTTTACACTTGAATAATGAAATTGCACTGAAGTAGCTAGGAATACAAAATAATAATACATATATAAAATTTAAAAAAATATATTCCTTTGGTATATTTTAATTAAAAGATAAAATAACTATAATATACTTATTTATTAATATAATAGTTGAAAATAAATAGAAATTTATTTCTACGCATTCAGAATTGAACAAATCGTCCACATTTTTTACTCTCATAAGACTGCATAGACCTAGTAACGATATGTAAAAACATATAAATCCAGTCTTTAATATTTTAAGTGTTAATAAACTTTTGGCCCACTTAGAGCATTTGATATTTTTTGAGGCCCTTGAAAAAAAAGTCTGGAGACCCCTGGTATAGAGTATGCTCGTGACTACTGGAGTGCAGAGTATGCTTGTGGTAGTGTAGGGAAGCAACAAATATTTTTTTAACATTTTAAATTGTACGTTAAAAACAACAAAATAATGTCGCCTGTACAAAGTCACCGTTGGCCTTGAAGCCGACCCATCTTACCCGGGAGTCCACCCATGGCGTTGAAGCACAGGCTGGTGTCTTCCACTATGCACGGTCCGTTGATGATTTTGAACGCCGCTTGCGCCTTCTGCTTGCATATCTCGTCTCGTTCGCCTTGGTGCTCGGGCAGGTCGACGTTCTTGTTGGTCAACTGCGGGCGACGTGAAAATCAAATCATATTCAATAATACGAATTCAAAACGAAACCGAAACACAGGCGACCGGGGATCGCGAGCAATGACGGTATAAATTGGAAGAGCGAATGGGAGGGGGGGTGTAAATATTTGATATTCCGAACGCGGGCACGAGAGGTCGACCCTTCCCGCGACGGTTGTACTCACGTTGAACGGGACCGGGGCGCCTTTGTAGAAGTTCTTGAATATCTGCTTGACCTCTTCCAGCTTGTTCGCGTTGCCGGTCACGAACACGATGTCTTTCTTGGACATGGCCGGCCGATCGGTACGTCCACCTCCGCCGTTCGGGTCAGCCTCGGTCGAACAGACGCACAAGCGCGGCGAGACGGTGTGCGGGCGCTTCTGGAAATCCAGGCCGGGAGACCTAGGTCGGGCCGGTGAACACGACGAGGCCAACAGGAACGCGAGTAGCGCGAACGTTATCGAAAGAACGCCGCACGCGGCCGCCATGTAGCTTATCTACGCACGGCGCGTCGCACTATCATCAGACGATGATAACACACCGACGATGGTATCACGCCGGCCGAGATAACACGGTGAACATCCCGGGTTTTCCGACAGTTGACGTCTCACGACGGTGTCGTGTGTTGTGCGTCGCGCCCGGTGACGTCGTCGATCGGATCGCCGTACGTTAGGTGGGTGCTGGTCGAATTCGATCGTGGACGTATTCGCGAAACCGAAAGTCAGTGCCGCGTTAAGCTATGTTGCCGACCCGGGGAAAATTAAAATATGCCGCCCTTAAGAAAATTACAATTCAAAATTATGTTCACCACTTATCACTAATTATTTCACACTATTAATTACCTACTGATTAGTCATACCTACATTATGTATATTTTAATAAGCAAATTATTACTTACAGTGGAACCTCATTAATCCGGACTAATTGGGGCTCTGGGTTGTCCGGATTAATGAAAGTCCGGATGAAACGAAATAACTAAAAATCGTAATTTATAAATTTATACAATTTTGTATTGCATATTTTATCAAACCATATATTATTAAACCTGAAAAATAGTACATCCATAATGTATTGTATTATATTGTATAATCGTTAAATATATCTAATATTAAGGCACGCCTTCATTCTTCACACTTGACACGCTTACTGGTTTAAAAAAACTGTTAATATTTGGTTGTCTTCCTTTAATGATGACAATTAATATTGATAAATATGTAATCGCAATAACCCGCATTTATGGGAAATTTGTAGAACTCGTTTTCATGTTAATTTTAATCTACGGAGAAAACTAGCGTAATTTTCGTACGATCGGTTTATTTACGTATTATAAACGGCTGTCCGGATTAAGCGAAGTCCGGACTAATGAGGTTCTACTGTATTTTTAAATTTTATGATTATTAATTTATATAAATTCAAAAAAAAAAAAAATTACCAAATATGACGAAATATAATCATTCATTACTTTTTTACTACTTCTCTTTTATATTGATCTTTTTCTTGATTTGACGGTCTCTCGCAAAACCGGTGGATAATCTCTGACCAATCGGTCTGTTTTAAAAGATCACATTCTATGTTTAATATTGAAAGCGATGACATTTTTCCCTCTGTTTAAGTGGATATCTGATAATTTTTTACTCGTTTCAACACGGAAAATTATCGTTTATTTTCGAAGAAAAAACGTACAGGGATAACGAAAATAGTTTATACGATAACTTATACTGACAACTATAACAAAAAAAAAAAATTCTTATCGCGTGGTAACATGCAGCGGTAGACTGCGGCTCTTTCGTTGTATTTATAAATGAAATTATATGATATTATAGTTATACAGTCATACTGATGGTATGACAAGAAAAATAATAATAATTATTTATTTTATGTAGATCCTCAAACATTTGCCACCCCATCAAATACCATAAAATTTGTCGCCCCGGGGCAATTGCCCCTCTTTGTCCCCCGTTAAACACGGCCCTGCCGAAAGTTCTGAGATCCTAATTGATTTTTTCCGAACGGTATGTCGTTCTCGTGAAAAATGAATTTTAGTTGAATTGAAAAATTACGAGTTTAAAAATTATCAAATCTCAACTTCGGTAATTACGTCCTAACTTAATTGTATCGGTTACAAAATATAGTGGAAATCGTGATGGAAATGGGAATTTGAAAAAATTTAAATTGGTACCTACCTAAAAAATACGTACAATACTGTAAACGATTTTAAACTTCTAAAAAATGACTGGTTAACCTAAAATTCAAATTGACTTCGATTGTACGTAACGAATAAATTTGGTATTTATGGTGTTAACTATATGTATATACCTATTATAATAGCGTGGGTTCCGAGAAAATGTTAGCCGTAAAACTAATACCTATATTGAAAATATATTAAATAAATTATATATCTTAGTCTACTATTTAATGATAAGTGAAAAAAGTAAAACTCTTTTATCTTAATAAAACCATATTAAAATGCTATCTCTATTTTTTAATTTTTAAAAATATTTAAAGTGGTGTAAGTTGCAGTTTTATTCGATTCTTCTCGGTTTTTTGTTAAAGTCTTCAATTAGGTTATCATAAAAAGAATTTTGTTTTTGAATGCTTGCTAACAACATTTTTTCAATTGATAATAGCGATAATGCCGAAAGTTTATTTTGAGACTGTGAGTTTCTGAGAAAAGTTTTTATTCTTTTTAAAGCAGAAAATGACATATCAATACACACTAACACCCAAATACAATACACACTAACACCCAAAATACCTAATTTTATCAATAGAATATTGAAAAATATTTTCACTTATCATACTATATTGTTGGAGCGTGGTCGTTATTCGTAGCATGGGCACTCGTATGTTTTTCTCACATATATACATTCTGTCAAATAATATCGTACTTTTGCTTTTGCCCCCCCCCCCAATTTTATTTCTGGATTCACCATTGTATACTACAGATATAAATATATAATATATTATCGCATCTAATAACCGATGAATAATCTAGCAAAAGCTCTTGTGACGGATTCGGAAAGCATAATAATTGAAAAAGCGATTTCACGAAAAATCCGGGGAAATGTGGACAGAAAACAATATAAACTGTAAGAAGAATTTTGAAATGTCTGAGCAAATCTTAATCTTAAAGTGATTTTGTTCTTACGGAAATCTAATATTTATTTGTTTTAGATCGTATAGAAAACATAACTATTTTCTGAAATTGAAAGTTTATAGTGTTAAGTAAATAACAGGCTACGTAGCTCGTCGTTTAAAACATAAAATATATCTGTTCTTAATAGAAAAATTGATGAAAAAGACAAAATATATACTATCATGAGCCCACTGTGTCCAAACGTTTTATTTTAAATCGAGAATATAATATATAAACTCGAATCAATACTCAAAAATATTTTTAGGGATTGTTCATAAAAAAAAAAAATCTATGACTAATTATTACTAATTCAATGAAATACCACCAAAAATCATTAATAGCGTAGTTCGAAAAAAATGTATTCGTAAAAATAAAATGAACAGTATAATATAACTAGCTTTATAAAAACGACAAATAAAAACCAAAAATTGGTTGAACTAATATTAATAGTTGTTGTAATAGAACGAACCTGAAATTCCCTTGATGTTAATCATCCATCCATCGATGACTATAATGTAACGACGAAGTTTTACCACGACAAATGATAAATTTAAATTGAATCACTTAACTCATTATATTCTGTGCACAGACTCCACTCGTTACTGCCAATCGAGATATATTGTTAAGGAGAGGGTATATCTAAATAACCTTATTAATTAAAATGCAATAATTAATTTATTACGATCTGCGTACAAACGCTAATATCACCATCGTGTCATTTCATATTTTGAATTATGAATTAACGTTTGAACGTAAAATACTCATAGACGGGGTAAGATCTAGTAAGGGAAAAGCAGGGTATATCCTCGGGCGTAAAATTATTTAAATTCTTGGGATCGTGAAATGTGAACATAGTACATCGTTAACTATAAATATTATTATTTATACTACAGCCGCATTAAGTAATATTTTGATATTATTCATAGTGTTGATAGTGCAATAGGTAATTAGTGAAATACGGCGGCGTGTTAAAAAAAAAAACTATGGTGAATTATATTCGTGGCTATGATACCAAATAGTTTCATTGGCATGAGTAAAACAATAATCACGTCCGATGTATAAAAAAATTTGGAATAAAAACCGTCGGTATAAAAATATATACTGTTTTAATATTTGATAGTTTTTAGTCTAATTGTTGGTAGGCTTTTTTTTTATCAAAATCTTTTAACATTTTATTTTCACACTGAAGAAATAATAAACCATAATTTTCCGTCTACTTATTAAATTTCATAATGATTTGATGGACCAATAATTTTTATACACATTAAAAGTTGAAAATTAATGTAAAAACTGTCAATTCCGTAAAAATCCTAGAAGAATTTTGATATTTTATTATTAATTAAAACGTTTAATTAAATTAATTTAATAAGAGACATTAAACGATCATAAAAAAATAAAATCTCAGTTACGATTTTTGAGGTTTTCTCTCTATCGTTGGTTAAGTAGGTATAAAAGTAAATTAAATTTTCAAGTTTTAATTTAAATGTAAAAAATTACTAAAAGTAAACTTGGAAAACGAGAAATTTTTAACATTCTATTTTTAGCCCCAAAAATTGTTTTGAAACTTTTATCGAGTATGCAACAATGCGTTGTTGGTATAGGTATGATGAGTGATGACAAATTGGTGTTTTTAGTAATATTAATTTTGAAGTTATGAAATAACTAAAATAGATTTGGTAAAAATCTCGTTTACGGAAAATTTTACCGTTTTTACAAAAACATGTTGTTAAAATAATTTTGAATGCATATGAATGAACGAAATTATGACATTTACCGCCGTTTAAATACATGAATATTTAAAATGTTTCAACTTTAACTTTAAATGTACAATCTATTAGGTATATTATGTACAAACAGCATAATTATGAATCAATACTATTAACGTTTTCACTACACCAACGGTTTAAACCCGTATAAGTTGTCGTAGGTATTAGCAAATCATTTTACTTGTCATTCATTTTATACGATTCATGAGTTTCTAACACAGATTAATCTAACACATTATTTCCGAGTAAAATATCTATTGATCGTAAGTAATATTTTTTTATTATTTATGTATATATGTATTTTTATGAGGCAATTTTTTGAGCAGTAATCTTTGTCCAAAAGTTGCTTTCAAAACTGTTATATATAGACATTTTATTTCATTGGTACTTTAATGAGGCTATTTTTCTCTATTTTAAAATGTTTTTCATACGAGTAGAAAAACTACAGGCAAATCGAATAAAAACTGTAATTGTACCGCCAACAAGATTTTTATCAAATCAATATTAGTTATTCAGTCATTACTCTAATACTAAAATTTATAGAAACTTGAAAATTGTACCACAATTTATAACCAACACTCTTGCATAGATTTGAAAAACGGTTAAAATTATTCATCACTTTGAATTTTCGCTACTAAATGAAGCCTTTTGAAAATATCTAATTTTTTTCAGATAAAAATGTTTAATTCTTGATATTCATGACCTGAAAATTTAACATAATCAACTAACAGCCCAAAAAATCTCATAAACCGCTAGTCAGGATTTTTTCCAATGGCGTTGAAAGTTGGAATTTTGATTTCTGTGAATTACATTGAAGTTTAACTCAGAACCATTAAACTTTTGGAATTATTTATTATTTCGTTAAAATCCAATACACTACACCCACCGAATATATCCTGTCCACGAAAAAACGAAAAATGCCTGTCGTGGAAAGTTTGTCTGGAAACCTTGTAAAAAAAAAGTCAAAGTTGAGTACGTAACAGTCCCGAGGGTGAATTTTTCCAAAACGTTTCGTAAAATTATACGAATTACATTTTTACTACCTACCTATACGGCTATACATTTCGCAATTATAAAAAGTATACCGTGACCCAATTCTGAAGTTGACGTGACTCACGAGCACTATACCAACAGTTGTTAATCATAATATCATTATATCTCATACCATTAAAGCATAAATTATATTACATAATTAGTGTCGTTAGGCAAACTACAATACCTCGTATTTACGAATTAAAAATTTTCAGGAACATGAAAACGCTGTTTAAACTGATTGAATTTGTTGCGATTATCTCGGAAGTCAAAGTTGTATATTATTTATTTATTTTTCAAATACCTTTCGGATAAATCTGTTTTGTAAAATAAGATTGAGTGATAAAAAACACCTTAAAATGTATTTAATAAAATATAAACAATAAAATATAAATACTACTATAATAGGCACCATAAATAGATTACAATCAGTTTTGGTTATTGTGATCTCACGAAGAGATGACGAATAAATCATTATGAGTTATAATATTGAAGTCAATAATTTGTACAAATTGACTAAATTACCTTTAATTATTTGGTATTTCTAAAACAGATTCTTTTACACTTCTATTGGTTTTCAAAATAATCTGCTCACTGCAATAAGTTGTCTGATGTTTTTTTTTTTTTTTTTTTGATAGTATAAAAACGCTGTTGGTCAATAATTTTGCGGCTAGGTCAGTTAAATAATTTTGAAAAAAGATACCTAGAACTTTTGACTCACTTGTAAGATATGTATATTTTATACTTTATAAATTATGAATTATTACGGATAGATAATAGGTACGTGTTTGAATCAAAATTTTCTATAGACCACTCATTTGTCTTCTCGAAAAACAAAAAACTTTGTACCAACAATTATTTTATGATGTGTGTAAAAAAGTTTGTAATTTGATAAAAATTAGTTTTAAAGTATAGTGGGAAAAACCAAAATTTTAGAAATATACTTATTTGATTGTTATTATTATTATTTTATTGTTATTTCTTTTTTCATATTTCAAATAAAATTATAGTTTGTAATCCAGCTCTTCAAATACTATTCTCTACGTACCTACTTTTTCTGAATTGGTACTTTTGTGTTAAAACGTACAAAATACTCTAATAGGATTTCGGATTTATGATTAGTATTTAAATTAATATTCGTCGTTTGTGTATTTTTGTACATACTTTAAACAGTAGTTATTAATCTTACAAACTCAATGTTTCTTAAGTGTTTAATGAGACATACATTTAACACTTTAGTATATAAATACCTGTGTAATTTAGTAGGTATACCTACACGGTTTTTAATTTATACATCACCTATAATATTGTTAGCTAATTACTTCGAGAAAAATTGTATAATATAACATTTCATGCTTAGTAATTAAATATTAAATAGCGCCTTCCTATGAAATACATAACAATCATTGAATAATTCTAATTAAGTGTCTGTTATAAATTATAAAGAACCACCATTATTTATTCTAAATATTATTATTCTACTTGAAACGTTGAAATTATATATTAATGTATTAATTATAGTTACAATACTATTTAATTGCTCATTAACATAATATACATAAATTATTCAAACACTGAAAAAGTTTTTGCATATAACTTTAGGAATACTGTAAAGTGTCATAAGTCGAAATAGACAAGGATCTAAAAATATTTCAAATTTTATATTTTTCGTGTTGAACATTGAAAATTAATTTTAAAAGGTTTGGAGGATTATTCTGAACTTAAAGCAATTGAGTTTTTCAATTAATCGAGATTTGGCTGGTTGTGACTTATTTACTTGGAAAAAAATCTCGACCGTTTACAGCTAGGTAGTTTTTTACAAAAACCCCGCAATTATTATTATAAAAACAAGAAAAATGTAAAAATAAATTTTTGTAAACGTCCACTGTAAACAATTGTTACAAGAATATAAAATACAAGTCTAATCCTAGAACAAACTAAAATGAAATTCGAAATAAAGTTTAAAAAAAAAACTCCTAAAGAGTTAATATTATTTTTATTAATTTTTGTTACCTATCTAGTCTAAACATGAATTATTATTTATTATCATTATTTAAGTATTACCTACATAATATATTATTGTTATCATTGTTATTTGTTGTTTATTATTTATTAATATTAGTCATCTTTTTGCCCAACAATACCACGCCACAATGTGTAGTAATAACGAAAATAATTGCGCGACAATATTAATTAAATCGGCGCAGTCATTATTATCATCATTAGAACAACCGAATGCGCATTAACTGCCGTAGGCACTGTAATACTATAGGAAAGTCAATTTGACAAACGAAAGGAGATTAACACTAAAAAAAAAAAGCTGGTAAGTGAGATGATGGTGATTGGTGGTACAAGTTCGTCCTCCGTCCCTTCGGTCCTCGGACAAGATATTGATGATGAATGTATTAAGTTTTAAAGAAATGATGACTCATTTCTTTAGTATAAAACGATTCTGAGCAAAGCTTCAGTGTATAAGTATTGTATACTCAATATTTCATTAGAAATAAACTTAAAAGAAATCAGACAATATCGTAAAAAATCGTATAATAATTTATTAAAGTGCATATAAAAAAAAAATACTGAGTCACGATTTTTGAATTTTTGTTAGGATAATTAGGTAGGTATATGAGTAAGGTCATATTAAATTTTCAGAACTTTTTGTCAAATATTATAATTATATTACATAAAAACTTTCAAACAATTTGGTAAATTAAAAGTTCTATATTTAAATCAAAAGTGCTATAATTTTCATATATAAAAAAAGTATGTATTTGATATTGGATAAAATTTTCAAGTTTCTAGCTTCAATACTTTTCAATTTATGACTAAATACCTAAAATCTGAACAGTGAAAATCTCGTTTACGGCGGATTTTTACCGATTTTACCGTTTTTGCTCAGTTTTTCGATCGTTATTCTTGATTACTGGAAAAACTATGGAGATTTTGGAAAAATTACCTCTCTAAAGTACCATCTCAGTTCAATTTCGAATCTAAAAAGATTCTGGACGAAACTTTTGGACAAGGATTTCTATACGAAAAAGTGTTTACAGAAAAAAAAAAAATAATAATAAAATAAACATCATTGTAAAACCATAAGATACTTCGCTTCACTCAGAATCTAAAATGTATCCGCTCAGTGTTTTGTGAAAAAAAAATTTGAGGGTATTAAAATAAAAAGTTAAAAAGTTTTGTGTTCGGTTCAGGGCAGGTAAGTATCAAGGAGCATTATACTCGGAATATCAGACGACGCAGTCAGACGTCATAAAAAAAAAAAAAAACCAAATCGTTTGTTGAAAAACTGTTGCATTTAATAACAATAGTCCTCTTGCCGGTCGTCGTCGTCGTCGGTCTGGCTGTCGACACAGTCGCTCTCTTCGCCGTCGAACGACTCGGACGAAACCGACGGCGGCGGCTGCTGCTGCTGCTGGCACGCAGTGGGCCGTTTCGGCTGTTGTCGTACGGCGCAGGCCACGGACGGGCGACGGGCCGCGGTGAACCTCGTGGGCCCGTTCGTCTCGCCCCATTTGTACTCGTCCTCGCTGGACGAAGAACGGTCTCTGTCGAACGGCGAACAGTCTCCGTCGGACCGCGACTCTTTGATCACGGACAGTCGGTCGGTCGACAGTCCCTCCCGCCGGCCCCACGTCTCCTCCCGTGGGTCACCGCAGCGCGCCCGCTCCAATTGCTCCTGCTCGTGCCGCGCCCGTTCCTGCCGCCTCCGCTCCTGCCACTCCCGTTCCTGCCACTCCCGTTCCTGCCACTCCCGTTCCTGCCGCTCCCGCTCCTGTAGTTCCAACCGCTTTTGCAGCGCCCGCTGCCGTTCCCGCACCATCCGTTCCCGTTCCTGTTGCTCCAGCTCGCGCTCCTGCCTCTGCCGCCGCTCCAGCTCCTGCCGCGCCAGATCCCGCTGTATCTGCTCCAGCTTCCTCTGTTTCTCGCGGTCGGCCACGCACCGGAGCCGCATTTCTTCCGCGCGCGCCAGGGTCTCCCGGTACTCGGCGATCTCCCGTACCTTCTGCTCCAGCGATCGCAACAGCTCCGAGCGTTTGCGCGTCACCTCGTTCCACTCGGCCCGGAGGTCTCGGTCCTCGGCCGCGGCGGACGTCGACCGCCGTGGCCCGTCGTCCTTGGCGAACCGCTCGCGGCCGGTCGACGGCCCGTCCCAGCTGCGCGGCCTGTTCCTGTCGCCGGTCTGTCGGCAGACCGTGTCGGCGCTCGCGCCGTCCGAACCACCACCGGTCGATTCCGTCGCGCACGTCGGCTGTTCCGCGACGCAGCTGTCGCTCTCGGCCGGCGTCTCGGTCTCGCTCGTTGCGCTCGGGTCGGTGGTAGGCACGTCATCGCTACTGCTGCCTCCACCGCCGCCGCCGCCGCCGCCGCTGCTGCTGCTGCAACAAGCCGTCGGCCCGAGCCGGGCCGTGTCGTCGCCGCACGGTTCGGTCCCACTCGCCGACGTTTGCGCCTGTTCGTCCATTTTGAGTCGTGTCGGAAGCGCGCCGAATTCCGTCTTTTCAAATGTCGAGTACTCCCATGACGCGATCCGCGAACACCGTCGCCCGTCGTATTTGAATGTATTTAATATAAATTTCTGCGCATGTGATATATACCTATACAGTCGGATGTTCGAACCGTCGTCACGGTAAACACGACGACACGCGACGAGACGGGGAATTACGTCGAGATGCAGGCCGAAACGTATTTAAAAAATAAGAAACAAAAAAAAGCAAATTTCAATAAAACCGTTGACCGACACACTATTATTGGCCCGGTGCCAAGACGTACTACTATATTCTAAAAAGAGTAAATTTCTTAAATTTTAGCTCCTCCTTTGAAATAATATTTACTTTACATTATAAGTACCTACCTATATAAACGCATAATTTACGGCTGAAGTAGTGTTTCGTTCATATCGCGGTATTAATTATTACCACTGTAATGGTATGAAAAATACATTAATCGATTGAACTAAAACATCATTGAATCAAACGGTAGTTAAATTGTTATCTGGGTTCGAGATATTTTCAAAAAAAAAAAAAAATGTACATTTCACGTACAAATGTACAAAAATGGTTGTTCAGTGCACTCGGACGATGCGTAAGAAAAAAAAATTTGATACCAGCATGTGAAAAAAAGTGCGTCAGGTCATCGTAACCATATATATACACTAACACGTGTACACGGAAAACTCGAACTGTAAGCGAAATATAATATATCTTTTTATTCATTTATCTATCTGTGTTAACGGTTTTCATTGAGGAACCTTCGCGTATTTCTGTCATTTTATCGGTTTGTAATACGCGATCAGTTTTTGATCGTATCCAGTAAAATTAAATTATTTCGATTGACGTGAAGATAGAAGACAGCTTCATAGTTTATGAAGATTTCAATTTTTATTTTTTATTTATTTCGATGTACGGATTGTAAATAAATTTCCTAGATGAATTGTATATTTTTATTAAACTTCAACATATGTTAGTTTTTATAACGTTTTTTTTACACATGAAATATGTAAGTCGTAGACTTTTAATCTATATACCATGGCGAAAGTTCTTATATTTTGAAATAATTTGATTTACTTTAATTCGCATCCTATTGATTAAGGTGGATTGATTACTGATGCATTCAGCTGTGTAAAAAATATTATACCTTAAAATTTAAAATCTAAAAGGCTGTACATTTACAAAAACAACGTATAAACTATGAAAGTTTTTATTTTTCATTGTCATTATTTAATTAGAAAAGTACCTACGTACATAAATAATTAGTTTAGATAAGTTTTCAGATTTAAAAAATTATACATTACATTCGATAAAAAATTACAAAAAAAAACGAACTTTGAGAAATTCAAAGTTTTGTACTCAATGAGACACTTAACTTTAAAACGGCCGAATTCCTTTTAAAATCTTGTCAAGTTGTTTGCTTGAACGACTCATTGTTGAATAGTTAATGAAAATCGCAAGATTTTACGCCAATTCATTTTGATGTCTTATGTAGGATGTTGTATCGCCAACAAATAATATGAGTTCATATGACCTGTTTATGAAATGAAGTGGATTAAAGTGGAAAGTCGATATTTCCCTATTTAACCCTAATCCAAACTGGCTTGTTCACGGGTGTTGATAAAATGTACTGTAGACTGTAGTCACACACCAACACCTGCGGCTTTCGTTTTGATCGATCACAGTTTAAAGCGTGTAGGAAATTATCGAATGCAAATTCAGTCCATCAAAAATATAAATATTACTTATCGGCAAACCCTTTAAGTCTGTTATCATATATTACTGAATAAGTTATTCCATATATTTAAATCAGCGGTATCCGAACTTTTGGGCCACGTACATTTTTATAATAATACCTACATTTTTTGCATGATTACGAGAACAAATATTCACTAAAGCATAGTTAAGAGAGAAAAAATGTTTTTTTTAAAATAACAATGTAACTAATGTGAAATTTGAATGCTTTTTACGTGGGAGTAATTAATCAGTTTCCGAACCGATTGAATTTGTGGAATATATGGTAAATCCTCAAATAATTTTCAAAATGCTTGTCTAAAATGGTAGATCGATTATTATATATGGTATTTTTGGTATTCTCAATATTTTTTCCCATACTAAACCTATAAAATTAATAAATGGTTTATAAATTGTCGTGAAGGCCGAATTAACTGAAATCTATCACGGGCCTCGAATCGACCATTCCCGGTTTAGGTGTATAACTAAAGAGCGGATTTCTTAGGTTTTTACTTATATGTATTGACTTTATACAGTTCAATGGGTACCTATGACAAATGTAGACGATTCGTCCATTACTTAGATGATTCATTGGAAAGAATTATTTTGCACATTAAAGCATATTTTTTAGATTATAAAATATTCAACCTTTATCTCCATTTAAGGATATATTGTACCTAAATACATATAAACACACACACACACACACACACACACACACGCACGCATATATATATATATATATATATATATATATATAAATATATATATATATATATATATAAATATATATATATATATATATATATATATATATATATATAATATATATTTATTTATATATATATATATATATATTATATATATATATATTAGCGGTAATGTATGTAATACGTTATTTTATTAAATAACTAGTTATTCTATAAAATTCCTAAATATGCTCGTTAATATATAAATAACATAGTTTCACTAGTTAATATATAAAATACCGATTGGGTTTTCGTTAATATATGAAATTTATATCATTAGGTAGATGACTGGGACTGGATTAGATAACATACAAGATTTGTTACCGTTATCGTTTTATTAATAAATATAATAAGATAAGATAGTATTGAACCACACCATTCGGCATAGATAGACTAGACAGTAGATATATTCGTGTGACAGTGTACCGCGAGTTTACGTACTAGTTAGTTTGATCATTTTTAGTGTTATATAGTGTAATAAATTATCTATTATTCATGGCAAACCTCGCCACAGTCAATCCCAAGGATCAGTGGAGAGGGCAAATCAAGATATCGAGAATATGATAATAACCTGGATGAAGGACAACAACACAACAAAATGGAGTGAAGGGCTAAGGTTTATTCAATTTATGAAAAATAAAGCTTTTCATAGGGGGATAGGACGAAGTCCTTATGAAGCTATGTTCGGATGTTCCCCAAAAGTAGGAATTTCTTCAAATACTCCAGACAATATTTTGAAAGTTTTGAATACAGACAAAAGTTTAAATAATAAAATTAACGAAGATTTAAAGAAAAATAACTGTAAAATATGCAAACATATATTTATGGAAAATGAAGGGAATACCGAGGAACAATTGTGTCAACTTTGCATGAATAAAGAAAATATTACCAATAAAAGAGAAGAAGCAAAAGAATGCTTAGAACGTCAAGCTAAAAGAATGAAACTACAATCAGATATGTCTCATCCACCTGCTCTTCAAGAATGTAACGTACGAGTTAAAATTCCAGATGTTGACAGGTCAAAATGTGATCCACAATCTATAATTGCAATTGTATTAGAAAAAACAACCGACGGATTTTATCGCTTAGGTAATTTTTTTTTTACTAATCATTTTTTTTGATTTATTTACTAATAATTCAAATAATTTTGTTTTAGGAACTAAATATGGTATACTAAAACAACTTTACGCGAGGTCACAATTTAATTTATGCACGGAAAGGTTATTACGCCAAGTGACGTTCCAGATGTAGATATTTGCCTTCGAAAAGCATCCGAATCCCAATCAATTGGTAATGGACAAGGGTTTTTTAAATGTACATGCCAACAAAAGTGCACCACAAAACGGTGCATATGTTTAAAAAATAATTTAATTTGTAATTCTAAATGCCACCCAAAAAGTTCCTGTAGTAATAAATAAATTGTAAATTGTAAAAAAAAAAAATTAATAATTATAACTATAATAAAAGACTTTTTATTTTAATTTGTAAAAAAAAAAATTAATATTAATATTTTATATAATAATGTAAAGCGTTTGACTTAATCTATAACATTTGATTTTTTTCTTTTTGTGATTCGTAATTTGTTTAAGATTATAATAATTATTCTAATAAATTTATGCGAAAAAAATTAATATTAATATTTGATATAATAATGTAAGGCGTTTGACTTAATACTATAACATTTGATTTTTTTTCTGTAATTTGTAATTTGTTTAAGATTTGATCAAATTTGATTAAAACTTTTATTCAACAATAGTTTTAAATACATTAACTAAACCCTTATTGTTAGTTTATAAAATATCTAGTTAGTATGTAGAATAACTAGTTGAAGTATGTATTTATGGATTCATTCTATACATTAACTGAAAATACCCGTAATTCTATAGAATAACTAGTTATTTTATAGAATTACGGAATTTCATACATTAACGCTAACATATATATATAACATATATGTATATATATATATATATATATATATATATATATATATATATATATATATATATATATATGTAAATTGTATTTTATAAAAAAATCATAATTATTCATTTTCCGAGCCAGTCATATTTATTGTTTCTAATTATTTTGATTTTAATCGATTAAAATACCTATATATTATTTCTAATGTGACGGAAATAAAAAAAATATGTGTGCAGTGTCGGCCTGGGATCTAAAGGGCCCAGGAGGCAAATTTTTCTAAGGGCCTCTAAACAATACTTCTTTATTTATTTATTTTTTTTGACAGCTTTCACCGTAGTAAAAAAAGTTCAAATGTTAACAATATCAATACATATACCACAAAATTTAACTACAAAATTGAATATGTGTAAAAACTAAATAACTGAACAGAACCAAATTGTTGTATTGTACAATTTATATAAGTAATCCTTTTAATAAACTTTATTAGTTAGCCACATTGTCAATCAATTTCTATATATTTTTCTACTGTCATCATCATTAACGGTTAGGTTAAGTGATCGTAATTTTGTTTTTATTATCTTTAATTTAAAAAAAAAAACTCTTTCGCATGAAACTTGTGTAGATGTTAAAATTAATATAAATTTGTTAACTATGAAGAGATTACAAAATAGATTTGATTGAAATGATAATTCTCGAATTATTACAAAAGCACAATAAATACAATTTCTGCATTTATTACATTGCATTTATCAGGTATTTTGTTACTTCATCTTCACTCTCAGTATCGTTAGATGATTCAGTTTGATAATTTGTATTATTTTTATAATTAATATCACTAAAAGATAAATTTGGTACGAAATTTTTAAATTGAGAAGCGAATTCACAAATAGTTTTTAATGCATCACTATGTTTCATTGACTCAATGTTGGAAAATGGTTTTGGGTATAATCAACTGTAGTCTCTGAGTAAATTTTCATTTGGAACAAATCTTTTTTCAATACTATTAAGAATGGTATTCAAAATGTTAAAAGAATTAAATTTGAATTTTTCGAATGAACACACGTCTGGATTCATCTTGACAATTTTAACCAGGTAATCTTTTTTTTTAGAAATTCTTTTTTGAGAAAATTGTCTTCAATATCAACTAAGTTTTCATTAAGGTAGTAATTTTAAATTTTAAACATAACTTTATGGTGTGCAATAAGTTTATGGTAAATTTTTCTAATAATCGATTCGGTGTAAAACTATTGTGAATAATTAGTGAATATTAAAACACTATTGTTTAAAGTGTTACTATAGAAAAAAAATTAAAATCATATTTAAGTAGGTACTTCCTACGTCCTTTCCATACCGTCTGCACATAATATTGTGAATATTTTTAGAAGGTAATGCAAGTTGCACAAGTCAATAAATGCATATTACATATTATATGAATACAATTAATATACATCGTTGTTTTAATTATTTAATCAATGACTAATTATTTACATGGTTAGTTAACATAACATGTTTGTTCTTATTTATTTATGAATTTGAAATTTTTTGAACCTAAACAACTTAAATGTATTGTGTAATGTTTTTTTTTTTTGCAATGTACCTATTGTGCAATTTCAAATGAATATTATTAGTATAATTATTATTTTTTTTTAAGTGAGTTACAATAATTTGTCATGCATGACCAATGCATTACAATTATTACAAAATAAATCGCATTATACAATTTTAAAATTTTTTATTACATTAAATAGGTGATTAAAAAATTGCAAAATAACTAAACTATGTTGTATAAACAAGTAGGTACCTACCCATAGGTATAAAAAAGTTATCAGTATTTATTTAGTATTTTTTCTTAGTTTCTAAGCACCTACTAATTTGTTGGTGATTATAATTTTTTATATAATATCATCAATAACAATTCAAATTGAATGTTTTCGATTCTGAGTGAAGCGAATGTCAATTTTAAACTTGAACAATTAATTTAAAGAAATTGGTCCATCCAAACATAATGAAACTTTTAATACAGATAGAACAAAGAGTTTTGAATCTTTTTTTATAAAAAATAAAAAGTTTTTGAAAAAACAAAAAACTAGGTAGTCATTTTATTTTTTTAAACCTACCGATAATTAGATTAAAAGTGTGGAGTATATGAACGGAATATTTTAAATATTTGATGAAAACTTCTTAAAATTAAATATGACCTTACCCATACACTTCACTAACTATACCTACTGAATAAATGTCAATAATCATGACAAAAGATTTTTTTTTTATAAGCGTATAAGTAAATTATGATAAGATTTTTACATCAATTTTCAAATTTAAATATTTATTTGAAGATATTTTTCTAATCCAAAAGGTATATTTTTATTCTAAAGCTTTGCTCAGAATCGTTTAACTAAAGAAATTACTTATCATTTTTTTAAATTCAACATATTAATATATTTCACCATTAACTTGTCAATGAAAAGCCCATGAGGTGAAGTACATAATTTTTTTATTGTAAACTATAGTGAATATTTTAATATCATATTATGGCATTTTCTGAGGAAAAATTACATGCATTAAGGCTGAGGACCTTATGGTCGATTGGAACGAGAGCACACCTCGCATTCCAATGTCTATGCGGCGAAGAGACATGACTAGGTCATATCTCTAGGCCGGTGGAGTTGACAGAAATGCCTTCGCAGCGCCCGACCAAGACGACTTTGGCGTGCCCCAATGGGGGCTACCCCAAGTCTAGTCGTACGCAGCGACTGCTATCTCCGCCTGCCAAGAGTTGACAGCAACTGACCGAAATCAGGTGCCTTCGCCTATGGCATAGACTCCACGGAGAGGTCTCTCCAGGTCCGCCTGGATAGCAGACCCCGTGGACGATCCTAAGGGGGGAGAGCCCGGTAGCGTATAGCTACCTGCTCTCCCGCCGTTGTGCGCGCTGTGCCAGCCCTGTTAGGGGCAGACAAGCGCTGATCGTCGGAGAGGGATGCTCCGGAAGTATCTCCTAGGGGAGCCCGTAGAACGGTGATGAAGCTAGGAGGTCGTACCGCGTCGGCGAGAGCCGGCGCGAGACAGGCCTAATAACCTGGATCAGCGCTCCGCGGGACCGCAAGGTTCCGCGGCAGTAGCGTTTAACAACGCCAAGTGCCGGGGAATTGATAATCCCGGTGCCGGAGAGTCCGCGACTGTAGCTAGTCGCGGGCCAGATTGCGCGGCTATGCCGCACTCTCCGCCCCCCCGAAGGAACCCACCTTGACGTGGTGGGGGGGCTCACTGACAACCGTTGGTGCTAAGAGGTTCCACTTCCCCGGCCCTGACTTTAATTAGTTGGGGTCGCCAAAGAGCCGCCTCTGACCTTAATTGGTTGGGGGTGGCAGGTATGGTAACCACCTGCTAACACCAGCAAAAGGACCCAGAAGGTAAACTGTAAACCACAACGAGAAGGCCACTCTAAACCACAACATGGACAAAACGAAAACGGAAAAAGCCTCTAGTTACGCAGATGTAGCGAAGAAATTGAAGAGTAACATCGACGTAAACGCCCTCGAAGTAAATATCAAAAAGATGAAGAAAACTGACAAAGGTGACCTAATACTGCTAATAGGCAATGGGGCAAGGCAGGCGGAAGCCACTGTGAGGCTGAAAACCGCAATACTTGAGGTGCTTGGTAAGGAAGCAGAATTAGAACACAGCAGTACACTGCCACAGTTGACATAAAAGATCTAGAGGCTGACACCTCAGAAGAAGAAGTCAGAGAAGCGGTCGCCAAGGCAACAGGTGTTGTCCCAATCTCCATTAACCTACTGCCTTCATGGGATGGTAGCAAGATGGCAGCTGTAAGAACTAACCAAAGAGAAGCCATAAAACTTGCAAAAGTGGGAAGAATCATAGTGGGGCTGGTAAGGTGCCGTGTTAAACTCAGGCAACCTATCACAAGGTGCTTCAGATGCCACGGCTACGGGCACATCAAAACAGCGTGCACAGGAAAGGATCGCAGCGACCAGTGCATGACGTGCGGGCAAACGAATCATAAGGCAAGGGACTGCAGGGCCCCTCCGAGATGTGTTCATTGCGAAGACATCGGACAAGACGGCTCACACTACCCAGGTAGCGCACGTTGCAAAGCAGCACAGGAGGCGAGAAGAGTGTGACTATCTTGTTTGTTATAGGCCGAAGGCCACTATTTTAGATAGCGCAGGGCTATATTATTTGTAAGTTTTGATTGTGAGAGGCGTCGGTGGGGGATTGTCCCACCCTCGCCTCAATACCGGGCACAGCTCGTGCTCCTTTGTACATATTATTTATGCTGAATAAATGATGGCGACCTGCCACCTGAAGTATTGCTTCACGGCGTTTCCAGGTGGCGGGTGTATTGCCGATTCAAAAAAAAAAAAAAAAGGCTGAGTTATTATCAAATACAGAATCAGAAAAAAATACTGTGTAGACTATGTGTGTATATTACATAATGTGTATATTTGATTTCAATTTTTTCAAGAGCCAGGTAACTTATTACATTTTGTTGTATCTGAGAGATTTACAAACAAAATTACACTATTCGCATTATTTGACATGATTACAAATGTAAATGTTAGATATTTTAGTACTTTACTATGGATGTAAACAATTATCAAGTGATGTAGTGGATAGACAAACAATTTTCAATAAATATTGACAATTAGTTATAATTGACCTATGCACAACCATTTATTTGAGAATGTCAACATTTATTTAGTGATATTGATAATTGTTGGTAGAGTTGATTTCTGATGGACAATTTTTTTTTTTTTTTTTTTTAAGACAGAGTACAATAAAAAATTAGTTCTTTTATCATAATATACAATACAATTCAAACGGATTATGTTTTTTTAATTAGCAAAAAGTAAAAATATAATTTATTTTACTCATAGGTAATATTATTTTTTGATAATTTTATCTATTTAGTACTAAAATGGTTCAACTAATTTTATCTTATTTTCCAAATGTATTCATAAAATTTTCTTACACATATTATGTTCACAGAAACATTATGCAAATTTTGACATTCACTAAGAAATATTTGTAACAATTTTTTTTTTTTTTTTTGTCAACAAGGCCTAACATTGGAATTGATCAAACTGTGCATATTCACAGTGACAAACTTTACAGACCTAATACAATACTTGATAAATAACTCAGCCTAATGAATAATGGAACAGAGCTCTATTTTTTTAGTTTAGTTAAATTATTACAATTCAGTAATTATCTAGTAATGCTACATTACAGATACATCATATGAAATTAATAAAACAAAGGAAAATGTAACAGTTGAGCGCCAAAAAATTAAAAAAACCTTTACATAACTACAGATAATAAAATAGAACACTAACATGATACAGTAGATACATATTTACTTTAAATTGATTTATTATTTTTTCTAATCTATAAATTATGACTAAGTTAACAACAATAACAACAACAACAAGTTTTAACAAGATATTTTTTACGCAACAAAAATTAAATAGCAGTATAGCACCTATGTAAACTCAAAACAGGTATATATAATATACCTATATGAAATACTTAGAACGTATAGAATGAATATAACATAGATGTTTACAAATACATCAATTTATACAATTTTTGTCGAGAAATTCTTTTAGCTTAAACATTGCTTTCATCCTATAAGACGTGAGATTTTTTTCTTCTTTAGACATTTGAGCGTAAGTCATGTCATATCCATCCGGCTTAAAACACGTATCCCAGCCCCAGCCAAAATTATCGTCCGCCGGAGGTTCTACAATAGTGCCGCTGGCCTCGCCAATAAACATGTTAACTTGACCCCTATCGTCAACATAGGCTACCGTGCACACGGCCGTTGCCGTCTTATCCTCAAACCCTTTGAGCATGCTGAACAAGCCATAGGAACCAATCGCTTCCAAAAACCATTTGATATACGGTCCTGGGAAAAAAAATAAATTGGCACCCGGCGAGCAATGTCACCAGGACATAAAACCAATCCTACCCGGGAGTCCGCCGATGGCGTTAAAACACAGGCTAGTATCGTCGACTATGCACGGTCCCTTGATGATGTCGAACGCCGCGCGCGCCTTCAGCTCGCATATCTCGTCCCGTTCGCCTTGTTGTTCGGGTAAGTCGATTTTCATGTTGGACAACTGTGACGGCGAATAAAACATCGTAAATCGATTAAATCTGGTGAAAATCGCACCGGAATAAGCGTTGTACTCACGTTGAATGGGACGGCGGCACCTCTGTAGAAATTCTTGAACATTTGCTGTACCTCCTCCAGCTTGTTCGCGTTGCCGGTGACGAAAATTATATTTTTTTTCGACATGTCGTCGGTAGGCGCGCAGGTACCTTCGGAGAGAAATAAAAAATATCGGAATAGCAGTTGAGCTACAAGACCTGGCCGATTCGTCGCCGAACGAATTAAAATTGTTTTTTTCTTACGGTAATTTAAAAAATTATGTCATTGAATCTCACTGCAATAATAAACAAACGAAAAGCGTTACGCGGACGAGGACTGACGAAAATGTTAGCAGTCCGATAGACGATACGACGTAAAACGAGCCGTTATCACTATAATCGATGTTATCACTGATAATAACACAAGGTTGTTATCTGTCAACCTCGGGACCCGGAGACGCCGCGATCCATCGTGAGAAAAGCCGCAGCTGTTGCCGCATAGAGTAATAGTAATAATATTACTCTATGTGTTGCCGGCTCGTCGACAAATAATTCTCAATCGCCGGACGTTTTGCAACTGTACTCGTTGACGAACGATAAGACCGTTGACGCGTATTCCGGACGCCGACGAGTTCGAGTTCTCACAACGACTCGAGACGCAGCGTTCGAGCGATATTATCGTGATTTGTCACCAGACGCTGCGTTTTACAGCAAAATAATTATGAATTTAATTATTAAAAACTAATAAGACAGTCCGCGAGATGTTCATTGAAAACCGGACGTTTTTATAGAATTCAGTTAATGAACAACAAAAGCTTATTTGAGCGGCCGAAAGTAGTCTCGAGTAACGTGTATTTCAATTTGTGACGGGCCATGGCCATTAGGCCTTTTGGCCCGCTTTCCGGATCAGCCCCTGGGCCTAACGATTTTTTTTTTTTTTATTACATTCAGAACGTGACCGACGAACGTCTTTCCGGATACGTGTCTGAAGTTGAACAAAACTATTGATGAGTTTATTCATATACATTTTTTCTGATTGCAACTCATAGCTTTAGACGTTTCACAAAACATAAAAATTCACAGAGTATCGTAAACACTCGTTTATGGATAATTTCAGATATCATTAACAATATAATTACCTGCACAATAACGTGTACGTTGTGCAAGCGAGCTTTTATGTCACCGTCAATTACGTTTTCGGGCTTTGCAAACAATAAATTATAATAATTATTATAATAATAGCTTATAAGTCGAACGTTTACACGAGAAAGTATAAATAATAAAACAATATCAGAAAAAAAAGTACTTTTTCACAATGAAAAAAAACATTTCTTCACTTCTCAGTTCTCGAACAAGGTGATTTGGTATTGAATAGGTATTGAATCGTAAAGAAATTTTAGATCATTTCTCCAGGACAGCGATTCTGAGATAAGCGTCAGGGTGAAAAAAATATAGCATTTATATATAAAACCGTTTTTAGTTTAATTAACTGTAGCCAGTAGGTTTTTTTTCTATAAAAATCGTTAAAAGTTTTCTTGTTTGAAAATGAGAAATTAGATTTTTACCAAAAAGTTCAAAACATGTTGGTCTGTCTGTAACCAACAGGGGCGCAATTCCACTGAAATAACTGGGGGTGCTGAAGCCCCTCTATTTGACAATGTTATTTTATGATTATCGATACCTGCAGCCTTCTCAATAACCATTCAGTAATTACATCATTTAGAAATGGCTACCTATGCTTTGAAAAGAATATAATCATTTAATTACACGTTTATTAATAAACGTAACATTGCATTCTGAACTATTAAATCATTTATTTTTAAAATAAAATATAATTTTATAACATCATTCTTCTTTCACTTTTAGCAAAAATATTGATAACTTCATTTATATCAATATGATTGGTTAAATCCTTTTCAATATATAATACTGACAAATCTGTCAATCTCTCTTGACCCATCGATACCCTAAGCCAAGTTTTGATTTTTCTTAGAGCTGAAAATGATCTTTCGCATGTAGCTGAACTTATTGGAAGTGTAAAAGCAACCTGGAATTAAAAAAAAATTAATATTTAATATTGTTAAAAAAATTATATTTATATAAAAAATATCAATCAAATAATAAATTCAATAAGAATTAATTATTACTTGTAATAGTTTGTAAAGATTTGGATATATATGTTTTTCAACTGTTTTCTTCAAATCTTGAATATCATATTTTTCATTTACCATTTACCATTTTCACGATTATTATTTAAACTATTATTTAATTATTTATAAATATAAATAAAACAATAACAACTGTTTTTCTTTACATAATTACGATTATAATGTAAATTAACACGGTTAAAATTTGGGCGTGATAATTTTAAAACTGGGGGTGCTAAGCACACCCTAGCCCCCCCAAATTTCGCCTATGGTAACCAAAATTTTATAATTATTGAATGGTCCAATTTTTTTAAATAAATATTTTAAAATGAAAACTGAAAAATCGTATAATAATTTATTTATTAAATGCTTATAAAAAAAATAATACTGTCTCGGTATTGTAATTTTGTTTTTTTTGTTTTTAGTATTGTAAGATAAGTGTATGAGTTTTGATTATATTAAATTTTCAAAACTTTTGTCAAATATTAGAAATTATATTTTGAGACTGATTTTAACAAAAAAGCTATTTTTAAAGTTCTGTTTTTAGCCCGAAAATTGTCGATTTTTTTATCTTTGGTAAAATATGTACCTATCAATTTGCCATTAATATTTTGTAAAAATTTCAAGTTTCTATCAACATTAATTTCCGAGTTATCATTTCTAAAATTGTTTCCTGTTTAACATTTTTGGTTTAAAAAGAATGTTCGTGATTCTTGGTATACTTTTTTTTACCCGAAAAAATTGTTTCTTCTAAAATAATATGTATAAAAAAAAAAAAAAAACTTAATAATTGTAAATGTGGGTACCCGATTAGCCAAGACGGTGAGACCTATAAATATATATAGGCATATACTTTCACTCGTCCGTTTAGTATTTAATAATTAATTGGACATTAATTGGACCAGCGGCGGTAGGTATATAAATTATCATCCATATTTTATAATTCTGTTGGAATTTTGTTCACCTAATTTACGATGAATTTTAATTTTTAACCACACAGTATATGGTGTTATCCTACTAGCATGCACGTAGCATATATTTTATTCGCATAGAGGTTTATTACGAGTTCAAATATACGTACCGGTTTCATACATAATTTAAGACTCGATAATAACTGTGAGATTTTGATCGTCATCAATGGTAATTAATATTTATCTAATGAGATAATCTGACCGACAGGTTTATATAATTGGCGAAGCGATAAATAATTGTCTATTTTGTAATTTTAATAATGTGGAAGTGTTAGTATTCTGCTTCAAAACATCAAATTGTGTAGTGACGTATTACGTATACGTAGATTGACTTTAATATTATTTATTAATAGTACCCACCTACATATTTGATAGTCGTACTACCTACTTGTAAACCACAGGTGAAAATCAAATAATGTTTGTTTTGGGATGTAGGGTAGCTTAGACAAAATAATTTACTGTTATTATCTAAACATTTTTTTTCGCTTCGTTAAATAATATTTTTTAACTACCTACTTAGCTACAAATACTTCAATCGTAGTTTAACATACTATACGTCATATTACTTGCGTTTTATATATTTATATGCAAAGTCAGCGAATGTTATGCTGACGTATCCTTGATCAAATCAAATATATTTTTACTCCAGAGTGTATTAAACTAAAGTGAATTCTTCTCCTTTATCCCGATACTCACGTTTTTAAGAAAATATGCAAATCCGAAGTTTTGTGTTCACAATTTTTATATACGATACACATCGATGGAAAAAAGACCTACGTTTTTTTTTTAAACTCTTTACATTTCGTACGGCGTTCTAATTTGAATTTTAAAAGGGTTAATATAATGAAAACTTTATAATGTCCATTTCCGTTATAATAGTGATACCTATACTTCTCGGCGATGATTTACTTTCGTCTCATTCGGGCCATTCGGCCGACCGCTCTCCCATCTACGTCTGAACGCGTGAGAACTGACAAACACAGCTAAATGGAAATTAACATGCATAGATAGTGATGATTATATGTATTTTAAGAAAAAAAATCCATAGGTATATATATCAAGATAGTATTATTATTCAATTATATGTTTTAACTAATACGTTATAATTTTTTAAACTTGACGCTTAACTATAAATGTGTCAGTGTCGAGTCAGGATATTTATATTTTATGGTGTACCTACACATACGCCATTATTACAAAAAAAAAAATAGATTTTAGTACCATCAATGTCATATGTGGATATATGATAATAAATTTTATACTCGTTCATATCTATTAATGTAGTAATAAAAATAGTCAAACTGTAGATATGTATACCAATTTTTTTAAATTTGAAATCGACGTCGACTTCAGATGAGCAATTGGTACAATATATATGACGAAAAAAACATCTAATAAGTGTAACGCAAACATAAAATCACAATAATCACCAAATGAATGGCCTTTTTCAAATTAATGATAAAATGATGAATAAAGTACCTGTTTTCATTTGTTTGTTCACACGTGTTATTAGTTCATAGGCAATGACTCATTTTGCTATCAAATGACTCATCTTGTATAGGTCAATATGCGTGGATATTAACGAAAAAAATGTCATTGGACATCATTTTTTTCACTCTCAATTATATTAAATATGAGTAGGTTTATACCTGTTTAAACATTTCAAACCATAAATGTTCGTATTTCAATTCAACTATGTTTTATAGACGAAAAGACTAATTCGGTGCATGTGTTTAGACCTACACTTTACGCTGTAGGTACAGACGTACAGTATCCATTAGCCAACATAGTGCCACCAACGTCCACCCAGTTTGAAAATATTTCAACATAATTGACAATTTAGTTGTGTTATTACAGATTTATCATGATAATTGAATTGAAACTTTGAAATTTAGAAAAATAATAGTTATATACAGAGATCATTCGAAAATAGATCTATTATTATTTTCAGAGAATAAAATACTTTCACGTAATTTATTTCGCATAATTTAAAATATTCCTTTCAACAATTAATTAAACGTTTTTTTTTTTTTTTTTTTTTAACAACGTTTCTCATTATTTAATATGTCATAATAGAAACTCGAATATTCTTAACAGTGTTATAAACGTATATCAAAAGTTGGTGTTGGGATATTTTTATTATTATTATTTTTTTATTTTTTTTTTTTGCTTGTTTACTAATGAGATAGACTTTTGAAATTCTAGGATTTCAATGATCCACTTATAATAATTATGAAACGAGATATGGGACACTAAAATGCATTTTACTAATAATATATATTTGTAACTGTTATTAAACCAATATATAATATTAATACATAGGTGATAGGTGTAATACATACATACTGCTTACACCAAACAACAAACGTTTAGATTCGGCATATAATGTTGATTCAGATTAGAATCGATAGTAAATATTATCTATTTAATTAGAAGTCATATAAAATAATAATTAATTATTTTTTATTACGTGCGTCGATTTGCACATATTAGGCAACCGATGTTTTGATACAGTGGAACAGTGGACGTCACTAATAAGTAATAACTAAATAGTAATAACTAATAAGACTCACATATATCGAGACCGATACGAAACTAGTTTTATAAAGTTACGAAGTTATAATCGATAACCGAATGAACGTTATAAGCAAAGTGGGAAAAGAAGCAAAAAAACATAGTATTGTAAAGTAAGATACTCAATGCTATTACGTATTTATTGTTTATTAAAAAAAAAAAAAATTATTACTTACGTTTGTGTTTTGTTATTTCGACTACTGTGTCTAAAAACTGTAGTAAAAAAAATCTGTACATTCTCGTGGATTATAAGTAAAATGTAAAGTATAAACATGATGTAATGTGAACTTAATAATTTGTCTATTGGTACGTTTAATGTATGTACCGTAAAAACTAAAACGATTAAAAATTGTTTTGTAAAAAGTGTTTTTGATATTATGAGTGTACAAAAGGTTATAGTTGTATAAGAAATAAATACATTTTTGGATTTAAAATGATTAATACTGCTTATCAGGTGATTCATTTAAATAAGTCAATAGTAATCAAAAGAATTTGTAGAAATTGATAACAATATAAATATCTATGTATCACAGACAAGTCTTAAAATGTGTGTTATAATCATTGACGCAACTCGGGAGTCCTAGCACTCCATTAAGTCAAAATATGCACCTTTTGAAAAAATCGTGTTAAAATATGAATTGAAAAAATAAAAACTAGATAATTTATCGTAATATACAATCCAATGTATTGATTTAATTCAGTAGGCAACAGAAAAAAAAATGTGAAAATAAATTGAAACCCTGCCGAATTGTTATATCGTTATCGCATCAGTACATCACCGCTTCAGTACATCACTCGACTTATTTTCCGCATTATTCTTAATTTTGTTTACTACAATATAAATATCAGGATCGGATTTAACGGGGACCATTAGGGGCACTTTCCCTAGGTCTCCAAATTTCTGGGACTCTGAAAATTATAAAATGTGATCGATTTTCAAATAGTAAAATCAATCTGGTTGATGTTAAAAATAAAAAATTCATGTCAACTGTCAAGAATATAAATTTTTCAACTTTCGATAGGTATCATATAACTTTTAAGATATTTTAGTTAGGAAATCATAACATATATAGTATTAGTTATTCTTAGAGTATATAATATATTACGTTATATTGTGTCCGAATAATAATATCATAAACATGTATGAACATATCGATACTTATTTAATCATCTAGTGACGAATATGTAGGCGTGTTTTATTAGTCATACCGAGAAAAAAGTTCACAGGGAAGTTCACAAAAAGGTCCAATGACAAAGAAGTTTACCTCGTTTGTTCGTTCATAAACCAACTTATTTTTTAAATAGTTAACGTTAGGAATTTTGTAGTTGGTAGTAATGGTGATGAACGACGAACCGAAGCCTAAAGTATATTACAAATAAGAATGAATAATACAAGAAATAGTTATTAATAAACTTAAATAAAAAATAAAAACGATGATGGTATCTATGAAATAATGATTAGGATTTAAATCTATACTTGGTGAGTTAACATTTTTTTAATACTAGATATATTATTAGCGTATTGCGTCAAATGAAATATAGCTTGGGATTTTTAAAGCCGCAATGATTGTAGGTATTTAAAATGTTTAATTTCAATAAACATTAACAATTTATTCAGTTTAAACCTAAAATTATTGTAATATAATGACGATTTCAAGTTAAAACATGGTTGCGATACTCATAAAAATGAGTGTACTAATTTAAGTAGAGATTTTGTGTAATCGAGACTTTTCTGATGATGATATTAAATATGGACTTTCATTTATTATTTGCCCTGGGCCGCCAAAAGCATCATTCTAACCCTAATTATCATATAATTGATTAACCAGTAACATGATTTGATTTTCCCAGAGAGACAAACATTTTCGTCACGATTAGAACTTACTAGCATAATGCAAAAAAGGTGAGGTCCGGTGACAAGTTACGAAAAAAAAAAATGGTGGTCAAGCAGCTTCTTGACCAAATGTCTAATTTACGCCAATGGGTATAATATTATAACCATACGTAGGTATATTATAAGTAAAAATAAAAATATCGAAATGAAAATATGACTGACGGTGAAGATAATAATAATGACAAAACCGCAAAACGTGACTACTGTTAAACATACTAAAAAAGAAGCGAAAAGATTCAATGTCAAAATATTTTTTACATAGGTAACACGGCGAAACAAAAAAAGTACCTTCTCATTATTACAGGTAGATAATAATAATATTATTTTCACATTGGATATACAGGCATTGATTAAATATACATGTATATTTAATCAATGATATAGGTAAACGAAAACATAAAAAAGCATATAGATAAAAACAGTAAGATGCGTGGATATTTTTGCACTTTGATTTCAAAGCAAGCCATTACCAAGTATTTATAATATTTACTTTTTTAACCACTTAAGTATCATTATTAATAATTATGAACTAAACTATACTGATTTTTTTTTGCAGGAACATTATAGTTTTGCCTTGTCTTGTTAAAAAAACATCATAGTGGCGAGTGTGGGTGTAAGTATAAGCTTCGTCTATTATATAAGCATAAATAGGATGTCGTACAAACCCGCATTTACATTTTATATATCCCTAATACTTATTACGTAATACCTTCATACGGGTAACATATCAAATTCACGTATCAGTTATCGTGCATGTGTACGCTGTTTTTTGATTTTTATAAAAATTAAATGCACTATATAACTAATATACTAACACAGTATATAGTATATACTATGTAATATATTACATTACAGGGAGGTACATTATGTTATATTGTTGAGATGATTAATATTAAAGCTAATTGACAAAATAACAAAATTGCTTTAAGCAAAACTTAAATGGTAGCGTTTCGGTTCAAAGTACGGCTAAAAATCTAACGAATTATAAAGAGTGATTTTGGTATTAAGTTTGTTAACAACTACAGTTATTAGTTAATTCATAATAAATTAAAATATCTAACGAAATTTTTGAGACTCCATCAGAAGCATTATTTTTTTTTTTTTAATTTGGTCATAACTCATATAGACGTAGAAGTTCATTTATTTATTTAAACGGTCTACTTTTATTCAAAACCTATGATGTGTTTATGTTACCTATGTCTAATGATATTTCACCCGTCGTTATTCACAAATGGAAATAGCAAATGAGTGTGTGAAATATCATTTTTAATTTTTCATTTAAATTTCGGACAATTCAATATTAACCACGATTTAAAACCTGCAGTGTTCATTAACAAGTGTGTGTAAGACGAAAAAGTCAAAGTCAGAAACGATAATGACTGCAAACGGTCCTACGTTAAAAAAAAAAAGAAATCATTTTTCAATCTCCACATTGATGACATTTCGAATTTCACCGTTTATTTTATAAACTAGGTTCCTTCTTGACACTAAGCACAGAGGCCGTATGGAAGAACAAAATTTCGGAAGAGGTTTCAAATCTTATAGTTAGGTGATGAAAAAGAAAATTATCATCGATTATTTTCCAATAGACGTAATAAAAAAAATGTATATTATACATTAAATACTGCATTTACGACATGGTAATCTAGGAAATAACTTAAAAACAATAATATTAACTGAAACATCACAACTTTTGTTTTGAAACAGAAGGCATATGAGAAAATGGACCAATAATAATATGAAACAATATTTTAACGTTTTGAGTGATAAAAATAATAAAAACTAATGAGTAGGTAATAACAATGATAATGATGATAATAATTATTATTAATTATTTTAGTTAGTGGTTACACATCACATAGGACTAATAATAGTTATTATTATAATATTATATATATATATATTATTGTATCTAATACAGCTTATTAGTTTTTGGTCTAGTTGAGATTTCTTTGAATAATTTTTTGAACAATTGAGATTAGTGTAAAACTATTGAAATAAAAAACTCACATTTGTAAGCATTCATCATCATATTTTATTCCTTATTTACATTATATGAGATAAATTGAACATTTTTCGGGGAGGGTTTTGACCCCCTTCCAATACGACCTTGTCAAGCACTGGTATTTCAAGCTTTATAGTACCTACTTAGAATTAATATTTTTTACCCGAAACCAATTGAACTATTAAAAGATTCAATCTTATTTTTATTCTGTTTTAATTAACATGTGTAACCAACTACGGATACGATGCCGAATATAGTTTATTTTTTATGGAGCACTTAGTTTTGCTGAGGTTACATGTAAGCGTAAAAACGAAAAATAATTTTTATGTCTTGGAAACGATTTAGAACAATATTTCTCTGTAAACGTTGAAATGTTATCGATTGAAGCAATGATTTGTTGTCGATTAGTGAGTATCTAATCAATTTATAAAATTACCATTAAATGCATATGCAGTGACGGAAATACGGAGTGACATGATCCATAGGATAATATGTGTAAATAGAAATACTAGTACGTTAGAGTAAAGGTTTGATGTATTTTTTTTTTTTTTTTTTTATTTAAAAGATTTAAAACTTTCATATGTACAAAAGCGGTTAAATCGTGCATATCATATTTATCCGGTCGGTCGGACTGTGCGTCTGTGCGAATTAAGATCAATTCGTCTTTATAGTCTTATCAATTTGTCGTTGATCTATTGATATTGATTTCGAATAAGTGCGCTCTGACGCTATGAACAAAAATATTATGAATCGTTCGTTAGTCATGTGATGTCTGTGCACTGTGTTTTTCAGAAGGTTATCTGACAATACAATGTTATATCGAGCGCGATTTGTGCGAACACGCGACCATGATTGTTTTTTTGAATTTTAACTAACGTACCACAAGTTTTTTTTTTTGTTTCAAGTAAAATTATAAACTGTGCAATGATTTTACATTCCAAGTAAGGGAGCGTCTGTGTTTTGATTTTATTAATATTACAAATGTCTATTATTTGTTGATACGTTTATAAAACGCTTTCGCGCAAGAGTGCTCCAAAAGATACCATGATTTATACGGGTGCGTTAATATTGAAAATTCAACACAGATATCAGATGATGATACTCAAAAGGTAATTTTTTATTTATTATTATAATTTTTTTTTTTTATAGCTTTTCAAAAATTTTAAAAAGTATATGAAGGTTGTTATAATTTATTTTGATTGACGCAGTACCTACCAAAATGAACAAAAGCATTATTAATATTTGGACTTATCACAGTAATAATGGCGTAAAAATAATATAACTAAAATTAAAATAATGCACAAACAATTTTTCAGTATTAAAAACTCGAGTAAAATTTTTCTGTCTGTTAAGCTATTACATCTGACAAAAATGTATTAGAATATAGGTATTTATAATTAAGAAAACAATTTAATAGGTCGTACTTAATAAAAATATAATGAATATGTTATTATTGACATGATATATTTATTATATATAATAAAAGAAAATCAATAATGAAAAAATGATAAACAAATATTTAAATTTCAGTAATAAGAAGTAGTAATTAAAAGCCATCGGGCGTGGTATACATTACTTTATAAATATACTCTATGTTTAAGTATGCTAAGTAAAATTATGTGTCAAAATTTATTAATTAGAATTTTATTTTGTTGATTTATAAATTCTTAGTTATTCACAAAATAAATGTATAATTCACTTAGAATCTATGGACACAATATACTCATAAACACGCAAGTAGAAAATCTCCAACTCAAAGTAAGAGATTGGATAAGTAAAAAAATATAAATGCGCTTAGATCATCAAAATTCACTCGTTTGCATTGTATATATTAAATTGTAAAGATTTGAATCGTTACGACTAAAATACGTACACAAATAAAGGATATTACGTGGCTCATCAATAAGTAGATTATAATTTTTTTTTTTCATTTATTAATTTTTATTGTTTCAACGAATTTTTTGTTTTTACAAAGTTTTTAACAAATAGCAAATAAAGTTAAAGTTTACAATTGTGGGATTATAATTTAAAATATGTTTAAAGTATTTAGCAAATCCTTGAACGAATAATTTTTAAATAATATTTTCACAAAAAAAAAAAATTAATTATTTGATATGCAAATTTTTATAATATATGAGTAGTTATGCAAAAATCGTATGGAATTTGTTGCCAGTGTTTTTCCTTAAAATCTTTTTTTCTATATTATTAAGCATGCAATTTACGGGTAAATTACTTTAATTTAATTAATTCAAAGAGCACTGTCGAAGAAAAATCATTCACTTCAAGTAAGAATATTGTAACAAGAGCTAAAAGTTTAATATTTAACTTTTACTCGATAAACTTTAAAAGGTATAGGTAGTTCGACTTAAACTAATTCATATTGAATAATTTGATTAAAAAATATTGAATCAATGAAATACATTATATAAATAGCATTGGTAAAATACTAAAATCATTGCGTAAGTAATTTGTTTTGATCATGAATAAAATCAACGTAAACGATGATAATTTTTAGCAATTAGTCCCAACTTCAAATTAAATGTATTATAATAAGTACTATGCATGTATATAAAACTACCCATTTCAAATAAATAATCAATAAATTAATTTAAAATATAACAAAGTTCAAAACCAATTAATCAAATTACATTTTTGTAACAATATGTAACCAAATTTTGGATTTTAGAGTAGGTACTATGAGTTCCTAATTGTATTGATGATTTGGTAATTTAATTTTTAATTATTTCTATTTATTATGATTTTTCCAAATGTAGAAAAAAATCTAATATTTGATAAATTTATTTTTACATTAGTTTTCCGATGTGTTGAAAAATATATATATGAAATAAAATTTTAAAATATAATATAATGTTATAAACGAAACGGTTATTATTTTATTTTTAAAAACAAACTTATATTTAACATTAACTTTTTTAATATACCACCCTTTACATTGAGTAGATATATGAAGTTCATATAATTATGAACGTGGTAAAATGAAATAGGTACATGTTCTTAGAACTTTATATAAAATAAGAAACTTAAAAAATGTTTATGAACATAATTTCCTCAATTATTTTATACCATCATTTTTTTTAAAGTTAATGAATAAATATCTTAGTTTGGTTATTATTTTGAAATATTTTTTTACACCTGAAAATTTCAAATATCATTTACTTGGCTTGTTACTAAGGTACATAGTTTTTTTAAATTTTCAATGTTGAAAAGATAATACTTTAATTCATGTTTCTAAAAATTTAGAAACATGCAAAATTAATTAATTGATATTTTAATTTGTCATAAAATGCAAAACATAAACCCATAACCTCCTAAAACGTAAAATAACGATGATATTTTTCATGCTCGTAAACATATTTGGACTAATTTCGATGCATATGAAAAAAACGAATAATATGCACAAGTTGGTGATTTGTTATCACAACCAGAAACAGTCGATAATGATGTGGAATAAATTATAATTATTTAAATTTTGTTATGTATTTTTATGGGGCATTTTGATTTACTAAAATATTCTTTTTAAGCGATTTCTTCATTTTTGAATTTATTAAATCATAAACTTATTTCATTATCATCAAAAATGTTTTTTCTTCACTAACGATATTAAATTTGCTAATTTGGTTTTATAGTTGTTTACTACATACAACACACACACACACACACACACACACACACACACACACACACACACACACACACACACACACACACACACACACACACACACACACACACACACACACACACACACACACACACACACACACACACGCACAACTATTAAAGCGACTCTTAAAATATGTTAAAATAGATTAAATAATAGTATGTACCTACTACTTTATGCTTTGGATTGTTAAAAATATGCCAAATTACCAACCAACTACCAATTATTTAGATAAATTAATCGGGTTATCCACAAGTTAAAATTGTCTTATTTTTGTTTTGATGTAGATAATTGGATTTAACCAAGTAATCATTTATAAACAATCTTATAGAAAAATAAAGCGTTGGTAGTTGTAGAAATAATTTATTGTAAAAAAACCACAACAAATATCACGATATTAGCATATATTACTATACAAATGAATCAACAGTTGCTATTTTTTTAAACCACATCTTAGATTTTATATATTTTAATTCTATCATAATAATATGTATTTTTAACAATTTTATTTTTAATTGAAAATAAGGAATAGTAGTTGTATTCATTAACAACGTTTTAGAATCTGAGTATATTTACATTATGATTATCAAACATCTTGCATTCTTGATTTTTTTTCAAAAACGCTGAGTCAATAAAAGAATATCGCGTAATATAAAAAATATATAAAAATGACGCAGACATCTAAAGTAAGTTAAAGTGAGTTGGTTAAAAAATAATCAATTAGTAAGTTATAAGTTATTCTAGAGAAGATTTATTAGTTAATATAAAACAAAACGTATATACATTATACAATATATAACATATTTATGTTAGCTTACATTATTTGTCGATATCATTTTTTTTCTCTGATATACCTACTTATTATTGATTGTTATATAGTTGAGTTTATTCAGTTTAAATATCTTTTGTTATATATATATATATATATACATAAATATATAAAATATGCCATACTGACATACTGTATATTGTAAATTGCTATACAATTATTAATATTGCAAACACATCCGTAGTATTCTTCGGATAAAGTATATTTTTCTGTTGAATATGTATATAAATATTTAGAAGATCTATTTACTATACAACATTAAGGTTTCGAATGTTTCGATAAAAGTATGAATAAAAGTACGTTTTTGTATACTTCAACTCATCGGACGATAAAAAAATCCTATGTTTAATAATGTCATCTGATAGTATAGCGAATAGTTCGAGTTGACTAAATTATGACAAGTCTATGATTGCAAGACATAACATTTTTCCTAAACATGAACGTGACTTAATTGAAAAATCATATCCTAATAGTGAGATAAACAAATCTTATTGATATATAAATTGCACCTCAAGAAGATCGCCGAGAGAACTTATAAACTTTTACCATCATGATTAGACGCTAATTAAATGTATATTACTTTAACATTTTGAACCTATATATAACTAAATATATGTTTAATTTTGCGAAACAACTATGGATAACTTACAATTTACTGTGTATTGAAGTACACTCCATATGGGTATAAGGTATTAAATTGTAGCCAATTGTATCTCAGTATCGATGATTGTTTAATCACTTGCCTATAAATGCTAATAACGTGACAAAAATTAAAATTAAATATAATATTTTTCTTGGACATTATTTTCGAGTCCTAAAGTTTTGAACATGTGCATATCAACATGTTATGTTAATACAAGTGAAAAAACATATTACAAAATATTAAGAATACACTTTTTAATTTTTTAATTACAAATTAAAAAATGTCATGAATATATTTCGTCATTTTTTTGAGTATAGGCACACCTTACGGTTAATAAAATATATTTTTACGTATATAAAATCTAAAATATACATTGTAATGAATTTAAAACAATGCACCGGTATATATTTTAGTACGAATTGAAATTATACTATTAAATTAATTACGTCTGATATAAAACTATAAAATTACTGTGGGACTCGTACAAGTGAGTAATTATTTCAATAAAAAATGATTTAATTGCCATTTTTTTCAATAGTTAAGGTATTCATTAAAAGCTGACAGGTATTTTATCACTATTTTGAGTGGGCCACTAGAGATTGCAAGTTAGTTATTGCATGATAATAGGTCAAATTACATTTATTGAACTAGATTTAATTTACTATTGAGTCACTAATTAATTTTTCAAGCACCAATTAGTTACGTAAAAAAGTAAGTATAGAACGTCGTAAATATAATTACAATACACGTATTTAGAAGTGAGTATTACATTTTACACATACCTAACTTTTTTAAATTGTATTCAACTTTCAGTAATAAAGAACTTCCTTTTCGTACTAAAACACCAACATGAAATATCTATGGAATTTGTTTAACGACTTTGAATTCAGCTTCAGTTTAAACGTAGTTGTGCAGTGCCTAATATATTGCAAAACATTGCAATCATAATAGATCAGTGAAATTCACATTCCTATACAATATATTCACTCGATGCATTTTTTTTATTTATCATAATATTACGACCGATAAAATTTATGAGAGGCCTTTTTCACGTACAATCTGTTTAATCGGTATAATTTACGTAATTATTGGCCTAAAATGCAATGTATAATATACTACCGTTCGTGTTATAATTCATGATTATAAAGTTCAAATAATTACTATACACAAAAACAACCCAATAAAATGTAGCAATTATTTTGAAAACTATATTCTATAGGCTCTAAACAATCATATAAGTATAAATTATTATTAGTTTTTATTTTTAATCACTCTTAAATTCCTAGTTGGTTTATAATATTCGGAATTAAAAAAAAAAAAAAAAAAATGCTATCGTATTCCGTAAGCTCCCGCATCTTTTAAGTCCATGCATTTATTTGAATTTCGTATTTGATTGTATCGAAATCTTGATTCTTGATACATATAATTAACAACTATCATTGTTTTAGTACGTAACGTATCGCACTGTGTGAACTTCGGTCAAAGGTTCAGAAAATAGTGTAGGTGTGTTATTCACATGGAAAACAATTAATATAGGAACATTTACCTATAAAGCGTCTACAAGTAAAGTTTTTTATTATTTTTTTTTAACGTAACGCATATATTTGATATGAGTAGTGTGCAATTATTGTTACGGCTTGACGATTTCGTCTGTTATCTAAGCTGCTGTGTGCTCCATCTGCATAACGTCCACCGCGAGCAAGTGAAAAAATTGCGGCTATGTAATGTAATGTGAGTTGTGGTTAGGAATATCGGCATGTGTGAAGTGAAAATTTCACGGCAAAGCAGACCGCAGTGATAATAACTTATAAGACCTTCCGGGGAAAATTGTATCCCGGTCAGAACTTTTACTCGTCTGAGGTCGCGTTTTGTGTACTACGCGCATTATTCACGATGTTCACACGCACACGAACACGCGAACTTGACACACAATGCCGCAACTAGTTATTATACACGGCTATTGCATTATAAGCTCCGCAAGACGTATAAAATTCTTGGTAAATTAATAGATATTATAATAAATTAAATACCTATCTAACATTAACTCAAGTGTTGACTTGTTGATCGGAGCTGTGTTTTTATCGTAATTATAAGGAGGTCGTATTGACCGTTGTCGAGTAGAGGTCTTACTCGGAAGGTATTACGGTTCAGGACATCTAGACGAAGGTTTCCGAATAAATTCGAGATTAGATTGGAACTGTATTCATTTTAGTCTATTGATTTCAATAAATTAAAATACCATATGAAAATATGATACGGGTACGTTAAATAACAGAGACAAAATCAGGTAATAATTAAAACACGACTTTTTAAGTTTTATACAGTATAAATGCAGATTCGTGTTATATTAAATAAATTAGTATTGTACTATTTACGTTAAAATAACTAACCTTTTAGATTCTGAGTGAAGGGAAGGATCTTATGGTTTTACAATGATGTTTATTTTTATTATTTTTTTTTTTTCTGTAAACACTTTTTCGTATAGAAATCCTTGTCCAAAAGTTTCGTCCAGAATCTTTTTAGATTCGAAATTGAACTGAGATGGTACTTTAGAGAGGTCATTTTTCCAAAATCTCCATAGTTTTTCCAGTAATCAAGAATAACGATCGAAAAACTCAGTAAAAACGGTAAAATCGGTAAAAATCTGCCGTAAACGAGATTTTCACTGTTCAGATTTTAGGTATTTAGTCATAAATCGAAAAGTATTGAAGCTAGAAACTTGAAAATTTTATCCAATATCAAATACATACTTTTTTATACTGGACAACATTTTCAGAACAATTATAACACTTTTGACTTAAATATAGAACTTTTAATTTACCTAATTGTTTGAAAGTTTTTATGTAATATAATTTTAAATATTCGACAAAAAGTTCTGAAAATTTAATATGACCTTACTCATATACCTACCTAATTATCCTAACAAAAGTTCAAAAATCGTTAGTCAGGATTTTTTTTTATACACACTTTAATAAATTATTATACGATTTTTTTCGATATTGTCTGATTTCTTTTAAGTTTATTTCTAATGAGTTATAATTGTTATAACAATTGAAGTTTAAATGAGTTATATCTAATTGAATATTTTATGAGGGTTTAATTACAAAAAAACTCACCAAAAATTATACAAATAACCATAAAATACGTAAACAGTATTTAAATAATAATATATTATATTACACTGAAGCTTTGCTCAGAATCGTTTTATACTAAAGAAATGAGTCATCATTTCTTTAAAACTTAATACATTCATCACCAATATCTTGTCCGAGGACCGAAGGGACGAAGGACAAACTTGTCCAACCATCATCTCACTTACCAGCTTGTGAAACTGATTGATTAATAATTGGTGATAATTGTATTTCAACGACTATATTATTATACTATAGGAATTGTAACAAAATAATAAAATCGATTTTATTATTCATTAAAATAAATAATTTTTGGCGTTTTTAGATACCTACTTCAAGAAATTATAAAAATTAATAATTGAAAGAACCTATTTTTTGAAAATCTTATGATACGTTTTTACATAAATTCAATTGACTGTGAATTAGGTTTAACATTTAAAAATATATTGTTTCATAAAAAATTATTAAAAAATCATTATTACTTATAAAAACAATTAATTTCTTAAAAACTTTAATTTAAATATAAAAAAATTTAAAGTATAAAAAACAATCACCCTTTTTAAAAATATTTTTTTAACTCGATAATTATATTATGTATAAGCTTATATTATGCAATTATCAGACCTTAAAAGTTGAAACTAAAACTCATAAATTTTATAAAACATTAAAAATCTTCCAAAAAACAACAACATCTGATATTTTGTAATTTTTAAATTCTGAACTTAACTGGAAGTGATAAAATATTTTTGAAAACGTTATAATATAATAGGCTGTATATTATTTCAATCAGTTGGTATTTTAACTTTTGATACTACAATTAAGTCAAACTTAATTCTATTTTGTGAAAGAATACAGAGAAAATATACCTACCCACTAGGTCGGTTGTTTTATTTCGTATAATCGTATGTAAAGAAAATATTATTTTGTCTATTATCATCTAACCATATCATCTGTATAATTCAATTGTATAATTAAGTCATTAATTAAAAAAAAAATCTCTTTCAATGGAAAAAGTGAAAAATGTCTAAAAGAGCCGTGCTATATTTATAAATTTGGTATTTTTATATGAAATGCGTGACAAAAAAATTATATATTATAAGCAAATAATTGTATTAAGGAACAGAAGTGACACTAACATTTTTAGTTGCATAAACATTTACATTTTTAGAATTAAATTATTAGAAATGCAGTACAAACTTATTTGAAAGCTCCTTTAATGAAACTAAAAAGTAATTTTTTTCTGATTATTATTTAAAGTAACGATTTTGTTTCGTTTCGGCTTCTGGCTGTTACAACATTGAATTGACGTAAGTTTCAATTATTAGGCGGCGCAAATGATGACGGAATGCCGTGCTAAACACTACGGTGATCAATAATTCTTTATCGCGGTTTAACGTGCACAAAAGTCAACACGTATGAATATATAAATATATGTACCATATATAACCAAATGTGTCATCGATTGCGGTACACCTATTATAACGCGTCTGAAAACCATACGAAATTGTATTTCATAAGTACCTATATTATTAAATATTAATTGATTGTATTGGTCATCATCACCGCCACAAACTTCTCAAAACAGGCACATAGGACGTAATTAAAGACCGTAATTATAAAAAAAAAAATAAAATTAAATGTATCAAAAGAAATGTGGCGCTGCGCAAATGAATCGCTACCAAGTGTACGAAATAGTACGTAGATCAGGGAGGGTTTTCTCGCGGGTACACGAATATCTTTCACATTACACATCGAAACGGCTGCATTTGTCGTGGGGTTGTTTTCACGATCAGTGCACTGATGTCACATCGTGCACGGATAACAACAAAGACATTCTCAGCCTTCGAACGTGTTTCAAGGGACGTTTATTGCGGCGGCAACAGAAAAATAAAATAAAATATTCCAAACCCTCTCTACACTTCGCCGCCACGATTTTTCTATTTACAGGAACATTCTTTTGTGGACGCCTCGCGTGCGTAAATCATGGTATTCGGCCGAAACACTACACTCTATTATACAGCCGCGCGTGTGTCAGGAATTCAAGCATGCGCGACCGTTCGTATACGCACCGCCTGCTGTCTCGCGGTAAACGTTTCCGATACTTTCTAAAAATCCGTGTACGCGTGCCTTCTTACTATAAACTTGACAGTTTACTTTAAATATTTTAATAGGCTGTGTATGCGGCCGATGAGCGCGAAATATGACCAGAGCACAAATCAAAAGCGCAAACCTAAATGCTCATGAGAGAACAAAAAAAAAAAAAAAAACGATTAGGTCTCAATACCCACGAACGCAAATACTTTTCTGTACACCTCCGGGATATACTTCCGTTTGCCATTTACTCGTTGTCGTCTGTATTTAGAATTCATTTTATTGCATTACGCATACACCTTGACGGTTTTATCCGTGTAAGAATAAACGACAATTGTCAATTAATTTATACGATTTTAATTTTAGCGAAAATCGGACGTATGCGCAAACATCGGTATACACTTCTAGTGTATTGTGTATAATTCGAATAATTTAAGTTCTGCCTCAAATAAAAATAAAACGGTTAAGAATAATGAAAGAGTCGATTATCAAATAAGTTCATTAAGAATAAATACAATGATTTTGAAACAGAAAAACTCGTGATGTATGTTTAAACTAATTAATGCAAAAAGCGTTGAATTTAAAAATGAAATTTCTGATACGACGAGTACGATATCGTATGAGTAATAAAATTTAATTTTGCGCTTTTATCTCACTAGGCACTAAAGGTGCAAAAATGCAAATCGAATTAGCGCTTTTGGGCAATCCTAAAAAAAAATAGAACTTTTGCGCTTTTGTGTTTCACCGTTATTACGTCGTACTGACACGGTTTCCCCGGAGAACCGTTAAATCGCGGAGGCCAGTATATAGGTATCTTTGCGGCGTCGAGCGACCGTTCGCCTTATTAGGCACTGGACTCGCGACACGGCGCTGAGAACAGCGACGGAATACGAAGATGGCAGGAAAAACAAATACGAAAAGTTTTTCGAACCCGTCGACGGGGTGAACCAGATCCGCTGGTTTTTTTTTCTGTTTTAGAAAGTATACCCGATACGATATACCGGCGACCTGGTCGTACCTCCGTAACCGCGAGAGACGGGCGGCGCGCACGCACCGCTTGGATGCACGCGCCACGCGATAATCGTACGAAAAATATTTACCGGCTAGCGGTGACCCCTCCGTCCCGCCAAGCTCGGAGATGTCCAGCTAAACTATACCTCCGCGCGCGTGGGCTCCTTTTCACCGTATCGAAAACGACGTCCGAAACTACACGCACACACACACGAATATAAACCCACGCACGCACTCACACGCACGCGTGATGCATATTTGGATATATTGTCGTCGTCGGTGTTATGGTTATTATTACGATCGTGTTACGCACACGGCTTTATAACGTTATAGTGATGTGTATTTAGTATTATTACGTGTACGCTCGTTCGCGCCCACGCCCCATGTACACGAAATGATAATAATATAAATAATAATAATAATAATAATAATAATAATAATAATAATAATAATAATAATAATAATAATAATAATAATAATAATAATGATGATGGAAACGAATAACGATAAAACAATATAAAATACGGCTTGTATGTAGCTCGTATACCTACGTTCGGCTGTCGCGCGCGCTTACATCGGCGAATATAGCGCGATTAACAGCGCGCCGGCATAGGAAGTATTTTGAATATTCACAAAACCGAAACGCCCTCCCCGTCCTTCTTTAGCGTAGGTACCTTATTATAGGTTTAATGCGCTGTTATGCGATTACCCGTTTACGCTCTATAGCCCGGAGGGAGGTGGCTGCATTCGTAAATTAAACGTGGAATTCCATCGTCGTAGTCGTAGTCGTTTTTCCTATGTACAGTCGTTTATTTATTATTATTTTTTTTTTTTTTTATTAATCCTCGTCCGTGTCCAACAGTCATAGACCATAGCCTTCTTATCGTGCCGTATGGAACTATAATATTATATAGTCTCCTGCGATACCGGCGTATCCCTTGGTTACGTGCATCTCGGTAAACGTGGGCGACACAAGTCATCGGTAAGCTATGGAAATAATAACACTATTATGTGAAGGTTTGAACCGTATATATTTCCTATTCAGTATAGTCACTCGTGTCTGTTTATTTTTTTATTTCATAAACGAAATTTTTATTACGAGATACTGCCGAGAGAGACCACACGATTATATTTCAAATCGGCTGTATAAATTAATAAATATGTATATATATATAAGTGTATAAAACACTTAAAAACATATTACTGATGACAATAATGTATTTTTTTTTTCAAATAAGTGTATTTATTTCAATTCCAAAGTATAGAATCCAAAAACAATACCTGCACTAAACACCAAGTCCTACAGCTTTCATTCACTGAAAGCTCGGAGATAAACCTTGTTAACTATACTTTGTACCCGTTCGAAATATCGATTCGGAAGTTTTGAGTAGTTTTTGCAACCTATGTTCGATAGCGGAGCACGTAATGCGCTGTCGCGTCACACGCCCTGTTCGTGACCAAAACCACCTATCTCGCCATATTATAAAGCTTAAAAAAAAACAGACGCGAAAACACTCGACGTCTCAAGGAACTGCAGTTGTCATGACCGCACACATTCAAAAAAAGGTCATCGTTCCGCACACTTTAAACTATACCATTACCGAATAATTTTTATCTACAATGTACATTATGTACAATTTTGTACATAGTACATATAGGTACCTAAAATAATATTGCTGTATTTTAAATCCACACGGTTCTTACATTAATAGTACAATACTATTAAGTAATGATTTTTGTATGTTGTAATGGAACTTATATAAATTTAAAACTTAATGAAAATTGGAATGCTGGCAATGATGTAGGTATGTAGCTATCGCGTTTTCACAATGAATTAGCATGAATGAAATAAAAAAAATAAAAATACAAGTACCTACACAGATTATTTTATTATCATTATTATTATTTTTATTATAATCTTTAATTTTAACTTTTAAATATTTAATTCAGTTTTATAATTTCATTTCAAGTTTTAAAATTGAGCATAACTGTTCAGCAAGTAATAACTTTGGTTTCAATTAAAATCATATATTAATTTTTATAACTATAAAAAAATTAATTGGCACAGGTTGAAATAATTTAGTGAGTAAATATTTTATATTTAGTTTAATTTTAAACTTTCCGTGAAAAGAGTGTAGTTCTGAACGATCAACACTTTAATAAATGCCTGTATTAAACAATAGAAAAAAAAGTTGGGCAGAAGTTTATGCTTTTAAAAAGTGTTCGTTTTGAACGACGCCACAAAGGTACTACTGCGATACCCGCAGTGGGGCGTATTATTTTTCTATACGGCGTGCGTGAATAGTAAATTATAGGACAATGATGGTACCTATGTGGAGACCGCAGTCACTATGCTAAATTATTATTTACACTATTCATTTGCTATACAGCATTAAAATTTATATTATTGTTAGAATAAATGGTTCGCGTTAATTATTATTAATACGAAACAAAAACCGATTCCCGCATAGGATTCATTGCCTGTTTATGAATCTTGAGTAAAAAAAAATACCTATACAGTGTATATTCTTAATTAATATTATCTATATTAAGTTACATCAGATATCAACACATAATCTATTAAAAAAATCTAAAAACCATACAGCTTTCTGTAATTTTTATGTTTACGAATTATTTATAAGAAATTCTTTAAATCGGCCATTTTCGAATTTTTTAGAAATTTTTTTTAAATTAAAAAATGTTTCAGTCTTTACGTTGTTATTAATTTTCAAACCGTAGTAAAATAGAAGGCAATTAGTCATATTATTATACTACAGTAAAAATACTGCACTAAAATATCCGCATTGCGGTCCGAATTAGACTAATTAGAGCTATATTGACTTTCCAATTAATTATAAACGATATATCGTACGAGGGTAGAAAAACAAAAATAAACATTGCAGTGTATTATTTATTTATTTATTATTACCAATAGATGTTTCGCTATACTCGGAATTTAAAATGAATCATTATTTTTTTATTTTCTGATTAAATAAAAAATTTTTTTTAAAAAATGACTGCCTAGAACGAACAAGACTTAAAAAAAAAAAAAAATCAAAAACGAAAATTCCCGACGGGTTGCCCCCCTTCGACTAAACACAGTCGAGGGGGGGCACGTACGTCGGTGTGGCGCCGCCATTATCCCACGATCGCGATCGTATCACGTCCAGAGAGCCGTGACCGGAGGTAAGAACCCGGTGGTAGACCGATACGCGCCGGTGGACGGCGGCGGCGGCTGACGGTCGCCACGATTCGGCGTCGGGTTTTCGTCGACTACGAACACGACTTACGACGACGGCTACGACGACGACGACGACGGTGCCAACCGTGCCGGTGATTCGGAGGAGCCGTCTCGGTTCTCGGCCGGGTCCGGTTCACGGTTGGTCACATTGGTACCGGGCCACGGTGGCCGCCGCCGGCTGCTGCGGCGGCGGCGGCGGCGACCGTGTGAGACGAGCACCTGCGCCGCGTGCGCGCGCGTTTTTATTTTTCTTTCATTCGTTTTATTTATTTATTATTTTTTTTTCCAACAACAATTCACGATGTATACTAATAATAATAATAACAACGCCGTCGTATAAAACACGATACTTCGGCGCGCGCTCGCTGGCTCGTCGGCTCGCCACGGCATTGTGTACGACGACGGCCACGGTCGGGTCGTGTCGGGGCCGCGTCATCGTGTACATTCGTACTGTTACTCTAAAATCAGACTATTACTATTACTATTATCAACATATTCGTGTACACACACACGCGCGCGCGCTCGCTCGCGTATTATCGTGTACCTACCTGCGAGCGGCCCCCCGCCGCCGACCTTCGCCGCTCCGCCGCCAGAGTCACTCCCTCCCGGCGGCTTTTTCGTGATTATAATATCATATCACACACGCACACACCGTACACGCACGCGCACACACACCGCTCGCACACGTCTCTCCGTCGCGCGCCGTTGTCACCATTAACAACAATAATAATTATTAAAACTATTATTACTATTATTATTATTATTACTATTATTATTATTATTATTATTATTATTATTACTATTATCATTTTTATTACTATTATTATTTTCTTTGGCCGGCGTCGAGATATCTTTATCCCTCGTCCCCGTCGCGTCCGCTCGTCGCCTTTTGTCGCTCCGCGGCGCGCGAGTCCGACCACCGTCCGTCGGTCGTCAGCGCACGTCACGGCTCTACCCGGTACCTACGCCGGCTGGTCAGCTAGGCCACGACTGCTGCACGTCGACTTCGAGACGATTATTTTGATGACGATGATGAAGACGACGATGACACCGCCGTATACCACCGTCACCGCCGCTCCCGCTACATCGTACGTCCGTCGTGCCCAGACTCAGGTAACAGCCCGCTTCGCATTGTTGAGTACGTCTGCTACGTCGTCGTCGTCGTTGTCTCGACCGCCGGGAGAATAATATCACTTATCGTTTTGCTCGTCCCGCGGCCGCGGAGTAGTCACGACACGACCGTCTTTTTGGAATAATTTCTCTGCACCACTTCTTGTCCGTCTACCGTAGTTACGTACTGTACCGTCTGTACCGATAACTGCAACGATGCCTTCGTCCCGTTCCCCGGTGTAGTGATCGATTTTCTCTTTTAAACGTACCTATGCATGTCTTAAACAAGTCTATTTCTACAAATCATTGGGCTGTACAGTGCTCCAGTGGTGTTTCTGGGCAATTTTTTGAGCTCTACCATTGTAAGTAGTTGGCGGTTATTACTCGTCACTGTGCTGGTGGCCTTCGATATTGAAACTACCCTAACCATAATGCACTTGTGTGTACGTATGGTCTGCCCAAAATTCATTTCCTAGCCTGTTGTACAAACATGAACATGTGTACCATCAGTCTTGTTTATTTATTGTTTGTGTTAGTTGCTTTTAATCTGAGAATTATACTTGATAATAAGGTGTTGATAATGAATTTATCAATTACTTAATTGTTAAACACATAATGTATGTAAATTTATCGTTGTTTATCAAAGACAACTTATATCTTTAATTAATTAACCCAATTAATCACCAAACACTTGATATTCTCCTTAAAAAAACCGTTACTTTTTATTTAGTATTGATAGATATTTTATATTAATTAATTAATACAAATTAGAAATACCTATTTAATAGTCTTAAGTATTTTATCTTCAATGTTCACTGAAGTTTTCCAAAAATTATATCTATTATTATCTATATAGATAAGTACTATTGGTAATTTTTAATATTAAACAGTGAAAATGAACTCTTTTTATTAAATCCAAGATAGTTTTAATACCCACCAATTAATTATCAAAGTTCAATCATGTAGTTCATTGAATATCATAAGCTTTACCAAATTGACTTTCATATTGGTACCTATTTTTTGAATCTATTGATTTGTTTTTACTTATTTAATAATTTATCTATTATGTATTTAATGAACTAAGTTCCTACAAAATATATATTTCTAATAATAATTACATTTTTGTAGATATCATTGATAGGTTGTAAATCTAACATTATGTACCTAATGTACAAAAATGCTTTTACACGATTCATTTCAAACTTAAAAAAATTGTTTAGTATTCTTTGACTTGAAAGTGCGTTTGAAGAATAAAACATTTTTAAATTGAAATATGTAAAACTACGCTAAGTATTAGTTTATGAGGTTTAAGTACTGTTTACATAATTAATATCAATTATATAGGTGGATAGTGTAAAATAATTAAATTAGATACTAAATTTAATGATTTACACATTATGTTTACATAAACACTTTAATTCCATGGTATACATAAATACATGTTTATCATAAGATGAAATTAAATACCATAAGTATAGTGATAAGATTTTAATTTAGATAGTAAATATTTGTACTAGTTAACATTAAATTGAATAAGACTGTGGAATGTGTTAATAAAATAGGAAGAGACTCGTGCCATCCCTCTACTTTTTTGTTATGACTTATTTCACTCTCTATTTTTTTTAATTTTCCATGAGAATGCCATATTTTCTGTCTAAATATCTATAGGTATTTTATTGACATTTAATTATCACAATTTTGAATTATCATAAATATTTTATTTTTATTATTTTTAATTGTAAACGAATTAGGTAGATACTTCTTGACTTTTCTTATTTCACTTTGTACCTTTGTGTTCAGTAAAATTGTTGTTAGTAAAATAGTATTTTATCCATTCCCTCTTTTTTTAAGCCTCTTCAACCACAGGCCATAATAATATATTTTATGCTGACTCATCGAGTATATTTCTTTTAATCTTAAATACCAAGAATAACTACGTCACTTAACTATAATAAATATTCATAATATATATAATATAATATTTAATACTATGTGTGCAATTTTATTTTTATCTCTTTTTAATTGGTATAATTATTCTAACGAGTTTAAATATTTGTTAAAAGCAATTTTAATATGAACATATTACCAATTTTTTTTTATTATTATATAGGTACCTATAGGTATCTTTTTTATAAGAAATGAATTAAATTTTACATTATTATAAATATTTTGAAATCTTATGGAGATATTTATTGTTTTCAAAAAGTACTTTTTAATTGAATAACGTATGTATAAAATATCAACTGTTTATAAGATTCATATCACTAGTATGTTAACCTACCAGAAGTCATAGGTAGTTACCTAATAAAAATTATATTTTTATTTTATAATTAAATATTATATTACTGAATTTATTTTGGAAGTATAATTAGTAAACTAAATTGAAAAACATTTGAAATGTTCTATAACAATTTTAATTTAGTTTAAGTTATATTAATTTAATATCTATGAATATTAAGTGCCTATTATTACCATATAATTTTTTCTTTTTCCGAGATACTTTAAAAAAAATGTAATTCAAAGTTCTTCTAAGATACTAAGTTATTATTTATGCATGCAAATTAAAATAATATGTTAATGCCATGTTGATATACCTAATAAGTAACATTTTTTTTTCTTACAGTGATTAAATTATGGATAGACGCCAGAAAAACAATTATTCACCAAGTTCTTACGAAAAAAGAAGCCCAGAAAAAAAAAATGAAAAATTATTATCTAATATTGGATATGGGAAAATTTTAGTTAAATCAGAATCAAACACCATGAATGACAGAGTTGAAAATTCTATGAACACAAATAAGCCGGCAGTTTTGACCGATCAAGATATTAATAATTACATATTAAATTGTGTATCAAATTTAAAAGTTAGTGATCAAAAATCGCCAACACATTCCAAATTATTTCCATTCAAATCAGTAGATTATTCTAACTCTACAGATAGATTACATAGTAATAATTCTATTGATAGCATGAATGGTATAAGTAATTTACATTCCAGCATTGACCATGGTAAATATCATAGAAACAATATGATATTAAAACCACCTTCATTATCAAGTCCACCACCATATAGCAATTCAATTGTTAATCGAGACTCACCGAGTCCCCGCGCTAGTATTGGGTCAATTAGTCATGAATTTAAATCATCGCCTCTGTATGAGAATGTTGATTTTTACAATGGTGGCCGTACATTAGCTCAGACTCCAACATATTATCATCAGAGACCTAGACCAGGTTCACATTCCAGTGGCGGATCTCAAGACTCTAGACATTCCAGTCCTAGAACTAGTATAGTTTCTTGTGAAGGTTCATCTGCAATATATGAATCAAATTATCGTAAAGCACAGCCTCAAGTTCCAATAAGCTATCCCAAATATATACCACCAATGGGAAAGGAACTTCCTCCTTATGAAGCACCTCCTGTTTATGAAACTTTGTCAGAAACAAATAAGAGTTCAAATTGTTATGAACCAGCCAAACCTGGGCCTCAAGTATCCGCACAATCTATTGATCATATTGGTCGATATCCTGCTCAACATGCTATACCATATATAAAACCTATTCCTACCACAGTTCCACAAGCAATTAAAGCTTTTTCTGATTATGGAACTCAAACAAATCCTCATAATATGAGAGCATATAATTCTGCTAATAATGTGAGTTACTCTCAAGATGCTGCACCACCTAAGCCAACAACTTCATCATCACAAACATGTGTAGTAGGGCAACCATCACTTGCCGAATCTAGATCTCAAAAACAACATAATACCATGCCTAAAATTTTTCAAACGGCATCAGCACATCAACAGGAATCACCAACACATCATAGTGCATCAACTAGAACGTCTCCAATACCTCCTTTACCTATGAAAATTAAACAATCAGCTAAAAATCTTCTTCCGTATAATGTTACTCCACCTCGGCCAATGGTAATTTTGTAAATAGATAGTGAAAATCTAAAGAGAAAGTCTATGATTTAATAAGTTTTGATTTTTGCATTCAAATAATAATCTAAAAATTTTACTAATTAAATATATAGATAATACAAATTATTTATAAATTTGAATCTACTCATATTAAATAAATATATTCAAATTGTTATTGCTATTAGGAAACACTCAACACTAAATAATAACTACATTATTTTTGTTTGTCTATTTTACTTAAAATTATTGTTCTTTATGAAATGAGAAAAAAAATGATTAATAAACAATAATATTTTGATTTTTAACTTAATACTTACCTACAAATTAGTGTGTAACTACATTATTCTTAAAGTTTTATTTGTACTGTTGTGTACATTGTACATAACTTGTATTTCAATATTACCTATTTTAAATTATCAACCATTTTATAAAAGGAGTGTTAAAATTTTGTAAATGTGTGTAAAAAATGTTTTTTAAGCAGTGTATAGTTACTATAAAAAAAAAAAAATCAGCTTTAAATTATGTATTTATTCATTTTTATTAAATTGATTGCAATGCAATTTATAAGCCACTCAACACTAGCTAAAATTAATTATTTTAAATTTCATTTAATTTTAATTTTATTGTTTTGAACTGAAGTTTTTAATTTAAAAATGTATTAATGAAATTATTATTTATTTAAGGGGCCAACCGAAGCCGAAAAGAAAATTGAAGAACTAACTAGACAATTAGAAGAACAAATGGAAACTCAAGAAGTTGCTGTTGGTGGAGAATATTTTGGTTTGAATTTTTATTTATTAGTTGAACAAAACAAATTAATTACATTTAAACCATTCATTTTTTTATTTAGGAATATGTCATACTTGCGGGAATAAAGTTACTGGTGCTGGTCAAGCTTGTCAAGCAATGGGAAATTTATATCATACAAATTGCTTTATTTGTTGTGCTTGTGGCCGTGCACTTCGTGGAAAAGCTTTCTATAATGTTTATGGAAGAGTATACTGTGAAGAAGATTATATGGTATTCATTTTAAATAGTTAAATTTATTTATAAATTATATTACATCATATTTGCTATGGGAATTGTTATACAATAAATTCTGTTTATTAAATACACTGGTTAATAAGTTTTACTAATTTATAATAACAAATAGAAAAAAATAATAATTTATAACATCAAGTCTTGAATAAATATTATTATTCACCATTTATTAAATTTCTATTTTTATTCAAAATAAATATTCAAATATTATAATGTTTATAGAAAATAAAAATTAATTCTATAGTTCACATAATTGGTTTGAAAATTATTGAAAATATGTTGATACTGTTATAAATAACAAAGTTGGTTAAAATAACCGTAGAAGTATTGACTATTAGTTTTTTAAATTGAGATCATTTCTGATTATAGGTAAATTTTTTATTTTGTGTAAATAATATATAAAATATTATTAAAAATTATCTTTTTCTATTATTATTATTATTATTATCAGTGATCAACAATAAAACATAATTTAAAGAATTACCTTCAACAATTACTTAAACATGTTATTTTCTACTATTTTTCAACTATTAGTTTTAAATATTGTATTAATTAAGATTATAGTGCTGAAATTAATTACTTTAAGCAGATAAATTAAATATTATTATTAACAAACTAAAGACACTAAGCTATACTGTAGCTATAACATCTACATTATTCACAATTTCTTGAATTTTAAAGGAGTAAAAAGGGTCTTAATCAAGAAAAAAAGAGAATTGGTTTGATGTTGATTTCAAGAATCATTAAAGAGTTGGAAAACAATGAGATTAGTAACAGGATGACAGAAAGTTATGTTTCAGTTAATCATTATTATGATGTAGTTAGCATTGTAATTCATTAATTTCAATTGATGTTTATACAAAAACTTTAAATCACTGAGTCTAACTTAATTTTTACTGTTCTACTTTATTTTTATAAAAATATAAAAATTTTTATAAAAATTAAATTATTTTTCATGTATATCTAAAAAGTATCAGAGAATCCAAAGTTTTAGTGTAGCATAATTGACTTAATATGACCTAAAAAATTTTGCATGTTAATGTTTAAGTATTATTTAAATTAAACAAATATGAAATAGTGAAAAAATTAAGTATTTCATTTACATGCTAATTATCTCAACCATTTGATTATAATGTAGTAGTTTGAATTTATTAAAGGAAATATTATGTATATACTCTGTCTTAAAAATTTGAAACATCTACTAATTAAAATAATTCAATTAAAAAAAAAAAAAAAAAAAAAAAAAAACCTAAAATACTAATATATTATAATTTGGTATTTAAAATGTATTTTCATACTATTACAGTACATAGGATTCCAACAAACTGCTGAAAAATGTTCTATCTGCGGACATTTAATTATGGAAATGATACTTCAAGCTATGGGGAAATCATTTCATCCTGGATGTTTTCGATGCTGTGTTTGCAATGGTTGTTTGGATGGCATACCATTTACAGTAGACATAGACAATAAAATATACTGTGTTGCCGATTACCATAGGTTAGCACAATTTTGTGATATTTTATTTTAGGTTTTAAGCTTTGAATTTGACTTTTGTCTTATTATTCTAATTTATACCTAATAAATATATATCATGGGACCATTCAAGTATATAATAGTAACATTAAAGTAACTAATTATGTTTCTAACTGATGACAGTTTGAAGTAATATTACTGTTAGAAAAAAATAATTAAATATGTTTATATATATATATTATACTATTTAATTCACAACCGTTTAATATATGTATAACAAACAACTAAATAAAAAATGTGTAATATAATAGATTTGGATTGTATAAAAAACTTGGTTTTATTTCAAAAATCATTAAAAGAAAAAATTGTACAAAATATGAGTCTTCTACTTTTTACTTAAACTTTGTATGATTTGATGATAGGTTTTTGAATTAAATTAAGTTGTTTATACAAACCCGACCTATAATAAGCTAGTGTAAATGTGTGTTTAGTTACATATTTTGTAATTGTTAATAATACATATTTTATTATGTATCAGATGGTTCTTAATTTAATTGTATATCATAAGTTACATTGCTTTTATTATGAATTGAGTATTTCTGTTATGTAAAGGAGGTTATTTTCATTTTTTATCTCTTGTGTTTAGGAACTACACTTTTTTGTTAATCTTTATTTATTTTCAATTTCAAATTCTGAAAGAGTGTTCTTTATTATTATGTTTTATCACTCTGTCTATTATCGTTGAATGTTATTGATTGTCAAAATTTATATTCTTGCCATAGTTTTGGTCATATCAATTTAAAATTTTTGTGTATAGTAAATCACAAAACAAATATTCAAAATCCTTATTTCTTTTTGGTATTGGAATATAAAATGTTATTTTAGCATCATAATGTGTAATTCTACCTTTTTAACAAAAATCAAAAGATAATAGTACCTTAATGATATATTAATAATTTTAATTTTATCAACTTTCAGAAAGTATGCTCCTAAATGTGCATCGTGTGGTAAAGGAATCACACCAGTTGAAGTAATTATTCTAAAAATTACTTTATTTTATGAAATTTGTTTTAAATTTATAAATATTCTTTTAGGGTACTGAGGAAACTGTTAGAGTTGTGTCAATGGATAAAGATTTCCATGTTGATTGTTTTATTTGTGAGGTAAAAAAAAAAAAAAAAAAAAAACAATTTGTTGTTAATTGTTAGAAAAAACATGATTAATAATCAATTGCTATATTTTTCAGGAGTGTGGAATGCAATTAACAGATGAGCCAGATAAAAGATGCTATCCGTTAGATTCTCATTTATTATGCAGATCATGTCACATATCACACTTGAATGATAATCCTCCAGAAATAGAGGTAACATTTGTATAATTCATAATATTGTTAAATATGTTTTATTAATATAACTTTTATTTGTTTTAGAGCGTATCTGCTACATATGAATATTTAGATTAAAAGTTTGTGAAGATACTCATCGTTCTACATCTATTTTTTAAGGCTGGTTGTTTCATCAATTTTGATCACAACTAAAATGAAATGTTCTTATTTTATTTGTACAACGTTCATAAGTTTTAATTCACATTCATGTGAAGTATAGTTACTTAAAAAGATGTTTTTTTTTTACTAAGAATAACTCATCATTAGACCTAAATCAATTTTACATTTCTTAGGTCAAATGATCCCTCGGTATTTATATAATGGATGTACATACTAACTATATTGTATTAACTTAAATTAACCGAAAATTAGAGGTTATTGATAATCTGTCTTAAAAAATAATTTGTATAGTTAATATGTATTAATATTATAATTTAGGTTTAACTTGTTATAATACTTGTCTGGTACATGTCTTATATTAAGTGTTAATATTAAAATGCCACATCCTATAAAACACGGTATTTATAAATTTTCTGAATTAATCAATTCTGTAAATTTATTTAAAATATAATATTGGTATAAAAGCATCTATTTAAAAAGTATCTATTTAAAAGTAATGCTTATACATACATATATATCTATATATATATATAGTTAATTTTATGAGTATAAAAAAAATTTCATAATTTTAAGCGTTACAGATTTTTTTCTTAATGTAATTAAACATTCAATTAAATATTTGTAATGCAAATATCATCTTTTAATAAATCCATCTCATTTCATCATATTATGTGTTGAAGATAATTGTTGTCGGTGAAATAGTTATAAAATGAAAGGTCAATTTTTTTCTAAATATTACTTGGCACAATATTTCATTATAGATTGCCCATGCTATTGGATATCTTTATTAAAATATTTATAAGTTAACTTTGAAATAATAATTATTATTGATTTAAATGCATTATAATTTTTTTTTTATGTGTACATTTTGACAAGATTTTTTTTAAATAATAACTTAAAAATTATTGTGGAATTCAAAGTGATGTCTAGTACAAACATATACACTCCTTGAATTCAATCTATATCACTGTCATAAGGAAAATGATAAAATTTCAATTCCAATTTTGTCTGTTTAGTAAAATATTCAACAATTTTATATGTTTTTTACTTAGCTCTATTAAATAATTCTTAGTTAAATTTATGTCTAAAAAATTCTACTATTATTGCTTTTAATATATTAGATATATTTGTTAGTTTTTAGATTTAAAAATGTAATTTAATGTAAATGAATGTAATAATATTAATATCAAAAAGTGAGTGTATTATAGTTTGTGCAACATTATCAAATTGTTGAATAAAAAAATACATTCTTTTATAATATTCCTCTATTGTAAATATATTAGATGAAACTTGATATTATTGCTTTGTTTATTTTAATAATAATAATATTAATACTGAATTTTGTTTTTGTATACTATTACATTTTTTACAAATTAAGTTACATCTAGTATATTTATACCTGTTTTTCAACTATTGGTACCAGTTCAATATTCTATTTAGTATTAATTAATTAATAACTGTTCTAGGCAGTACTTATCATCAATACTATAGCTACAAAGTATAATGATTTTATATGAGGTAGTTGGTAAATTTGTTAGTTAATATTAATTACCTATAGTTGATAATAACATTTAAATACTTATAATTGAATAGTCAAGGACATATTTGAAATTATTCTCTTGAGGCCACAAAGATTAAAATTATTATTTTCAAATAAATTAAGTCTTTTTTTTCTTTAACTCTTGACTAAATTGAATATTGAACTGGTCTGATACTCATTTGTCAGTTTCTATAATTGAATAAGCTCATCAATGATTGATACATTTTTTTTTAATTTTAAATAATTTTTAGTGACTGAAAATATTAATTAATCTTTTATAATAAGACACATTTATATTGTCAAGTTCAAACCATTTTCAAAGCTTTAATTTTCATTCAGTATGTAAAAACAAATTGTTATGCTCATTTTATCTTGTATGTGTTGTTTATATTATGGTTTCTGTTTCATAAATGTATTGCCATTTCTATAATATTTTTGTATTATGAATTCAGTTTATTATTTATAATTGTTTTTGTCCGTTCTGAACTGTAAGTGTTATTTTTTGCTGTCATAAATATTATTGTAACATTTTTTCAGGTTGTGATAATTGTAATTTTAGTATACCTTAATAATTATAGCAATAATTTTAATAATTTTTGATATGTTGTAAATTATTTATTAACGACATTAATATTGATTACCAAATTACATTTTTATACTTAGACTTACATTTTTTGACATTAAATTAGTCAATATATTTAATATTATTGTATATTCTATGCTGTTAAATTATTATACATGATAGGTGGGTTGGTGTGATCACAATTGAGTGTTGCGATTAAGTACCGTTCAACATTGCTAGTACCTATATGTGTGATTACTCAGGTTTTTAGCGATGCAGCCATGCCTTTTGGGCCGTTGAGGTTCCTTCTATGGTACCTCATAACACATAAAAAAAAAAAAATTGTTTATGAATTGATTTGGTTTATATTGTTTAAATTTTGAATCCAATGAACTAAAAACAAATGAATAACTTCAAGGAAATTAAATAATCGGTGAGTTGGATGGACAGTTTACTCATAGTTTATCAAATTCTTAGAATATCAAAATCATCATATCACAGTCAATTTCTTTTCTGTGTTTTCTAAAAATACTTTTCAAAAGTATGAAGTAGATTTAAACTAGTTCTAAGAATTATTTTATTGAGACATTTACAAATATATTATTGCATATACTACAATAAATGAGGATAATTTAAATTATCACTTATTGTAATTGTCAAAAAGTTGATTACTGTTTGAAATTATCTGAATACCAATAATTGGAATCTTTGAAAATATTATGATCATAAATTTAAGTGTGGATAACAGTTTTTATTTTTTGCTTGATAATGTCAAACATTATTATGTTCTATGTCAACTGGGTACACTATTTTTTAATCAATCAAGTAGAGTTGTTATGTGTTCTGCTCAAAATTAATTTTTCTTCTATTATTTCTCATTTACTAACATTCATTAGCTTTGCCAAAACTGATAAAAATTTGTTCTTCATTTAAGTAATCAAGCCATCAGCCGCCAAAAGTTGGCATGATATTTTAAGGCATTAGATTATAGTTTTTAAATTTGATTTTGTTAATTCATTTTGTCCCAATAATTTAATCTAAACAATTCATGAATTTTAAGACTTTTTTTATTACAAAATAATTAAATGTGTTTTTTACTTATAGTTTAATGTATAGTTAGAGACAATAATGGTGTTCTACAGGGTGCATTTTTTTGTATGCTCGGATCATTTTAAATCCCATTATTACACAAATTCTTTTACTTAAAATTAAAAAAAAAAAAAAACAAATAAAACAAAGATATTAATAAAAAGAAATGTATGTTTTATTTTTTTATTTTCATGGGTTTTTAAGTTAGTTGATTTTGTTCAATGACAGTACTACTGTTCAAATGAACTTAATTTGACAATATTATGTTTTTTTATTTAGATTCTTACATGTCGATTATTCGACTAAGTAAATATACCTATTACCTACCTATTTAAATTGATAGGCATTTTTTCGGAGTATCTCTCTTCTCCATTCTGCTACTGTTTATTTTTAATATTTAAATTTCTTAAACTGTTGACTAAAAAGTAAAATTTAAGTAGGTAGGTCCCTCTCAATATTTTCAAATAAAGATATTCTATTTTAGAACATTAAGATATCAGTTGTGATTACCAATTTAAAAAAAAACATAAAACTTAAAAATTATTCAAACAAGAAATAAGAAAAAATATTTTCACACACAAAATACAAGTGTGTTGCAGCTGTTTTAATTAGGTACCTAAATAGCTTTATACTTAAATAGCTTTATTGATATACATATAAATAATCTTTATTGATTAGTTGTTTACAAACATAAGAGTTTAGAGTATTGAATATTAAAAAAAGCACAAATCCAGTCTTCGTTTTTTATGAATTTTATATACTGAGAGAAGCAAAGGATCTATTGACTTTACAATAATGATTTTTTTTTTCATGAACATTTTTTTTTTAGGTTGTTAGTGTTCCGAGCATTTCGCTTAGCGATTCTACAGATCTAAATTGTATGAAGATTTTATTTCAAAAAAGTCGTTTTTATATCCTGTCAATTGTTTTTTTCGAGACGTAAGGAAAATAATTGACAAAAAGTTCAAAAAATGTAATATAACCATACGTGTTATATGCATAGTTAAAAATATCTAATGATTTCAAAAATCATTATTACGGAATTTTTTTATATAGTCCAATCATTCGAGGAATTTTTGCGGAATTAAATCGGAAAGATTTGAAACATTGCATTAAGGTTCGTTGTGGGTTACTGATAAACGCAAAAAAAGTCGATATCGCTCCGCGGTCGGGTAGTGTCCGCCAATATAGATTTTGTTTGCCATTTTTCGGTAATTTAAAATTACCTTAAAAAATGTTCAATTTATCACAAAACTACATCAGTACAAAACTTTCCTGACAACATTCCAAAAAAGGCGAAAAACCAGTTTTTTCAAATTCTAGTAAGTGTATTACCAAATTTCCATTAGACACCTCATTCAAACGTCATTCGATAGCTATGTACACCTTCTATAAAACATATCGACTTTTAAATTTCATAGACATTGCATTTGAGGCTATTTTTAAGTTTTTACGACAAAAAAGTCGAAATAATTCTTGTTTTTCAAACTCAAATAAGGCCACTTCGGATATCATCCCACATAATTGCGTACCTATACATAAAGTGACCATATATTTTTTTAATCAAAACGGGACAAAAAAAGAAATCATAATTATTTTTTACAAACAAATCTTTTTGATTTAATAATATTACTAGGAAATTTCTGTGGTACTTATAATGTTTTTTAAGGACAAAAAAATTAAATTAACTTATTACACTTACTAGGTAATTAACTTATTATAAACAAAATGTTTTCGTGTAATAATTACAAAATTAAATAGGTACCGTAAAGCTAAAGTTCACGTATGTTAAAATAGTTAATTTATTTGTTCATTCTTCGTAGTGGTACATTCTTTTAATTATTTAAAAACGTGGGGTGACTCCGGACAGGAAATTTACGATGCCCAGATCATACAAAAAAACGGTAGATGGCCGTTCTTATCAAAATTACGATCATAATATAATTAAAAATGCAATTGATGCCCTTCGTTACCAAAAAATGTCGATTCGACGTGCTTCTGAAGCATTCGGAATACCAAAAAGTACATTATGCGACCATTTAAATTTTGTTAAGTTATTTAAAATATTGAATAAAATAACTACGTTGTATTTATGATAAAGTTATGGTTTTTTTTTTGTTTCATTCGTTACATTTTTTTTTAAAAATATCTTCACTGTCCGAAGTCAACCATTGTAATTTTAACATCGGTTTTTAATGAAATTCAAAAGGTATCCGAAGTCACCCCATTTTGCGGGCGACTCCGGACAGTTTTCAACTTTAAAAAAAAGTGTAAACTTTAATGACTTTTATAATTATTCTTCTGCTATATGATTTCAACATACCTAAAGAAAATAATATATTTTTTTCATAATTTTAGAAACCATATATTGAGGTTAATTTTTGAAAAACGTTCAAATTTGTCCGGAGTCACCCCATTTTACGGTACTTGTATATTTTTCTAAAAACGATATTTCGTCAAAGAACATTTATTTTCATTATTTTTTTGTCTACTTATTGAAAACGGGACATTTTAGCGTCCCGAAGATTTCCCAGGGGACAACGGGACAGAGATTCAAAAAACGGGACTGTCCCATTCAAAACGGGACGTATGGTCACCTTACGTATACAGTGAATCCTCTGAATACCGGATACTCTCGGTCGCCAAAATATTGACCGTTAGTTAGAGGTGTCTGCCATTTAGAAGGAAAAATAAAAGAGGTTAAAATGTCTCCTGTACTGTCTGGTTGACGGATGTATTAGGTTATATTTAATATAGTAGGTAATTAAAATGTGATAAACTTTCTCTGTTTATAAACAAAAGTAACAATTTACAATACCTACTCATAAATTGAACTGCCTATTACAACTTACAAGCAATATTATATGAGTATATGACTGACTTTATGTTTATGCCTTATGGTTATGGTGTTCTGTGTAATGTTTGGTAATACAATAAGAATCAGGTAATAAGTATAACAACTTGGGTAATTTTATATTAACACATTTACGATAGTATATTAGCATGATCCATCGATAGTATACGTATTGAATTTCCAGCCAAGAAAACAAAATATTAATTTTAATTAAAAATAATTCAATTTTGATGTTATTGATATTTAAAACTATGTGTGACGGTGTTTTATTCAGTTTCGTTTTTAGATTCTGAGTGAAATAAAAAATCATCAAAATGTATTTAATTATTATGATGTTTGAAAATTTGGTAATTCTCTATAAATTTAATGATAATAATATGCAGTATTCACCATCATTAGTTAGACAAATTTTAAACTTTTATCGTCTAAAACCGTGTTGCTCTGCTATCATAATGCCAATTTTCGTTTTATTTTATTGTCCAAGTATGGTTTTGTGCTTATACCCACAATAAAATACATGCAGAATACGTGAAAAAAAGTTCAAAGCATTCTTTTATGGAATCAATATCTTAAGTTTTACGTGATGGAATAAACACTCACATCTATAGAAAACGAGCAACATTGCTAAAAGAAGCGTTTGATGAAAATTTATTTAAATGTTGACCAGATGGATCTTTGGTATACTTGATTCGGGCTGTACTGCTCAATATGTTATGAATGACATTTTTAATAATTTCCCTTAATTAGTTGCTACAAATTACAATAATATGTTCCAACTGTTCAAAAAAATATTTAAAAGAATTAACATCATTAACGGGTAATTTTCCTACACAAGACTCGAAGTTTTTTAAAGATGTGATGACAAATTACAATCTCCCACGAGTAGTATGTAAAGACTGTGAAGCAAATACAGCTCAAAAACTTCAATTTGGTAATCATTTGATAATTGAGCCAGTAGTTCCTATAACTGAGAGTAGAAAAGCTCAAAAAAAATTTGATTTTAGTACAAAACCAAGCAATAAACTGTCCATATTATAAATTCAATTGGTCATTATGTTGCATACTGTTATAGAAAAATAAATAATAAATGGGAAAAGTACGATGACTTCCAACCAAGATAAAATCAGTAAGACTAAATACAGAAATTGTCAAAATATACACAAAATTATATAACTTCATAGCTCAATTTTTTATTCAAAACAGTCTTTTACAATAAGTTTTGTACCTAGTTTTATATATTTATGATAAATGGTTTTTTTTTTTATTTAACACTGAAGAATTTTTTTTCGTGTTTTTTTTTTTTAATTGTTTTATATTTCTATAATTATTATTTTTTGTTGTAATCAAATTTTTTTCTAATAATTTTTAATTTTATACTTCAGATTAGATATAATATATTTTATTTGTCTATAATAATATGCAATATTAATGAAAGTGTGAAAAATGTATTTTGTTTATTTTTAAAACTATTAGAAAATTTGAATTACATTTTTTATGATATTTTAAAATAATTACTTTATTAATTTAAATTTGTTGAATTATTTTCGTGGTTTGGAAAATGTCGTTTAAATGTAATTAGTTTTAATTATGGTTATTGTTATCAGAATTATTTTTCAAATTTTAAAATTATCTTATTTTATTTAATTGAGGAAGATTTCTCATTTTGTTTCAACTATTATTAACATAATGTATTGTATGAAACAAGTGGTAGGTATTTTATAATATGAACAATGAGAAAAAGAAACATTATGATGAATTATAATACTGTACGGAAAGAATACATAAATTAAATATTCTTTAATAGACATTTTTTTCATTAATGAAAATACCATTTCCAAAATATATAAAATGCTGACATAATTATATATTATTTCAGTTAACTCCACTACAGATTAATCAGTTCTATACGGTTTCATGTATCATCCACAGGTAAGTTTAAGTTATAGATGATCAAAATATAGTAGTTAAATATAATATATCTAATTAAAAAAAAATTACAATATAAGGTACAAAACATGTTATAAAAATGGAAATTATTAACATTAAAATATAAAGTAAAATTTTTGTATGCAACACAAAAATGAATTTAAAATAATTTTTAGTCTATCATATATCTACTTAAATATTAATATTCTGTTTAGACTATGATCACTGCACATAGATAATTATGAAGTCTAGAAGTCTAGAGAAATACGGCACTGTTGATGGCAAGTCATAATATATATGTAGCAAATATATATCATGTAATTATTATTTTTTATTGAAACATAGCATGAACAAAGTATTTGATATTAATACCATGGATCTACAGTAAAATATATTCATGTAGGTGCTTGTTTAAGGTATGTGGTGAAATTATTGATGAAACACTTTCAAAACATGTTGCAAACAAACTTGAATTGAATTTGAAAAAAGTCAAAAAATTAAAAAATTAAAATAAATGTAAAATACTTATTGCATTATTTAAAATCTACATTCAGTGATTTGATGGTAAAAGTTTATAAGTACATTTTTATGTAATTAAAAAAGTATATATTTTATAAAACTATGTATAATTATTAATTTTATAATATTGATATGTAAAAACACAAGATTTATTGAGATGGTGGTCTTTGTCTTCTAGATGCCATTACTAGTTAAATTGTGGAAAACAGCCATTCACTGCAAACTGATGTTTCAGGTATATTTAAATATTTAAGAGCAACAGGAACCAAACTTGAAACTTTGTTTGTCAGTGACGGTGACTTATCTGTATTCTATACCAGTTACAACATTCAATAAATACTGGGAAAGTACAATCATTATCCATTTGCCAAGAAATTAAATTTCATTGAATTATTGATCACTAATTGTATTACATCAGTAAATAAAGACAAAATAAAATTGTTTGTAGTTCCTTCATTTTGCATATATTTTATTATCTTATAATATTGTAAACAAAGAATTAAAAAAAAAAAAAAAAAAAAAAACTGAACATTTTGATTTTAAATAAATACGCCTACAAACATTTAGTTCTTAAAAATAAAAATTCACTGGTTTGTACTTGTTTATATAGAATGTTGACATTGTTGTATGAAATAAAAATAAATCTAAAAATTGAACCAAAATATAAAACAATCATGTACTCAATTAGTCTATATGAAATAAGAAAAGGTGTACAAAATAAAATATCACGCAAAAACAAATGTTGGGATAAAAAAAAAGTGATCTGTAAAAATGACCCCCCTTAATATCCATTCCATCAAGAATTTTTTTAAATATATAAGACTAGTTATAGAATTATTAGGTACGAATATCTATACAAAACAATATCATTTTTTCCATAAATGTATTTTTATATTTTAGTGTACACTTAACAAATTGATTAGTACTTACTACTTAAACACATTAAAGTTTGCCAATATATACCACTGATATTTCAGTATCACCATAAACGGACGATACAGAAGGGTATAACTTAGTTTTAGGTAAATCTTTAAAAGCAATACCTAAAAATTCATTACATTTTTCAAAATGTAAAATACCTTTTTCACAATCTAGTATTAATTGTAGTTTTTCACCAATTTGATACTTAGGAGCATTCTTTAATAATGGATAACTTCCATGTGAAACTCCATTGTGCAATAAAATATTGTCAGTCAAGTTCCAACCCCAACTGTGTTCGTCCTCGCCTAACAGAGGTTTATAACCAGTACAATGCAATGGTGCTTCCTTTGTTGACACACCAACCATCGCTACTGTACCTGAAAACCACAAAATAAAATGTTCATTGATTGCGACTAATTTAATTCTTAATATTTAGGGCCTGGATTTTTATGCAAAAATATGCACAATATTATTTTACTAATTTATTAACTTTTATAAATGTACATAATTTTTTTTTTTTTTTTTTTTATTGTCTTAATTACTATCATGTTCACCAACCACCTACCTATTTCACAATATTATTTATAGTTTGAAAAAAACAGTTTTTAAATAATTAACATATAATATATATATATATATATATATATATATATATATATATATATATATATATATATATATATATATATAATAAAAAATTACACAAATGACAAAAATTAATATAATAAATAAAAACTACACATTTGTTGATTAAAAATGATTGCTTCAGACAATATGAAAAAATTTAAATTATTCAGTCAACAACAGTTGAGGAGTGTGAAAACAAAATCAATAATAGTGCTAACATGTAAAAATCGTTAACTGGTAAATACCAAAATTATTGTGGGTTTCATATTAAGTTATAGGTAAAATCACATGACTTGATAAACCATATATTTATTATGTTGTATAGTGTTTATTTATTTCTATTGTCACATATTGATTAATTCAGTTTTAGTAGTGGCTTTATTTTCAGATTGAAGTATCTAATTCCATTAATGAGTCCATTTAATGTTTTCAAAATGTCTAAATTATAATTATGTTAATAACAAAAGTGTTATATGCAACTGTTTAAAAATATGAAATTTCAATCCATTTCCCTGAAAATATATGCAAACATATGCAAAAAATACCTTCGAACGTATGAGTAATGACTCTTCAAGATTTTTGATCAAATTTGTTATAAGTAGTATACATAGAAATATGCATTTGCATATAATTATATAACATTACCTAGTGGCCCAGTCCAGGTAACTTCCCATACATGTTTACCATTACTATAACCGATTTTTGTTCGAGCCATATCTGTGCTTTGGGTTATTGGATCTCGATGCAATACAAAGCCATTATGTTTAATCACAATATGCTTAGAACAATCATTTGGATCCCAAGCATGGTACATGGCTCGTAATTTCGCTTTAGGGCTCTTGAGCTGCGACAAAAGTTCAGACTTCAAAAGCTCTTTGGGTATTTTACGCCGACAAATCAATTTCCACGGATCTGCGCTGCTGTAGTTGAGTACGCGGTACCAGTTTTGACAAACCAACATACAACTAAACAAGTCAGATAGCTCCAAGTTTGAGAATATTGAGTCCAACACAAGGTCGGGTAAGTATTCCAGTGCGTAGTGGACGTCCATGTTGAATGTTTTCGAATATCAATCAAGTCGACGTAACAACAAACGAAACAATAATATAGTTTTATTTGTCACAACTAAATGGTTATGCTACTGTAGTAAGAAGTTTCAACCGACCACCGTTATTTCATTGCATAACTACATTCAAAGTAGTTCAAACCACGCGAACCATAGGGTACGAAACAAGAGTAAAGGCCCGCGCACACTGCCGCGGTGGCGGTGCCGGTAACGGATACCGCTAGCCCGCGCACACTGCGGGGGTAGCGGTGGCGGTGGCGGTGGGGTGACTATCACTGTCCACGTGGTGATGTCCATACATAACCTAATCCAGCGGTTCTCAAACGTTTTTGTTCGCGGAGCCCTTATTTTCCGAAAAAAAATTACGGAGTCCCAAAAATCAGAAATGTCTATTTTAGACAACAATAATTCATTAAAAATTATGTCAATTATAAATGATTTGCTTTTCATTTTTTATTTTTTCTGTAGAATACGAATACAAACAAATTATTTAATTAATATAATAGGAAAAAAATGTCAAAATATTTTAGTAATTTATAAATTTTAATATTAATGTGATCCATGATGTTGGCTTTTTTTACTGGCCAGTATTTTAATATTTGGCTTGATGGACAAGAATTGAATGCGCATGTCTGCTTCAGCATCTTGGTTTTTGAATATAAGTATAAAAATTAAAACCGTAACTAAGAAGTATAATAATAATTTAATAATTTGAATTAAATTAATATAGATATGCCCAGGGAGCCGCGGAGCCCCTAGACTACTCTCGCGGAGCCCCAGGGCTCCGCGGAGCACAGTTTGAGAACCGCTGACCTAACCGAATACCGATGTATCACCGGCGGCGGTCCACTGGGCACACCGCACACTGCATAATTTGCAAAGATTTTCATCTACACTAATGCAATAAATAAATTAACCTAATTAAACCTAATTAAAGTTGAATAATTAAATATTCATTAAATTAGAATAATTTTATTTATCTAATATGATATGGACTAAGTTTCACAATTTGTAATAGAAACGTTTTATGTACGTATGCCCATAGCAGGGGTCTTCAACCCACGGCCCGCGGGCCGCATGTGGCCCGGTTTGTCATTACTTGCGGCCCGCGATCACATTTGAAATATAACATAAAATAAAATAAAATTAAAATGACTATGAGCCCAACGAAAAAATTGAGAACAAAGCGATAAAACAAATTAAATTACCTACTTACATGTTATAAATATTGGCTGTTTTAATGATATTAATGATAGTTTGTAATTTAAAATTTTTATCATGAAAATTATAATAGTAAAACTGAATTTTAGAATAAACACATGTTTTTACTACGGATGTGGCCCGCGAGATTTGTGGAAAATAATGTGTGGCCCACTCCGTAAAAAGGTTGGAGACCCCTGGCCTATAGGATCTAGATAATATTATGTGGCCTTTTGTATTATTTTCAATGAACATATTTTGTAGCTGTTGAAGTATTTCTATTCAATAATCGGTTAGACCCGAATAAACAAAGTACTCAGGAGAAATACTCTAATATAATATAACACACGGTGTAAAATTAAAATATTTAGATTATAAAATAAAAAAATATAATATCAAATGAACATTAAAAATTATAATATTGTAACGTATAATCTAACGTATTATATTCGAGATAAATATTATAGTTTACATACATTATCAACTAAAATGACAATTTAAAATAATTTTTTGAACCTTGTAAATATAGTAGTACCAGTAGCAAAGTAGTAACTACAGTAACCAGGCCCCAGGGGTGTGCGTAGAAATTTTTTTCGGGGTGGGGTTCAATATTTTATTATTAACATATACATCAAAATTATTTATTTAACTAGGTAATAATTTTGGCATATATATACAATTTCTGGGGGGGTTGAACACCCCTCCCCTAGAAACGCTACGACAGTAACTACATGAGCATATTATATATAATACTGTAGTATACTATCAACATATATAATATATACATTGTACCTATATACTATAAGCAGTGTTGAATCTTATCTTATCTTAGATTTACCGCGTCGCGGTGGCGGTGAAAATAGGTCCGGACGCGATATTTGGTTTCACCGCGCTGCGATATTCTTACCGCCACCGCCACCGCGTCGCAATGTGCGCGCCGACTATGCTTTTATTTACATGGGATTACATGGGATCTATTTTACCGCCACCGCGGTAGTGTGCGCGGACCTTAACCTAATCGATTTGAATATTTTTTGATGTTTGTCGAGTTTTTAAACGAATTTAAAAGTTGATAATGTTATCAAATTTTTATTATTATCCTGATATAATGATATATTATCAGCAAAATTTACACTTTTAGCATTGATTAAATATACATAGATACATAATTAAATATACATATACCTATACACATGTATATTTAATCAATGCTTTTAGAATATATATCTTTAATCGTGTTACCATTCAAATCTGTGTACCACCCATGTTTATTTTGTTTTTCTGAGGTTGTTAAGTAAACATATTATTAATTATTACTTATCTATATATGTATATTAATATTTATACTAGCTACTGGTGAAACTATTGGCCTGTGGTATACAGGTGGATTGTGAAGTAGGTATTTTAATTGTGAAACACGCATAATCCAGCAGACAGTGACACACGACACTGTATGAATTTATCCGTTATTTCGTACTATAGCCGCCAACGAATGGCATTTTACTCAGTTTCTACTTTTCTCTTTACGCATTACATTTTAATGTAGACCGTCGCATTATACATTATAACTTAAAACGCTAATAAGGAACGGGTGAATTATCGCTGAATTCGAGCAGAAGTTTCAAAGTGATTTTCGGTAGTTTATTTAAGCACAAAAAACTCACAGACAAATACAGTTTTCAACCTATTTGAGACCAAACTATACTACGGTTCTTGTATTTTTTTACTTATTGAATAACTGTTCGAAAGAAAATGAGTATACTTATATACAAATGAAGTAACACGATAAAGATAACTAATATTACAATTTTACACTAAAATAAACATTTTTTTTTTTTAAATGTTTAAATAGAAATACAGCTCTGTTAGTCATGAAAGTAATATAAATTAAGTTTACAAAACATGAGTAAGTAATACTTGAATAATAAATACAACGCACGTTAAAAATTATCTATACACCTGTATAGTATACTTGCATCATCATTAAGTATGAGAACCCTTACATGTTGTGCACCTATATTCAATCAAACAAAATAATTGTCCTAGTAATATTCTATTATAAAATAACATAATTACTTTGAGAAATAATCAACAAATCTTCAATTTCTAACTTGAAATAAAACATACATAAATACATATTTTTACAGTACATTATCAGATAAACCAGATTATCATTCTAATTATGATTATTCATAAATAATTATCACTCACTAATCACAATGTTACAATACTTCTTACTTATAAAGTGTTTCAGAAAGTAAATACAAAGATTACATAGTGTAAAACAGTGTTTAGTGATTCAGACCAATACTTTAAGTGAAGAAAAATTTAATTGCTTTAGCATTGTACAAAAAAAAAAATTTTTTTAATGAATGTAGTTAATATACATTACCAAATATTTTGAATATATTGCTTTGAATTTTTGTTCAGTAATAATAACTAAAGCAAATAAGAGGTATTATTAAGACATAAATAATAATAAAAAAAAAAGAAATCCTTTAAAAAGATTCAATAACTACAATGTGTCTATAGAGATTTCACTATATTACGATTAAAATAAAACATACAAGAATTTGTTGTTATCATACTGGACGTATGATGGATGGGAGTCCAAATGAGAGCTAGTATGGCTTTGTATAATATGAGAATTTGGTTTTTTAAACTAAGTTTGGATTTCAAAATTGTGTGGAGTAAGTGACATATAAGGGTTTGACATGTCTCTCGGGTTTTGTTTTTAGAGATATTTTCAGACTATGTTTTGCACTTTCATTGTTAACTTTTCATCATTATTCTTATTAACTAATATAAAAAACCTATTTTTTTTTAATGTGTCTGTGTGTGTGTAAACTTACAGTTGTAAATATAAAAGTTTTATGAGACAATAAATAAATTAAAAGTGATTTTATAACATTCCAAATATATTCCCATGTTTTGCAGTATTGTTCTTAACAAAGTAAAATAAAAACTTTAAAAAAGACTATTTTTGTTTAAAATTAATTAGGAACCAAATTTATAAATTTCTATCTTTGACAATTCTATGGTAATTTGCTTGGTATTACTTAAAATATAAAAAAAAAATTTCCAACTAAAAACATTTCATATTTTATTACTCTTTACATAAGTATATTTTACACATAGTATAAAATAATTTTATGTAAATATATAATATAATTGTACAGAAAAACTAAACTTTTGTATATTTCAAGATTTAAACTAATACAACATGATTTATAACCACAATGTTTTTTGCTTAAATTTAATTTTATGAATATATGTTTGATAGGTGTTAACTATGTACAACTGAAGTATTTTTACATGTAATACTAGTTGTATGCTTTAATTAAAATGATACATTTTGTAAACTCTTACAAACTTGTAAGAACTTTATTATATTATTATATTGACTTGAATACGTTAAATTCAGAACTTTTTACCATACAATAAAATCTTTATTTTAATAATTAACTATACGCACATTTCAAATCTTGAATAACAATTTCATTAATTTCCTACAAACCTATGTTAACTAATTTAAAATGAAATTCACAAACTGTTTAAATGTTTTGTGCAAAGAGATATTAAGACTTCCCCCGGTTGGGAGTGAACGAGGACGCTGGTGCCCCCGGGCCTGCTTAGTCGGTGGGTGGACCGCGCTCACGGGGAGATGTCCTTTCACCTGACCCAACACTGTTGTTTCAACCGTTTCCTAAACGGAAGCGGTCGTGCCTGGTCACCTGGGTGCTCGCATTGCGGCGCACCCGGGGAGCCTGGAGAAGAGAATGATACGTTCCACACCCTCATGCGCTGTGAAACGTTTGAGGGTGACCGCGAGCATCTTGTCCGGATGATTGGAACATTCGACCCGGGAGGGTTGGTACCGCTCATGCTCGAGAACCGGGCGAACTGGGAGGCGATGGTTCGCTTCGCAATGGAAATGATGACGGTCAAGGAAGGGGATAAACGTGCGAGGGAGTCCTAACAACGATTGCTTCTAACACGGCGGGCGAGAAGAGCACCAAGGAGGAGAGCGGACCGTCAGCCGGACATCTAGCGCAATGCCGGGTGTTCGCGATGTAATTTGTAAGGGACGACAGACGGGGTATTGTGCCGTCATAGTCCCGCCCGAAAAAGCATCTTATTGTGATATTCTAATGTGAGGGAAGACTGGTGGGGTATTGTTCCACCATCTCCCCAAATAAATTTATGCAACGTTGTGCTTGTTTGGTTTCAATAAACGATGGCGACCCACCACCTGAAGTATTGCTTCACTGCCTTGCCGGGAGGTGGGTGCATTGCCGATTAAAAAAAAAAAAGAAAGATATTAAGGCTTTATTTTAAGTTATCTTTGAATTAATTAATTAAATAAACTATTCTTTACTCACAAATATCAAGCATTGCTTAAAACAAATAGATACCTATTAATTGTTGAATCGAAGAAATACAGTTTCTTCATATTATTTTATCATCATAATATTATTTGTCATTATAATGAACATTTTACGTCAAAAATTAAGTACTTCAATAATTACATAAAAACAAAATAAATAAAACATACAATAATACACCGTTAATTATGGTGCTTTAAGAGAATTTTTGAAAATAGCAATGCATTACTAACGATTTTTCTTCCAATATAATAGAAATTATGCCTACCATATATAGTTATGCTATTCAGAATATGATTCTTCAAATAAAATATTAGATTAAAAATTATAGAAAATAGTGAATCAACAACAATTAAATACAAGTTCATGTATGTGAAGGGGCATTTATTATTTTATTAGTACAATAATGTATAATTACACATAAATTATATAAATTAAAAGTATTAAATTTCAATTAATCAGTTAAATTACAATAATAATTATATTACAATAAACAATAATAAATCAATTAAAATAATGTATATGTATTTTATAAATAAAATGCTTCAATGTTACTTTACCTAAATTTTAAACCATAACTAATACAATAAAAAAATATGCTACTGTCATAAAATTGTGATTTATAAATGGCATTAAGTGTCAGAATGTGAAGAGTAGATAGTTTTTGTCTGAAAAAATATCATTCAAATAATCAAAAGTCAGAAAAGAGATATTTGATGGTTATTGATTCCTGATAGCCCCACTTCACCAACCTGTCTAAGATTAAAAAAAAAATTATAATGCATGAATATCAAAAATAAGCAATATTATTTTGATTCAAACTAGCAATAATTTTTATTATTATGAATTGTTAAATAATGTTAAGTTCTCACTTTTAATACCGCCCTCTTGCATTTTGATGAAAATTACCACTACCTCCTAAAAATTAATTTATAGAATTACAATATAATTAATATTTAACTATTAGCAAAAAAAAAAAGCAAATTTTTAATATTTGACTAAAAAATTAAGTATAAGCATTAAAATAAAAAATATTACTGCGGCCTTTGGGATGTAGCGCAGCTGTGTTGTTGCCAAAATTTTCACGCAATGGCCCTCCTCTATAACCACTTTGGTTATCTCCCACATCATCTTCTTTTTAATTAAAAGAAATATTTTTTTAAATAAATAAATAATAAATGTTCATTAATTTAGGTACATATTTACTATTTAAAATTATCGACATAATTAAAACACATACCTTTCCCAACATTATTAGGCCTGCCCCAATTTTGTCCTCTACCACTGCCTGCAACACAACCACCTCTCTGTCCTCTAGAGACTGGTGCTCCATTTTTACTCACAGCTTTTTTAACTTCTAATTTATTTCCAGAAACTTGATGATTATTTTTTACTAAAAATTAAATTAGTTGTAAGCAGATGCCATTTACAAAAAATATATACAAATAGTGATGTGAATATTTTAATGTTGAATACATACAACAAACAGCTTTATCAACAGAATCTGAATTATCAAATTCGATGAATCCAAAACCTTTACGCTGACCAGTTTCTCTGTTTGTAATAATTTGTATGTCAAGTATATTACCATACTGTCCAAAATATTTTCGTAATTCTTCTTCAGTTTCTTCTTTAATTCCAGAAACAAAAATTTTTTTAACCTTCAAATCAATATCCTATAAGCAATGACATGATCATAATTTATAATTTCAAAAATAAATAAAAATTAATTTTAAATTAAAATCAGTATTTACATCTTGAGGTATAGCACGCTTAGTCAGTACATTACGGCCATCAATTTTATGTGGTCCATTTGCCAAAGCGTCATCTGCCATAAATGCCTTTGAGTATGTAACAAAACCAAAACCTCGTGACCTAAATGAAAAAAAAAAAATTAGCTCCCATTTAGAACGAAACATTTGAAGGCTCAAAATCGGTGAGACTCAAAGGAGATTAAAATCTTTACAGTACATTATAACAGTTAATACCGGTTAATCTATTTTACACGTTGATTTGGATCAACGAACCAATTAATACAATAAGATACACAAAATAAGATAATAGTAGGTACAATGGAACAGTTTAACATTAATTTATATTTCTGTATTAAATATTTCATTATAATTTAAAATAGAAACCATTTTACATAAGAAAAACGAATGGGGTGAATATTTCAAATCTCCTAGACCAACTTGTCAACATTAATCAGTTCCTATATTTATAATCAATTATTTTATTTATGTACAAAAAATTAATGCCATTATTTTTTTTTTTTTATTAAAATGTATAAGAAAAACAATATAGTTACATTAAGTTTAAAAAGATAAATCAAGTAATAAGTAATACAAACTTTGTTTTCAGAGGATATTTCATGACAACTGCTTCAACAACATCACCCCATTTTTCAAAAAACTCTTTCAATGAATCATTAGTAGTCTTGAAGTTAAGTCGACCAACAAATAGTTTCCTGAACTGTTCTGGTTCTTCCACAGTATTCGCTTTCTATTAAAAATTATAATACAAGACAGTGAAAAAGTAATATAAATTATCTAAAATCTATTCCATGTTAAGAATAATTGGCAAATAATTCTTACCGATACGCTCATTTTGAAGGACTAACAAAATGGTAACAACTCACAAGTGTAATACACGTCTTCCAAAACAGAACTTTATACTCAAAATTAATTAATAATCAACCAATTTTGTGTTTCAATAGTTGGTCGTTATAAAACATGTACAAACAATGTTTAAAAAAGAACTCACGAGACAGCTCAGGTCCCGAATCAAAAAGAAATGAAAATAAGAAGCCCTCCACAGCACTACTAGAAGAAAATGAAGTTTACAGGTAACCTGAAGGGCGTATTGTTATAAGATGACCGTTGTGGTTAAACAATCAGTAAGCCAACTGTACAAAACTACATGTGGATAAATTTAATAGTGTGACCAACATTAAATATTGAAAAAATATTAACTTGTTGAACATTTGAAAAATGCGAGGGATTTAAATTTGTTTACCATCTACCAATACTGCTATATAATATAATATACCATATTTTTACAATTTTACTAGCTGCTAAGTGAAACTAAAACTAAAAACCAAGTGTCTTTACTATAATGTTAGAAAATCACTTGGTGGATGAGATACAAGTGGTGTCAAACTGTCAAATATACTGAGGGGCTGTAATGTAATCAATATTGATAATACCATATCCGATTCACGATTCACGGGAGATTTCACCTATTGGCTATGGCGGCAAAGGGGTCTGCCATCTATCAGACACCCATCAACCACTTTAAGAATTTATCGGTTTGAAATTTTTTATTTGTAAGAAAATGTAATATTTTATATATTTATGTATAATATGCTTCTAAACAACATGAACATGAATCAATCATAACTAAATTGAGTGCATGAGCATAGCAATGTGTATATATCATATTAAGTGACACTTCTTTTAATATTGCTTGAAGTCCATTATATTGCCCATACATATTGAAAGCACCATTAAAAGCTGAACTAATTACATTTTTAATATCTAAACCTAAATTGTTTAATTCTGTTTTAACTAGTTCAAAGTACTGTCTTCCAGTAGTAGTATAAATTAGAGTCATACATAATAATCGTTCTTTAACCATACCTACCATTTCTTACATATCTGACACAAATTGAAAATTTATCTATAACTCAAGGTCTTGGCAAGAATCAATTTCCAAACTAAATTTAAAGGGTTTTTAACTTGAAAAGCAATGGATAATTTGATTTGATTTCCACAAATATTGATAAGTTTATTTACTGAAGTTTTAGATAAAAATGTACCTAATCAAGTTCCTACATCTTTTAGTATTTTTATGAGTTTCTTTTCTTGTTTTGCTTGCTTATATTGATTATTTAATATGATGGCTCAGTAGAGGATCATATTTAGCAAGAAGAATATCTAGTGCAAGAAAATTTCCATGATTAATATTATTATTACCAAGTAAATATGCTGCTTCATATTTTCTTCTGAATGCCAAACCTTGAGTACCAATAAAATTTATAATATCTATAATTCTTTGCAGAACAAGATGCCTGTGTGCAACTTCTACACTATGATTTTTTTTTTTAAAGCTAGATACTATACATTGATTCTTACTTTGTAGTATATAACATGAGAGCCTCTCCATATATGACAGTTTCTTCATGTTGTTCAACTTGGTTATACATATTTTTTGATGATGGTATAATACCATGGGTAAATTAATTGGTTCTGTTAGTATAACATAAACAAGTAACACAATAAATCTTATTGAGATGAAGTGAATATGAAAGCCATTTTCTTTGCACCCTTGTTTTATTAGACATTGTTCGTTAATATATAGAACATGCTTGAAATGGTTATCGATGAAGATCTCCAGATGGTTGAATTGGATGATATTTAAAAAACACAATTTGTCACTTGCACTTGCTTTATGACCTGGTGATACAAACAATGTCATCTCTTCTATGGCTTCAAGAGATAAGGTTTTACCCTCTAAAAATGACAAAAATAATAATTTTACTATAATTGTAAAATAAAAACAAATATTACTTAAAAATACGTGAGTTGTCTAAGAATTTGAATCTGATCTATATGTTTGATGTGTAATCACATCAATTTATTTTAAATACATTTTAGATCTATGTTACCTACCTTGAATATTACTGTCCAGAACTGTTTGAACTTCTGATTCATTTACTAACAGTTTATAACTAACCATTTATAATGGTTGAGAATTTTAAAAACTAGTTTAAATTAATGTACCTATCTAGTTAATTGTTTGGCAATCATAACAATTGGTCATATTATAAACCTAATATTTTTTATAAAATCTATAAATATAAATCATTATGCATTGTTATTACTTTAGTAACCGATATCACACATAAATTAATATTACACATTAGTCAATATATTACATTATGTTGCGAACTCGTAATACTTTGACAAGTAGTTGTCCTTACCCGAAAACTACAATCTCTCTGCACCTAGTTTTGGCAAACACTAATACTAAACACTATTATATTATGTATCTACGATTAACGATTTACCAAGGCTTTGCACCCGAATGAACCCGAAACCCGAATTATTTCAAAAACCCGTACCCCATAAGACTGGAATAATTTAAACACCAGAAACAATTAAAAACCCGAAAACAAACGCAAAACCTGAAACCTGATTCCAAGGCTTTGCACCCGAATTAACCCGAAACCTAAAAAAAAACCCGAATTTTTCTTCAATGTTGGAAAAACTATTGAGAAATTAGAAAAATGACATCTCTTAAGTATCATCTCAGGGTGATTTTTAATCTATAGAGATACTGGATAAATCTTTTGGACCAAATCTACTACCCGAAAAAGAGTAAACAAAAACAAATTAACATTATAAAACCAAAAAATTCTTACCTCCACTTTAAATTTAAAAATGGATCAATACATCTATAACCCGAATTTATTTGTGGGGACTCAAAACCCGAATTATCCAACACCTTTATACACCCGTTTGAAAACCCAATTTAAAATTCAAAAATCCGAAACCAAAATACAAAATTATAAAACTAGTAATATATTTATTGCGGCACACTTAAAGGGCGCTCGTGGCACACCGGTTGAAAACCACTGCATTAGTAGAACCTATGAATTTGAATGTTTACGTATATATATTTTTTTTTACTAGGTATTTGTTTATTTATTGGTTTAATGAGTCTCTTGGCCATTTTCATTTTAGTCTACTGATGGGATTTTCTGGGATTGTTAGAGAGGATATATGGGAGACAAGAGGATTTTTATTGTTTGTCAGTTTATTGAGAAATGTTTTATAGTTCTGGTGGGCTAGTTTTTTATCGGTACAACGTGTAAATCGTTGTGTAGGTTTAGATTTGCCACACCACGAGTATCCAGTAATTACTCATAGACATATTGACTGAAAAGCTTCTAGTGGGTAGATGTTTGACGGTTTGGGTTGTCCCTATATTTGGATATCATACGTCCAAATAGAAGCTAATATTGATTTGTATATGAGAATTTTGTTGTTTAAACTAAGTTTGGATTTGACAATTGTATGGAGTAGGTGACATATAAGGGTTTGACATATCTCTTGGTTTTTTTTTCTTTAGAGGTATTTTTTGACTATGTTTTGCACTTTTAGAGTTAATTCTCCATCATTATTCTTATTTACTAAATACTAAAAATCAATTTTTTTTTATGTCTGTGTGTGTGTGTGTGTGTGTGTGTGTGTGTGTGTGTTTGTGTGTGTGTGTGTGTGTGTGTGTGTGTGTTTCTGTGTAAACTTACTGTTGTAAATACATAAGTTTTATGGGAAAATAGATAAATTAAAAGTGATTTTGTAACATTCAAAATATATTCCCATGTTATGTAGCATTGTTTTTCCAAAGTAAAATAAAAACTTAAAGAAAGACTATTTTTGTTCAAAATTAATAAGGAACCAAATTAAAAAATTTCTCTCTTTGATGAATCTATGATAATTTGCTTGGTATTACTTAAAATATAAAAAAAAAAAAAATTCCTACTAAAAACATTTCACATTTTATAACTCTATACAGAAGTATATTATACATATAGTATAAAATAATTTTATATAAATATATAATATAATTGTACAGAAAAACTAAACTTTTGTATATTTCAAGATTTAAACCAATACATCATGATTTATAACCACGGTGTTTTTTGCTTAAATTTAATTTTATGAATACATAAGTTTTATAGGTGTTAACTACAACTTGAGTATTTTTACATGTAATATTAGATGTATGCTATAATTAAAATGATACATTTTGTAAAATCTTACAAACTTTTAAATACTTTGCATTGACTTGAAAACGTTTAATTCAGAACTTTTTACCATACAATAAAATCTTTATTTTAATAATGAACTATACTCACATTTCAAATGCTGTATAGTAATTTCATTAATTTCCTACAATCCTATGTTAACTAACTCAAAATGAAATTCACAAACAGTTTAAATGATTTGTGCAAAGAGATATTAAGACTTCCCCCGGTTGGGGGAAATAAATAATCATACAATTATTTATGTTATTATAATGAACATTTTATGTCACAAATTTAGTACATCAATAATTACATAAAAACAAAATAAATAAAACATACAAGAATATGCCTTTAATTACTGTACTTAAAGACAATTTTAGAAAATAGCAATACATTACTTATGATTTTTCTCCCAATATAGTAGAAATTATGCTTACCATGTTTAGCTATGCTATTTAGAATATATTTCTTCAAATACAAAATCAGCTTAAGAATTATATAAAATAGTAAATCAACAACACGAACACAGGTTCCTGTATTTGAAAGGGTATTCTTTATTTTATTAGTACAATAATGTATAATTACATGTAAATTGTATAAATATTATTAATGAAAAGTATAAAATTTCAATAAACTAGTGAAATTATTCAAAAAAAAATTATATTGCAATAAACAATAATGAGTTAAATAAAAAATTGTGTTTTATTATTAACAAACTTTTACATTATTTTACCTAAATTTTAAACAATAATAAATATGATAAACAAATACAGTACTATCATAATTTAGTGATTTATTAATGGCATTAAGTGTCAGTATGTGAAGAGTAGATAGTATTGTCTGAAAAAACATCATTCAAATACGCAAAAATTGAAGAAGAGATATTTGATGGTTATTGATTCTTAACAGCCCCGCTTCAGCAACCTGCCTAACAAGATAGAAAAAAATCATTATGCATGAAAATCAAAAACAACCCTCAATATCATTTTATCTTAAACTAGCAATAATTTTCATATCAATAATTGGTAAAAATGTTATGTTAAGTTCACACTACTTACTTTACGTAAGTAAAGTTTACAATACTGCCCTCTTGCATTTTGATGAAAATAACCACTACCTCCTAAAAATTATTACATAGAATTAAAAAAAAAAAAAATAGACTATTTGTAAAAAAGAAATATAAATTTTTAATATTTGACTCAAAAATTAAATATAAGCATAAAAACAATAAATATTACTGCGACCTGTGTGATAGAATACATCTCTGTTATAGAAAATTCCATGCAGTGGTCTTGTTCCATAACCACTCTGGTTAACTTCCCAATAATTTTCTACATGATTAATAAAAGTTTAGTACTAAATAAATAAAAATGTCATACATTTTATAGACGCATAAAAATACCTCTATTACAAATCCAACCTCCTTGATAGTTTGCTCGAATATCCAATACATTATTCCAGCCTTGAGGACTACCTTGAACCAAACCATTTCTGCTTCCACCACCATAACCGCCGCCAAAGTTATAACCTAAAATAAAGGCAAGACATTTTTTAAATAAAATGTTCATTAATTTAGGTTTAGGAACATATTTACTATTTAAAATTTATGTATGTATTTAAAACATATACCTCCTCGAAAATAGTTTGATCCACCTAAAATTTGTCCTCTTCCATTGCCTGCACCACGACCACCTCTCCGTCCTCTAGAGGCTAAAACTCCATCTGTACCCAAAGCTTTCCTAACTTGTAATTTATTCCCAGAAATTTCATGATTTTTTATTACTAAAAGTTAAAATAGTTGTAAGCAGATGTCATTCACAAAAAAAAAAAAAAAAAAAAAAAGCAAATAGTAATATCAATATTTTTAATGTTCAATACATACAACAAACAGCCTTATCAACAGAATCCGAATCATCGAATTCAATAAATCCATAACCTTTACGCTGACCAGTTTCTCTGTCTATAATAATTTTTATGTTAAGTATATTACCATACTGTCCAAAATATTCTTGTAATTCTTCTTCAGTTAGTTCTTTAATTCCAGAAACAAACATTTTTTTAACCGTACATGTAATATCAGGTTTAAACATATCCTATAAGAAAATAAATGATCATAATTTATGATTTCAACAGTAAATAAAAATTAATTTAAAATTAAATTTAGTATTTACATCACGAAGAACAGCACGCTTTGCGTCTACCTTACGGCCATCAATTGTGTGTGGTCTATTTGCCATAGCATCATCCACCATATATGTCTTTGAGTATGTAACAAAACCAAAACCTCGCGGCCTAAATGAAAAAAAAAATGAGCTCTGATTCAGGACAGAAAATTTGATGGCCCCATTGGTGTGACACAAAGCAGATTAAAATCTTACAGTATATCATAGATCATTCTGGTTAAATTATTTTGCACAATGATTTAGATCAACATACTAATTAATAGAATCAGATACATAAAATAAGATAATTGTAGGTTCAAGTGAACCAGTTGAACATTAACTTATATTTCTGTATAAAATACTTCATTGTAATTAAAAAATAGAAACCATTTTATACAAGGAATACAAATTGGACGAGTATTAAGAATCTCATAGATCCAGTTGTTAACATATCAATTATATTGTTTATGCAAAAAAAATGAATGGTATTATTTTTATATTTTATTAAAATGCATGAGAAAATCAGTACAGTCACATTAAGTTTAAAAATCAAATCAAGTAGTAAGTAATAAAAACCTTTTTGTCACAGGATGTTTTATAACTACTACATCAACAATATCACCCCATTTTCCAAAAAACGCTTTCAATGAATCCTTTGTAGTATTGTAGTGAAGTCCACCAATAAATAGTTTCCTGAACTGTTCTGGTTCTTCGACAGTATTCTCTTCCTATTAAAAATTATAATACAAGGCAGTGAAAAAGTATTATTAAATATTAAATAATAAATTATCTAAAATCTATTCCATGTTAAGAATAATTGGCAAATAATTCTTACCGATACGCTCATGTTGAAGGACTAACAAAATGGTAACAACTCAAAAGTGTAATACACGTCTTCCAAAACAGAACTTTATACTCAAAATTAATTAATTAATAATCAACCAGTTTTGTGTTTAAATAGTTCGCTTTTATAAAACATATACAAACAATGTATAAAAAATAACACCCAAGACTGAAAGGGTCTCGAATAGAATAGAAATCTAAAATGAAGAACACCACCACCTGTATTACAAAATGAAGAATTGAAGACTACAGGTGGCCTGATGCCGGGCCCTCGTATTGTAATAAGGTGACTGTTGTTGTTAAACAATCAGTAAGCCAACTGTACAAAACTCCATGTTGATAAATTTATTAGTGTGACCAACATTAAATATTGAAAAAGAATTAACTTGTTGAACATTCAAAAAATGTAAGGGATTTCAATTTTTTTACCATCTGCCAATTCTGCCATATAACATAATATAACAATTTATTTACAATTTCACTAGCTACCAAGTGAAACCTAAACTAAAAACCAAGTGTCTCTGAACAGAATTTGTTTAAAAATTGTAAATATACTATAATGTTAGAAAATCACTTGGTGGTTGAGATATGGGTGGTGTCAGATAGACTGAGGGGTTGGAATGTAATCAATATTGATAATACCATATCTGATTCATGGTAGAATATGTCACCTATTGGCTATGGCGGCAAAGGGGTCTGCTATCTATCAGATACCCACCACTTAAAGAATTTATCTGTTTGAAATTTTGTAGATAAAACATGTTGATTTTAATAAGTTATGATTTCTTAAAACCTTAAAATATGATGATAATATGCTTCAAAAAAATCTTAAAATATTCTCTAAATATTCCTTAAATTTGTAAATATTCAAATTTAATTTTTTTATAAAACAGTTCGATAAATAGGTACAATAAATAACTGTTTAGCGCCATTCTCTTGTTAATAGGATAAATTATTGAATAATAAAAAAATGTAAATCAGTTGATACATAGCTATATAAATATAATAAAATATAATAAAAATACGTAAGAGTTTAATAATAAATAATAGATAATTTGCACCATTTCTTAGGAACATAACCAATTCGATTACAAACAAGTAGATAATTGAATGATCTTGAATTTTTATCACTCTTTAATCAAATTTTTTTTTTTCTAGAAAAAATTATTGCTGGAAAAAATCACATTTCGAGAAATTAACAAAATATACAAATTTTTATGAACCATAATAGAATATATTCTACACTATGAAAAATAGGAAAAATATGCTTTAATATGCAAAATTAATTTTTTTCTACGAACTCTGTGATAGGTAAATCGTCCACATTTTTCACTCTTGTAAAGTTGCATAAAATCAATAAAAACCTAAAGATCCGTTCTTTAGTAATAATGGCTATAAGTTCCTTTAAATATGACAAAATATATCATCACATTCTTCATTATACTTGCATGAATTATACAAATCTCATGTCATAAATGTCCCAAAGATATTATCATTGTACACAGTTTTGTTAAAAAAAACATGTCCATATCATGTTACATTTGGATGAAAATGTATACCTATCATAATCTGTAAGTTCAGTATATGTTGTACATCAATGTAAAATTTGTGTGCTCTCTGAATTTCAAGACCTTAGTGAATGGTTTTAATTCAATGAGTTATGATTTTGAGTTGAACAATGTGTGTTTTTTACTTTGGAAAAGCTCAGCATTGATTTTCATAGTAAATATTTATCATAATTTGTACACAATTTATTATTTGGTTTTTTCAATGTCATTTACCTACCTGTATAAAGAATATAATAATGTATCATATTATATTTTAATAAATAAATCAAATATGATGGAATCTAAAATATATGACAGGATACAAGGTGTGTCCTCTGTTTTTATTGTGCATAGTATCTTTCATTCAATTGAAATTGTGACACCATAACGTATAGTACCGAGAAACTCGGTTAAAAGGTAATGGCATAGAAATATATAAGTACACAGAGATGTGAAAATAAATCACATAGGTATTGGCATAGCTTATCTCATTGAAAAACATTGCATTAGTGTATATTTTAGATTCTAAGTGAAGCAAATTATGGTTTTACAATGGTATTTAATTTTTTTTCTGTAAACACTTTTTCGGGTAGTTTGGGTAGTGGTTCAAAAGTTTCTTCCAGCAAATTCTACAGATAGGAAATTTCATTGGAATAGCACTTTAAGGAGGTCCTTTTTCGATATTTAGGTATTGTTTCATTATAAAACCAGATTACTTGATGTTACTTAAGTAAAAAAATAAAATAATTTATAATTCAGTCTCATGCCAAATCCTTACTATAGTAACGCAGAACACTTTCGGCCAACTCATATTTCTCTAAACACAGTACTGTAGATTGCAAGCTATAATGTATATTATTATCATGTTATGTATTATTATTTAGTTAGACAGTACATGCACAAAATATTTGACATAAACACCACAGATCTATGCTAAATTATATTTATGTAGGTCCTTGCCTAAGATGGGCGTTGAAGTTATTGATTAAACATTTTCAAAACATTTTATTTGATATTTAACTTGAAAATATAATTAAAATATTAGGTTAGAACTTTATTTTGCATAAAAACAGAATTGTTTTGAAGTATTTTCTGAAAACAAATCAAAAAAGGTAGATACAATTAGATACTGCAGAAAGTGTAACTGTACAGTATAATTTTAGCTCAATAAATTAGTCTTTTTAAAGTTGATATTGTTTAAACAATTTCAGCAATAAATATTTTATGTGCCTCTTGATTGAGTTTAAAACATAAACATACTAATAATAAATAAAAAAGGATTAGACATGAGTTGTAATGATGTAAATTGCATAAAATGTACACATGTATTACATATGTCATGTAAATACTAATAAAATACCAACAAATTAATACAATTATATATATAAAAAAACTCATATACCTAACACGGGAGTTACATATTAATATTAATCGATAATTTAGTTGTTAAATATGAAAAATCAATGGTTTGTATTTATTTATATAGAATATTGACATTTTTGTATGAAATAAAATTAAATCTAAAAATCTAATTAAAATAGAAAACAATTGTGTACTCAAGTAGTCAATATAAAATAGTTGCATATGAGACTTAATAAGATTTGATAAACTCGATTGTCTTATAAAACCAACTGAAGACAAAAAGAAAAAAAGATGTGCTGGAAATGATTGTATATCCATTATGAGAATGGTGTGCATCAAATGCAATTTTGGGTTTTGTGCCAATTGTTTTATTCATTTTCACACATCATGAGTATTCATTTATAAGTATCGTAGAAGTATTCATTTGACGTGTAATATTATGTATAGAGAACACAATAATATTATATAACAGTAAAAAATAAATATGGTTTATTCATTTTCACTCATTACATCCAAGTATCTCCGATTATAAGTATTCACTGTATAAGTATTCATTTGATTTTGGCATTTAATAATATTATAGTATAATACAGTAAAAACATTTGTTTCTAAAAGCAATATATTTATATTTAGATAAAAAATCGATATAAAATATTTTATGATGGTTAACAGCAAATACATCAGAATCTAACAACTTTTTTTTTATGTTCAATTAAGTCGTGTAAAACTTTTTAACAAAAATTTATTTAAAATCTGAAGAAAAAAAATTCCGGAGCTAATGGGTTAACACATTGATATTATACTCAGTTAAAAAAAAAAAATCCTTTAAAAATGATTCAATAACTACAATGTGTCAATAGACTTCACTATATTATAATTAAAACAAAACATACAAGAATTTGCCGTTGATTACAGTACTTAAAGAGAATTTTAGAAAACAGCAATGCATTCCTTATGATTTTTAGTCCAATATAGTAGAAATTATGCCTACCATATTTAGCTATGCTATTTAGAATAATATATTTCTTCAAATACAAAATCAGCTTAAGAATTATATAAAATAGTAAATCAACAACACGAACACAGGTTCCTGTATTTGAAAGGGTATTCTTTATTTTATTAGTACAATAATGTATAATTACATGTAAATTATATAAATGTTATTAATGAAAAGCATAAAATTTCAATAAACTAGTGAAATTATTCAAAAAAAATTATATTGCAATAAACAATAATGAGTTAAATAAAAAATTATGTTTTATATATAACACACTTTTATATTATTTTACCTAAATTTTAAACAATAATAAATATGATAAACAAATATAGTACTGTCATAATTTAGTGATTTATTAATGGTATTAAGTGTCAGTATGTGAAGAGTAGATAATTTTGTCTGAAAAAACATCATTCAAATACGCAAAAATTGAAGAAGAGAAATTTGATGGTTATTGATTCTTAACAGCCCTGCTTCAGCAACCTGCCTAACAAGACAGGAAAAAATCATTATGTAAGAAAATCAAAAATAATCCTCAATATTATTAACTCAAAACTAGCAATAATTTTTAATATCATTAATTGGTAAAAATGTTAAGTTAAGTTCACACTACTTACTTTTAATACTGCCCTCTTGCATTTTGATGAAAATAACCACTACCTCCTAAAAATTATTACATAGAATTAAAAAAAAAAAATCACTATTTGTATAAAGAAATACATATTTTTAATATTTGACTGCAAAATTAAGTATAAGCATTAAAAAAATAAATATTACTGCGACCTGTGTGATATGGTACATCTCTGTTGTTACCGGACTTTTGACGAATTGGTCCTCCTCCATGACCACTTTGGTTATCTCCCCCATTACCTCCATTATAATAAAAAAAAAAAATATATATATTTATTTATTTATTTAAAACGGGACGAACCCAAGTTAAAAGAGGTACATCAGTTAGTAGAATATTTACAACAAAATCTATAATTAAGTACATAAATACTAATTAAATGGCTTTAACAGAAACTTGGCTTATGGCATAATGAAAGAGGTGTCAGTATTGGCAATTATCATTAGACGGACTAATGGAGAATTTAAGTGATAATTGGTGGAAGAGAATGGAATATGAAAAGGAAACTGGAAATGTGTGCTACGTGCAGGAACTTTAAAATTTATAAGGGACAGCAATTCAGGAGAATCAATATTATCAGAAAGAAGATCAGAGGGGAAGGAGAGATAATATATATTTTATAATGATATTATCATATTTGATATATATATATATATATATATATATATATATATATAATCAAAGTTAAGTACTAAATCAATAAAAATATTTTACATTTTTATGCTCATAAAAATACTTCTATCTACCCTACCTCTTCGCAGATTTGCTTTACTACCCCATAAATTATTCCAACCTTGAGGAGTATCTTGGACCCAATCATTGCTGCTTCCACCTCTATAACCTCTGCCAAAGTTATAACCTAAAATAAAGATAAGACATTTTTTAAATAAAATGTTCATTAATTAAGGTTTAGGTACATATTTACTATTTAAAATTATCGACATAATTGAAACACATACCTTTCCCAACATTATTAGGCCTGTCCCAATTTTGTCCTCTACCACTGCCTGCACCACAACCTCCTCTCTGTTCTTTAGAGTACGATGCTTCATCATTACTCACAGCTTTTTTAACTTCTAATTTTTTTCCAGAAACTTCATGATTTTTTATTACTAAAAATGAAATTAGTTCTAAGCAGATGCCATTTACAAAAAAATATGCAAATAGTGATATGAATATTTTAACGTTCAATACATACAATAAACAGCTTTATCGACAGAATCTGAATCATCGAATTCAATAAATCCATAACCTTTACACTGACCAGTTTCTTTGTCTGTAACAATTTTTATGTTAAGTATCTTACCATACTGTCCAAAATATTCTCGTAATTCTTCTTCAGTTAGTTCTTTAATTCCAGAAACTAACATTTTTTTAACCGTACATGTAATATCAGGTTTAAGCATATCCTGTAAGAAAAGAAATGATCATAATTTATGATTTAAACAGTAAATAAAAATTAATTTAAAATTAAATTAAATATCTACATCATGAGGTATAGCACGCTTTGTATCTACTTCACGGCCATCAATTGTGTGTGGTCTATTTGCCATTACATCATCCACCATAGATGCCTTTGAGAATGTAACAAAACCAAAACCTCTTGAACTAAATGAAAAAAAAAAATGAACTCTCATTTAGAATAAAAAATTTGCTGGTCTTTATTCGATGTGACACAAAGCAGATTAAAATCATTACAGTATATCATAGATAATAATGGTTAATCTATTTTACACGCTGATTTGGATCAACAAACCAATTAATAGAATAAGATACATAAAAAATATAACTGCAGGTACAGGTGAACAGTTGAACATTCATTTATATTTCCATATAAAATACTTCATTGTAATTAAAAAAGGAAACCATTTTATACATGAAGTATGAATTGGACGAATATTTGAAATCTCCTAGATCCAGTAGTAAAAATATATCAATTTATTTATTTATAATCAATTATATCATTTATGTACAATAAATTAGTGGTATTTTTATATTTTATTAAAATGCATAAGAAAATCAGTACAACTACATTATCTTAAAAAAGTAAAATCAAGAAGTAAGTAATAAAAACCTTTGTTTTATTGGATATTTCATTACAATTGCTTCATCAACATCACCCCATTTTTCAAAAAACTTTTTCAAAGAATAATTTGTGGTCTTGAAGTTAAGTCTACCAACAAATAGTTTCCTGAACTGTTCTGGTTCTTTGACAGTATTCTCTTCCTATTAAAAATTATAATACAAGGCAATGAAAAAGCAACATTAAATATTAAATATTAAATGATCTAAAATCTATTCCATATTATGAATAATTGGCAAAAAATTCTAGTTCTTACCGATGCGCTCATTTTCTAGCACTCACACGATGGTAACAACTCACGAGTGTAATACACGTCTGCCAAAACTGAACTTTATACTCAATATTAATTAATTAATAATCAACTAATTTTGTGTTTAATTAGTTAGCTATTATAAAAATAAAAAATAAAACTCGTACAAACAATACATAACAAATATCCCAAAAGACAGCAAGGTTCCCGAGTCTAATAGGAATTTAAATAGAAAAATACCACCACCTGTATAACAAAATGAAGACAACAGGTTGTCTGATGAGAACGTATTGCAATAAGGTGACTGTTGATAAACAATCAGACATCAGTAAGCCAGCTGTACCAAACTCCATGTTGATAAATTTATTAGTGTGACCAACATTAAATATTAAAAAAAGTATTAACTTGTTGAACATTTAAAAAATGCGAGGATTAGTGGTCCTAGGGCAGTGGTTCCCAACCTTATTTATTCTACGCCCCATTTGTAGATTTTCAAAAATCTCACGCCCTCCTCCACCTATAAATTTAAAAAATTATAATTTTTTAAAGTTTACTTCACATTTTACAAATAAACTGTAGACTATTCGAAAGACTACTTTTTTTTATTGATGATAGTAATTATAAAATATATATAATTGAAAATAATATAATGGAATTATCAATTGACGTGAGTAATTATTATAATAAATTAGTAAAAAATATAAATAATAGAATGTATAATAAAATTAACATTTAAAGTGAAGGCTGACAACACTTTTCTTTGGACAATTTTTTAAAGTTCGGCTCGATGTTTGATAAAGAACACTTCAAGTCAGATTCGACTTCCAATCGAGATATTTGAGCTATTTTCCTTTTGCTTTCTTCACCAATACTATTTCAACAGCTTTAAGTATGCTAGGCTTAATTAATGTTTCACCCAAGGTATTCCCTAAGGTAAACCCCTAAGGGTTTCTTTTGCTGAGCCACCATGAAGGCGATGTGATATGAAGCTTCAACAATTTTTTCATTATTCTGTTGAAACCCTCCGATATGGTCAATTTTCATTTTACTTAAAGAATTTTTTTTAGCAACAAGAAACTCTTTAGGTTTCCCTTTTAGTCTCGCGACGACTACGTACTACGGCACTGACGTGCAACGTGCAACTGCAAAATAAAATTAAATCGAGTCTAAACTAATTTAATAGTTTTTTCCCCTGGCTTTCTCTTATCGTACTGATTAATTTACGGACGATGTTGCGCCATAAAATGATTAAGTTATGCACTATGGCTAAACACTTGTAATCTTTATCGACTTTATAGACCTTACCATATATTCTATATTCATCAACGATAACCAGTCGTTATTAATTTTTCATTTTTTCTCTTCATTTTAAATATAATAAAATTCGATAAATAAAAATTTTACTTTGTGATGACTGCTTGCGCCTCCCCAGCGATGTGTGTACGCCCCCCAAGGGGGGCGTGCCCCCCAGGTTGGGAACCGCTGTCCTAGGATGATAATCGGGGAATAGATGATTTGTAGAGGAATATTCTCGCAGCGCGTTTGGTTATACTCGGACTTTGATCTTGAAATAATTGTAATTGTTGTGTACCATTGTTTTAAACCGAAAAATCCGAGAATGACGAGCTCGTTCAGAGATACTGTTCCGAGTCAAATGCGACAATCGGGACGATAAAATAAAAAAACACGTACCTATTAATGTACCTAATAGTAGTTGCCTATTGAATAAATTACAGACGCACCCTTGTGAAGACGCAATGTCGAAAAACGTAAATAATATAGTAAATTCTATTTTGACGTCGCCTGTTCGAGTAACTATTTTTTGCGTGAAGTTTTTTAAATGCGGATAAAAAAATTTGAATTTGTTATTTGGAAAAGGGAATATGTCCAGAAATTATAATTTTACAGGAGAGACAAAAAATTAATTTTCTCAACAATAATCGATTTTTCGAGACTTCAAAATTTATATTAATATTCCAAATGTAGCATCTCATTTACCTACATTAGAACCAAATTTTGACATGTTACCTTTTCCAAATAAATAAATTGATTTTTGATATTTTGTTTGTTATTAAGTTTTTTTTTATTTATTTAATATTAAGATAACTCTTGAAAACAAAATATAATCATAAGTGATGGTTATAGTTATGATATATTGACAAATTATAATACAGTACTTTATTAATCAAATAAAGTGTAAAAAAAAAAATTATAATACATTGTTTTATTATAATATGAACAAAATTAAAATTTTAATAATCTTCTTCGTGATGCTCTTGTTCTTCAGTAATGGGCCAATGCATTATTTCATCATAGAATGACATTTTATCAGCAGGTATATGACAAAGGAGACTTTTTATATTATCCATTTTCTTGTAATTTATTGGTAACTTTTGGTCGTATGCTTTAAAATCTATGATGTTCGGCAAATCTGGACGAAACTGTCGAGGTTTTGCAAGTGAAAAACGTTCGATTATAATGGTTATCTTAATTGCTCTGTCATTTATATGAGATAGATAAAGTCTATACAATTTTAACTAGTATAATATGTTCTCTCAGGACATTTTTTATTTGATGCAAATCTAATTTGTTTCTTGATATTTCAGTTGTCCCTCAAGGGAGTCATCTATCACCAATACTGTTTTCACTTTTTATCAACAATCTCCATCGTGTATTACACCACTGTCGCTTTCTTAGCTTTGCAGACGACATCAAACCTTATTTACGCATAGGTACCTACGTTCAATTGACGATTGCAGAAAACTTCAATCTGATTTGGATCATTTTTCAAGTTCGTTTAATGCCTTGGGTCTAACACTCAATTTCTCTAATTGTTAATTGTCAATGGAGACCTTGCCTTTAATAATTTGTTAAACATTTGATTGTAAACTCTATATTATAAGTTACTGTATAATGTATACTAATTGTTATGTCAAATGCGTATGTTCAAAAAAGGCCCAGCCTGTATAATTAAATAAATAAGTAAATAAATATTTGAGAAATAGTTTCCAAAATATCGGACGTGTAAAGTGTTACCGTGACAAAAAGTGTAAAATCATTATTGAGTGGAAAAAAATGAATCTACTTTACCTTATTTGGGCGAAAAGATTTACGATTATCGAATTTTAATCGTATAATTTTATGTTCATTCCGCCGATAAAGTTTAAATATATTAGTCTTCATACCGAATTAGGTAGTCATACATAGGTACATTTCAAATATCTGAAATAAGTAAAGTACACAATATTACATATAAATGTTCTAAGCGGTTGAAAAGATTTATTAAACACTGATACTGAAGTACGTTTTCTGATTATTAAATTCAATTTATATAAAATTTAATTTTTTAATACAAATATAAAACTATCAATTTGATCAATAAAAAGTAGCTCAACTGTTCGAAGTTTCTTCAACAATTGGTCACAATTGAACTAAAAAAAAAAAAGACGGTTTGCTTTTACCCGAACACCCGAAAAAATTCGTATAATTCATTATAAACCATAAACATATTTTGGTTACCACTATTTCTGAATTTTTTTATTGATCAGTTTATTAATATTATAACCTTTTAATTTAATTGAATAAAGTTAATTTCAATATAATTTATTGCATATTTAAAAATGTCCGTTTAAATAATGATAATGTTATTTCAAAATAATAATACATCAATGAAAAATCAAATGTCAATAGTAATGGACAACGGGTTCTTACTACTATGAATATTTTAGCCAGGTTGGGCAAAGTTCAACGCAATTAAAACATATGTCCATTAAAATGGACATTGAACTCATAGTAGGTACTATAAAATACTATATACCTAAGTTGCGCCTAAGGAGGTAATAATAAATAGATAATATTTATTGTTTTAACATAATAGTATGAAACTATGAAATAAATGCAGTTTCTAATTACTAGAATATGGATTTTTATGCCCAAAAACACAAAAAAAAAAATTCGATATGCATTGATAATCTAAAATATTGAGAAAATATTCTCAAAAAATTTTCCATAAAACTGTATATATATATATATATGTTCTGTGGTTTGCATCTTTTCTTGAAGAGGCTAAAAATTGACGTGGTCAGTGCATCATGGAAACAATAATAGTGTAGGGTAGGTACATGTATTAGTACGATTTGAAAATGCATAAATGAAAATTATACCTATGTATTAGTAAATCAATTGGTGTGATATTAAATTATTTTTGACAGTAAATGTTTAATTATAATTCAATCTCATGCCAAATCCTTTCTATAGTAACACAGAACGCATCGGGTCACATTTCTCTAAACACAGTACCTACTGTTGATTGCAAATTATAATGTATATTAAGCAAATATAATATATCATATGATATATTATTATTATTTAGTGAGACAGTGCATGCACAAAATATTTCATATGAACAACACAGATCTATGCTAAAATATATTCATGTAGGTACTTGCCTAAGATAAGCAGTGAAGTTATTAGGTAATTAAATATTTTCAAAAAATGTTATTTAATATTTAGCTTGTAAATATAATTTGAATATTATGTAAGAACTTTATTTTGAATAAAAACAGTAGGGACTGTTTTTAAGTATTTCAGATACTGTAGAAAGTGTAACCCTACAGTATAATTTTAGCTCAATAAATTAGTCTTTTTAAAGTTGACATTGTTTAAACAATTGCAGAAATAACAGTTTAAAGTGCCTGTTGATTGAGTTTATAACATAAACATATTAATAATAAATAAAAAAAGTAGACATGAGTTTTAATGATGTAAATTGTATGAAGTTTACACATGTATTACCTATGTCAAGTACAAATTAATAAAATACCAAACAAATTAATACAGTTATATATAAAAAAAACTCATACACCTAACACGGAAGTTTTGTATTAATATTAATTGATAATTTTGATCATATAATACTGTTATATTGTAAAATAACAATATATCTAATAGCATATTACTGTATTTTCATAAGTTTCTCTAATCATAAAAATCAATACCGGGAAAATACAATCATTATCTATATGCCATGAAATTAAATTTTATTGAATTATTGTTCATTTCATTATTTAAATATTGAAATAATGAAATATCACTCTAACAAATAATGAGATTTCTCTTACCCCGAGTTTCAACTTGTTCGGTTTGGTTCTAAAAGTGAACTGTTTGTAACATCACAAATTTTATTATGTCAGTAAATAAAGACAATATTCAATTGTTTGTAGTTCCTTCATTTTAAATAAATCTGGGTATCTTATAATGATAATTTATAAATCTTAGAATATTGTAAACAAAGTATTAAAAAAAAAACTGTACATTTTGATTTTAAATGAATAGGTACATATAAAAATTTAGTTGTTTCATCAAATATAAATTTTCATTATATTATTTAATCTTAATCCGAGCTGAGAAATAAAAATAACTAAAATTATATGATATTATAATATTTAAATTTTAATGTAGGTAAATGTATTTTAGATCTTAAGTTCAGTACTTTTTTTTTTAAATAACACTGTCAAATTTTTTTATAGTAATGATTTTAATCAAAATGAGAACTTAATTTCTTTATATTTATTTTAGTAGATGAAGTTGATAATATTATTTTTTTTTAATTGAACATGAACAACAAATATAATAATTAAAGAGCGGATTTTTAGGATCTTAAAACCTTAAAATATGATGCTTATATGCTTCAAAAAAACCTTAAAATATTCTCTATATATTTTCTAAATTTGTAAATATGCAAATATGATTTTTTTCTAAAATAGTTCAGTAAAAACCATAAATAAATGTTAAGCGCCATTCTCTTGGTAACAGATAAATTATTGAATAATTAAAAATGTAAATCAGTTGATACATAGCTATATAAATCAAATAAAATATAATTAAAAAAACATAAGAGTTTAATAATAAATAATAGATAATTTGCACCATTCCTTTGATAACAGGTAAATTATTGAATTACAAAATATGTTAACCAGGTGATACATAGGTACGTAAATGTGATAAAATATATTTAAAAATACATAATAGTTTAGTAAAAATAATAAATAACTTTGCACCATTCCTTTGGTAATAGGAAATTATTGAACAATAACAAATTTAAATCAGTTGATACAGAGCTATATAAATGAAATATAATAATTAAAAAAAAAAACATAATGGTTTAGTAAAAATATCAGATAACTTTGCACCATTCCTTTGGAACATAACCAATTTGATTACAGACAAGTATATAATTTAATGATTTTGAATTTTTATCACTCTTTAATCAAATTATTTTTTTTCCTAGACAAAATTATTCCTGACAAAATCACATTTCGATAAATCAACAAAATATACAAATTTTTATGAAGAATAATAGAATATATTCTAAAATATGAAAAATAGGTGAAATATTCTCTAATGTCCAAAATATGCTTTAATATGCAAAATTAACTTTTTTCTATGAACTCTGTGATAGATAAACTGTCCACATTTTTCTCCCTTGTAAAGTTGCATAAAATCAATAAAAATATGTAAAAACCTAAAGATCCGCTCTTTAATAATAATATATATAATTAATATGAACGTAAAAAAAGAAATATAATACCTGAAATAATTGTAAAAAAAAAGTTGATACACAAGTTCATAATTTAAATATAAACAAAATAACAAATCAACAACTAAAATAATAATGAAAATTGTTGTGAATCATTTAAATTTATTAATTACATCACTTTTTTTTCTTTTCTAATACAAATATCACAAATATAGTTCTCAGAAGACTCTCCAATACACTCACATACATGTACTCGCATACTACAATGCGTACACCTGTACCATAACTCATATTTACCATGTTTTTCACAAATAAAGCAAATATCATCCATATTACCATCTTTGATAGTAATATAATAAATTATTAATAAATAAATTATTATTTATGATTAGTGATAACTGATAAGTTTCTAAGGATCAAAATATGTATTTTCTGTAGAGTTTATGAACCAGCCTGAATAGATTGATTTTCATTTTGAAAATTTTTTTTGCTTTCATCACAGTTTTCATGTAGATCAGTTTGACAATATTTAATTATTCAATTCTAGTTAACCTTTTTAAAAATATCATTCAAACTGAAACTTACAATTGTTGAATAAGTAGATGTCATTGATCTGGTGGTTTAGAATAATTCTTCGAATGTCTGTCTACATAGATGCCACGGAACAAACATAAATCTGTTAGCGTGGTTTTTGACGATTCCTTGGTGTTAACAATATTAATTTCATGAATTTTTGAAATTATCAATTGGTAATCAAAACCATTGGCCATAACATTTTGTTTTTCAGACTACTTTGAAGTTTAAAGCCTAGTTGATTATCTGCTTCAATAAATGGGTTGTTCATTTCATTTGGGACTTCTATATTCATAACTCAAAACAATATAAAACACACTGTTAAATAATAAAATGTATTAATATACTGTTTTCATAAGTTTTATATATTAAAAATATACCGAAGGGCATATTTAATGAAATTTTGATAATAAGCACCTACTAATATATATATATATATAAAATACAATTATATCATATACTATTTTACATTTTTATAACTAATGAAAAATAATCAATAACATTTTAAATTGATTCATGACAAATAAATAAATACCAATGTTTAACTTCCTTCAATTAAAATGCATATTAAAACATTTTATTCTAATAATTTCTTTGAAAGATCACTATAGTGACTTAATATAATAGAAATTATTGATTTTAAAAGTAACAATTCAGTCAAATATGAAACGGTTGGAAAAATTTAACTTGTTTAGTATTTAAATACTATTTGTTATAATAAATAATCATGTATACCTATACTACTTTACTGATTTATTGAATAATAATCAACAAAAAAAATACAAATAGTGGAATGAAAAATATGAATTACTAATTTGTATAACTTCAACTATCTGCATATAAAAAACAACTTATTATGGTGTGACCTTTTGTAAAAAATAAACAAATAACAGCAAATTGAAAAGATAAATTTGGTTTTTTTATGAAACTGTAGGAGAAAGTATGATTCATTAATTAAATTTTATTTAAATATTATATAATTGTTTCAATAAATGATTATATTCTTGAATATAATAAAATATATGAAATGAATAGGAATTAATAGAAACATTTTAATTGTGTGATGAAAAATGATAAAATACACATTTTTTAATTTCCTCAAATTGAAATACACATTACTAAAACCTTGCTAAAAACTTTCAATTTTATTTTTTTTAAGTTTATTTAGTTTAATTTAACTATACAGTAAATAATCTCTAAACAGAAAAAAAACTTTGATTAATTAAATATAATCAAAAGTTTATGAGAAAATCCCGTTTCATGTTTCAAATTATATGCTCTTATTATAAATTATTGCTGTGTTCTAAAATCATAATATTATGTATATAACTATGATATTGAAACAGATTTTTTAAATTATAATTAATTATTAACATTTATCAATAAAAAATAATAAAGTTGTACTTAGTGAGCATAACAGAAAAGACAACAATTATTTAAACACCACAAATCTAAAATGATTAGACATGTATCTATAACACACATTAATATAGAAGACAATGGTCCTTTTAAGTACTTAGAAACAGATAATTCTTAAAATAGATTTCAAATAGAGTATTATTTTTTATGATTAGGGATAAGCTTCTAAGGAACAAAATGAGACAAAAAGTTACCAGTGGTCTTTTGCAAAGTGCTTTTTGAAGTGAAAACAAAAACTATGTACATCTATTCGAATTCTTAAGTAATACTGAATTTCTTAAAAATAACCAAGTTTATATCAATTTTTTTTTCTTAGGGTTCTTGAAAGTTAATTATTTTGATGTAATTTCAATATTTTAATTCTATAGTAGATGAAATTGATGGCATGTTTAATAAACTGACAGTAAAAATGTACATTTTACTTAATATACTAAAATAACTGATAATTTTATGAATGATTAATAATGAATGTTTGCTTCTAAAACATTAACAGATTTATCATTCAGAGTACCATTCCATTTTTCAAGATCTTCAATGTTTACAAAACCTTTTCTTTTGAATGTTTTGGCCGAAATTGCTGTAGGTTTTCCTTTTGTAAGTGCAGCTTCAAAACCTAAATAAAAAATTTAAAAAAACATGAAAAAAGTTACAATGCTGCAAATATTTCTTCAATGTAGTAATAATATATGTTACATATAGCATTGCTATAATAGCAATCATTACTTTAGTTAACTCTTTGATGTCATGTTCATAAACTACAATAGAGTTGAGTCCCAAAGATTGAGTCTAGGAATCTCTGTCTATAGACTTCCATGTCATGTTGCAAAAGAGTAGGCCCAAATTGATCCAAGCGGTTTATGTCAAAAACAACAACCAAGTTATCTTCATTATAGAATGATGCAAAGTTCAAATCTTCCCAAACTGATCCTTCTGCAATTCTGCACCATCACTCAACAAACAGAAAGTTCTATTGGAAATAACAGACCTACATTTTAGATTTTATATTGTGGTATAATATTTAATATTATTATTAAATAATAATATTATTATAATAATAATAATATTTAATATTTATATTTAATTGAACATTATTATTGTTGAGATGAATTTTCTAAAGAAATCAACAGATTTTTTACATTGTTTTAATCTAGAGAGCATACCATATATCACCTGTATGATGATTTATCAAAATATTTGCTAACATAGGCCATTTTACAAGCCACAGAAAATCCTTGACCAAGAGAACCAGTACTGACATGAATAAAATTCAAACGAGGAGTAGAATTCCCTTCCAAATCACTGTCGATTTTCCTTATGTCGTTTAATTCAGGAACTGGAAACAGACCAGCCTCAGCCCAAGCTGAAAAAAGTGATTTAATATTATGAAATGTACATAGGAAAACGATATTAGATGGTATTTTTAAACAGATAAAATCATTTGTTTTATCAGGAAAACATTTTAATACCTGCTTACAATATTGGGGCAGTATGTCTCTTAGACAATATGAATCTATTATTAGGTGCGTCTTTTGACCTGGAAACTTTGTAACGCATTGTGAGGAAGAATAATAAAGACATGATTTCTGCCATTGAAGCACAAAATGTTGGATGACTGTGAAAATTAAAAACATACAAATTAAAATTAAATTTTTTTTTCCTAATCATTTCAATCAAGAAAATTTAAAATTGTATTAATGGTACTGTCCAGTTAATTATTATTGAGGATAAAATTGTTTTATCATAAACTTAACAAAAAAAAAAAAATATATATATATATATTTTTTAATTTAAAAAGAATAATAAACTAATACATACAAGTATGTTTAACATTAAATATTGAAAATATATCGATAATATTATTTTTATTGGTGTGTATTTAAAATATTTAAGTGGAGATTTTAAAATGTAGCTTTCAAGAACTTAATGTTTACCAATCTAGGTAAACATAATATTTTCAAGTATATAAATTGCAGATAATAAAAGATTTATTAATGTGTTTTCATTATGTGAATGTATTATTTAATAGATAAATAATATGTAACAACCAAACTACCTACCAGATAGTTAAATAATAGGAAATGGTTTAATTATTATATAATATGCTTAATTTATCGTTTTATATTAGTGTTCCACGTAAACCCAACTGATACTGGATAATATGTTAAAACCTATCAAGTACATAAATATGGTTTAACTAATGGCAACTTTTTATAATTTTTAACGGTGTTTAAATTTTGTTACTAAATAAGTACCTACTTACAAGTAGAATGAACTAAAGTATTACCTCACAATAACGTATTAGGTTTTACTCGAGGTCTCATACTCGTGAAAACTCGTCAAGTCTCGGGACGATTGATCAAGGAAGTCCTCTGTGTACTTATAAACTAATAAACCGCTTTCGAAGACGAGTAAAATAATAATATAATCGAAAATCGTATTTGCCGTTGACGTTTTATTATTGTTCTCGACGTGTCAGTAGACCGCGAAAACGAAAATATCACGGTCGACTGGACGGAGTAAAATACACGCGCGTAAGAACTTAAATAACAGACCATTTTGGGGGGAAAAAATACTAGTATGGAGCAGAAGCGGCAAACTCGCACTGGTTCGCTCCGGGCACCGTAACTCTGATCTGTCTAACAGAATTGTCCAAAGAAAATTTAAGCGATTGAACGTTAAAATACCACAGACATGTTAATTGTTATGGAGATTATTCTTTACGTCTGGGAAAAATACGTACAGTATTATCACTGCAACAACTGATATCACAAAATTACCATCATATTGTTTACAAGAAATTCTAAGTCCTAAGTTATTTTAATTTAATTTAATTTAATAAAATTAATTTATTAAATTAATTCATTAATTTTTTAGTTATTTTAATTTTTTTTTTGTTATTTTAATTTCTAAGTTGAAAAAAACCGGGAAATCATTTTTGTGTTGTATTTTTGCGTGTAAGGTAGGTAGGGATATAATCAGGGACCTAACCAGGGTTGGAAAACACCCGGGCTTTATTGAAAATACCCAATCCGGTCGGTTTTTTTTCCAATAAAATCCGGAAAAAGCCAAAAAAACTCAAAAACCCGTTGGGTTTAATTGATTTTGTGTAATTGGGCGGTTTTTCTAAAAAAACACATCTGAATTTTTTAATTTTATTTTGGCTGCACTATTTTTCGCCTTATCAGTAATGAAATTACGAACCATTTTAATCATTTAATACGTTCATGATTTTGAATTATTGTTATTGTTATTCTGAAGTTTTAAATTTGTCTGTATTAAAAGCTGTTTATTTAATTTGGCCGTTACCCGTTTGCGTACATTTGACCTTTTTTGCGACTCGTTTGCGTACAAATTTACAACTCGATTGCGCAAACGAATTTTTAATACCTGCGATAAATGACCCAAAACGTATGACTCGTTTGCGTACATAAACTATATCGATACCAACTTTGTCCGAAATGGAAATTACAACAAACTAATTTACAATTTGGAAACTTTTGTAATACAGCATTATGAGCGGCTTTTTCGAAATCAGCATGGAAAATATTTATTTGAAGTGGTTTGTTAGTCAGTTTTACACATAATTTTCCTAAAATATCCCATAACATCAAATAACTCGAAGTCTGTTTGTTGCGTAAAAAACAATAAACAAGAGGAATATAATAGTTATTTTTGTAAATATGTAATGTATACAGTTGCATAAAAAATTTTGGAGCATAAGTAAACGTTCCATCTCCAAAAACATGTTCTGCGTTTGAAATTGTCTCTAAATTAGTTTTGCATGACGTAAATAGAATTATATTTTTGTCATCACTCATAAAACAAAATTGTTCACCCTTGTATTGAATTTTATTTTGCATTTCATTTAATTGTTCGATAGCAATTTCGGTCGACGTCGGTAAATTCGGAAAATGCTTTCTTCTTATGTCATATATAGAACGCCTAATCAACTTCATATCCGTATGAGTTAAATTTAACGAAATATCCTCCATATTTTGTAAATCACGACGTATCTATTTACTTGGAAGTATACGCAAATCATCATTTGCTTTACGTTTTAAAGACCTTCTGATAATTTCTCTAGAAATTACCTGGTCAGCGTGTGCCTCGTGATTGTGTGTGTTTGAAGTATTAATTACCTTGGTAATTGATTCATTCACTGTAACTCTTGATGTAGATTTTTTATTGGTACATCTAAACAACAGATCACCTGATTTTAAAACACGAAACTCACTATACTTATAGTTTTCAATATTAAAACAACGTTTTTCTCTGCGCGTTTCAAAAACATTTGATATTTGAATGTCCATGGTACTACACGAAATAAAATGACTCGTGTCTCGTTTAGAACTGCACACCAGTTAATCAAACATTTTTGAGATTACGTGTATCTTATCGAAATTTTCTCTACAAGTAACAATATAAGTCTAATTTAATAGCTGTACGCAAGCGAGTCGTCATTTTTCAGGTCAAAATTCGTATTAGCCGGGTTTTCACGTATTTCGATGTACGCAAACGAGTTGTCAGTTTTCAGGTAAAAAATTGTGTACTGTGCGCAAACGAGTATCTCCCTTTAATTTTTACCATGCCACCTGTTATCGGCAGTAGTCGGAAAGCTGACTGGCAACGTGGGGAATCCGAAGCCATATTTATTGACGGTATTCAGTTTAGTAAAGACAAATGTAAGCATTGTGGAAGTGAAGTTAGTAGGAAGATAGTACGGCTCTCTTGGCATTTACTTAGTTGCATATAGTATACAATTATAATTAGTTAAAAAATATAATATAATTAATTCCTTCAACATCATCAATGCTGCATTAGGCTGCGGCTACACTAGAGCCCGACCAGACACGTCAGATCAGACACGGTGTGTCTGTCAAAATCAAATACACGTTTCCTTATGGTTGTGGCTACACTTGGCCATTCAGACAGTCCAGACACGGCCGTGTCTGGCCAAGCGGTTCAGACATATTTCGACAAATCAAAAATGTTTGATTTTTTCGTCAGACATTGACGAAAAATTCGTAAATTTATATTAAATAAATATAATATAAATACATATTATTATAATATGCATATCTATAATCATTATTCATTATGTTTTTTATTGTTATTGAGCACGTATTGTAATAATATAATATTATATAAGTAGTCTCGTTCATATTGGCCAGTAGCGACTCTTTTGACTTCGATTTTGAGTAACGAAATGTTTATTTTACTAAATTAAACAATGCAACTGCAATTCTTCCGTAAAATAATCTTAAAACAACAAAATTTTTCACATCATAAAAATTATTACCGGCCAAGATAAACTGAACGCTTGACTGGATGCTTGACTTGGAAGTTCCTTCAAGTTCTCGCTATTAGATTACGCTATAGATTACGCTTTTGACGACGATCTCACGCGATACAAAGTGTGTGAAATTGTTGTCAAATACCACTATATCTACAACTTTATACATATAGTAATGTTAAAATCATTGTTTATGTTAAATAGTTTGGATTTATATTATATAAATTTGAACCCCCAAATCCCTCCTGTATACGTGCCTGTTTTTATAGAATTTTTTAAATGTATGTCTGACCAGATTTATGGTTGAATGTAGCTACTTTTTTGTGTTTGTCTGATCAGACAAATTGCCTGTCAGACATTGTCGTGTCTGTTACGGTTCTAGTGTAGCCTTTACCTTACACATAAAACTATTTTACCTACTTTTAGTCAACTAACAAACAAATACGTATTTCCTTTTTTCTCGTAGGGCTATCCGCTATAGATACACTTTGAAAAAAAATAAGGCACATTTCTAACACTCCCTTTATACTAAAAAAAATTTAAAGTGGAATATTTACCCATAATAAAGATGGGTTTTATCAATGGGTTTTTAAATATAGAGTGGGATTAACCCAGAAAAGGAGCCCGGGTTTTTTCGGGTTGAGCTTTTTCGTGCCAACCCTGGATATAACACACATTCGAATTATCTCGTGACTTAAACGTAAAGAATTCGGATGTACGAGTTCTACTATTTTTGTATGTTCGAATGTTCTATTAGATGTAGTTAATTACTCAAGTATAAAACTCTCAAAAAATCTATCATCGTTATAATAATTAATTCCTAACATCAACAGTAAAATAAAACAAATGATTGACCATGGATATTTAGGGAACTTGTGGACCATTTGCTGTTTGTGGTGTATAAACGTCAAGTAAAATGTATACTACCTATGCCGGGCGTGTTCTACGAAGTCGTACACAGTGTGTATATATATATTGTAATATATGCGACCGCCGTTGGAGCACTGACATATTGGCAAACGGCGCATTAGGTACAGAGCGACATCAGCTCTATGGTAATTACTAATTAGTAATATTGCACAAAATATTTTTTAGTCGAAAAATTGAAAAAACAGTAATTTTTATTATAACGTGTATGAACAGTGTACCGTAGAACACCAAGTACCGGTCGTCAGTGGCGGCCTGGTCAGGTCCGACGAGGCCACTTGAAATTATGTTTTTTGTTTTTTAATATAACCGACCAAATAAATATAAAAATTCTACTTGTGGTATTTACATGTGTATACTGTGTGTCATGAAATGCTCATACGAGTATAACTTTCATACAGTTGCGATTGCTAATCTGTTCTCAGCAATTAGCATATAAATTTATATAAACTATTTTATGAACACAAGTATACACCGTGAAAGATCGTTCTCCAAACTAAATACAATAATAATAATAGCGAGATTAAAATTATCAATAAGTCAAGAACTATTGGAACGTTTATTACTAATTATGAGCGTCGAAAGTGACAAAGTTCCTAATTTAGACGAAATAATAAATTTAAATTTTTATGCACATTCATCGACAGAATTGAATAAAAAAAATTGTTCATAATAATTACTGATATTTCTTACTTTTGTGTAATTAAATTGATTTTTGTGTTTAAATGCCATTGACGTATTTTAATTACATATTTACCTTTTTACCAATCAATAAAGCAGTCTTTATAATACATTAATTAAAACAAATATGTTTTTCTAATTGTGCCTTAATGAAAGGACTGAACAATGAAAGAAAAAAAAATGTTTACTCTTGTGTGCCCATTTGTAGGCTGTATTTTGTAGGTATAATATCATATAATATAGTGTATGATATATATATATCTAAAAATACGGGTATAGTTTCTTCGTTTCACACACACACACACACACACACACACACACGCACGCACGCACGCACGCACGCACGCTCTCAAATACACAAACACGCATACATTGACACACATCTTGTGTAGGTTGCATTGTCTATAGAGAATAAGAATGTAAATATTATATTCTAATTTTTAATGTACCTACTACCTATACATTTTATGTAAATACACAAGTCTACAGAGCTAAAGACTTAGCATGTTAGACATTGTGATTTGTACAGATTGAATGATTGAAAACAGGTAAAATTCGCAGATTTGTTTGATATGATTAGAAAGTTGATAAAATAGTGATAAAATAGTGATACCCATGTTTTTGATTATTTTTAGGTTTAATATTGGAAAAATTAAAAATATCACAGTGACTGCCAATACCAATACAATTAATTTTGTCTCTAAAGCGATTTCACATTAAATAAAAAAAAAAACTGACATTATGTAAATAAAAATCCGTTTAACTCTGTTTAAGAATACAAAAATCAATGATAAAAAAAAATGTAGTTATAATAATAAACAAAAACAGGAGTTTTGTAAAAATTAAAGCTACGAAAGACGTAATGTTAAAAAAAAACTCTCATACACTTGCGGTCAGAAACGATAACTGGACAAAAGGGATACGGAACTCCGACGTCTCTGACGATAGCGCGGCTACAAGTTTTCGAGACGTCAGAGCCGGCGGCTGACAGATGCCACTGTCGTAATGGTTTCCGCAGGTTTAACCGACAGTCACGCCGTACGCAGTGGCGTGTTCAGTCGTTTTAGACTTCAAACTTAGCCGAGGCCGATTTATTTAACGATTTTATTTTTTTTTTTTATAACGCAGAAAAAATCGTTAAAGATTTTCACTCTATTTATTCCCTAAATTAAGTAGGTAATGAGTAGGGCCCGGAATTATATGCACAAAAAATGTACGAAATATGCATGCATTTATGCACTGAATATCATTAAAATATGCACTTAAAATATGCAAAAATATGCAAACAAAAATGAAAGTTTAATAAATTTATTTAGTTTTAAAATGTATATAATTCATTAAATAATCTATATTAAATAGAAAAATGTATTCTAAAATGTATTTACAATATTTTTGTACGTTGTATTTAACTGCATTGAGTTGTAATTTGAACATTCACTCATCTAAACAAAAAGTCATGAACGAAAATTAATTTGAACAAATGCAATAGATTTTTAAGATATTTTTAAATTTACCTGGAGAGTTACAATTAACTACTAAAGACTTGGCTAGATTTTCAAATAAAAATGCACGTCGGTTTTCAGCAAATATGTTCTTGAATCTAGAAAAACTTCGTTCTACATCCGTTGAAGATATCGGGGCATACTTAAAGTATACTAAGTCACTGCTTGAAAGATCTTCTGGTATATTGTTAGTTGAGGTATTTTCTCCAGTTATAATTTTAGAAATATTTGATAACTGTCGAAATCCGTCATTTTTTTCAATGACATTTTTAAATTTATTGTATATTTCAACACCATTTGCACAATATACTTCTTTAAACTTATTCTCAATATTTTCAACAATTTTAATGGAATCAGCTAACGGAAGACATTGCTTTTCTAAACTTTATCTTATCTTATTTCTTATTTCACTTGTTATTATAAATCTTATTATAGCCCATATCAAATTATACTTCATGATACACTGAATTGACGTTCTCTTGATTTTTTCTATAGGTATATGCATTATATTTCAGAAAATTGCTGAAATATGCACAATAATTTAAAATGGTCCAAATATGCAAAAATATGCCAAATTTAATTTTCCATATCAACACATTAGGTTAAGATTAAAATTTGTATCTTACCTAGCTACTTTTTAGATAAATAGATAGAAATATGCAAATGCATACAATGCCGGGCCCTGGTAATGAGTAACAGGTAGGTAGTTACCTATTTTAAAATTGTCGTAACTTTATCAAACAGTTTTAAGTTATTTTAATTTAAAAAAAAGAATGTCCATTGCCAGTAGGACAAGATAATGAAGACAGATGTATTGAATTATAAAGAAACGATACATTATTTCCTAAGTTAAACGATTCTGAGCAAAGGTTCAAAGTATAAATATACAGTCTATATATTTTATCATTTTTAGCCTGGGCAAGTTTTTTTCAAGTTGTTTTAAGTTTTCTAGTTTGACATAAGGGACAATTTTTAACCAAAAGATTCAAAACATTTTGTTCTATCTGTATTCAATGTTTCATAATGATTGGATGGGCCAATTCTCAAAAAAAAAAAAAAAAACATTTCAAGTGGAAAATTGATATAAAAATCATCCATTTCTTAAAAATTGTGTAATAATTTAAGTAAACGCTTATAAAAAAAATCCTGAATGACGATTTCTGAAAATATTGGTTAAACATGAATATGATTATATTACATTTTTTGAAACATTTGTAAAATATGTAACAATACGCTATTAACATATAGTGAAAATTTCAAGCAGCATTGCTTCGCGATTTATGATAAAATAATTAAATTCAACTTTGTAAAAGGTGTTACTACAAATGTCACTGTTTTTACTCGGTTTTTCGGTAGTTTTTTCTTATGCCTCGAAAAAATCATCGAGAGGATTGAATGACCTTTTTTAAAATACAATCTTCATCCGATTTCTATCTATAGGATTACTAAGTGAAACTTTTGGACCACTATAACTGCCTAAAAATATTTTCACGGGGGGAAAAAAAAAATCATTGTAAAATCAATAAACACTATGCTTCACTCAGAATCTAAAACTTATTAAAAACGAAGACTGAAGTTATACTTTTTTAATATTCAATACTTTGAACTCTCATGTTTGTAAATAACTATTCAATTAAGAGTATAAATCATCACTATTAAGAGGTACTCGAAAATGTAATAATATAAAAAAAACACACTTATTTGTAAAACTTATACATTTTTCGTTTCATTCAGAATTTAAAAACGAAATTGAGTAAAATACATGTAGTTTGAAGTATCAATAACATTAAAATTAAATTATCTCTAAAGCTAAACTAAAATTAATATTTGGTTTTCTTGGAAGGAATTTCAAAACGTATAATATCGATGATCGTAAATGTGTTGATATAAAAATACCTAAATGATTAATTAATTAATGTTTTTATAGGTACATTTTTCTTCACAATCGTCATTATGAGTGGGTTAACACTTTTTGCCTCGTAAACTAAATGTTGAATTGAGTTTACTTTAAAAATTATTTTGTTTTGATATTTAAGATAATATAGTGAAACTTCCCTCAGTGGAATCTCTAAATAGCAAACACCTCTAAATAACGGACAATGTTTTGGCGATAGAGAGTATCCGGTATTCAGACGTTTCACTGTATTTGCAATTACATTTTATGACATGGGACGTGGTAGTATTGTATTTAATGCAAATCCCGTCAAGCGTCGATACATCTTGAAAAAAAAAAATGGTCTGATACGTTTGGCCGACATTAGAATGCCCGACAATCCGTTTTCCCGGCACTACATTTGTCAGACGAGATATTTACCGGGTTATGAGTGACCAACCGAATAATTCGAATTTACGCTTTTATTGTCTTCGTTTTACGATTTAATTTCGATAGTTTTTTAACACACGCATATGTGATGAGATTTTCATTCTCGAGTCGACACCGATGAGCGGTGAACAGACAATGGCTGTGTAAAAGACTGTAACGCGACAGTTGGTTTTAAAATTAAACACATTCGTTGTATTTAAATTTTTGCATTCTATAACTATCAATCGTATTTGAATTTAGTTTGATTTCTAATATGACATTACATTTTAAATCATAAAATATTAATTGTTTTAATTAGTTTTGACTCGGATTTATTTATAAAATAATTTTATCTTGTCTGGCAAACGTAGAGTCGGTAAAAAGTAGTGTCGGGCCAATGATGACAGGTAATTAAACGCCAGTAAAATGCACTCAGCCTTCTTTTTAAAATAGAGTGGATTTTCACAAAGTAGGGTAGTGTCATCGATTGAATGAGAAATATTCATTTGACATTGGATAAATGTACGCGTGACATTAAACACAATAGCATTGAAGTGAAGTAATGAGGAATAGTAATTTCAGTTTGACATAAAAATCGAAGTTGAATAACAATAAGGTGGCTGTGTGGTTTATGGATAAATTTAAAAATGATGATATTACCATTGTTTCGTACTACAGCCACCACCGAATGGCGTTTTACTCAGTTTCTACTTTCCTCATCGCATATTATGTCTTTTTGAGTTTTAGTCATTATAGGATTTTTAATTTTATTTCATTTATTTTTTTTCACTTATATTCATCTCAGACGCAGTTTAATGGAGTGTTGTTGATGTTATATTATAGACTTGTTGTATTATACGTATTGTATTATATTATAGAATGACGCATTACACAATATGACCTATTACACGATAACGGGTACATTATTGCTGTTTTCGTGTTGAAATTTCAAAGATTTTTCGATAAAATTTATTTGAACACAAAAAATTTACACAATAGTACAATTTTCAACCTATTTCGGACCAATTAATATTACGATTTCTACATTGGTTTATATATGTTGAATATGTATTATATATATATTGAATAGCACGTGAGGGCAAATGTGTATACGAATGTTCTGATGAAATAACGCGATAAAGATAACTAAAATTACAATATTATTTTAAAATAAAACTTTTTTTTTTTTTATGAATTATATATTAAAAAACAATAATAGGACTTCAACTCTGTAAATGCAGTAAAAATTAAGGGGGTAGGGTTAAATATAACTTTCAGTGTTTTTTTAAGGCTCTTTTTTTTTAAGTCACTTTATTTGCATGACGTTGACTACGATATAATAATACCGACTCCTCCAAAGAAAAGGGAAGTAACTCGAATTTTATTATTTTTCATTTTTTGTTGAAATGTGATAAAGGAATATGTTCTGTACCTTCCGCGAAAACGGCAGTAACTTTACTATTCCAAAGAGGTTAGAAATCATAATATTAAAATATATTTATAATCTCTCGTGATAAAGTTTCCGGCGAAGAAAGACGTATCTTGAGCATAGACATTATGTATTAGTATAAGGTCTATGACTTGAGTTACTTCTATTTTTAAATCAACATTCACCGAGATAAAGGAAGTAACTCATTTTTGTATTTTGAAATACAACAATAATTTATTGTTTATTTTAATTATTGTATTTATAGTGTTTAATGATAGCATGCATAATGATATACATACATAAACTCAATAAACTTGACTGTTTAGTGTCAGACGTCAGTAATAATATTCAATCATGGCCTACAAAAAAGTAAGTTATTCGATTTTATAATATATATTAATATTATTATTATTACCTATTTTATAAACACCGGACTGAAAATATAATATTCTTGTTGCTAAATTAAAATAAAAAAGTTTTATTTGAAAATATTTTATTTTTATTACTTATCTATATTTACCCAAGATTAAGGAAGTAACTCGAGTTACATCTCCGAATAACTTTTTTCCCCGTGAAAAAAGAAGTAACTTAAGTTTTTTTTCATCATACATTGTACTGTGGAAGTTAAAAAACAAAAAAATTATGGTGATAATATTTTATTTTTTTATTTTTATTTAGAACTTCCAGCAAACACTATTATAGTTCGGCAATTATACAATATAATATGGTTTTGATTAGCAACATGATATAAATAAAATATGAATAATATAGATAATAACAAAGTATGTGGATAGTATTAACATAATTCGAATAAAATAAAGTTAACATACCAAATAATAGATATTGGGAGTAAGTAGATAACATAATAGTTTAAGATTATACTATAACATGACAACAATATAAAATACTAGGAGGTTATTAGTTTGCAAAACAAAGAGTGTTATGTAATAAAATTATACAGTGTGATTAAATAATAAAGGTAAAAGAGAGATAAGTATTGGATATACTTAAAATGAAAAATTTTAGCTAAGGAGAGAACCGTTTATGAACAACCTCGGTAAGGAGGGGAATTAGTGGGCTAATTAAGGAATTTAAATTAGATATAAATTGCGAAAGAATAGTAGAGAAGGCTTCAACGGAAGAATTATCGATTTTGACTGCTTCAGCATAAGATTTGATTTGAGGCTGCCGAGCGTGATCTTCACAAACCATATCTGGTGATTTATAAGTTGACGTATTTGTGACAATATTTTGATTGAGTACCGGATGATGGATAGATTTAGGTAATTGAGATTTATTGCGGTTATCATTTAGTTTTTTAAAAACTGGACATCCTCTATAGGAGGCTGTGTGTGGTCCCGAACAAAGTGCGCACTTGGCCGGTTCTGAAGGCGGTTTGGTACATTCTGAGGTGTAATGATTATCTCCACATTTGACGCAACGTGGGGACTGGTGGCAGAAATTACTAGTATGATAAAAAGCCTGACAATCATGACATTGTGGAGGGGAGCGTTTTTTCTTGGGCAACTCTACTTTGATTCTAGTGTGCAGAAGCAAGTCTAATTCGAGGATATTGCAATTGTTTTCGGCAACTTTTAAATCGATTCTAAATAGAGGCAAAGGGTATTTAGTGATATGATGTTTAATATTATAAACCCGAATGACTTCGTGGCCCATATCAGTTAGACTAGCTTGTATACCTTCAACAGTGGTGGGTGGAGGTGCCTGATAAATACGACGTAAGGTTTCAAAGGTTTAGGCAGATAAGTGTGGTACTTTATCTTCTCATTAGCCACAAGATAAGACTGAACTGAATTATAATTTGCGGCACCATCAGTGCGGATAATTAAATACTTTGGAGTATTTTTAAAAATAATACCTGAAGGATTGACAAGGTCAAAAAGAGATTTTTTGAGCATGTTGAAATCGTAGCCACTGCTTAGATAAAAGGGAGGTGCATGAGAAAAAACTTTTTTACTTGAAGATGGTTCCACATAACTAGGTGGCTTGCTGCACTGGTCTTGAGAAGGTAATGTGATGGAGGGAGGGCTAAAAACATCCTGATCGAAAGCGTTGTCTTCGGAGAGTGAGGCATAGCGATTTGGTGTGATGAATACTTTACTTCGGTTGACGCAAGATTTTGTAGACGGAGATGATGACGATGACGATAAGTTGCGTTTCGAGGTATTTCGAGACATGTTTGATAACAATATCAAGTTAAACTCATAAACTCATTTAATATGACAAAAGAAAACAGACAGACGAAAGCGACGTCTGAACATGTTGAACGATGAACGCAGACTGATGGTGATAATATTATATTCAATCTAATAACCAAAGTTCATATAAAAATTTGATATGAAACAGTTAAAAACCGATAGTAATTTATAATATTATATATAATTTGTAACAGGCCGCCACTCGATGATTGCGAGATTTACAGTGGTATTTTGGGTGGGTGGCCTCAGATTTTTTGGAGTTAAAGCGTTGGTCTATGCTTAAAGTGACAATATATTTTTTTAATCAAAACGGGACAAAAAAAAAAAAAAAAAAAAAAAAAAAAAAAAAAAAAAAAAAAAAAAAAAATTATTTGTTACAAACAAATATTTTTATTTTAATAATATTACTAGCAAATTTCTGTGGTACTTATAATGTTTTTAAAGGACAAAAAAATTAAATTAACTTATTACACTTACTAGGTAATTAACTTACTATAAACAAAATGTTTTCGTGTAATAATTACAAAATTAAATATTTGTATATTTTTCTAAAAACGATATTTCGCCAAAGAACATTTATTTTCATTATTTTTTTTGTCTACTTTTTGAAAACGGGATATTTTAGCGTCCAAAAGATTTCCCAGGGGACAACGGGACAGAGATTCAAAAAACGGGACTGTCCCGTTCATAACGGGACGTATGGTCACCTTATCTATGCTTCTACTCGCGTTGCTTTTATTGTATACACCGTCTGTTTCTAAACGTTTGTGTTCATGAGTTACCAGTCGATAATTTTAGGATTTAAAGACTGGGCGATCATTGGTGAATAGATGATTTGTAGAGGATTCTCGCAGCGCGTTCGGTTTTGATCGGACTGTGATCTTGCAACTATTGTCGTGTACCAAGGGTTTATACCGAAAAATCCGAGAATGACGAGCTCGTTCAGAGATACGGTCCCGAGTCAAATGCGATATCGGGACGATAAAATTAAAAAAAAAAAAGTATTTATGTAATAGTAGTTGCCTACTTAATAAAACACAGGCGCACCCATGTGAAGACGCAATGTCGAAAAACGTAGTTATGGTAAATTATATTTTGAACGACCTGTTCCAGTAATAATTATCATTCACGAGAAGTTTGTTAAACGTGGATAAAAAAATTGTTTCAATTAATTCTAATTAATTATAATAAATTAATTTTGTTGTTTTATTTATTTATTTTTAAATAGATACATCGTAGGCAACTACGGCCATCAGAGTTAACAATAATCTTAATTAAACATTAACCACAATCTGAAAGTTTTTGCAAACTTTCAAGTTAATATTGATTCGTGGTACGAATTTGATTGTTAAGATTTTCGTTGAAATTCAACCGATATACCTACTGAAATCGATAGAACTTATGATTAAATTATATGGATAATACTCTCTGTTCCACGCATTATTTTATACATTTTATGATATTTCGATAACTCTTTATAATACACACGATTGGTTATCGACAGATTGCACTGTTATTTATATGAGACTGACAGAGTCTATAAAATTATTACTCGTATTAGTTATAAATATTTAGGAAATGGTTTCCAAAATATCGGACGTTTAAGGTGTTACCGTGAACAAAAAATGTATAATTATTATTGAGTGAAAAAAATGAATCTACTTTACCTTATTTGGGCGAAAAGAGGAAAGTCGATTTTGGACGATAAGAGTTACGAACTTCAATCGTATAATTTAATGTTCATTCCACCGATAAATTTTAAAATATATCTCTTTATCGAATTAGGAAGTTATATCTACTTGGACATTTCAAATACCTGAAATAAGTAAAGTAGGTACCCAACATTACATATAAATGTTCTTTGTGGTTGAAAATATCTTTTTAAAAACTGAAGTACGTTTTCTAATTATTAGCTATAAATTACAATGTATATATGAAACTGAATTCGAACAAATTATTAAGTACAAATATAAAACTATCAATTTTATTAATATTAAGTCACTCAAATGTTCGAAATTTCTTTATCAATTGTTCACAATCAAAAAAAAAGACAGTTTGATTTCACCCGAACACCCGAAAAATATAATTCATTATAAACGATAAAACATTTTAATTACCACTTATTCAGAACTTTTTTTATTGATCTATTTATTAGTATTATAACCTATTCTTGTAATAATTTAATACAGTAAATTTCAATATAATTTATTTACACGTAATGTGTAAAACATGTAAAAATATTTGTTTGAAGTACTATCGGCACACAAAAAATGTCAACCTTATTGCTATAATAAATAATATTATGCTAAATAAAAATTAGATTACACTACGTAATTACATATCAGTAATTAAAAATGTAAAACACAAATTGTAATATACAAGAATAATATATAGTAGTGGTCAAAACTTATAACAGTGATGACCAAAATTGTTTTATCGTTTCAATAAATAATATTTCTTTGGGTGAGAATCGAACTGTCACGTTGATTTTCACGGCCATTGTTTATATCATTATTTCGTTCCTTTTATCAAGGAAAAAAATAATTTTCTATGAGAAAAGTGTAAATAAAGCTTAATTAAGATTTCTTCGTAAATGTGTTCCAATCGAATGTGTTAAACGTTTCGATTATTTTTTTTGAATATGCTCGATAATATTAATAATACGCAGTAGTTACGATTGTATTAATTTAAGTTACACTTTGACATTTTACTAGTCACATAACATTGTTTATTTGTTACCGATGCGTTTTGCCGACGTGTACTTTTTTTAGTGACAAACTGGATTTAATGACCTGAAATTGAAGGTCCCGGCATAATTCCTATGGGTGATATTTTAATTATTACTATTTATTATGACGTTTGAATAATGACCATCCGAATGTTATGACGTTGATTTTCGGTGAACTTGAAAAAAATTGTATCCGTAATGTTCGCACAATGCAGAGGATACCTCATACATTATACAATGTCAATAATATTTCGTATACTAATATCATTGTAAAACCAATAAATCCTTCGCTTCACTCAGAATCTTAGTGAATAATAAAGTTTTAGAAACTTATAAAATATTATAGTTGAATAGCTGTTTCAGGATAATATGAAATAAAAACCAAAATATGAGATTTTTTAACACCGATTTATATGAAAATGGTATATTGTAATTTGTATTTGTATGTACTTGCCTTCGTGTGATAAATTAATATTTATGATGAAAATACATTTTACTTTTTAGAATGTTATATTAATTATTCAAATATTTTTTGATTGAATTTCTTATGTAACTGAGATTTAGATAACATATATTTTTTTTATTATATACCTTGTAATTATAATATCATGTCCATACATGGTATCTAGTATGTGACTTTAGTTTTGAACATTTTGGTTGTTATGACTAACAATTTTAATGATCATTGGTTCCTTGAACGTCATTACAAAAGATTTCTGCTGAAATATCATAAATTCAATAGCGAAAAACACGTAAATACATGGCAAAAATTTTATTATTCGATGCAATTGACGAACACGCGACGACAAACAGTGGCGATCGTAGTGAAAACAAAAATCGAAACGATTTGTGCGAAGCGATAGAAACCTCAAAGTGTAAAATATCTATAGCTTTATTATGTAACAAACGTCGGGTCAAAAAAGATCATTACTTCCCGTGCGATAATCGCCGGGCGATCGCGGAACGAAATTTTGTCATTCGAATTTATAAATACTGTAATAATAATAATAATAAATAATAAAAAAAATCGTTCGGCTAACGATACGTTTGTGACCACGGTACGGCCGCGAGATTACGTTAAATTTCAATCGACCTCGAGATATTTTATGTGCAGTAAGTAACTAAGAGTAGGTATTTACGTATACATATAATATCGTAGTTTAATTATTAACCTTGTGTTCAAATTCCCAGTCTCGAATCCCGAAATCGCACATTTTATGCCGGTATTATATTATTATGTGTGTACTTTTTATCATCATCGATTCTACGTTTCCGCGATCGGTTTAACACGTCCGAACTTTGTTTACAATATTATATTATTATCATTCGACGTACTTATTACCGTATTTATAAATGAATTATTCCGTATAAATGTTGGTAAACCTACGTCTGACATACGTACGCGTACGTTGAATCATCGCAGTTTCGACGCGTACCGACGTACGTGTGTGTAATATAGTTCTGTGTATAAATTATTCATAATTTTCTAATAATCACGACAACCTTGTGCGTTACGTGAGCTTTCCAGGTCATCGTAATTAGATTTGCTAACATTTTTTCGGAACAATCGATTTTGCGGCGCCAACTAAAACTTTTAAATGTTAATGAAAAACGTATAGGAGATTTTTTAAACGTATTCGTACGTGTTATATAGTTAGAATAATAATAATAATAATAAAAAAAATGGTCGACCTTGTATTACATATTCAGGTGTATTAATACGTCGCGCGATTGTAAATTTGTTTTATAATAAAAATTGGAAAAAAAAAAAAAATTAAAAATTTTCAACATGTTGTTGAAATGTCTCATGCACAGAATAATCAAAACGTTACAACGTTCGTTTTATAACGAGGAAATCAATATTAGAACGTTACGCTTCAAGGTTTGAAGTATTTAATACTATAAAACATCCGAAATTGAAATATTTAGGATCGAATGTAGAGCTGAAATCTTAGGTTATTCTGAACGGTTATTAAATATTTGTTTTTTTTTTTTAATTCGAACTATATTAAAAATTCCGAAAATAACTTTTCTACGAATAGCATGTGAACTACTGGCAAGTATCCAGTAGGGGCAAAGGTCAACCATCCCTCCAGGCTCGTAGACTTTGAATTCGTTTTGATCCTTACGTACTAACGTTCTCATCTGTAAAATACTTTCAAGATCAGTAAAAATAATTGTATAAAGTTTGTGTTTCGTTTTGAGATTTAAAACTTCAAATCGAATGAAAATGTTCACGATCTCTGATATTATGAATTAATTATTTTTTAACCGACTATTATTACTGAACATATAAATATGATTTAATGAATAGTTCAAATACTGTTTTTTTTAAATGTTAAATTGGACAATTTTTTTTAAATATTTTAATTCGTATTAACAACACACACGTCATGTAATGGTCCGAATAAAGAATACGCCAGATGACGAGCCAGCTGTAGGTTTCTTCTTGAATCCGAAAATAAAACTTAATAAGTTACACGACGTACGCGTAAACAGGCCGATGTACCTACGTTATTACGGTGATTAAGAAAGTTCTAAAACTAGTTATTCGATTACAAATACTGTACGCTGTGCGTTCTGAAATCACGCGAATATTAAGATCAGTCCTTTCGGACGATTTACTCTTCTAGAAGGTTTGGGGCATTTCTAAGACATTTTATGTTGCGAGTTTATTAAAATGAAAAAAAAATTATTGTAGCTTGTCGATTTTCAGATATTAATAAGATTTTCATTTTTTAGATTCTGAGTGAAGCGAATCTTATGGTTTTACAATGATGATTATTTTTATTTATTTTTCTAGAAGCACTTTTAGCTCACCTTAACTTTGTTCAAAAGTTTCATTCAGTAACCATTGGTTTTAGCGAAAAATTAAAATGTGTATTATTGTTGGCGTACCTATAATATTTATAAGGAGTTAAAATCGAAAATCACGCGGTAACTAAAACCATTCGTTTAATATAGAATTAACATTGAAAAACGGGTGCCAAATGAGCTTACGTATTTCAATACGGCACTTCTCCGGCGTTCATACGTGTGTTGTGGAAGTGAGGTCGTCGGATTTACTTCGGGTCAAAGAGGCATGACAGGAAAAGTGCCACTAAACGATCGACCGACAAAAACCGTTTGTTCGTCGTCTGTGGCGACGTTTCACACGAGAACCACCGAATATATTTGAGTGATCTATTGGTCATTAATTTAAAGAAGTGATCTATATATGTTTAAAATACAAGCAATCTATATACATACGTCAACGATGGCTGTAATTTATAAGCAATTTAGGAAAAGTCAACTTAAAAACTTGGTAAATTTTTGTTTCTAAATGTGTTTCAAAACTGTGTGTTCTAATCATAATAATAATAATAATTAATTAATTAATTAATCAAAATAATCGTTTAATACTCAAGTCAAAAATAGATATTAAATATTTTATGATTTAATTAAATATTATAGAGAAATATATACAAATATGCATATAACATTTTTTTGAATGAATCTCTCCCTATTATAGAAAGTGTTTGACCTAATTTATCTTTTTTATGTTTTGGTATTTTTATTGATTATTTAAAATCATAAATATCTCATAACTTTGTACTAAATACTATGGACTGATAGATTTGATGTATCTAATACTTAAATATATTTAATTTAGAAGCCTTAAAATACGAGAAAAACGTATTATCACGAGAAAAACATTATAATATTTTGTGAAGTGTCGCAAATTATTTGTTTTGTGAAATATGCATTAATATTTTACGAAAATACTGCACATTAAAAAATAATTTTATTAATATCTAAAAAAATTGATTTTGGTTACATTTCTAATAAATATAGGTAAAGTTATAATCAAATTCCTTGTTGCAATAAAAAATTCTTTCAATCAATTTCTGTAAAAACTTTTGAATGTTTAATGTCATCTATCGGGGGTCAAAATATTATTGAAACGGTCGTTTACACCCGCGATTTGAAAACGTTTAAGCAATGATATGCTAAAATGCAATTTTCAAAAAAAGTATAAATATGTACCTTGGTTATAAAAAAAAAAAAACGTGTAAAATAAAATGAATATAATTTGAATCATGCACGTATAATTATCATATCCTTATCATATACTTTTCATATTATTCATCCAATTATATTCTAATAAAAATTTGCATTTACATAATATAAATCCATTTCTTGAATTTATTATTATTAAGTGGATTGAAAGCAGTGATTTTCTGTCTCTGTAGATTATAACACACGCGACATAGCGATTTAAATACAAGTATTTTCATTCCATCACACCGATCGATCTAGTGATCAGATTAGGAATCTATATTTTTTAATTTATTTACTTTTAAGTATTCAATATGTTGACTCGTGTTTAATTGTTAATGCGTTATTTGTTAAATTATTATACTTTATGGAATATAAAACGAAAAATGAAAAATGTGGATAAGTCCATCTAATAAAGTAAAATTCAAAACGAATTCAAATATGTTTTTCATGTCCCTTATTGCGTTATGAAACCAATCGGTACGCTGGAATGAAAATCGATAAATACGTAGAAAATAGTTTATGATGGCATTCAAGGGACCAGTGAAAATTAGTATTACCAGAAGTCATGATAACAAAAATCAAAAAAACTAAATACAAATTCAAAAAACTGCACACACCATAATATCATGATATACCTAACTGAAACATGACTTGGCATGTACAATTATTTGTTATACTTACTAACCGACAAAATATTGAAGCCGTGTATAGACACACAATTCAAAGAAAAAAGATACAGAAAAAAAAACATGATAACATGATAGACCTGATAAACACTGAAAAAAACATGATAAACACTGCATCACCATAAATGGTATAAATTAACATGTTACAAATCATAGAAGTGCTGCCGGGCCTGGAATGTTGAAATGCATGAAGACGTTTTGAGACGGAAAATCATTGCTCCCCACCCCCTTTAGCTATTATATTATCTTCGAGGTCGCGCTGTGCGACGCCACACCCTCCTCGGCTCGTGTATGACTTCGAAGGGGTTTTGTTTTAAACCGAAAACAATATTATTTATTTATATGTTCGGGACAAGCTCGAGTTCAAAACACGGGTACAATTTATAGACATATCATATTGGTATGCGCGTATGCAGTATGAGGTACCAACGTCCTACGCATAAATGGAAAATCTGTGTAAAACAGACCGGAACATAACGATATCAGTTTTTTCAATCAAATATTATTGTGCTGACGTATATTCAGATAATATCTGCTATTCGCTGCATGTTTGATAACCGTACAATGGTTTTAAAGTACTAAAGGTACTTAAATCAACCGCAGTTAAATATACTAACTCATCGTTCACTCGTATAATAATAGTCAGCCCTCTGAAATTCTAGGAATTATGTTTTAAGAAAATTTTTTTTTAAGGCTACCTATACGTTCTGTAAGATGATGAAAATTCGATTGTATAGTTTTAAAAATTATTCGTTTCAAGTTTTTCACGGCACGCGCCCGTTCGTGTCTGACGATTAACCGCAGTACTTTCTTGAATAGTTGATTTGGTATCGTTAATTATAATTTTATTATATTACCGAAAAGTTGGTATTGTGACGGCTGATGACAGTGGTCGATTTTCATCGTTTATTTTTCTATCGTTTTTACTGTTGATCGTTGTTAATCGTCCGATAACTGAACATTGTGTTTTCATATTGTTGGTGTCTTCCTAATACAATACGCGTGTAACGAGTGTTTTTTTTTTTTTAAATGAGATTTGCAAGTTTGTCGATTCGACGAGACGTTGCCGACTTACGTACATGACAACATATTTAACATAAATTATTTTTTTGTTATTTATTCTGTAGCATAATGAATTATGTAAAAAACACTTAAGATTATTAAAATCTTAATAAATAATAAAATTAATAATTAAATAGACTATATTACATTTAAATTGAAATTTAATGCTGAATTCCTATTTCTGGTATTAACAGGTCGATAATTGGGAAATTCCCCCCCCCCCCCAGAGAAATAGCTAAATACGTCCTTGTGTTTCATTATACTACATAGTACAATAATCATACATAATATTATATTCTATTGTGATAATATTATTACCTATGTATCCTATGTATTTATGTATCATTGTAAGCCATGGTTAAATCTCACAAAGTAAGAACTTTTGTCCGTGGGAAGTTGATGTAATTTAACACGCGTCAATTATTATTAAATAGTTACCTATTCAAAATGTAACGGAGTTCTTCAACTACGGAGGGCGTGGAGCGGTGGAGCTGAAAATCTCAAATTTCTAACCGTTTGAATTTGATTTGCTTAGTTTAGTGGTTTAAATGACCGGTTTAATGTGTGATCCACCGACGAATTGCGAACTACGATGAAACGCTGCAGGAAAAACGTGTTATAAACCCATAATCAATATTTGCCAAACACAAAGACACCGCAAACCAATTTTATTATTGGAAAAAAAAGATTATGTTGTTACGACAATTCAGATTGATCAGTGACCGGCTATTACACAAATGTTGCAATGTGGAAGACAGTGGATTCATATCAACTAAACTGTAAATCATATTAAAAATTTGAACGTGGACGTGGATTTAAATATCTATTCTCACACTAAAAACTGTAAAATTATTGTGAGAATAATTCAACTCTAAAAAAAGTGTAAAATTAAATGACGTTTCTCTCTACTACTAAGTAACCATAGAATGGTACAAATAATAATAAAAAAAAAAAAAAAAAGTAAAAACGTTCAACGATTTATTTATCACATATTTATTTATTTATTTATTTATATTATACGAGCAAGGCCCTTTGGTACAGTTCATAAGATATAAGTTCAATGTTAATTATACAAATTATGGAATAGAAAACAGTAGTACGATATGGCGAAACCAACATTAGAAAACAAAAAGAATAAAAACTAATTGCGTACTTAATTGATCAAAAGGAGAAGGATGGATCGGTATTGGCATTAGACATTATACGTGTAATTGGCTCATTTAGTAGGTAATTGGTTGTGCATTTAAGGATAAGGCAAGGTATAGAGCAGCGTTTCCCAACCTTTTAGCTATGGCGACCCATAAATTTAATCTTTATTAGGTACGCGACCCCCCCCCCTAAAAAAAAGTATGCCGTAAATAAATATGATTTTTACTATAATCCATTTTATCATTGAGTTTTTTATAAAATACAATACCAATACAATATACTGAATAATAATAACTTAATTAATAAATAAATAAAATACGAATACAATATACTGAATTATAATAACTTAATTAATAAATAAATAAAATAAATTATAAAAAAATACAAGAAATTAGTATAATAGAAAATTTAGTGTGAATTTTGATTTTGGACACTGTTGCATAAAATTTCCCACTGGGGTATAATTTCAGTAGTCTCGATGTACCGTTCGTTGTTGAACTGCATATTATGTATTATGGACAAACGACCGAGATCGATCGCATCGACTGGTCACTAGTCATTAGTACCTTTACTGATAAGATAAAAATTGATAAAAATTCAATAATCGTAATAACTTTACGTCATTTATTCTACAATACTAGTTATTTATACTATTTATCAATTTAAGACTAAAATAACTGTAATCGTAACCGCGAGTCGCGACCCATCAAAAAAATTTCGCGACCCAATGATGGGTCGCGACCCATGGTTTGGGAAACGCTGGTATAGAAGAACGTATGGGACGTTATGGAACCTTGAAATTTAAATAGGACAGTAGGGTCGGAGAATAACTCTACATAAAATAATTTGTCTGTAGCATTAACTTATATAGTCGACAGTGAGCCAAATCGTTTAAATTATTTCTCAAAGTCCTCGGGTAGGGTATATGAATAAAGTAGATCGTGTTTTTCAGTAGATCACACGTCGAACCGCGGTCCCGTGATTTAAACGTGATTGTAACGGCGCGACACCCGTGACGCCTTGCGCCGCTTGACTGTCGTGTGCGGACGACACGCACGGTGATGCTGCGGCAATGGACCGCGTGTACGAAGACGGCGCACGCGAGCGGACACATTCGACGGGTAAGCGCGTGGACATTATCGTGGACAATATGCGGACGATATCAAAAACGTAGATCGCGTCATGCGGCGCAGCGCCTCGGAATCGTGAAACCGCGACGATAGCCGTGATCACGACGCGACGGTACACCGTACGGCCAGAGACGAAAAGAAACGCAACACGTTGTTGTATACGCACGCCTCGAGATGAGTCCCGCGGACGACGAGTCCGAGGATGAAAAAACGCGTTTTTCGGTCGGTGAAAAAGTTACGTGTAACGCGTGTGTTACGCGATCGTACAACACGTGTCCGTAGTACGAAATAATAATTCTTCTACTCTGTACATTTTATTCTTCGTAGATTTCAATCTCGACACTGTCGAATACGCAAAGGTTTGACGTATACGAAACGGATATTTTTCGGTTTCCTCCTATTCTCAGTTGAACAAGCTCGAGAAGAAACCTGTTGTAAAAGACCCATTCGATACTTCACTCGAAAGACCGCGATAACGAGTACGTACTGCTCAATAAAGAAGTCGAAATAGGTCTGCCAGGCTTTGTTCTTTATCACTCAATGCAGTGGCGTAATTATGGGGGTGCACGACGGTGCACTTGCACCCCCTTGAAAAATGTAGCAAGTGCAAAGATATGATTTTGCATCTGCTAAAACTGAACTTAAGCCAAGTATAAGTATTGTTTTATTAATTATTGTTTTGGAATTATTACAAAAAAGGTTAAATTTTTATTAGAAAAATATTAATTATATTAAAAAATAATATTATATTTTAAATATATATTCAATATTTATGTAGAGTTTAAAATATGAAAATACAGATTGTGTTGTGAACAATTTTCATATTTGGATGTAATCAAATTTAAAATGGTAAATAATATGCGAGCAAAGCAAACTGCTTTGAAAATGACCCAATTCGACTTTTTGATTTTTGAATTTATGAAAGTTTTGCACCTGTTGGAATTTTAGGGAATTACGCCAATGACTCAATGGATCGCAATGAGAATCTTTTTAAACTAGACGAATGTTCTATTGTACCTATCAAATGATCAGTTAAGTACTGTCTCAAATACCTTTTTAAAATGATTATTCCGTTTTGGTCGTTTTAATTTTCCTACAGACTTAAGCTCGTGGTAATCACCACGACGGAGGCAAGTTAATTCGAAGAAATGAAACAGTTCATAAATCATTTGACACAATATGATTTTTATTTAAAGACGGAAAAAATTAATGAGAATAGAAGTCGTTTGAACAGTCGCGTTAACCGCTTCGACTATTCAACTCGTTATTATAATACACGGCCAGATCACACTCACGGCGTGAATGGGACAACTCCGCTCCCGTCGTAGTCTTTCGTAAAGTCGTTGAAAACACTGTCTCAGCGTTTTCTGATTCTTTTTCCGTGTGCGTGAGACACTGTTGATTCTACTGAAATTTTTATCAGAAATGTTATGGTTACTGACTAAATAGTATTATAATATGATCTATATTTTAAAATGAAAACATATTCTTTAGAATAATATAACACAATTTATTATAGGCCATGTGCGACAACTTTAATGTAATAAAGACGCCATTTAATAATAATTTTATTTTTCCATTAAATCAAGTTATTGCATAAGAAATCGAGACTGGAGTACGAAGTTGTTTATTAATTTTGATTTACGGATTTAATATCAATCTTTTAATTTTTATTCATTTCTCAGGCGATAATTATTATTATACTTAATACCGATTTTTGAGATTGTATTTATTTTTAGTCCATTTTAATCTCAAATGTAATAATGATGATGTAAACATTTTATTTTGTTTTGTTTTATAATTGTTTTGTCCGATTACAAAATATTTTTCCGAGTTTTGTCGTCGACCTACTTCATCAGTGGCGTGTCCAGCATTATTTTTATGGATGGGCCACTATATTAAGTTCAAATATTGATTTTACCTCCTATTCATCCTATTTTTTAAACTAATTATATTTTATATTTTAATTTTGAATGACTAATTTTTATATTTTTATAAAAAAGGATAGCTTACCTTTTAATAGATCATAATAAATATGATATCGTCGTTGCCCCTTTATGCCACCTCAATACTACACATGAATACGACTACAAATAACATTACTTTTGCAGCATATAATATTAGAACATACCGCTATAAATTTTGATTGAAATACCTAATCGAAAAATTATTTCCTTTTTCGTAACAATTCATAAATCATATTTTCATTGAGCACCGGTCTTACACGGGTCCAGTGCTGTAAGATGTGGGTGGGCACATGCCTACCGGGCCCACCCCTAAACACGCCTAAACACCCCTAAACAAATTGTACTTCATAATGTGCGGAGTGTTTCTATGTGATTTGAAAAACGTGATTCCGCTGTATGAAGCACAATTTTGTATTTTTGATTTGAGCGATTTAAAAACACTGTAACAGAACTCACAGAACTACATTCTAGCAGAAAAAAAATATACATATTATATTATTATCAAGTGTTTATCAAGATACGTAATTTTTAAATTTTTGTTTTCTTAAAATATGAGAAGGCAATTTATAAATTATATTACATAAAACCATATATTGGAAAAATGTAAGTACGTGTTTAAATTTCTGGTCAATCATTTAAAAGATATACATATAATCATATAAGCATTTTAAGTTAAAAGTTGCATACGTAGTGACCATAAAGGTTACCTAACCACAAATTTCTGGCATGACCATAATAAATTCTCCAAAATTATCAGCTATAGTTTTTTTTTTATGCGTATAATATTTTATATAATGTGTAAACAGAGATTTGAGAATATTAGTGCTTAACACAGTGGCGTATACACGAGGGTCGACGATGCCGATAGAGCAGACTCCAAGCCCTTTTTATATTTTATAGTTTATCGACAGTATAATATTGGTAATTACTAATTATTATTACTAACTCGTGGGTTATCCATTTTCATATTGTTATCGACGTTTGAAATTGGAAATTGAAACCATTATGTTTAAAGCGATAGAGGATCACTCTATAACTGCAATTAAGATATAAACACGTGATAAATGTGATATTAGCTTTGTTGAAAGCGTTTTGTGCTCTTTCGGTCTCTGCTTCGACGTCAGAGAGAGGTCTTTTGACCTTTAAACGTGTCTATCAATTATATTAAAAGGCCTATCAGCGTGACTCGATGCTAAGTGGGGTTAAGGTACAGATTCTCGTTGGGACTAAAATCATTTGTGTTGCGATTTGTTTTGAGCAGTATACAAAAGAAAAAAGTGGAAAGTAGAGATAATATTTTAAATTGATTTTATTATGGTAGTTATTGAAGTTTAAAATAGGTCGATATTTTTTTTAAGCACTTGTAGTACAAATCACATAATTTAATAGTATAAAACAACTTTGATCTGAAAATGTATGGTTTTGAAAATATTTAATATGAGTGGAAATATTAAAATTATTAAAAGCTCACTAGCTAAATTTCGGTGTTTAGATAATTTTTTTAATGTATTGTAATTTAGTGAATTTCAGCAGTAAAAAAAGAAGAACGCACTCCACTCCATGGGGTATTCTTTGCTCTTCGGACAAGATAACGAAGAAGGGTGTATTTAATTTTAATGACACGACAGATAATTTCTTTAGTTCAACGATTCTGAGCAAAGCTTCAGTATAAAAAAATATGCCGTTTTTAGTTTAATTGTTGGTATTTTTTTTTTTACTAAACCTGTTAAAAATTTCCTTCTCTGGAAAATGAGAAATTATTTTTTGTCAAAAGATTTAAATCATGTTGTTTTTTTACATACAAATTTTCATAATGATTGGATGGAAATTTTTTTTTTTTTGAAGATTGAAGATTGACTTAAAAATAGTTATTTCCATGAAAATGGTATAATAATTTACTTATTAAACGCTTATAAAAAAATCTTGTGTGAAGATTTTTGAAATTATTTCAGCATTGTTGTTTAATGATATGAGTAAGGTCATTTTACATTTTTAGGATTTTTGTCAAATTTACAATATTTTATTAGAGATAAACTATTAAAAATAAAATATTTTCAAAGCTATTTGTATATTTAGCCTTAAAGTTATTAATTTTTTTTCAAACTTTTGTTAAGTATATAACAATATACCATTAATATATTCATTTATGACGATAATGTCAAGTTCCCAACAACATTTATTTTTGAGTCGTGACTAAATAACTAAAATCGATTTAGTGAAAGTGTCGAATACACCCTTCGTGAAACACCCTGTATTTATACAAACTATACAAATCACTCATATTGGTTCGTGAACTGTTGCTTATAATCTAGGATGTGTGAAGATTAAGTCTCTCATCTGTTTTGTTATACATAATTATTATATTAGCAGTATAGGTACGAATAATTTTAAATTTAAGTTTCGATGATTTCGATAATTCGGCTAAGCGAAAATCTGGGTTACGTTCAGGAAGTCACCTTTATTTTTATTTATAAAATACTATATATGTATATAACGTGAACGTGTTGTGCATGTTTGTTGTGTATACGACGTATGTAGTAGTCGTGTTTTGTACCTACGTCACGAGTTAAATTAAAATGTCACTACGAAAAAAGCGAAAACATACTACTTTAACTTTTGTCGAGAAACTTGAGATTTTAAGCGGAATCGGGAATAGAAAAACGTGACAACTTAGTTAACCTCGCTAATGAATAGGCCGTGCTACAATTTATGACAATATCAGAAAAAACGTTGAATGATGAAATCTTTTTTCAGGAACAACGGAAGACTGACTAGCTGTCTAACGTGAAATGCAGAAAAATTACTCGATGTACATTCAAAATTATATCTACTCAAAGCAAATTTGTTGAATTTTTAAGCTGACCCAATGTTCTTTTTGAAAACCAATTCGAACTAACGATGAAAAAGCGACGAATATTTTAAAACAGAAAAACGTAAAGTGTCGTGTCTTCTTGTCGGACGATATTTTAACCTGAATACCATGATACGGTCTTAGAAATATTATCCACCGCAAATTCAACAATAAATATATAAATTCTAATTTTAACCTAAGCGGCACAGTTTTTATTTTGAGTATTTTTTGCCCGTTGCATAATGTAGACGCAGACAGCACAGCGAGTGTCACATGGTCTTGAACTTTTTTTGTAAAAATAATAATAAATATTTAATAAGACGTTTTCTTCTGACATTGCTTGGAGTGTTGAAATGTTGATATGAATGAAGCTGTCAACGAAATCCTTCCCAAACTAAGCGAATTATACTTTGTTTTTAAAATATAATAATAAATTTAGTGAACCATGGGGAAAAAACGGTATTACGTATTTATGTAAGTATGAGTGAAGTATGCAATACGTGTAAATAGGTATTGCTGTGCGAGTGGATGGACGTAAATTGCGAGTGAAGCAATCAACTTTTATATATTTTTCTACGGTTATAGCACGAAGACGCGTAAACACGCCGTGCCACTGACGCGTTTATACAATTTGAAGATAATATGAAATTTAAACATGATTTATTGAATTCCTGAGACGTTGAAAGTTGTTATACGAGAAATCATTATAATTTTTTTAAAACAAAACAATTATTTTTTTGGGGGTGCTAAGATTATAATTAGCAATTACGTACTTATACCACTTATTATTGTCATTTTTTTTTTTACGTCACTTTCTGTATACAAGAATACAACAAAACAAATCATAACTTATCTTTATCTGTATCTTTATAGTCACACCTTAAATATTATTTATTAACATAAAAAATAAGTATTTTAGATAACAAACCATCAAAATTTTACTTAGTAACTTTTTATGAACAAAAAAAATAAAAATATTTTGACCAGTCTTCCAAATCCACGCTTCGATTTCAAAATTTAAATGCTTATGAAAAAAAAGAAAGAATATTACTGTGATTTTTTTAAGTAATTAATATCATATTATGAGAAACTTTATATAATTTGTGGTACATTTTTAGAAATTAGTAGTATTATTAAAGCTATTCAATACTATGATAAATAAATATATTTTTTAATTGATTATACGATGAGTGAAAATTTCAAGTTTTTGGAAAAACTATTTTGAAAGTGATTATAGCATTACGTTTTTCACAAAATTATGAATTTATGATATTGAACTACACTTTCTTACGTACGAATGGAAGATTTGTCGATAAAACAAACAACACGGTTAAAATGTATGATTATTGATTACTAACCACCGTCATTACTCAGTGATTCAAATTTAAAATTTGAGCCCGAAAAAGAAAAGTTCCATATCGATGTGTACTATATGAAGATACAATGTTATGTTTAAACCATAGAAGGCCATTAGGCAGGTTAATAAGATTTGATCTTTTAAGGATGAGCGTTATACTCACTTTACTTTATTATCAAACGTTTTTTCTTGTTGAACGAAAAAATAAAAATAAATCGAGTTAAACGGTACGATTTGTCGCATATCAAATAGTCCTTGAATTGATTTTAGTTTGTAGTCATGACTTCGAAAGTAACAGTAATGGATGCTAGAAATCAATTTTACAATCTTGATTAAGTTTCGAATCAATACAATGACTTAAGGGCTACTGGGAACATTTTCAAAATATCTTTTAAATTAAATTAAAATAAAAAACAATGGAATCCCCGTAAGCCTTCGTGACTCGTTGGCACGTGTGCGACTGTCCCTTTTGATCCCTTTTAGTCACGTCACTGTAATGTTACTTATTATGATTGTTGATGTCTTGAGAAGACGCTATACACTGACTTCA